>OY288279.1:4713603-5949430 GCA_958450335.1 Hibiscus tridactylites
TATTTATAATTTAGTCCTTAAATTTATTATTTTTATAATTATATCTCTTAAAATTATTTTTTTACAATTAGGTCCCTACAATTAATTTTTTTCTATAGATCGGGTTGGGTTTAGAATATTTATTTTCAGGTCGAATCGGGTCAAATTTTTTAAAGAATAAGACCGGGTCAAATCGGGTTCGATTTTAAAATTATAAGTTTCAGTTCAGGTTCGGGAGGACTAAAAATCTGACCCGATCCGTACCCATCCCCAAGTTTTTTTGATCCAAAGAACAAACTAAGGATTCGTTTTATTTTTACGTACAATTACGAGGACCAATTTGATATTTAAGTCTACAAATAAAGATATTATCAGAACAGGTGTCTATCGTATAACGGGCCTCGGCCCACATTGTGGGAAAAGCCTATCAATGACAAAAATCGAAAAAAAAGGAGAGAATAAAAACATTCCGTACTTAAAACAAACATTCAACGGTCACTGATTTGAGTGGACAGGAACAGGAGTGGAGAGATGTCAAAGCATGGCGAAGGAGGGGTTGTTTGCGTAACTGGTGCCAGCGGCAGCATTGGGTCTTGGGTTGTCCACCTCCTCCTTGCTCGCGGCTACACTGTCCACGCCACCGTCAGGAATCTCAGTTACTTCATTTCCCCTCCTCTTCTTTCTTTATTTTATTTCACGTGCCTTCACTTTCCATGCTATTTCTCATCTTCTTTACTGTAATGTTATCGCAGAGGATGAGAAAGAGACGAAGCATCTAGAATCTCTAGAAGGAGCTGAGTCACGTCTCCGCCTCTTCCAGATCGATCTCCTCGACGACGAGTCACTCGTCGCCGCTATCAGAGGCTGTGTGGGCGTTTTCCACCTCGCCTCTCCTTGCAGCGTCGATCAAGTTGACGATCCTCAGGTATACGCCGCCATGCCTATTTGTTTTCAATTTTAATAGTGGATGGCAGGGTTTTAAATCGCGGTCGCGGCGTTATATCGCGTTTTCGGGCAAAAGCGGCTGAATTGCGGCGATGGCGGACTGTTTTTTACCCCAATCGCAGTTTCAAACTGCGGCGCAATCGCTATATCGCGGTCCCCGTCTGCTTTTTAAATCACTGGTGGATGGTATTACACTGAAGATGTATTTTTGCAGAAGGAGTTTTTGGATCCTGCAATTAAAGGGACGCTGAATGTACTGACAGCTGCCAAAGACCTCGGGGTTAAACGCGTGGTGCTTACGTCTTCCGTCTCCGCTATTTGGCCCAGCCCCGACTGGCCGGCAGATAAGATCATAACGGAGGAGTGCTGGACTGATATTGAGTACTGCAAACAAAATGAAGTAAATATTTGATGTTTGCCCTTTGTTTTTCTTTTGTTCTAATGGCTATAATATAATGCGCCGTAATAATTTGTGGGTTTTACTCATTGTTGGTTGAGCTAGTTATGGTATCCGATCTCTAAAACACTAGCTGAGAAGGCTGCGTGGGAATTCTCCAAGGAGAAAGGTCTGGACGTGGTGGTTGTGAATCCAGGCACTGTTATGGGTCCTAATATTCCCCCTACCCTTAATGGTAGCATGCTAATGTTTTTACGCCTTCTGCAAGGTAATATTCTTTTAAACTACATTTGTTTTTAGATGGAATGGGTAAATTTTGAATATGATTCTGTTGCTCTGTCATGTAATTTTGTGCTCTTAGCTTGCTAATCGATTTCGATAGAACCACATTGGTTTTAATGTAGATGTAAGATATTGGTTTATGGCCATATTAGTTGAAGCTTTGCAGTCAATCATTGAAAAACATTTTGCTTGGGAAAGGTAATTAAAAAGCTGTTTTGAGGGAGTACGGGTTACTTGCTATGCAAGGGGTTATAGGGACAAAAATCTTCTGCCCCTTTTCGGCATCCCTTTCTATGCTCAACACTAAAAAGTTAAATTCTAAGCCCTATAAAATACACCCTACCCCTAATCAGTGGCGGATCCAGAATTTTTTTTGAGGGTGGGCACAAATCAAAACATTTTTAGGATGGGTACAAATCATAAAAATCTCAAAATTTCAGGGTGGGCACAAGTCATAAAATTTAAGGACTAATTCGTAAAAATTATAAAAATTGAAGTCAAATGTGTAAGGTTTGAAAAATTCAGGGTGGGCATATGGATCCGCCACTGCCCCTAATTCACTAAACTCTAACCCTAAATCCTAGCTTTAAACATTAACTCTAAACCTTAAACCTAATTTTTTAGTGTGAGGCATATATAGGGGCACCAAAAAGGTAGATGATTTCTATTCGGTTTTTGATGCTGAGTCAGAGAGTGCTTGTCCATATGCACCATATTCCTCTGTGATTCATAAATGAAAAAAGAGTAACTTGCATAGCATGAGATGCAAATTAACTTCTTGCTAACAAGAAAGCTGTTGTCACAAATCAAATGAGCGTTGGGGAAGGTTGGTTTAAGGCGACCATGCAGTTTAGTAATTCTTGGAAGCTAAAATGTAATACATGTTTCTCCTGTTGCAGGCTGCACAGAGACATATCAGGACTTTTTCATCGGATGCGTCCATTTCAAAGATGTTGCGTTGGCACACATTTTGGTGTATGAGAACAAATCGGCCACTGGAAGGCACATGTGTGTTGAATCTATAGCTCATTATGGTGACTTTGTTGCCAAGTTTGCTGAACTTTACCCTGAATATAATATTCCAAGGTAATAAGTCCATGCTTTATGCACCTAGGTATCTTTTTTAAAAACTTTCACACTATTTGACTACTTTTCACTGAAATCTCTATTTGCAGCCTTCAAATATCTGTCCTTTTTTTGCCCCGTTTTTATGTTAATAGAGCTGCAATTCCTTCTACGGTACTTTAAATCCTAATTTTATGTGCATCCTTGCGTAGTTTGCCGAGGGATACTCAACCTGGACTGTTAAGGGCTAAGAATGGAGGTAAGAAGCTGATGGACTTGGAGTTGGAATTTATTCCCATGGAGCAGATTATCAAAGATGCTGTAGAGAGTTTAAAAAGTAAGGGCTTTATTTCATGAATCTATCTTCTACTTTTACACTGAAAGCTTTGTTGTATAGCCGAGTGTGGCAACCAACCAAAAAGTGAAGATATGTATGAATATTTTCAGGAGGAGAGAATCGAGTAAAACTTTACTCTAGATATATCATTATTTGCGTAAACTACCCATCATTCACCAATCTATGGGTTGGTTCTATTTTAGTCACCAAACTAATAATCTTGTCGATATAATCACTAACACTACAAATTAGTATCAATATGGCCATCGCCCCTTAAAAGGGAAAGGAAAGAATGACGTGACATTCTTCCAAATCAACTCATTTGTCTATATGAAATTGTAATGTCAGTATACACTGCCATCTATGTTTTCCACGTCTTATCATCCTCGGTCTAATGATCAGTCAAAATGGGTGATATAGATGTTAAAAGATATGCTGCGTAGCTGTATCATTGAGTTCGAAGGATCGTGAGAGAAGCATTTACTATTGGTTGAATTCGTTTATAATAACAACTATTAGTCTAGTATTCATATGACACCTTTTGAGGTGTTTTATGGACGAAAGTGTAGAATTGAGGTATGTTGGGCTAGAGCGGCAAAAAAAATGTTGTGGTTGGTCCATAATTGGTACATGAAACAGAGGAAAAAGTGAAGCTCATTTCTGAACGTTAAAAAGTGAATTTGAGTAGACAGAAGTTGCGTATGTGGACTTGAAGCGACCGAAAGTTGAGTATCAGGTTGATGATAAAGTTGAGTCCAAAATTCGGGTTAGGAGAATCATGTATAGAAGACTGGTTCGGTTTAGCGTAAGGTGGAAATTAAATTAATTCAGGTTATTTTTAAATATGAATTAAAAATAAATTGGAAATTGGACCTATTATACCATGTTATATTTTTATTAATTTTTAATTGGATTTTAATAAATAAATTGATTTACGTTTGATAAATATTATTATCGTTTTATTAATTGTTTTCATGAAAAGATAGCTTTCTTCATTACTTTTTCTCTAAATCTCATCTCTTTGATTCCACAAATTCATAAACATTTTCATAGATTCTTAAATGATTTCTTCAATTCTTTTCTTGATTCATTTCTTTTCAATTGATTTCAATTCTAAATCCTGTTTTTCTTCAAATTCTATTTTCTCTTTGTTGCCGAAAGATCACGTCAATTTTTGGGAGTCTTTAAGTTAATTTGGGGTGTTTTCGGACGTTTTGGGTCTTTTTGAAGATTCAAATTTACATTACAGAGTAAGGCATGTGTCAATACGTACCGGCACTCACCTTTGAGATCAAGGCATTATGTGTTAGGGGCGTATTGGTACAACCTGTCTAGGGATCGTTACAGACCCTATAGTACCGGTAACACTAATTTATTATCGATACTAATTTTGACTACTACAATTATAATTGCGTGAATCGAAACAAGTGGTAGGTAATACGATTTTTTATATGCATCAATTGAACGAGATTTTGACATCCATTTGACCTGAAATTTTACATACGTTTAAAATATGAATAATTTCACAATGATGCCCTTGCTTCTCTATAGATTCCTATAATTTTAAAAATTTACATTTTAATCTCTAAATTCATAATGTTTTCAATTAAATGCGTAATTGAAATCTATTTGGCATTAACTTTAACCGATGCTTCATTAAAATACATAGGACTTAATGTTGCATCTAAAATGTGACTTCTGTCGCTTGAATCTAACCCTTCTAGACCGGGTAATAGGTGTTACACTTGGGTTCTTACAAAACAAAACCAAATCAATGTTTTTGGTATACGCCTTAGCTTTTGTAACCCGAATGAACCCATAGCCCTTTAATTTCTATACAGGAATAGTTAAAGAGAGAGAACCTTAGACCTGTACTGCCGTTGCTGCATCCTAATACTAACAAAGATGATCATAGCTGTATTCCCCACCACTGTACTTCCTCATACTTCTGATTTTTTCTTTCTTTCTAGAACCAATGGGGGTATTTAAAGTTGCCCTATCTCATAAAGGAAAAGAAATAAATTCTGGAAAACGATCATACATCAATTACGTACTCAATGATTTATGATATATATGATGATGCTGATGCGGAGAAAGGGAAAAACTGGCAATATTTAATTGGATATGGGTCTACAAATGAAAAATTAGAAATGGGGTTTTGTTTGGGAGTGAAGGGTGGGTCTATGTTATTAATATTATATACAATTTACATTAATAATAAGATGGATAAAATGTAGTTAAAATATGCAATTATGTAGAGTGGAAGAAAGGTTGGGTATTGGTCCTTTTCGGGGTTGCTCAAGTAAGATGAGGGCAGCATTGACAAGGATTGTTCTAAAATATTCATTCATGCTTTGCTTGCAACCTTGAGAGAAAGAGAAGCAATTAAAGAGACCACCTGGAACTCAAATATTCAGACAGGCTCACGTGTGCGTAGGTATCAGGGTTACTACTATTGGCTCTTGCGGGGGAACCCAGCCAGTTAAATAAAGCCGGGACCAGATGCGCAGCCTTGTTTTTAGTAAAAGATTTGGCTGTGTTGCCTTCCCTTGTCTCCAGAATCAGGTCAAAACTCAAAACAATGGAAAAAACAAAAACTCAATTGGAATAGCAATAATCACAATTAACCAAGTTTCGTTGGTGCATGACGGAGGGAGAGCCACGAATTCCGAACATAAACAGTAACATGTAATTTATCAAAAAAGAAAAGCCACAAATTTCAAGCGACCCATTAGTAAAGAAGGGGGAAAACAAACTTATACGCTAGTAGTGGTGGCACCAGCGTTGGTAGTACCAACATTTGCCCCAGTTTCAGTACCAACAATATCATCACCACCACCAATGCCGCCGTTATCCCCACCGCCATCAACTGGTTGGGTGGAAGTCATCGACACATTGACCGCCACAGTTGATCTTTTTCGCTTCTTCTTCTTCTTCTCATAAGGAATCCCTCTAGCTTTAGACTGCCCTTCTCTCACTTCCCTCAGATAAATCCTCACAGCCCTTGCGCCAAAGGGGTTTGATTCTGGGTGTCCACCGTTTTCTTCATACGCAGCTCTGAGTCGTCCGATCAGCGCGTCGAGGCTGCCCCACGCTTGCTTGAGTGGGCAAGAGCAAGGAGAAGGTGGGTTTAGATGTCCGAAATAAGGGCAACCCGTTATGTGAACCTTAGTTTTGCCGAACTGGTCAAGGTATTTCAAGAACTCAATCACGTGCGCGCCACTGCAACGAGAGAGTGTTAATGGGGGCTTGTGGCTCGTCAAGTACTGCAAGAAAGTGTTCCAGTCTCGACGCTTTTGTGACTCGTACCGACTCGGTGGAGCTGGGGAAGAAGACTCACCACCACCACCACCTCCTTGTTGCGAAACCGTCTGCGGCGGGGCTGAAGCTGATGCTAGTACAGCCTCGTTGATGCCATTCGCACTTCCTCCAGAACCAGAATCCATTGACTTTAAAAAAAGTTTTAAAAAGGTGTTGGGTTTTTCAAATTCAACCTGGTATTTTGTTTCTGTCTGAATTCCAAGCTATATATCCATCACTCACAAATCACAAATTCTTATTAGCTGCTTATGTTTGATTACGTCACACACTAAACTAGGATTGAGGGTGTTTAGGGTTCATCGAAAGAACTACTGCCCCTACGGGATCTTTTCTTTAACGAAAACACAAGCCACAAAAAAAAAAAAACGCAGACAGAGGGGGAAATACAAAGAAAAACAAATAAGTAGGCGGCAAGCTGGATGTTGAATATGATGGGACGATATAAAGATTGGAAAACAAATATAATTTCTAACAAAATAAAAAGAAAGTTAAATGCACGATATAACTGGTACTTTAGATTAAGAAGCGGATTATTATTAACATTATTAGAGAAAATTGTATAGGAGGTCCTAAACTATGGCTCTTATTTTTAATTCATCCTTAACCTTTAAAACATTTTATATCAATTCTTAAACTATGATCCTGTTCTAAATTGATCCTTCAATTTTAAAACATCCCATGTCAGCCCTTAAACTCTGTTCAATGTCATTCCATTTTGATCTTTCCGTTAGCGTGTCGTTAACTCTATTAGTTAACAAGTTAATCTGTTTTTAAGGTCATGAGAATTGAACATGTGGCCTTCTAAAAAAATTCCAAGGCCTTTAAAAATAGATTAATTTTTTAACCAGTTAAATTAATGACATGTTAACGGAAGGATTAAAGTAAAATAATACTGGTTGTTTGAGGACTGATATACAATGTGTTAAAGTTTATGGATCAATTTAAAACGAGATCATAATTTGAGGATTGATATGAAATTTTTTGAAGTTTAGAGATTCATTTTGAATATGAGTCACATGTTGGGGACCTCCTGTATAATTAACTCTTATGATTGTTGTTTGATTTTAGGAGTGTTTTTTTTTTTCTCTTCATTTCAGATATAATAAGATGAAGATCACATGGTGGCCCCATGGCAAATGGGACGTGACATGGTTCACTATTGAACGACCCCCTCCCGGCGGCCCTTGCATTCTTTTCATCTTTCTTTATTCAATCGCAATCACTTTCGTGGCTTCCCTCCGCCTTGTCTTTGTTCTTAATGCCAAAACCTAAGAGGTGAGCGTTGAATACAATCAACGCATTTTGAACGTTGAGCTTACAAAGCTCGGTGGCATGCTTCAACTCTAATATATTTTATGAAAATAATAATTATTAGTATGTAAGCTAGTACAAGCAATAAGACAAGAATAATAATCATGCAGTGCTATCGTTAGTCATCTAAACTCATGCTAACATAATAGAGATCATCTCACATTTTTTTTGGTCCGCGAAATATAATTTTATTAAATAAATAAATTAGCCTAACCTGATTTAGAGCCTCATTAAAAACCTCCCTAAACTTAGGTGGAGGAAAAGAGTACTCACAATCAGGAAAAATGAAATAAATAAACCGTTTGCGATAGGTATGGGCACGAGTTGGGTAGGGTCGGGTTTTTGGCCGACCCGACCCGACATATATAAAATAAATTAATTTTAGGGACCTAATTGTAAAAAATAATTTTAAGAGATTTAATTGTAAAAAAATATAATTTAAAGGACTAAATTATAAATAAAAATTTAATTTTAAGGATTTAGTTATAAAATATATCTAAAGAGGGGTATTATTATAAATATCCTTAAAAAATTTAGAAAAAAAATTACAATATTAGTTTCTAGTTGAGTTGGGTTGGATATTTTCTACCCTAAATCTGAACCCGACCCGACTTAAACCTGATTTTTTCATTAAAAATCTGACCTATTTAGATCGGGTCGGGTCCGGATAAAATGCACCTCCCTAATTTATGATACAAAGCTTTCACATCTGTAGCCTTACAATCAGGGACGGACCCAGGACTTTAGGTTAGGGGGGGCGAACCTATAAATTTCTTGGGGGGGGGCGAACTTATAGAAGTTTAGGGGAGGGGGGGGGGGGCGGAAATAGATTTTTAATAGAAAATACATAGAAAAATTCTAAATTTTTTCTAAATTATATATGATTTTCAAAATTTTAGGGGGGGCGGTTGCACCCACCAGCACCCACTCGGTCCATCCCTGCTTACAATCACAACTCAATAAAGGCAAGGTAATACTAAAAACAATCAGGCAACCAACGGAACAAAAACACTTGTTGCAAGCTAACACGCCACTAACTAATCTCGACTGCCAAGCCAAGAACAAAACCATTTTGATCAACACCCCTGTTTGCAAGCCAAAACTTTCACACTACGTAAGTGCACACAAGGCCCAACCTACCCAATATCTCATCATATCATCAAGGCAAAAACACACATATCATACAACAAGAAGTCTTAGGTGAGGCCCAAGAACACACGTCATCAGAAACGCACACTCAAAGTGAAATCTGAGGACACACAACATCGAGAATATACACTCTATACTCAGAATTACCCTATAAGTATCTTAGAATGAGGCATGGGGACACACAACACTGAAAACGTACATTCGACATCACTTACCATGATATTGTCACTCTCTCTCTGATTATTCGGATCCCAACAACTAAAATGACTCAACTAGTCAAATGCCTACCCAACATGCAAAAGATCGGAGGATGAGACTGGAAACAAAAAGGAGATAAAATACCATTCAGATGCTAAAGGATGAGACTGGAAACTTATTAGAGGACTTCGAGTCCATGTCTGAAGAGATGGTTAGATTCTTCAAAAATCTAATATGCACTATAAACCCTAATGTCAAGGAATGTTCAATGGATCATATTCGGGAATAGTTACAATACACGTTGCCGGATGGTGCATCTTCTGCTTTGAGCATGGATATTTCTGATTCTAAGATCAGATAAGTATTATTCAGATATGGGAATGATAAAAGTTTAGAGCCAGAGGGATGTACTGTCTGATTTTTCAAGTCTTCTTGGGAGGTAGTGAAGTTAGATTTTCTTGCCGCAATAAACTATTGTTTAGGAATACTTCTTTGACAACAGTTTTTAATGCTACATTAATTGTTCTTATCCCTAAAGCTCCTAATTCTAGTATGGCCAAGCCAATTTTTATTGTTCTGTAATTTACAAAATAATAACTAGGATCTTTGTAAGCAGGCTTACTTCCTATTTTCATGGCATGATATCCAATAGCCAGTGTCAGTCTACATTTGTTAAGAGAATTGCTCTTACTTACTTGGTTTTTGCCGATGATCTTTTCATATTCTGTCATGGTACTACTGACTTAATTATGAGGGTTATGAGTGTCTTAGAGCATTTTTATGAAATATCAGGACTTAAGTTGAATGCTGAATTTCATGCTTGTGGAGTGAACTCAAGCCATCTTGAGGAGATTCAAATTTTTTTTGAATTTAAGCTGGGACATCTATCAGTTTGATACCACAAAGTACCTCGAGTGACGAGAAAACTCACTGAAAAAAGTTTATGAAGCTCATTGAGAAAGTGGAGACTAAACTCAATTTATGTTCCAACAAGAAGCTTAGCTAGGGTGGTCGTTACAGCTGAATAAGGTTGCTCTTTTTAGTACCTTAAACTATTGGAGTCGACAATTGGTTTTGCCTAAGTATTTCTGTAACCCTTAGACCGGCCTATGGGAAATGACCATGTCTAGAAAGGTATATCACAATAAATTTCAAGTGAAAAACATGTTGGCAAATTAAATATTTATTTCGACAGCATAACGGCGGGACTCGGTAAAAACCATCAAGTTAGATAAACCAGTTTAGTACATCAAATAGCATTTCCAAAGCATTCATAACATAGACTCATAAAATAATGTAGGCAGCCATGACCACAGTAGACCCATCATAAGATAGTTACAAAAATAAGTATCAATTAGCTTAACAAAATATTTCTAGTTTAATACCATACATATCAAAATATAGGCACATGTCACCCTGAAAGTACAAACGGTGGATAGAAACATTATATTAAAAAAGAATACCAAATGTTTCGATCCTCCAAGTGTCAGTGATGGGGTGACCTATCCAAAATATCTGAAAGGGGAAAAGTTTGGGGGTGTAAGCTAGGAAGCTCAGTGTGTTCCAATAGTGCAAGCAAAAACATGTGTCACAAACAATTTAGTAAGCATTTCTAATACAAGAGTATAGAGTTCAAGTAGCAATACAGTTCGGTTCAATTTTCTATCTACCCTCCAACCATACTCCAGTATGCAGTTTCCCCAAAACTGCGTAAAGAGGCGTTAACTCGTGCCCATTGGGCATAGGTGCCAACCTAAGAAAATACCTTAGGAACGGTACAGTAGGAATTACCCTAGCCGAAGCATAGGAACCTGTAACGGAAACGAATTACTAGTTGGATTAGAGTTGAACTTGCGGTCACTTCATATTCTATCTCAAGTATCCCAGTAACAATCTATGTAGTAGTTCGATAATCAATAGTAATTGTAATGTCGGTAAATATAAAATTGACATTTATTTTCAATAAAACGGTAACCAGAGAGCATACTGTTCAATCAAAATTAAGACATATCATACATACAATATAATCATGCTTATTTTAGAAATCATATCATAATTATGCAAAAACATCTTATCAATATTTAAACGGTTATGTAGCACACAAGGAACACACCTCAAAAGATCAAATCGGTCGGTCAGAAGATCTACCGAGCACCGGGATCATGCTCCGCTACGGTACTGGAACCTAAATAGACAAGGATTATGGTTACTATCAGATTTACACCTTGATTGTAATAAAATATTAAGTTTTAGGGTCGTACGAGTGACGATAGAATCATGAGCATATGTTCAGTTTAATAACATCTATTTTTCATGTAAAACAATATTTAAACGGTTATGTAGCACACAAGGAACGTACCTCAAAAGATCAAATCGGCCAGTCAGAAGATCTACCGAGCACCGGGATCACGCTCCGCTACGGTACTAGAACCTAAATAGACAAGGATTATGCTTACTATCAGATTTACACCTTGATCGTAATAAAATACTAAGTTTTAGGGTCGTACGAGTGACGATCAGATCACGAGGCGGTACAGATCGGGACGAGCTGGGCTGGGCGTAGACACGATCGAGAGATCCACGAGTACCTATTAAATTAGAAGATCAATACCAGTCCTTAATCATCAATTTCTATTAAATGACATAACTTATACATATGCATGTTCGGGTTCAACGTCTAATTCAGAGGCTTTCAAGTTAGAAGTTTGCGACACGGACTTCAAAATCGGACTCAAGACGTCGAAAAACATAAAATATGACTTTTCGAGAAAAGTTAACTTTTTGGTCAAAGTCAACGCTGACGTCAGCGGTCAAAGTCAACGCTGACATCATGCTGACGTCGCTGGTTCAAAGGTTAACTTGGCGAGTTGACTCACTGAGTTGACTCACTGAGTTGACTCAGTCAATGGGTCAGGTCGGTTAACGGGTCGGTTCGATCAACGGATCGGTTTATCGTTGGGCTAGGGTGGGTTTGTTTGGACCAGTTCGGGCGGCTTGGTTCAAGGCTCGATCGGGTCTGAGCCGGCCGGTTCCACAACCACCTTCCAGGGCGGCCAGAAATCGCCTTGGACGGCGCGTGGGGCCCACACACGGCCCTAGACGATCCGAATTGGGCCAGAAAACACCCTGATCACACCATTACCATTATTTTCTCAACCATAGCTCATTTAATTCAAGTTTTTGGCCAAAAAGCTTACCAAACGGAGAGGGGAAGATCGGTTTCGGTGTAACTTCAACGAGGGGGAAAACGACGTCGGTTCGGTGAACGAAAACTTATATTTTGTTCGCCTTACGACGAAGAGCCCACTCACGGTGAGAACGCGACGATCGGATGTCGGTCGACGCCGAAAATGTCGAACAACGAAGGTGACGCGAGTTTGGGTCGTAGCCAAACCTTTCGACTGTTCTCAACAGCGCACGGCGGGGGATTATGGCGAGTGGCGGTCATAGTTTTGATCGGGAAGAGGCGGCGGTCACTCTAACGGTGGCGATGCAAAAAACAGCACTACGGTAGAGGTGAAAAGGGGCGGTGGCTGGTTGTTTAGGGGTTAAAATGAAAACAAAGACAACAATGGGGTTCTGGAAACTTTTCAGGAAATGGTAGGCCTAATTAATTCCCATAAAATGGTAGGTAAGATATTTTGGGTTTATTTTTATTTTATTTCGAAGAGTATTGATTTAAAATAAACCAATAGGAGTTTATTGCCAATAGTTCACTTAGCTCAATTAGTTGGTTTTTTGGCTTAACATATAGAGGTTGTGGGTTCAATTTGGCGTGCTTACATTCATTGTTATTTAGGAAGAGTGGAATTCCTGACATTTTTTGGGAAATTACCCGATCCACTAATGATATTTTTAATTGTATAAAGGCTTACATTCATTGTATTTAGGAAGAGTGGAATTCCTGACATTTTTGGGAAATTACCCGATCCACTAATGATATTTTTACTTGTATAAAGGCTATAGTTCGATTTAAATTTCATGAAAAAATAATAGACTACTATGATACGGCAAATGAGCAATTGTGTATAGATTGGGGATTTTTTAACTTAGGTTGTCTCTCTTACAATTTATAATGTTATTTCATAGCAGTTTTTTGCTTCGTGCATAATTTACAATATTGTATCAAAAAAATTATGTAATGAAATTACTTGTATCATATACAAAGCGTTTTTGCGATTTTATTGGCTCTAAGGCGAACCTAAAAATTAGGCCTTTAATGAAAATTATTGTAAAAATTAAATTTTAAAAGTGGGTCCTTAAAATCAAGCATTAGAAAATTAATTCTTTAATAATAAATATATTTAAAAAAATATACCCTAATAACAAATATTGAGAAAACACTTGACTCATAATAACAAATATCAGGAAAATTGAATTTTATGAGTATAACCTTAGTAGGGGCGATAATAAACCTGACCGGCTCGCGAGCTACTCGGGCTCGGCTCGGTCAAAGGTCAGTCAAAGCTCGGCTCGAGCTCGGCTCGGAAAGCTCGTGAATAAGCTCAGAATCTACATATGCACTAAAATAAATTATGTGTTTGTATTTTCTTTCATTAGTTGATTGTTGTTTGATTTTGTATTTTCATTAATTATGTGTTTGTATTATAAAAATATTTATTGATTAATTGGATTAATCTAATTGTTGGCACTTTTTTCTCCTTTCCGGTCATTGAATTTCGTTTTAGTGTTGGTTATGAAAGGGATTTTTAACGAATATTTTATATAAAAAAAACTATAGCAAATTTTTTTATTTCGAGCTGAACCGAGCCTAACGAACTCGAGCCTCAGATATATAATTTCTCCTTATTTTCATCTCCACTCAATAAGATAAATTTCGTATATATTGTTTTTTGGATATTTACCTGAACTGTATCACCATATTTCCATTTTTTTATTAAAAAAATAAGATCCTTTTTTCTACAAGTTCTGTGATTTTAAGAACCCTTTAAAAATCAATACAATAATCAATAGAAACTATTTCCCCCCATGAAAAATTAGAAGTAATTACAATAAGAGGTAGAACAGATTCAATAAGAGGTAGAGTTTTCCCAAATTTGAAACAAATCCTGAGCAAGAACATTCTCTCTGTTAAACACAACAGATCGGTGGTCAGCATCAGAGATATTATTAACTTCAACTTCTGGGAATTTGTTCTTCATTTGGTTCCCACAATCTGGTGGAACAGATTTGTCTCGGGTTCCCATAAAGACATGAACTTTTTTCCTTAATTTCATCAGGATGTCAAGGTTTTTGTCCATCTGCTTCACTCCCCTGTATAGCACATTGTGTGCTGTGTGCCACCCTGAATGATGGGTAATCTTTAACATGTCCATAAACATGAAATTCACATCCCTAAAACATCAAAAAAACCAAAAACATCTTTCTCGTTAACAATTCCTGTTATTATTATCTGGAAAATAAGTAAACAAAAGTTGATGAAAATGAGATAATTTAGAGTGATGTTACCTTGCACCAGTGAGCCGCTTAATAAGCGACTCCCAGGTCCGGTGGTTTCGGCAGAGAATGAAACACACGGATCGGCTCAGATGCTCATACCGTGTCATCACCGACGAAAGAAACGCTTCCGGCGGCCACAGTCTCTTCGGCGTTAGGCTGTTTATCACCGTGAACTCCACTCCATCCTTTGAAGGAAAGTATGGCTGAAACAAATAATTCAAAGATTAACTTGGTTGTTTGAATCCGAAACTGCAACATAAAAGAAATGAATTGTGTTTACACTTACGGGTGCAACAAGGGTGATGGATTTGACGGATTTGGAGTGCTTTGCAGCTAAGGCCAATGCAATAATGGAACCCATGGAGTGAGCAACCAAATGGAAAGAATTCAATCCAAATTCAGACACTACAGATTTCTCAATCCATTCCACATGGTCTTTTAACGTGTATAAATTGTCCCCTGGCTTTGGACTTCTTCCGTGTCCCAGTAGATCAACTGCAAACATGTTGTAATTATCACATTTTTCGGATTCGTACAGCTTTGGGAAAAGAGTTTTTGTCCAAAACGATGAAGAACTGAGAATCCCATGTATGAATATAACGTTTTCACTTGAATTGGTGTTTCCGTTTTCCTTCGAATCTTCTCCCATTGCTGTCGTAATAAACAAGTAAAAAAAAGTTAATTATAATAGCCAATCGTGTGAACAGGGATTTAAATTGCGTTTGCGGTCGTGTTTTCGACGGTGGTAATCACGTACCTTTTGAAGAAGCCTCTTTCACCACAACATGAAGCTTGGGATCATCAACCTTCATCCAAGAGATGCAAGAATCACATCCACAATCAGACCATCTATTTCCCAATCTATGAATACCAACTTTCTTTTTTTCCTTAAAATCGCCATAGCCAGCTTCAAAAACCTTGTTTATGTTCAACAATTTCTCCACAAACTGGATCAAATCAATCATTTCTTTTAACTTGTTTGGCCTCCCATGCAAAGTCTCCGAAATCCCAATTTCCTGGTCCTCACCACTCTTGTTCTTGCTTCTGCAATAACATGGAGAGGCCTCACCTTCCATCAACAAATCAAGGTATTTGTAAACAACACAGAAAACGGAATCGAGAAAGTCAAGATATGAAAATACAAGGAAATTTGGAGCCGAGATTAGTTTTTTGGTGCATTTTCTCGTCCATTTTCTTAGTAAAATTGAGCTAGAAAGTGGAAGAGAAGTGGGGATCTTTGCAACAACCATGGTTGACATAGAAGCTAATTGCAACGTTAAGGCTTTAAAGATTTTAGTTTGGGATAGGAAGGGCTTTTATACTCGAATATTTTAACTCCTGCGTTTGTAAATGATTATAGAAAAAACATGGAAGAGATTGCGAACAAAAATACAAAAACAGATGAATTAAAATAATTGACTTTAAAGATAAAATATTAACGAAGAAGATTAGCATGTGTGTCATGCATGATATTTATGTGAATCCTACAATATTTCCTAATTGGCTAGAGTATTTTAAAATGCACGTTTAATGCGTTATGTTTTTATGAAAAAAAAATTATATTCAAATTTTAAAAGTTATATTATTAAAAAAACAATCACAAATAATATCTTTATTCATTTGACCCGCTTTTGGTACATATTCTATTTCTTTTGGCACGTTTTTCTTCTTTTAATCATTCGCTTGCCGTTTTTTTTCATTTATTTTTTATCAGGGTTGTATTTGACGCCACCACGACTGATTAAGATATCACACTTTTTATTATTATGTTAGTCTCCCTATTTTGGACCCTCGAACTAGATTAGATACGAGCTCACAATCATCGTTCTTGTTCGCGATTGAGTTATGGTCATGTTATATGATCTAGAGATGTTAATTTTCGTTTTTTTTAGGAATATTTCTGAATCAAGTTTATTTACCTAAGTTGTAAACTTTTATTGTATTTTTAGATTTTTTCTATTTTAATAAAACTAACATACTCATATTAAAAAAATATACATTTAATGTGAGAATTATTAAACATATGGACATTAGAAATTAGGAAAACTTAGCTTTCTCTATGATAATAATAATAGTATTTTTAACTCTTAACATTTATAATTTCTGTCATTTTGTCATTCATTATTTTTCAGGATAAATTTGAGTCTCAATTTATATTTTTTTTCAAATTACTCATTTTTAACTAGTATATTGATCAAACCCTTAAAATTTTAACCATTTAATCAATATGCTAGTTAAAATGAGTATTTTGAAATATATATATATATGTGTGTGTGTGTGTGTGCGCGCGCGCGCGTGTCTGTGTGTAGGTTTATGGTCAAATTTATCTTAAAAAGAAATGAGGGCCTAAATGACATAAATTGTAACCATTAAAGGCAGTAGCAGATCTAGGTTTCGTATCAAGTGGATTCAAGAAAGTCAAAGTCAAACGAACTAAAAAATTTGACAATTAATGACTTTGTCTGTTAGAAAAATAAGATTTTAAAATAATTTGAAATACTAAAGAATTTAACTAAAGGGCCCACAACCATCTTTTACTCCACTTTTGTAGATTTTATTTTTAGTTTTTGCTTAAGTTTGACCGCTTTAAGTTTCATGTGACCCATCATGTGGGTTCAAGTACAATTGACCTTTCTAAAAAACAAGTAAATACACCCTGATTAAGAGTTAAAATTATCTTTATATTTAATAATAATAAACGTTTAAATTTACCAGTTTAATTAATTATGTTTTTTTTAATTTCCATTGCATCCAAATAAAATTATAACTTATATGAGTTATATCTAAATAAGTGCTAGAAAATAAGTAATTAATGTTTAGTTTGTTAACATACATACATCAAATTGGAATGAAGTTCCTTAAGATACAACTAAATTGGAATATTATAATTATTTGTTGTCCTTTTCATAATGAAATGCGTGGAGATCTTTTGAAACTTCAAACAATAACACGATCTGAATAATTGCTGGCATATATTTACACAACTAATTTAAAATAGATGAATCCATTTTAATAATGATGTATTGGGATCTTCTGTTTAAAAGATCCCAAAAAACCCGATATTGTTACATCCACATTTTGGGTTGGTGATAAAATTGTCGCTGGTTCAAGAATTTGAAATAACCTTAAACTATTTTAATTTTTTTGAATTTTTATTTGATTTATTTCAATTACATATTGTTGAAGGCAAAGTAAGTTGCGGTGGTGAAGATATGATGTGAAAAGTTGGAAGAAGTGGGAGAAGATAAACATTATAGTTAAAAGGGTTTTTATTGACTTTTCTCGAATACGGGGTTAAATCAGTCGGTTCGATTAACCGGCCAAACTAAACTACTAAAAATTTATTAACCGATTTTTTTTATTAACCGTTAATTGAACCAAATTTTTTTCGAAAACTTTTAACCGAACCGAAAAAAGTTTGGTTAATTCAGTCGGTTTTTGAATTAACCGGTATTTTTATAAAATTTTGGGTAAATTACCCAAATGGTCACTAAACTATGTTAAAATGATATTTTTAGTCACTAAACTTTCAAAAGTTATAAAGCAATCATTAAACTTATCAAACTATTACAAAATGGTCATTGATTCATTGCACGTTAAAAATTATTGATAAATATCGAAAAGTTTAATGATCATTTTTAATAATTCAATAAATTTAATGATAATTTTGTGCTAATTTGATAAAGTTTAATGATCATTTTATAATATATCAAAAAATTTCATGATTATTTTATAATTTTTAAAGTTCAATGACTAAAAATAAATATATGAAATACATACATAATATAATATATAAAAAATTCGGTTAATTCGGTTAATTAACCGATTTTGAACCGGATTAACCGAAAGTTTGAAAAAATCATTAACCGTTAACCGACTGAACCTAAAATTACCCGACCGATTAACAGAAAAAATTTGATTCGATCGGTTAATTGGGTTGAAATCGAAATCTAAACTCCCCTATACTCGAAGAAGACCTAAAAATGGGGGAGAAACTCCCTTTTATTGAGGTAGGAGATGAGAAAATTATGGTCTTGCCTCTACAGCTATATCCCTAAGTATAGAGCGGTTAGGATAGTTGTCGATGTCGTTTTTGTTCGGGCTGAAATTAATTAGGCCTTTAAAGGCTCATCATGGATTGGAGTTATTATTGGTCGTTTTGAGTTGGATATGACCGAAAACTTGTACGACTAGTCTACGTCAACATTGAAATTGTAATTGGGTTTGACAGTCAGTTAAGAGTGAGAAAGGGTAAAGCACTCTCACTACTCCCATAAACTGGTACCTAAAAGTTCATGTTATCTTTAAAAAATATCTCCAAACGCGGTTAACAATACTATTAAATAAAAGCAAAAAATATGTAGATGTCTGAAAAAAAAATATGTGAAAGAATGTAAATGCATGAATAAAAATGTAAATTAATTCAATAAATAAAAAATTCAATCAATTCACCAAATAAAATAAATTTGAACTTAATCAAATAAATTCATTTCAAATTATTATTCAAGTTCAAATGAGGCACATAAATAGACTAAATCAATTTTAATTAGAAGTCGATTCAAAATTTAATCAAACATTAAAGCCAATTAATTTTTAAATCTTAATACAAGGATCAAACTCAATTTAAAGCAAATTAAAACACTTAATTACTAATCAATTTAGTGAAATAGGACTCACTTAGAAAAGAGATTAATCATGGTCAATTTAATAAACAAACATACAAACAACGATCTAAATGCAAAATAAAATAATTATAAGGCTCCATTAATATCTAATTAATCTATTTTAAAAGAACATAATCCTATAGGCTGAAATTTAATTAAATTGCATTAAATTAAACCTAAGGCAAAGAATCTATGAACTAAATGGGAAAAAGAATCTAAATACAACAATACCCTAAGTGCAAATTTACCCTACAACTAAAAATGGGCGGGCTATCTCCCTCCAAGACCAGAAATTATATCTTGGGTTGTTCTCGCCACGTCATTTATGTGACCGATTAATAAAAATCATTCATCTCATTATTTTTTATGTTATATTTTTACCAACTGAATCATTATTTGGTAAAAAAAATGTTTTTAAAATTGATTCACAGTAAATATGACTGAAGATTCACTTAGTAAAAATATGACATGAAAAAAATAATGAGAGAGGTGATTTTTATTACTTGGTCCCATGAATGATGTTGCGGGAATGACCATGATATAATTTCTCCTCTGTAGTTTTGAGTGATTGAAAAGAATTTTTAAAAGATGAATATGATAAAACCGTTACAGTTTGATAAAAAAAGAAGAAGATAAAACCGTTACTGATGGCTATCTCATTAAATTTTGAGTGCTTTGGTTCGTTTGGGTAGATTTAACCCAACGAAAAAGATGAATACAATAAAAGATTTTGTTTGGGACCGACGTTTCTTTGAGAAGGCGACCAGAGCAATATGGCGGCAGACGTGGCTCACGAAGATGGAGTTCGAGGCTTTAAGAGTGTTTCCTTAATGATTCTAAACCGATACAGTGGTACACGTGGCTCATGACGATGATGTTAATGTTTAATGACAATAAACGTTCGAGTGACCATAAGTTTACACAACGAAAACGTAAGTGACCATCACATTCATTTTTTGAAATGGGTGACCAAAAGTGTACACTTACTAAACGTAAGTGACCATTTCATTAGTTTACCCTATTTTTATATCTGTCAGAACAACTTCTTGTTAACGTTTAACAACAAGAAACGTTCGAGTGACCATAAGTTTACACAATAAAAACGTAAGTAGTCATAACGTTCAATTTTTTGAAATTAGTAATTAAAAGTGTACACTTACTAAACGTAAATAACAATTTTAGTAGTTTATCCAAAATTTTATTAGATTAGTCAAATTTCTTTTTGTTTTTAGTACACGAGGTTGGCAGATGACGATCCTTAATTATTGAGATTAATACTTAAATACGGATTACTCAGCTCACAGGAAAAATGAAAGAAGATAATATATCGGTTTCCAGTTTCCATGTGTTTTGTCATTTCTGAGCTATATGGTCGTTAATCGTTATAAAAAGACAAATTAAACTGATGAGAAATTGTGAGAGTTTCTACTCAAATATAGCTTTAGGTTTTTTTTTTCTTCCAAAATATGATATTTTCTATTTTAATTCTCGAAATATTATATTTGTTATAGTACCTCAGAAGTGGGATTCAGCAGAATCCGACTTTAAACATTGTTTTTCTTTCAAATTTTTTTTAAAAATTGCCTAAAATCGGATCCTCATGTACTCGTTTTTAAGGGTATTTTTAAAATTCACTATTCAAAATTAGATTCCGTTGAATCCGACTTCTGGGGTACTGTAGTAAATACAATATTTCGGGAATTAAACTAAAAAATACCCTATTTTGAGAAAAAAAAACCCTAAAACAATATTTATGAAAAAACTCAAAAAATTGTGTTCATATAATTATTTTTTAATAGATAAGTACTAGGTAAAATGATAAAACATTATCTAGTTAAACAAAGAATTTAGACTTACAAACTTTTAAGAAAATATTATCAAAAGAGACAATTTAGAATCTTAAATAATATGAGTTATGACGATTGATTTTTATGCAATCTTAAGTAAACGTGTTTTTTTATTAAAGGGAAGAAAATGAGTTGTTATGAATGTGAATCTTGAATTTGATTTGGTTGATGTTATCATCGATATAATATTTATAAGAATGTGAAATCAAGTATAGTAAAGTACTTTATATTCTTTAATCTATGCATTGGAGAAATTTGTGTAGCATAAATATTTGATGTATATATAACTCAATTACTTTACATATTTTTTGAAATATTGAATGATGATAATAAATGACTAAGATTGTTTCGTTTTTTCTCTAAGTAATAATCTTTACATTTTTTACTATTAATCTCACTCATTCATTTACTTTCGTCTAGTATAGGTGGAAACTAATCTAAGAGATGAAAATAAATTTGATAAAGGATTCGAAGGTAGAGTCACTCTCACCCCATATAAAGAGGGGGATCTCACATGTGGCTCCTCATTTTGGCATTGGAAGTTGCTTTGATTCTGTGTTTGGTTTTGGATCAGTTAGCTTAGGGTAAGTTTTGTAACAATGTTTGGTAGAAATGTGGGTCCTTAGAGAATGACTGCTGCTGACGCTGGTGAAACTAATTTGAAAACCAAAGCCAAAGTCAACAAGGAAATTATGAAAGGAAGGGAGTATGCTATAATATTATACCTACCTATTAAATTTCACCTTAGATCTGATATCTAAACCGATTTATCTTAACCTAGATTTAATATGGACCTGTATATGATGCTCCAAGCTTGATTCGAACCCTAAACAAATTGAACCGAATTAAAATGGCTCGAATTTTAGATGCACTAAAAGCAATTAGTACTCAATTTGACTCGAATTGAAATCAACTTGAACTACAAATAATTCGAATAGAAAATCAACTTAAACGGAAAAATAACCAGAACCGAAAGCAACCTAGATTTAATTTGCTCAAATGCTTATGTTTTATTATTCTTTTGTATTATATTACTAATTAATAATCCACTTTTAGTAATAGTTTAATGGTTTAATATCATTTTTTCTCATTTAAAAGATCATCTTCATATATTGCCTCAAATATAAAATCAACCGATTCAAAATTAACTCGACCCGAAAAAATAATTAATCCGATATTGACGTAAATCGAAAGCCAAACGATCATATATCAACCCCTCTCGCTCCAAGATAACATAGACCCAAATTAAATCTCAATTAGACATGATCCAACCCAAACATAAAACTATTTGAACATCAATTTGATCCGAAATAACCCGACCCGAACAACCCAACCCATTAATGATGCAACAATTTGTTGATCATTCCCACGTTTTATACATCTCGATAGCAGAATGCTCATTTCTTCAAAATTTCCTCGTCTCATGGTTTCCTTTCAACGACATATCTAGGATATTTTTCTTTTAATGATATGTATATATTATGATATGTTTCCTACCAAATGTTAGGCTCGGCTCCAAACTATTTGCCAAACAAACAATTATATGTATCGGAAGTGGGGAGGATTTGGTTCAACTTTCTCATCTCCAATTCGCAGATGACCTGTTGATATTCTGTGGTGCTACACAAAGGGAGGTTATAAATGTTAAGAGGGTCTTAAGAATATTTGAGATCGCCTCTGGTCTTCAACTAAACTTATCTAAGAGCAGATTATATGGTATTAATGTGGACACTGATTCTTTGAAGCTATGGTCGGAAAAAGTAGGATGTTTGGTGGGTGAGTTTCCTTCAAAGTATCTTGGCCTTCCGTTCGGAATTAGGAGAAATTCCATCTCTCTATGGGATCCTGTTGTAGAAAAGTTTCAAATTCATTTGGCGAGTTGGAAAGGTAAGAACTTATCTACAAGTGGAAGACTCGTTCTCATCAAATCTGTGCTCTCCTCGTTGCCTACATACTACCTTTCTTTATTTAAAATTCCAGCATCAGTGGCGAGCAAATTGAATAGTCTAGTGGCTAATTTTTTATGGGGCGAGTTGGGAGACAAAAAAAAAATTCATTGGTTAAAATGGTCAGCGGTTTGTATGCCTTTGGAGGCGGGAGGCTTAGGTATTAAGGATATCGTGCTCTTTAACAGGGCACTACTGGGCAAGTGGATTTGGAAGTTTGCCAACGATAGCGAGTGTGACTGGAAAAAAATTCTTTGTGGCAAATTAAGTATTGACCAGCGTTCGATTGTAGTCGAGGACTCCAAGTCAAAAATTAATTCTTGGTTTTGGAGGGACATCAAAAATTCCTTTCTTTGCCAGGATGAGATGAGTATCAACCTTCAAAATCATTGTCGCTTGCAACTTGGGGATGGGAATTCCCTATTATTTTGGTCTGATACGTGGCTAGGGGCAGAGCCGCTTCAGTCTCGGTTCCCGAGAATTTTTGCCCTCGCTAATAACAAGTCCGGTAGAGTCTGCGAGTATGGGGAAAAAATAGATGGCAAATGGGTTTGGGTCATCACTCTTCGAAGATGCTTATTCGGTTGGGAACAAGCTCAATGGGAGTCATTCTCTAACGCATTATCCATGGCCAATTCTGATGGTTTTTTCCAAGATTGCTTATTATGGAATGGGTCGGGTGATGGATTATACTCGGCAAAGTCTGGATATAGCTCCTACTTTAACAAGAAGGCGGTTGACTTTAAATGGAAAGGTTTGGTTTGGTCCGGTTCCGTTCCCCCGAGGGTTGAATTCTTCGTGTGGCAACTTGTACATGAAAAGCTGGGAGTTAAGGGGGAACTTGCAAAGCGGGGAATGTTGGAGTCGAATTCTTCTCTCTGCTCTTTCTGTCGAATGGAAACAGAGACGGCAGCTCATTTGTTTATACACTGTAAACACAGCTGGGATATATGGACTTGGTTTTTTCGGCAATGGCAATTAGTTTGGATCCCTCCGAAAAATTTCGCTGCAGTGTTAGACCAATGGGAAGCGTTGAATCCGTCCGCTTCTCCCCCTTTTTTCTGGAAAATCATCCCATTCTCAATCTGCTGGTCTATTTGGTTATTTAGAAACGAACTGGTTTTTAATAATTCAAGTTTCGACAAATCTCAGCTTCTATTCTTAACTCGATTCAGGCTGGCATCATGGTATAAAGCATCGTTCCCTGCGTCTCATGAGACCTTGGAAGACATCGCAGCCTGCCCTGCGATCGTTAGTAATCCTGGCAGTGGAAAAACTGCTGCGAAGCCGAATCTGTTGTGGTCCCCTCCTCCAGCAGGCTATATAAAGGTGAATACGGATGGGGCCATGAAGCGGTCAGGATCTGATGGTGGCATTGGTGGTATCGTCCGAGATCATGAAGGAGGAGTCCTTCTGTCCTTTTCCAGGAGCGTGGGCCCTGGTCCTCCAGTCCTAGCGGAACTCCTGGCGATTAAGGAAGGGTTACGATTGACTTTGAACAGCATCTCATGCTCAAAATACAGAATTATTGTGGAAAGCGACAGTAGTTTAGCAGTTGATTGGATCGTAAACTTGACGCTATGCCCGGTATTGTTCAGGGGACTGGTAGAGGAGATTATTTCACTTGGAGCTTCTAGGTCTTGTATCTATCGGAAAATTTCCCGCTGCTGTAATTTGGCTGCTGATTCATTAGCCAAGAGGGGAATAGGTTAGCATGTTTTCTAGTAGTAAAGTTGACAGTCTATTGTGGGGATTATTTATATGGCTGCAGGGTAATCTATTGTACACCCAGGGACTTTGGTTCTTTGCTATTTGAGTTTTCAAATTAATAAAATTCTTGTGACACTCTTTTCCTCCTTCCGCTGTTGGTTAGCGCCATTAAGGGCAATGACCGATATGAAAGGGTTTTTTAACGAGGTCACCATTCAATCAAAAAAAAATGTATACATATGCGTAACAAAAATATGATATGTTTTTCTTGTGTGAAAGATACAAATATATGATATGTTGGTAGTTACTACACTATATATATGCATGGGCAGAGCAACCGTATTATAAGGGTGTCACACTCACATGATATCATAAATTTTTTTGGAGAAAAGAATATTTTCCCATAAATTAATGTTAACAACTTTAAATGAATTAACGCAACATAAACATTATTGACAATATAGGTACACAACTTTAATGTTAAAAATCTTTTCCTACAAATTTAATATAAATTAACGCAACATAAACATTATTAACACTATAGGTACACATTCTAATGTATCTTAGTCACATTGTTTTATAATATTTAAATATAATTTTTTAACAATAAATCATAATTCAATATTATTGAAACAAAGAAAGGTACCACATGAGCAACACAATCTATTAAAATAAAAATTTAGAGACTAAATTTATTAAATTCTCATAAGATTAAAGATACTCAGAGACACATCGAAAAATTGATTCCTTTCGTTATCCTATACATATAAAAGAAACCAACAGGTGCATTGAAAAACAAATACATTCCCTTAAAACTGACGTCTATCATCTATAGAAACTCAACAATCATCGACATTACTTTTTGTCTATATCCAATTAGACGCTTACAATGTGATGTAGGAGTGGTGTAACATCCCAAAAATTAGCCTAGAAGAATTAGAGGTTTAACTTAATAATTAAGTGATTATTAGATTAATTTCTTAGACATTTCAATCGAAATAGGTTCATTAGTGACCAAATTGAATTTTGAAGAATGGTTCAACAAGGGAATTCGGTTAAATTACTTAGTGACCAATCCGAATAAGGATGGAAACTAAGTGCTTGCATGCTAAAATGAAAATATAAGGATTTCTACTAATTATAAGATGGAATTATAGTGTAATTAGAGATCTTATACATGAGTTGAAGGAATAATAAAGGATTAACTTAAGAAATTAGTTGGAGACATGACCCCTTTGTCATATCCCAATTAATGTGTTCCCTCCCCACTTTCTCATTTCCTTAGCCGGCCACCCTCAACCAAACCACTATTCCCACTTTGTTTCTTTCACACACATAAACACAACATAGAAAGCTAGAGAAAAGGTTGAAGGCTCGGTGAGGAAGAAGGAGCTTGCATGTTGGTGTTAGTCCATTAGAAAAATCAAGGAAAAATTATAAGTAAGTAGCCCTTTCTCTATAGTTTCCGAATATGTAAAAATTCATGGAAAATCAGTGGCTTTAATGTGTTTAGAAAATCTTAAAAGTATTGTTCTTGAGCATAGTTGCTGGAAATTCAGAAATGAGTATGAACCTTTAAGGATTAAGAGTCTAAAACATGAACATCATGCATGCAAAAAGGGTAGTAACAGATTTGTAAGTGTTATAACTTGTATCTTTGAAAAATCATATAAAATGATAGGATAAGAGTTTGGATCTGAAATTTTGATAAGATTTACTCTAATGTGTCTAGAATCAAAGAAAAATGTTAAATCAAGATTTTTGAAGCTGTGGTAAAATCTGGAAAAGGTAATTGTGTTAGCATGCAAAACTGTCCAGCCTTAATTCGAGCTGGACAGTGAACTTTGAAAATTCGTAGAAAATAAATTACTGGGCGGTTTGATCTGAAATTTTGATATGATGAAATTGGATGTGTAATCTGAAATTAGAAACAAACGGCACTTAATTTGGAGTTGTATACAAGGAGAACGAAGGGTGTCAAGTTTGGTGGTCAGAAATGAACAAAATTGGAAAAGTGAGAAAATTGGTTTTGGAATCGGTAAAATTGGCCAAATTAAAGCTTAATAGGTATTGTTAAGTCGAACTTTATGTTGAAGGATATGAAATCTAGTAAAATCGAAGGTCAATTCGAAGGTTTAAAGAGTTAATTAAAAAGAATTAGAGCATTTAGCAAATTGTCGAATTGGATTAAATAATTTAGGGACTGTTTCGATTAAATTGAGAAATTCAGTCTTAAATTGCATAAATTGCATTCTGAAATTGTGTTATTTGTTTGTATTGAGTGCTCTAGATCTTAGAAGTGAAAGGGTAGAAGAAGAGGCTACTCCAGGATCGAATACGGATCGGGCGAAAGGCGTACGGATTACGAACTAGCTCGGCGATTTGTGAGTGAAACAAACCTCAGAGTTGGAATTAGAGTTCCAACTACTTAATCTAAATTTTTGATTATGATAAGCATGAAATTGACTAATTAAATATTCGATTTAGTAAGGGAAGAAGGAAATAATGGAATTCGGATTTTGTGCTTGTGATATGCGATTATGATGCTTATGTGATTGAAATTAAATTGGTGATTGCTATACTTGAATCTGAAATTGTTCATTGTTAATTGTGTTGCTATATATGAATTTAGAAATGCTGATTTTTGATTGTTATGATACTATCTAGGTGGATATCATGACATTGAATTATGTGACATGACTATATGATGATAATTCCATGTATGCTTAAGCTTGATATGTTCAATTGAGTGTTGAACCATGAAATGTGAATCTGATTTTTGTGATATGAACATGGAATTATATGAGTTTTGATTGAAGTATGCGAATTGAGCATGTACCATTGTATATGATCTTGTATGATGACATGTTAAGGAAATTGGAATCATGAATAATTAATCGAAAGGATTAATTAAGAAATTCTGAAATTCGATTGATATTATATCTGATTAAATTAAAGATTTAAATGTAAAGTCCTTGGTGTGTACAGTCTGCTTAGGTAGTACGGCTAGCCTAGAGTCTGAGCTCAATAAGAAAATCGGTACGTTAGTGTACTCGATATTGTGGTACGTAAGTGTACCTACTTGTAAATGTCTGCGGACATTTTTAATACGTTACATGTAATACGATTTGGTACGTGGTACCTTAACATGGTGAATTTGATTCACAACCTCTATTACACGAGACTTGAATACCTATCAAACTATACTATCCAAGGCATTGCAATTTGATTAAAAGAACAATTAAAGAATTGAAATCTGAAATTTGATGGAAATTAATGAGATTATCTATAGAAGTATTCGAATAATATGCTAAATTTGGTGATCTTGATATGTTTGAGATGCTATGAGCCTTGATTGTATTGATATGGTACTTAGAGGTTAAATTAGGTTTCATGGCTTGTATGTGCAAATAAATTATGAAAAGTATTTATTTGGAAGCATGTGTTCGAATGGAAATTACTTGAATTCTTTGCTTATATGATCGAATGAAGGATATAAGATATAGATGATGATAAGTTCTATTTTGCTTAATTCATTCGAATGGAATTTGCTTGATTCCTTTGTGTACATGTTCGAATGGCTAATGCTTGATTATTGATAATGTTGCTGATTATATTGCTCGACTTATTCGAATGAATTAATGTGCAAAGTGAGATTAAATTTGTTTGATCACTATGTTAATTGGAAACCGGTTAGAATAGGGTTTCCTCACTAAGTACAAAATGTACTTACCACTCGAACCTTCCTGCCTTCCCCTAAAATTTCAGGTTCTAGCATCGTCAACCTCAACTCGAGACTTTTCCGTACTCAGATTAAGTATGATTTTCCCTGTCTTTGTCATACTCATGGTGGGTGGCTTAGCGTTTGGCATGTTAGTGCAGTTCGGCTTGTTGTTCTTGTTTATGAACTACTATTTCGGTTCTATGTAGACTTTTAAAATGTTTCCCTACATTTTGTTATGTTAGTAAGGGGGGTAAATATGGGGTATAGATAGCCCGTTTATATGCTAGGGCTCGATTCTTTTTGTCGATAGTCACGTTTTGTTTAGGCAACCATTAGGTTAGCCGTTTTATACCCCGGTTATTTTGTAAAGGGAAACTAAATACTATGGATTGTATGAACCAACTATGATGCTTAAATTATATATAAGCATGATGTATGTTTCGGCTAAGTATGATTTTGAATGTTATGTACGCTATTCGAATGGTTAATTGGGAGAATTAGAAAATTATAAATTGTATAATTCGAATGGTAATGACTATGTGTTAATTGAATGAAAAGAGAATCTAGAAACGATTAATTAAATAGAATAGTTTTGTAACATAGATGGTTAATTTAATCGAATGGAACCATAAATGTATGATAACCAATTCGATAAGATATGTATGGCTTATTAAATTAGTTGTAACTATTGAACTTAGAAATTTTAAGAAAACGGTTCACATGTGTATGTTGATACATATTGCTAATGGTAAATATAATTTGAATGGTTTGTGGATTATTTTGATGTTGGCCGAATGGTATAGGCTAGTTAGAAATGAGTATAAGGTATGTCTATGTTTGATAATGATTGTGTATTGTATTCGAAGAAAAAAAAAATTTATTACACGATTTTGCTAAACCCTTCCGCTGTGTTAATACGAATCTGTTTATGTTAATATAACGCTCCTTGCCCCTAATCCGGGTGAGGGGTGTTATAAGTGGTGAGCGGAAACAAATAATCTTGCAAGCTGTTACACTGAATAAGTCTGAATGCAACGACAAAACAACCACAAAAAGGGATCAAACTATTGAAGAAAATCGACAATCGCAGATCAAAGACAAGCGTCGTGAGAAGCTCTATACAAACGCAAATCTACAGCAAAAGTAAGTGAAAATCGTGTCATAAGACAGCGAAAAAGCGTACCATAAATGCAGACAAACAAGCACAATAAAAACTGCGAAAAGTAGAAACTCAAAACAAAGAGATTTTCAGACAAAAAACTGTGATATAAGGAAATAATGAAAAAAAAAATTAGTAGTCGACGATCAATACTAAAATAAATGTGATCACCAACAGGTTAAAGTAGGAAAGAAAATAAAAGATGACACTTTTAAATATGAATTTTAAAACTATTAATCTAATGTGTATATTTTATATGAAGTACTGATTAATATTGCTTGACATAGAGCAACACGATCCATGTTAACAAAATATGAAAATCCAAGTTATTAATGAAGGCTGCGTTTGCTAAGGATTATCCAACATCCGTTTGAGTGGAAAAGTTGAATTTTTTAGCGGCGGGAAAATTCTCGTTTGGGCGTTAATTTTGAAAAAAAAAATGCTTGAAACATGCGTTGTTTGAGGCTGTTTAGCATTATTTTTCCGGTTGGCACTCCAACGTTCGTTCCGAAAGCATTGTTGATTGGGGCTGAAGTTTATGTAAGAGAGTTTAATGATCATTTTGTGTTAATATGATAAAGTTTAATATTCATTTTGTGTTAATATGATAAAATTTAATGATATTTTATAACATTTTAAAAAAATTAATGATTATTTTATAACTTTTAAAAGTTTAAAGATAAAATAAATATGTAATATATAATATTTAGTATATAATAATTTCGGTTAATTAATCAGTTTAGAACCAAATTAACCAATAATTAAAGTTTGAAAAAATTCAACCGTTAACCAATCATACTTAAAATTATCCAACTGATTAACCGAAAAAACTTAGATTCGGTCCATTAATTATGCGAAAATCGAAGTTTGCACCCCTAAGTCTGGATATAATTAATAAAACTAATTGTAAATTATTTAATATTTAAGTTATGATATAAATTCTATACGAATTTTTAATTAATTCTCGTTGAATTACTTCATTAAATTATTAATAGTAATTAACATTACTGATACCTTGGACTTACAATCGGTCGATAAAACGGATAGTGCCTATTTTTAGCGAACGTGTAATGTGGAGACTGGAGTGAAGGCAGCCGTTGTTGGCGCCGGCCGCCGACCCCAGATGTTCGGTCCAAAACAAGATGAGAAACACAACATCCACACCAAATTAAATAGTAGTAGTAAGACACAGACAAACTCAGCCACCGCCCACACGGGCCCTTCTTGAGAACCGGGCCAACTCCATCTTCATCCCATTATTTTATAAAACAATCAGACTATAATTTAAAAAAAATCAAAATAATATGGAATTTGAATGTGTTAACATTTATACATCATACCTGAACATTTATGTCAGGAATCTTTCGATAGACATTTCTCTTTCTTAAATGTATTGTGATTGATTGAGAAAACTAAATAATTTAATTTATATTCATTTTTAATATACTTTAATTACAAACAACCAATTAATTTAATGGGACGATGCACTAAGATCTCCGAAGTAAGATAAAAAATTTAAATTTTGACACAGTAAAAAAAATAGGTGAAAAGAACTCTAATAATGAACCTCTGCAGAACTCAATTGAGATTAGTCAACTAATAAAATAGAAATTAATATTTAAAAAATATACTTTATTTAATTTTTACAAAAATGGAAATTATCATAAATGAGACAATGCCAGGTTTTCTCTACTTTTTGTCGCCGCTATAGCTTTTACTTCTTGTTTAATATTATGGCTGACGACAACATTAATTATGATGCTGGTTGTTGACCGTTGGTCACTCTCCTTTTATTTATTTACTTCGATCTTTTTATTTTTATTTTTTAATTTCAATAAATCTATTCATGGCATATTTTCTTCTACATTTTGATATGTATTTTCTGCTTCTTAGCACGTTTTTCTGTCTCTTGGCACACTTTTATGTTTGTTTGTTTTTCTCTCATGATTGGATTTGACGTCTCCACGACTGATCAAGATGACATTTTTTTATTATCATGTTGATCTTCCTGTTTTGGACCCTCGAACTGGATCTAGATGCAAGTTTAGTCACTGCTCTTGTTCGCGATTGAGTTGTGGTAATAAACGTGTTGTCAACGAGCTCCAATTTTGTAATATGTATTTTTTAATGTTGTTTGTTGATAGTTTTTACCTTCATCGTCGAGCTTTGGTGATATTTAGTATCTACTTTGTTTCGAGTCTTTGAATTAGATTTTTTACTTTATCTTTGGTCATGTTTATGATCTAAAAATATTAATTTTCTTTAGTCTATTTACCTGCATTGTAAACTTTTATCGTAAATTTTCCTTTAATAATAAAACTCACATGCTCATATTAAAAAAATTAAATGAGACAATGCCTTTAAAAATTCAAGTCACTCAACCAATCACGTTACAATTGTCCCAGGAAGGAAAAAGAAACATTGATACAATCTTTGAACTAAAGGAACATATCTAATATCTTTAAATTAGTTTGAACTCATTTACTTAGCTCAAGATTTGGACAGAAAGGAAATTTAGTTATCTGTCATTATTCCGATTCTTTACAATTTTTTCATGAAAAAAAGCATAAAATTCCACATCAGACTACGAGTAACACAAGCTCATCATCATTTGGCATTAAAAACTCTGCAATTTTTCCTGATTTCTCCCGCATTTCCAACAAGAACTTCAATGTTTCCCATCTTCACCATAGCCTGAGCAAACCTGGTTCTAAACAAAGTTGAGTTTGATGCAAAACGCGAAACGAATCCCCTCGATAATCTGTCGTTAGCCAATTCTTGATCAATCTTCATCACCCCTCTCTTCAAACGAATCTGCCTGAAAAATTCATTATCAACGGTGAAAGACGTCCCCTGGTCCAGGAATGCAGTAGGGTTAGGGTTCGAACCACTGGCTGCACCACAAATCCCCTTTAGCTTAGCCAACAAAGCTGGATCCATTGTCCGGTCACCTCTCCCACTAATCCGGTCCGAGAAAAAGTTACAATGAGCCACGCCTACTGTATGGGCACCTAAGAGTGTGACCATATCGTCCATTGTCATGCCTTTGTTCCTAAATGTTTGGAAAGCCTGTGAAACCGACAACGATGGACCTGGCAAATTAACTTCGCTGGGATTCGACACCCGCCCATCTCGTCTTCCCGTCGGAACACCGTAAGACGGTCCCCCGGAAAGAACAACGGCGTCACGGGTGGCTAGTGTTATAATGTCCGCACATGAAACCTTTGAAGGGCAAACAGATTCTAGGGTTTTCTTTGCTTCATCGATGAGTTCGTATCCTCGTACTGTCAAGTTAGGGCCAGCGACTTTCTCTGATTGGTTTTGGCTTGTTGAATCTATGAGAATCGATGCATCACAACCCTACATGAAAATAGAATCTCATAAGCAAATTATAAGTTCATATTTAAAGATGATGAAATGTTAGCTTACCCTAACGAAACAATCATGGAAATGCATGCGGAGCAATGCAGCAGTGATGGATTTATCGGAATTGAAACGTTTTTGAACAGCGGCTTGAACTATGGATTCAGCTTGTGGACAACTAGCACTGTAAAACCCTACTTTTAACTGCGCTAAAGTAAGAGGAAGAATCGTGAGATAAAGCACTAACATAACCTTCATAATTCCCATCATCTTTTTTAGCTTTTCGTGAGTATCAATATGTGCTTGTGAGCCATACGTATATATAATGTGGCTGTGGTTGGCAATATTGAACGTGCGTCGTGCAAAGTCAAAGTTTTCCAATATAGAACACGGTTTTCAGAACGAAGCACCGGCAATCATGTGTTCTCTTTTTGTTTAAAAGAATCATCAACGCAACTAGCTAGTTTATTCTTTTATAAAACAAAATGCGGCAGACTGGGGATTAACTTACCTGTTGATTGTTTTCTGATGACTGTTTAAAAGTAACATTAATCATTAGAGGTGAGCAAAATTCGATTCGACTCGAAAAAATTAATTTTTTTATAATGAGTTATTTGAGTCAACTTGAATAACTTGAAAAAATTTCGAGTTCGATTCGAGTTAAAATTTGCCCTACTCGAAAAATCAAATTTTACAATTTTGTGAGTTAGTACATTACTTCATTTTTCCTTATTTTAAGTCCATTTTGACCAAATTGAATAACTTGTTCCTAAACCAATGTAGAATACTTATTTACATATTTTTTATAGTAAATTTTATCCTTTTGCAATTTAGCCCCTCAATTTTTTATGATTTTCTCATTTCTTCAATCCCTTCTTTGTTTTAAGTCTATTTTGACCAAATTTGAACCACATGCTCTTAAATTACTGTAGAATACTTATTTAGCTTCAATCCATATATTTTAAATAAATAACTTGTTTTTGCTATTTAGCCCCTCAACTTTGTATGATTTCCTATTTCTTCATTTCCTCTTTCATTTTAAGTCTATTTTGACCGAAATGAAACCACATGGTTTACTAAAATATATAATATCTATGTAACTTCAATTCATATTTTTAACAGAATATGTTATTTTTCCAATTTAGTCCTTTAACTTTATATTTTATTCAATTTAATCATTCAACTTAAATTTTTTGTAAAGTTTTTCTTCACATCAACTCATTGACTCCTTTATACACCCATCAATATTTTATCCTCAAAAGTTATTCATTTAATGGCATTATAAATATATTTTAGATGTTTAGATGATTTTTTTTTATTAAATAACATTACAAATCTTATTTATACATGTGAAAAATAATATGAAGAAATATATATGCATATCTAATATTATTAAAGAAAATTGTTTAAATTAGAATCAAACCGTATTATAACATGATAAATAATTACAATTAAATTTGTATAGGAACTCGAAAACTCAAACTTGTCTCGAATTTCATAAACTCGACTCGAATCGAATTTTTTTAAAATAAAGTTTAAAAAATATGACACGTCAATTTGAATAATTTAAAATTTTTTGATCCGATCGGACTCGATCAAACGTTCAGTCCTAGTAATCATACCAACCAAATTAATATTTTGTTAAAGTATTAATCATATTCGATTTAAAAGCTTTAACAAGAAAGTGCGAGATTACATTACCAAATCCAATGATAAATTTATTAAAATATCACAACTTGAAACTTCAAACAGACATAAAAACTGAAATAATATTAAAAAATATATTTTCACACCCGACTAATATAAATTTAAGTATAAACATGACAGCTTGTAAACATCTGTCAGAAATCATAGAACAGAAATACAACTATGCATAAAACCACTCCATGTTTTCATGCAATTTGTCCTTTTTTGAAGTAATGGAAAAAAAGTTAATAAATTAAAAATGACGACTTTTTCTTGTTTTCAAAGGAAGGTTATATACATTATTTATAAGTTTGTTTTAAAAGGAAGGTTGTATAAATTATTTATAAATTAGTTTAGTAAGATGAGATATTAGACTTTTAAATACGATTGTTGATAAATTTTTTATTTTATAAATGTAACATATTGCATTGAAAAGAATTGTCTTCATAATAAATTTTTATAATATATAATCCAGATTAATCGTTGATGAATTGGATACCAATTATTATAAAATAAAATAAAAAACTATACAATCACATGATAAAAGAGAGAAATCGTTGCGCCAACAATTTCATGTTTAACTAGATAATATTTTGACCTAAGGGGTAAGTTTCTTTTTGAATTAAAGGCCATATTTGGTAATTAGCGGATAGCGGATTATATTAGCTGATAGCTGATTGCATTTGCTGATTTGACTAGCGGATTGTATTAGCTGATTGTATAAAAGTGTTTGGTAAAATTAACTGATAGCTGTTAGATTATTTAAACAAGCAAAATGACATATAAGGACATGATTATATTCATTACTTGTTTGAATAGTTTATTAGTTATCAATATTTTGTATCTAATTAATATTAATTAAATCTATAAAATTATTTTTAATATAAATTTTTTAAACATATTTGAATGATTTATATATTAATTTATTGTTTATATAATTATTTTAATATAATTTAATTAATTAATTTAAATACACATATAAAAAATGTGATAATAAAAAGAAAAAAAGTAAATAGGATTAGCTTATAAGCAGAGTGAGAAAATATTTAATTTGGGTTATTTTGAGATTTTTGGTATATGGTAAGGGTAAAAGAGTCTTTACAACTCTAATATCAAACTTCTAATCTCAAAAAGCTCATATTATGAGTTTTTTTTTCTCAAAATTAGCGGTTTCACCCCAATCCGCTCTTTCAATCCGTTGTTCACCAAACAACAATATTAGCGGATTTGACTGGTCAAACTTCGAATTATGCTTCAAACCTCTAATTTTTACCCAAACCTCTCTTTACCAAATAGAGCCAAAATCAAATAGTAATTTTATACATACTTTTAAATTGCATCAATTTTACCATCGAAATCATTTAATTGCATCAATTTTTCATTTGAAATCGTTTAATTGTGCTAATTTTAGTTTACTTTTAGAGAAAATTTTGATGCAATCAAATAACTTCGAGGAAGATTGATACAATTAATTAATTTTAAGGGTAAAATTGATGCGGTTAAAAATTAAGGACCGCTGATTTCAGTTTACTAAAACAAACTTTCCCGTGAAGCCTATCCATATAACTTAACCCTAAGAACCTAAAAACCATTTTTAATTATAAGCAATTGTTTTGCACCACCCTACCAAGTGGGGTTTATGACTTTATGTATTGGATAATTTGCAAGTATGCATGTATATGTATATAGTCCGTTTTCCTTTTTAAATAATATCAACCTTTTTTTAATACTTTACTATATACTTGCAAAAGACATGTTTCTCAGGTGGATCCCAATCTAATTTCGAAAGTTAATTTATTAGGTTAAACCCAGCGGTCTGACTATATGTTTTCACTGTTTACATTAACTACGACAGTATTTTTATTTTAGTCATTCAACTATTTTTTTAGGTAAAATCGTCTCGAACGTAATATTTTTATTCTATTTTAATCACCAACCGCTAAAAGATTAATAAAAACAGTAGTGTCTTGGTATAATAATAATAATAATTTTAATCTCCATAACTTATATATTCTATCAGTTAGGCCATTATTCAAAATAAGTCCTCAAATATTTGGGTCAAACCCCAAATATCCCATCCCTTTCTTCTTCCTCCGAAACTTTTTCCCCTTTTGTTCCTTCAAAGCTTAAAGAAAACAATTAAAGAAAAAGAAATATATTTGTATAAGATTAAGTTTTTATAAAAACCTAACTATTCAAAGAGCAAAGGGGATGAATGATCAAACCCTAACTCAAAATAAAAAAAATATTATTATAATTAGTTTTTTATGGGTGAAAATAAATTCTCGAATCTATAATTTTTGCTTATGATGTGACATGGACAAAATTAAGCAAAGTATCATATGTCTCAATTTTTAAAGCTGCCAAGAGACCAATAGATGTAATAGTTTATTTATCAATTTTTGTTTCAATAATTGAAGTTGTATCTTGCACGATCTAAAATTTCTTTGACAACAATATTTGAAGACAACGGTTTAATTAGTCGTTTCCTTGTAGTTTTTTATGCCATTTTATGCAAAAACTACTTTATAACAAATAAGTCAAATCCTAATTTAATATACCATTCTTTATAACTAACTCTCAAATTATACTTAAAAATAGTTTTTCCAAACAAATGAATAAATTCACGTCATTTCAAATAAATTTTAGGGTAAATTACTTAAATGACCACTAATTATGGGGTGGTTCAATTTAACTATCATACTTTCAATTTTTTTTATTATGACCGCTTAACTATTTAAGTAGTGCCAATTAAGCCACCTACCGTTATAGCCTAGTGGAGAGGGTGATGTGTTAGTTAACACAGATTATTTTATTTTATTAAATTAAAATTAAGATTAAATTAATAAAATTTGTAAGTAACGGGGACCAAATGAATAATTATAAAATTTTTTTGTTAACTGTCACATCATCTTTCCATTAAATTTTAATGATAGATGGCTTGATTGATACCACTTAAATAGTTAAATGATTATAATAACAAATTAATAGTATGATTGTCATATCAAAATCACATCCATAGTTAGATGGTGATTTACGTTTACTCTAAAATTTGATAGCCCCAAATCAACTCTGTTGCTCTTCTCCAAATCCTGTAAGTGCCAATATATGAATATTTTGCAATGGAAATGCAGCCATTTCCGTTTTCATTGATTTGATTTTATAGATGCTTAAATGAGCAATACCAAACAAGAGAGATGAAGAGGATAACCACAGTGCTTAATGGTACTTTTGAACGATTCACTTTGATTGACTGGGACGGAAACCACCAATCAATATAGAGAAACATAAAATGATTGTAAAATTATATTGTTTAATTAATAATTTTTTATTTAGTTCTAAAGATGGTAAAAGAATCCATTTTTTGTTTATTGTTTGTCAAGTTACATGAAAACATACGTGCACGTATATGAACTGAATTTATTTTATGGTAGGTCGCAGATGACAAACACCACTCGAGTCGTTCTACCGAGATAAAAATTATCTTCTCTTTTTCGTTGTCCTTATATATACTCTAACACTAAAAAATATTAAAAATTAAATTTCAAACCCTAACCTTAAATTTTAAATCATAAACCCTATACCCTAAAACTCACCCTACCATAAACCCTAACCTTAAACTCTAAATCCTAAACCTAATTTTGAGTTGGGGCATAAGCAAGGCACAAAAAGGGCAGAAAATTTCATTCGTTCTTACGTCTACTATTTACAAAGTTTTCGAAAGCAAGATTAAATGAATATTTCCTTTTTAGAAATCATCTAAAAAAACAACTCCATCAAAGATTATGTAGAAAAATACTTCTTTCAACCCACATAAGACAAACCCGCATTTAGTGAAAAACGAGTTTCAAACTCGCACTCAACACAAAACTCGCGTTCAATTAAAAACGAGTTTAAAATTCACTTTTGCCTAAAACGGGTTTTATCCTACGTGGATTGAAAAGGGTATTTTTCTACGTAATTTTAGTTAGGGTTGTTTTTTTAAATAATTCTCGAAAAAGAAATAGTTGTTTAATTTTGCCGTTTTCGAAGGAAGAGTTAATACATTGCTTACCTTGTCAGAGGAAATTTGTTCAATCGATAATTTCCGGGAAAATATTATAAATGGTCCTCATGTTCTCTCTTGGGATGTCCTAGAACAAGAAATGACTGCAGGATTTGCTTCCAAAATACGAGTGTCATCCGGTACATGGTCTTTGCCTTCTACTTCAAATTCAGTGGCATTGAAATTTTTGGCTCGTCAAGGATCTTTCTGCTCGGGTTTAATACCTAATGTAGCCCATATAGGACTTCTTGAAGCTTCATTTGGATCATCAACTCTTAGTGTTTTTGGAACCAGAACACACTTTTCCGGTTGCTCATCCTCGTCAAAATTTGCTTCTCTCGAATGTTTGCCTAGTGTCGGTGAAACATTGCCCGAGCCGCAACTGTTGCTAGTTGAGGATGATGGTGATACGCAACCATTGGAGCCATTGAACGATACATTTCCCCCAGCAGTGGCCCATAGAGGCATACAACCCCAATAGGCAGGCACAAACTGTAAAGGAACTGCATTGGGATTTTTACCATTTGGTGCACTAATATGCTCGGAAGAACACTGAACGGTTGCCACAGGAGCTACATTATTCGGACCTTGATTCCAAGGAAAAATCCACGATGGAACAGGATAGGACTGTGGCGAATGCTGTGTATTCTGCTCATTAGGTCCAGCCAAACCTATTCTCTCTGTTTGCATGACATGTCCGGGTATTTGGTTCCCCCATATGCTGCAAGCTGACACTGAAGATGGTGATCCACAGGAAGAGGGTTCCTCTCGTATTTCTCCGAAGCTGACTGCACCAGTCTCAACACATCTCTTCTGGTCTCCAAGGCTAAGGGCAGTCTCCATGGATTCACAAAGAGGTTCTTCGGCGCTGAATTTCAAAACTGTTCCATTCCCCATGGTGGGACTAAAGGCAGCTTTAGATTCACGAGGAGATAGAATTTGTTGATTAGCTGAGTCAGGGGTTTCTATCTGAGTCATTGGCACTCCATTAGAAGAAACTATTATCTGGTGGTACTGCGAGGCCAGATGCTTATTCTTCCTCCGACCAGCACCGATAGGAACATTTCGCCTTGTTCCACCAGCAGTCCAATATCTCTGGCAATTCTTACAAAAGTGTCGGGGTTGGTTGACATTGTAGTTATTGAAGTAACAGAATTTTGTGTCTAAGCTGTTGCACCGCGGACATGGAAGGATCTTGTCTGGTTTCTTGAAAACTATCTCTTGATCATTTTTCACTACAATGGACTTATCTGGCTCACCATATGTGTTTGTTTTTGAAGTTTCAGTTCCTGGGTTCGTTACCTCACTACTTGAATCCTGAAATTCAAAACCAAAACAGCATTAGAAACTTGGTGAAACGAGGGGGACAAATGCAAATACAGAACTCTAACTTACACTCCCACCATCTCCGGCTCGAGTACTGATAACAAAACATAACAAACCACACGTTCAACACAATAATCGTAACGCATCAGTTAGTTAAAATTGTTCTCGACCAAATGTCCAAACTTCAAACCTCCTTCAAAGTTTGCAATAATTTGATTAGCAACATGTGAAAAATGACTGTAATAATTACACGACTTTATGCAAAAGATTCACCATTAAGAGCTTATAAGAAATCAAGTTGGACTAACCCTTCCCCCCCCCCCCCCCCCCCCCCATCATCTAAAAAGACAATGAAAAACATGTACAAATATATCTTTATAAAGCTGTTTTTTCAATTCAGAAATCGGAAAAACCAAATCAAAATGATCCCATATGGTTTAAGGAAAATTATTGCGATTGTCGGAACAAATTCAAGCAAGTTTCATCAAAAGAAAACAATGGTCACTTGCTTTAGTTACAATGGACAAACAACCTGATAGAAATGGAGTTCCTGTTTATAGAAATCTGTGTCAGAAAAATTCCAATAAAAGGAGAAGAGGCATCGAACAAGTTCCCTAAATAATCAAGCTCTATACAGAAAAATGTTTTAGAAAAATTCCTGATAAATTATATGATCTCTACGGCCTACACCCCAAAATCATTTAAAACTAAAGATAATTTGCAAAATGTTGGGCATGTTTAGTTCATTTAAAACTATATAGTATTTAAACATGTGAAACAGAAGACATGAAATGAAACAATTAATCATTTACACCATAAAAGCAAACAGATTCATTCCAAAATAAAAAGTCAATAAATGCTTTCAATAACACAAGAAAATATGAAACTTGAGATACAAAAAAACAAGTCTTTTAAGTCCTAAAGCTTCAACTTTGGGGGCATGCCAGAGCTTCAAAGCTTTAAAATTTACCCAACAAATCATACGAAAAACCCATAAAGATTAAGCCAACAACAACAGCTAAACATTGTAGTAAACTTGAGAAGAAAGCATAAAAAGAAGAAACAAATACATTAAATCAATGTTTGAAAAGAAGTAAAAGAAATGAATTTTGAATATATGTAAGCTTACCCCAGAATGAATCTGAGGTTCAGGCACAGGAATCTTCCTTCCAAAGAGCTTGAAAGCTGGATCTCCACCGTCCATTTTTTTTACATAAAAGTTTTGATGTTTTTACAAGAATAAAGAGCAAGAACCATAACTTTGAAACCAAACAATAAATAAAGTGATTTTAGAATGAGTAGAAGACTCCTTAGAGAAGAAAGGAAGCAACTTTTTATAGTGTTTTTAGTTTTTTCTCTGAAATCCCAGGAAACCCCTTAAAACACGAAGTAAAAATAAAGTTTATAGAAGAAAATTATTTTGATAAGAAAAAGTCTCTGAGATAAAGCATAAAGAACGTGAAGGTCAGAGTACATTTTTTAAGCTTTTATGCTTTTTGCCTTTTTACTATTACTATTTTTTAGTTTTGTTAATGTGAATTTATGATAAATAGGATTGTTCAAAACTCGACTAAAAATTTTGACTTGTTCGGCTCGTAGTTTTATAAATTCGATTTAAAAAAATTTAAAATAAAATTTAAATTCTATAATGTAAATTTGAATAACTTAAAATTTTTAATAACTAGTGTATCCAATTTTAAGTTTAAGTTGAGTTTCTCAATTCTTCATGATATTTGTCGCATATGAAAAAAATATATATGTGTATTTTATATGGTTATAGAAAACCGTTTAAACTATAACTAATTACTATCATACCAATATAAATGTTTACAATTAAATTTGAACAGGAATTCGAACAACTCGACTTGACTAAAAAAATTCCAATGATATTATTTGTCTATTCATAATAATATTCGTTTTTATTTTATTATTCGACGTGTAAATAAATTCACACATATCTTACGAACAACTTTTTTTATTGAAACGAGAACAAGCTACAACCTCATGCCTTATTAAGAAACTTCCCTAAACCTGATGGAGGAAAAAGAGTGCAATCAATTGTAGCGCAATACAAAAGCGAGATTACTAGCCAAAGGGATAAACACTCAAACCCCCTATTAGAGCCAAAGCAAAAACAGAACTCAACCAATACTTGTGGCTCGCTGAAGATCCAAAGTCATCCAAAGTTTCAAATTCGACGGTTTCGACGTAAACACCATCTCACCATTCTTCAATCTACGCATCTCAACGGCTATCCTATCCGAAACCAGATTAATTTTACGATTAATCAATACCTCCCAATCACCATGAAGACAATATTTGATATGATCAACAAAAGGAATAACATTCCTACATTCAGAACTACTCATAACAAAATGAAAAGCCTCGGCACAATCGGTCTCAATGATAACTTTCTTAAAATTAAATGATCTTACATGAAAGATGCCATCCAAAATAGCCCATAATTTCGCTTCAAGAAGAGAACAACGGCCAACATAACGCGCAAAATCAAATAACCATTCATTTTGGTCCCCTCGAATAACACCGCCTATAGCCGCACTACCATCGCAAATATCAATTGCTCCATCAATATTCAATTTAACTCACCCTTGATTCGGTAGCCTCCAAATTTTCCAAAAATTCTCCAAATCATGCACATTGCGCACAACCCAATCACTACCTTCAGTGGCTTCGCGAAGCTGCTGCACATAGTTTAACCCACCCTTGTTTTATTTTAGTGTTAAAACAAACGAAGATGATGATTTAATTAGGATAATCACAGTTTTAGTTCTCAAAATTTATAATTTTTATAAATTTAGTCCAAACTCTATCAATTTAATATTATCTTAAATATTTGGGTTAAAACTATAAATCTTCCATTTTATTTCTTCTTCCCAAAACCTTAACCCCATATTATTTCTTCTTCTCAATCCAACCATTGCCAGCCTGTCCCCAAAACCCTAACACCAGTTCTAAAAATGGTTTAAGAATTATAAGTTTTTTTTTTCAATTTATTCTTTATGCACAACACTGAATTTATTTTACATGCATCTTTGTCTCCAGTATTTTTTCCATCATCAAATTATCATTAGGATTGCTTATTTGCATTTGCTTATTCAAGTGAGTAAATACATAGGCATAAGCGCATCATAGAGAAGGGAAATATAGAATCAAAAGACCAGGAGCCAACTCAGAGGCACCAAATTTGAAGTTTTAAAAGTAACTCTTAAACACAAATCACACCCTAAATTTGATGACTTCATTCGACTGAATACTGGTTGGCGATGATTGGATTGAGAAGAATAAATAAAATGGGGTAGGGTTTTGAGGAAGAAAAAATAAAATTGGAGATTTACAATGTTAACCCAAATATTTAAGATAATTATTAAATTGATTGAATTTGGACCAATTTGATAGAAATGTATAAGTTTTGGAGACTAAAACTGTGATTATCCCAATTAAGTCATCATCTCCGTTTGTTTTTAACGGTCGGGGTACCAAAACAAAACAAAAACGTAACGTAAGGTAAGTTACCATTTTGCTAAAAAAAATAGGTAGGATACTAAAATAAGAATGCGAGAATAGGTGAAGTACTAAATATGTAGTCATCCTTTTATTTTTATAGTGGTTAGTTCGTACATTTTGATAATTTTAGAAAAAATGACGGTAATAATCACATAGACTATGACATAAATTCAATAAAATTAAGTAAATTGTGCACTTTATTATTATTATTATTATTATTATTATTATTATTATTATTATTATTATTATTATTATTATTATTATATAGTTAGTGCACTTTGATCGTAGTACTAATGTAGTTTGCGCATCTGATATTTTTTTTAAAAAAAATTATGGTTAATTTTTTTACCGTCGCGGGGTTATTTATTTGTATGTATAATTAGTAATTCTTAACAAGTATTTATAAGCCCTGCAGATTAAGTAAATTCTTATAATAATGTTTCATCCCATCAAATGTTACTGATGGTACATACGGGTTAAGGTGACATAAATAAAAAAATGAAATTAATATAATATGTTTTATTTTAATAATATAATAAACATTAGATGCAAAATATATCAAAATAATGAATAAAAAATATTTATAAAATTTGCTTAAATACAAGCGTTTTCTATATTTTATTTCTTGACTCCTGGCATGGTTATAAAATCTTTAATCTAGGCCATGTTATCTTAATTTTACAATAAAAAATGGCCCACTAATAATTTTTTTCCAACTGGGTACGGATAAATTATTTAATTAAAAATATAGAATCATGTTATGGGATCTTGGAATTAAAAAGGAAATTTTAAAGACATTTATTATGTGTTTTTTCTTGTCTTAAAAGTTAAATGGCAGATGGAATCATTTATGTCATGAAATTTATTTAAATTAGATTTTATAATTTTAAACACGTATATGAATATGGTATTATATATGAATGTGTAAAATATATTGACATTTTCAAAACTAAGTTGTTTTGAGAAGGCTCTGAGTATAATTATGTTGTTATAATGTTTTTGAACGATTATCATATTTTTGTGATTTTCTTTATTTGGATATAATTAGAGAGTTTATTTGATGGTTTGGTGGTGGTTTTACTTTTTCATCATCGATCTTTGGGTTTTACTCTAATTTTATTTACGAATATGTTTAGATTAGATGTCATTGTTTGTTAGAGTTTGAGTTTTTATTGTAATTTTGGATATATCCTTGCTTAATAAAATTAGTGTATTGAGTTGATAGATCAATGATATTGGCCAAGAGATGGTGAATTGACAATTTAAAAATTAGTGGAAATAAATTGCAAGAAAGAAAAATTTCACGAGAGATTTAGAGTGGTTCAACTTTCTAAATGAAATCTACATTCACTACCTTAGTACCACACTAAGAATTTCATAAATTCACTAGATTTGTATTTCCTTTAAGGAGAATGAATAACCTTGCAACACTCTCCAAGATTTATATCCAAAATCTTGTGAGACTTTCCCAAAATTAAAACAAATAAGCAAACTTTAAAAACCTCAACAAAATAATTGTTTGCAAAAATAAAGCTTTCTCTTACACTCTAAACACTTGAAATGAAATGATAAAAATAAAAACTCTCAAGTGTTTATATAAAGAACTTTGAAATTTAAGCTCTAGTAAACTTTGAATGATAAAAATAAAAACTCTCAAGTGTTTTTATACTATCTCATTGAATTTTAATCATTGAGGTTGTTGAGGACTTAATTATAACTGTTTGAAAGTGTTTTCCCGCATTAAATACACTTTTAAATTAGTGGGTATTGGTACTCGAACATGCATATCGATATTTATCTAAAAAAAGAAATAGTCGTTATGTGTTTTATGAGTACTAATACTCTAAATTGAGTATCAATACTGAGACGGGGTACCTGCACTGTAAGCTTCGTATCGGTATTAAAATTACTCATTGAAATGTTTCATGGAGCATGAGTATCAGTACACATAGTGAAAAATATAAAGTTTTGGCTCCATGGTGTATCGGTACGAAGGTATCATACCGATATCAAAATTGAATTCGATGTTTTAAAAAAATAGTAAGGGTATCGGCACACTAAGATCATACTAGTACTGACTGAAGCTTCGATGTTTTAAAATTAATAAAGCATTCCGGTACACAAAATCTCGTACTGATACTCACAAATATTTTGATGTTTTAATCAAAGGTTCCGTACCGATACATAATCAAACTATACTGGTACTCAATGCCTAGAATGACTTTGAGTACTTTAAAACTTCAGGGAAAAAATCAAACATATTCTGATTGATTTTTTGTGTAACAAATACTACTTTTATTTCTACTTAGAGGGGAGAAAAATATTCTAGAGGAAAAGGAATATTCTTGTTGGGTCAATGTTTGAATCAAATGCTTGTTTTTCTTAAAGTGTGAGTAATTTGAATTTCCTTAGAAATATTTAAAAATTTAATTTAGTGTAAACTACATAGATGACCACTTAATTATAGGGTTGATGTTAATTCGACCACTATACTTTTAATTTTGACAATTATATCACGTAATTATTTAAGTGTTTCTAATCAAGCCACCCACCGTTAAAACTTAACGGAGAAGATGTTAAATAAAATTAGTATAATTACACTTTTGATCTTTGTTATTTACATAATCTATCAATTTAATCTTATTTTAAATTTAATAATAAATTAATCATTCAAATAGGTGATGACACATATCACCCGATTGAAAAAGATAATGGATTAGATTCAAACCCGCGACAGACGGATAAAACGAAGATCACTTACCACCAAGCCAACAAGAACATTTGTAAATAGATGACAACATCTAATATATATTTTAAATGGTATTTAATTCCAGGACTAAAGGAAATAAAATTTACCGCTTCATCATCGTCCTTTCGAATGAAACCCAACTTTAATATCAAACCACATGCAATTCATGGTTTAACAAAGAAGCTTACCATACAACCAACATGAAAGAGATGTCAAGCAAGAGTCATATTGAAGAACAGACAAAATAACATAGGATTTGGACTTTGATACCCACTACAAGAAAATGCATTTTTAGTGACATTGAAAATGGTCACTAAAAATATTAAATTTAGTTATTTAAGTTTTTAGTGACTATTTTTTAAGTCGTCAGTAATAACCTCGTCACTATTATATTAGTGACAACTTTTATGCATTTTGTCACAATTAGTTATATTTTTCATGACTATATTTTTTGACACAAAAGATTAATAATAGTGACTAAAATTTAGACATTAATGTTATTTTTATTAGTGACAAATATTATCACAAATGCATATTGAAATAGTGTCTAAAATATGTTGTCACTTTCAATAACAAAAAATTAATTATATTTTTAATTGTAATCATCATTACTTTGTAGTCAAACATCACTTTTAGCATTTCATTTGGCCATTAAACCTTTAATTATAAATGATGTGGCACCTTCATATTTCAATTTTTAATAATCAAATACAATGCATGGCTTCATGGATGATTGAACTTGGAACCTTTAGAGGGAGAGTGCAATGTCTATCCACTATGCTAGGTAAGAAATTTAATATTATTTTGAAAGAAAAATATTATTTAGGTTAAAATTTAATTGAAATTAATTTTATTTATTTTAAAAGTATGTATTATTTATAAAAGTAATTAATATAATAATAATATAATTAATTTTCTATGGTTTCTTATACGAAGTACGTTTGTTGAAGAAAATATATAAAAATAATTGAGTTGGTTTTAAAAAGTAAACATATGAATATTAATATTTACACCTAAAATATTAAATATTAGATATTAAATATTATATTTTAATTATTTACATAGATTAATTTAATTTAATTCAAATTATTGGTTGAATTATCTTTTTTGTGATAATTATTTAGTATACTAACAATGCAAATTTTAACTCCGCAAGCAAAGTTAAAACAAATATCAAGTGTAAAATTTTTCACAAGGTAAAATTTGCTATCACATATTATGCCAAGATTCTATATTAGTCTTTTTACTTTAATTTGGTCACTTTAAATTTCTGTACTTTTTTAGTTTTGAAATTTCGATCTTGACATGAATGGTAATTTTCAAATATGTTAAGTAAAATTTTGTTTTTAGCCCATTTGTTATACAAAAGTTACATATTTGATTTTTGTTTTTATTTTATTTTATCAGTTTTAGTCATTGTAATTTATTCATATTGTCGTTGTCCCATTGGAATTAAGATTGCAATTTTAAAATTTGAAAAATATAGGGACTAAAATTGATCAAATTTAGAATGACTAAAACAACAATTTACACATAGTATAGAGACTAATATAATTATTTTACCTTTTGACAAACTAATTTATGATAACTTCAATTTTTTATAATTGTTATTATTATTATTATAAAAATAAATTTATTATTGTGATAATATCTAATTTGTCATTAATTTTATTTTTCATTGATGACAAAATTTATCGCAGCAAAAACTAAAATTTTAAGTGACAAACAATTTTATTGTCACAATAAATATCAAATAATAGTGATCATTTTATATATTGTCACTATCATAAGTCAAAGTTTTAGTCACAATAAAATTTGTGTCACAATTATAGACTTATAGTGATAATTTAATTGTGAAAAATATAATCGTCACAATTACAATTATAATAGTGACCAAATTAAAATACATCACAATTACTAATACTAATAGTGCCACACACAAAAATTGTCACAAAAATTTAATATTTGTGACAAAATTACTCTTAGTCACTGGAAATTTATCACTAAAAGTCTATATTATTGTAGTGACCATTTTAAGCATCCTGGATAATACGATTCTCAATTTGAAAATAAAACCACAACCAATTCAGGATTTATTACAATGAATAAGTGAGAAGAAAAATTACTATTTCTTTACCTCTAGCTTTTGTATGTAGTTTACATCAGCTTTTCTTTTCATGTCTCTTTGAGCTGGAGTAAGTTTAGATTGGCCACATCCTGCTTCTGTTTGAAATGAAGCTTCAATTGTTTCCAAGGAAGAGATGAAGCGGTAAATTTTATTTCCTTTAGTCCTGGAATTAATTACCTTTAAAATATATATTAGATGTTGTTATCCATATCACAAATGTTATTGTTGGCTTGGTGGTAAGAGCTCTCCATTCTATTCAACCCTTGCTTTTATTTTCCTCCTTCGTTTGGGTAACACTTGTCACCACTTATTTGAATGATTAATTTATTTTATTAAATTAAAATTGTGATCAAATTGATAAATTATATAAATAACAGGAACTAAATATATAACTATACTAATTTTATTTAACATCCACATCAACCTTTCATTAGATTTTAACGGTGAGTGGCTTGATTGGAACCACTTAAATAGTTACGTGGTATAATTACAAAAATTAAAAGTATAGTGGTCGAATTAGCACTAACCCAATAATTAAGTGTCCATTTGTATCGTTTACCCTTTAATTTATTTAAATTCTTTGTTATATCAAAACAAAAACTATTGATTTAACAATCTTCCCCTTTTTGCCTAACAATACTAAGGAAACTTTTAGGTTTCTTCCCCAATCTTTTTGACTCAAAGACTTGAGAATTAAAAAAAAAATTATACCCACTCCTCACTTCTTATTAGATCAAAATCAAGATTATAAATGTAATGGGAATAAAAAAAATCTCCACAACAATAATATCCGAAATATAATAATCATTCATAGATAATATAATCCAAAGTCATAAAGCATAAATCAAACACATACCAAAGTCATAGAAAATATATCCCAAAAATCCAACATAGGTGCAATATCGAAATAAAAGCCAAATAAAACCAAAGTCATAAAGCATGATAGATCAAGTCTAGAATATGATATGCATGAGATAATAAGAGAATAAGAAACCGAGAGAGTATCCTCATCCTCCTCACCACCAAGGGTGTTGTGATTCCTCCACTCAAGATGAAAGTCGGTTACTGTGTTCTCAATGCTGGTAACACAAGTCTCTTGATCGGTGAACCGAGCATCTGTTGAAGAATGTACAGCTGGTAACAGCAAAAGCTGTTAAACCAGCCCAACAAACCAGGGACGCGGGAAAATCTGTTGCACCAGATTTCATCCCGTCAGCATCCTTTTCATGTGCACAACAAATTCACCAGCCTCTCCTCATTTTGTATCTATAAATAGGAAACATCTTATTCATTTGTATTCAGCTTGAATGGAAATCATTGTTCTGGTTATTGTTTGATATTATTCTTTCATTCTATTTTCACCACCTTTGTAGTATGTTTAACATGGTATCAGTTGTCCCATTCTGAGCCTGGGCCGTCTCTTCTTCTTCCTATGTGCATCATTTCTTCCCTGCGTTATGGCTGATCCTGCCGGTAGCCCTGATGATGACATTACATCTCTCACAGTGGGCGATGAGCAGATTTTCTCCAACAAACGCATCAGCGTTCGACTTGATGACACGAACTTTCTGTTGTGGAAACAACAGGTCATGCTCATGATCCGTGGCCAAGGTCTCGAGGATTACATCGACAGTTCTCGTGCACCTTCATCAAAGACTGTTCCTGGCACCGATGGTTCCTCTACACCCAATCCTGCATATCAACGCTTTATCAAGCAGGATAGCTCCTTAGCATCCTGGCTTCTCTCTACAATCAGCCCCGATCTTCTCCCTCAACTAGTTGGTGCTAACTCCTCTGCTGCTATCTGGTCCACCATTTCCAAGCTCTTCTCTCAGCTCTCCACCACTAAGGTCATGCATCTCCACTGCAGACTCCGGTCGTTGAAGAAATCCTCCCTCTCGATGCGCGCTTACACCATGCAGATCAAGGAAATCTGCGATCTGCTTGCTTCATGTGGTAACCCAGTGTCCACAGTGGAACAAATCGCAACGATCCTCAATGGCTTGCCCCCAGAGTACGATCCATTTGTTGCTGTTATCTCCACGAGTCAAACACCGTTCACTGTTGAAGGTGATGTGTCCATCCTCATTGATGCTGAATCACGCATCTCTGATCCTCTTCGCATGCCAGTTGGTATACATGCTACTCGCTACTCACCAGATCCATCACCTGCTCGATCTTATGACCCTCAGCCTCGTCACACTCCATCACCTGGGCGTTTCAAGGGTAGACCACGACCACAGTGTCAACTTTGTGGCAAGCTGGGCCACCTTGTTGATCGCTGCTGGCACCGCTTTGATCAGTCGTTTAAAGGTGTTACAGCTCAAGCTCCTCCTCGTCAGGCTTCCCCTACACATGCCAATGCTTGCTGTTTTTCCTCTGAGCCAGTTGAGACAATGTATGATCCCTATGTTCCTGCATCTTCCACCTCTGATCAACCCTCATCACCGCCTGAGGTTGAGTCTGCGCAAGTAAACAATCTTGTGGTTTACCCAGGAGCTTCTTCAGTTTGGCACCCTGACTCAGGTGCGACACACCACGTGACCAACACATCTACCTGCTTCCAGGATGGCTCTCCCTACTTAGGTAAGGGTTCCGTACACATTGGAGATGGCTCCTCTTTGCAAATTGCTCATATAGGTCACATGTCTCTCCCTACTTCATCCAAGTCTCTTTTACTCAATGAACTTCTGCATGTGCCATCCATTACTAGAAATTTACTTTCAGTATCCAAGTTTACAAGGGATAATCAAGTTTATTTTGAGTTTCATGCTGATTCATGCTGTGTGAAGGATGAGGTCACGGGTCAGGTGTTGTTGCAAGGATCTCAATCTGGTGGTCTATACAATCTCAGTCCCCCTTCCTCCATTGCTGCCTCCATTCATCACACCACAGTAACTGATCTATTTTGGCTATGGCATCGTCGTCTTGGACATGCAGCTTCTCCAGTTGTTCGTTTAGTTACTTCTTCAGTTTTAAATAAGCCTGTAACCCTACAACGACACACTCTTTGTCAAGCTTGTTGTATGGGCAAGAGCCATGATTTACCATTTGAATCTTCCTCTACATCGTATTGTAATCCTTTTGAACTTGTTGAAATTGACCTCTGGGGTCCAGCTTCTATTGCATCAAATGGATATACCTATTACATCTCCTTTGTTGATGTGTTTACAAGGAATTGCTGGGTTTACTTGCTGAAAAAGAAATCCGATGCAACTAATGCTTTCACACTATTTTTTGCTTTGATAAAGACTCAGTTCAATGCTTCTCTTAAGGCTGTTCAATGTGATGGTGGAGGTGAATTTCAGTTCCTTCATACTACTCTTGCTCAACTTGGTATCTCGCATCGAATTACTTGTCCACATACCTCCCAACAAAATGGGATTGTGGAACGCAAACACCGACATATAATGGACACTGCATTAACCCTACTTGCTCAAGCTCAAATGCCACTACGTTTTTGGTCATTCGCTGTGCTCAGTGCTGTATACTTGATCAACCGTCTCCCCACACCAAGTCTTGGCAACATTTCTCCATTTGAGAAGCTCACTGGTCAGAAACCTAACTACAAGTTCCTCAAAGTCTTTGGCTGTGAATGCTACCCTCACCTGAGATCCTTCAACCAACACAAGCTCGACTTTCGCTCTAAGCCGTGTTTGTTCCTTGGCTACTCTCCCAAGCACCATGGCTACCAATGTCTGGACGATACAGGCAGACTATACATATCTCGGAATGTATTATTCAATGAGAACGTATTTCCTTTTGCCTCCACCACTACTTCACCCACAACAACCAACCCTTATCAGTCTCCCTCAATTCCCGTTGTGTCACCATCACCCACATCTGAACATTGTACTTCAAATCCCTCTCCCACACAGGCTCCTGCCCCATCCCCTCCCGTATCCTCACAACCTTCACCCTCATCTACTCCTCCAGCTCAACATCACTGTGATATACCTTCCACCACACCACAATCCGAGTCACTTCCCACCTCCACCTATCCCACATCACCTGCAAACCTAAACTATCATCCCACATCCTCTACAACTACAAACACTCATCCCACATCCTCTACAGCCACAAACACTCACCCCATGCTTACCCGAGGCAAAGCAGGCATTTTCAAACCAAAAATATACCACCTTCAAGGCACACCTGTTCCCTCCTCAGTTCATGAAGCACTTGAGCACCCCGACTGGAAGACTGCAGTGTTAACAGAATTTAATGCCCTACAGGAGAATCACACCTGGGACTTGGTTGAGCTTCCCCCTGCCAAGAAAGCAATCGGATGTAAGTGGCTCTTTCGTGTCAAACACAATTCTGATGGCTCTGTAAACAGGCTGAAAGCCCGTCTCGTAGCCAAAGGATTCACACAAGTACCTGGACTTGATTTCATGGACACATTCAGTCCAGTTGTGCGCTTCTTCACCGTGAACATCCTTCTTTCTATTGCTGTTACAAACTGCTGGAACATCAGGCAAGTTGATGTCAACAATGCCTTCCTCAAAGGCGATCTTCTCGAGGATGTCTACATGTTGCAACCGAGTGGTTTCGAGCAATCCAAACCTGATGGCACACCTCTTGTCTGCAAGTTAAACAAAGCCCTGTATGGGCTCCGTCAGGCCCCAAGGAACTGGTTCCTCAAGCTCAAATCGTTCCTATGTGACCTTGGCTTCATATCCTCAAGAGCAGACTCCTCTCTTTTTGTCTTTGCAGCAAACAACATCATCACATACATTGTTGTCTACGTAGACGACATACTCCTCACTGGCAGCTCAGACACTCACATCAATCAGATAATCACTACTCTTCATGATAAATTCTCCTTGAAAGATCTTGGTCTTCTTCATCACTTTCTGGGTATTGAAGTTATCTCACATGCTAATGGGCTCTTTCTCAATCAGCGTACCTACATTGAAGACCTTCTACGTCGTACCAATCTTCTCTCACACAAGTCAGCTTCGACTCCAATGGCTGCCTATCCCAAACTTAGTCGCCATGCTGGAGAACCACTCTCTGATGTTCAGCAGTATCGGAGTGTTGTTGGTGCCCTACAATACATCTGTCACACACGTCCTGATCTTGCGCATTCAGTCAATAAGGTTGCTCAGTTCATGCAAAATCCCTCTGATGTTCACTGGGCTGCAGTTCAACGTATTCTTCGATACCTCAAAGGCACTCTGCACTTTGGGCTTTGGTTTTCTCCTCAACAGCCTGACTCCCTCCTCATCTCTGCGTTCTCCGATGCTGACTGGGGCAGTGACGTTGATGATCGCCGCTCGACCACAGGCTACTGCATCTTCCTTGGTTCACATCTAATTTCGTGGAGCTCTAAAAAGCAACGAGCAGTCTCCCGCTCCACTGCAGAAGCAGAATACCGCAGTCTAGCGGATGCCACCTCCGATGTTGTCTGGATTCAATCCGTTCTGGCTGATATGCAAATCACCGTTCTTGACTCACCAAAAATCTGGTGCGACAATACAAGCACAGTCTCCATGGCCGCAAACCCTGTGCTACACTCGAAGACAAAACATGTTGATCTCGACCTTCATTTCGTACGAGAACGAGTCATCTCCGGCCAACTCCAAGTCAACTACGTTCCAGCACGTTCTCAGATAGCTGACATACTCACCAAACCGTTAAGTGTTCTTCAGTTTGATACTCTTCGTCACCTTCTTTGCGTTGACTCTATTCAAGGTGCAACAGAAGAAGAAAACAGGGACAATGTTGAAGAATGTACAGCTGGTAACAGCAAAAGCTGTTAAACCAGCCCAACAAACCAGGGACGCGGGAAAATCTGTTGCACTAGATTTCATCCCGTCAGCATCCTTTTCATGTGCACAACAAATTCACCAGCCTCTCCTCATTTTGTATCTATAAATAGGAAACATCTTCTTCATTTGTATTCAGCTTGAATGGAAATCATTGTTCTGGTTATTGTTTGATATTATTCTTTCATTCTATTTTCACCACCTTTGTAGTATGTTTAACAGCATCTATGGAATTGAACCTAGCATTCAGGTCGATCGGTAAATTGGATCGGTAAGCAAAACAGGTAAGTCGTAGGAACAATCGATTTGAAAAATATGGGAGAGGACACAACGATAGGTGAAGGATTTGACTAAGTTAGTGCGACAGTGTTTTACGATGTGGATGATCTCGGCAAAGATAATTTTGGGCGAGATTTATGCGGTGACCGTAACGGAAACAATGGAGCTAAAAAAGCATCTACCCCACGAATAGATGACCATTTGTCATCGGATGGTCGAAATCACCAAATGACAAGAACATTAGCTGAATTGTGATGGGTGATTGATAAAATCTTTTGGTAAATTCGAATTGTGATGATGAGGTTGGACATTAGCCTAACACTTAGGCTATACATTCTCAAATTCACCTAGCATCCACTATCCACTTAGATACCCACCATTAATTTGTATATACTCGTACCTGCATGTACTACCTTTAAAGAAGTTTACTTATCTCATATTATATATAATTCGAAACTTCATTTTGTTTGCTCCAAAAAAAACTAGACTCAAATGTGTTTCTACCCATATAAGATGGTACTTCTTATTCGACTTGTACAATTTATGACAAATTTTTTAAGTCACTACTGAACAAGTAATATGAGCAATCTATTACTATGATTTTCTTACATCTGATCACTTAAAAATATGTATATTGTAAAATACAGATCGAAATCAATCTTTGTTTTTTTCTAAATGAAATTAGACTTACTTACGGTTGCAATGATGTATGAATCACTTTTTAATTATTTATATAGAATTTTTGATGAATTTTCGCACTCATTGCATTTGTAAAAAGTCTTGGACATGTTTCATAAACTTGATTTTTTAACTCCATTAATCATTTTAAAATTTTTCTAAAGTCTTATATTTCACATGAATGATAATAAACATATTCATCCACAAACACCACCTAATATATATATATATGGGATAGGATCAAATTACACGGTGTAAAACTCTATAAGTTTTACACCTTTTTTGGATCGTTGGATGAGTGAAACGGATGGATAAGATTAACAGTAAAATATGTGAAGATTATCACTTGGGAATTAAAAACACGGAGTTAATCTCAACCATCCATTTCCCCCATCCAACGATCCAAAAAAGGTGTAAAACTTAAAGAGTTTTACACGGTGTAAGTTGATCCTAACCCTATATATATATATATATATATATATTTCATTTATATTAAAATAATCTTATTCATATGGTGGATAGTGGGTGATCGGATGCGGAGCAGATAAATTCTCAAATCCATCACTTACCCACGACATGTATGACTTTTTACATTCACACCAGCCTATTACTCACCAAATTCGTACTCATGCTCACCCCAACTAAAATGAACGCAAGGCAAAATCTGTGAAATTATATCCGTCTGTCATCATAATAAATAAAGTTTATATTTCATTTTCATTAAAATAACTTTATTCATACGGTGGATAGTGGATGGACGGATATATCTTTAAAAATTATTATTTTATATTGATTATTTAATTTTTCGCGTGTGAAATTTTCAAATTCTCAAAACACCAAGGACAATGAATTAGTTGAAAAAGAAAACAATGGAAGGAAGGAGAGGGTTTGAGATTCCAGTGCAGATCCTTCCAATTATCTCATGGCATGCACCGTGCACGTGACCAACAGAAGAGCCAGCAGCCATGTCCACCGTGAGTGTTTACGGCAGTAGGTGGGGGCCGGAGGCGAATTAAAAACTCCCACCGAGACCGAGTGGTCACTATAAAATATAAATCATCGAAGTTGCAGCCCTTTTTCCTCTTTTGTCTTTAATATAAATCTTAAAGCAGACTGATGAATCCGATTTCCGAAGGAATACAATACAAAGCAACGTTCATTTCTGCAGCAGTTGTTGCTTCATGCTTGCTTTCCCCCACATGCATATGCCAATGCCATAATAAACAAATTATTCAAACCACATTTCTTTTCTTTTTTTTTTTTTTGATCAAACCACATTTCTTTTCTTAGCCACCTGCCAAATCCACTTCTGAATTTTATGAGAATCTTCATCCTTTTTTTAATTTTTTGCAAGAGATATCCTTCTTGTTTTCAGCTATAGATCTTGGATTCTGGTGGTTAGTTGGTATATATATATTTACCCTCTCCCACTCCCAACTATTTACCGTTATGGGTGTAGACGGTAATGTTAAACTCAACTTGAAAAGCTCGAAACTAAGTTTATTACGGTTCAAAAGTTCGCAAGTTCAAAATTATTAAGCTCGAATCGAATTTGAAATAAAAATAATAATTCGAACTCAAAACATTTTTACATAAATGATTAACAATAACATGCATGGTGGGTCACCAATTCATAAAAGTTTCTCTTATGTAACATAAACTCATGTTCACATATGTGTTGCTAGACATGAGTATTTTAAGTAAAATAAAAAGAAGAAACTACATAGCACAACACATCCCAAACAATAAAAAGAAAAGATGTTTGGACCTTCTCCTAGCAAACACAGTGATATATGAAACCACTTTAGTAAATACAATGCAAAAAAGTTTAATATATTATTACTTTTAAATAACTTATTAGCTTTTCGAGTATAGTATCGAATAGCTCGTGATCTATTCCGTCTTGTTTACCGTCCTATTTACCGCTAAACTTTGCAATGCCGTCGTGCTTGTAATAATGTAATCAATTTATTACTTTTATTGAATTTGAGATGTAACAATGCTATTGATTGTATTAGTGATAATATTTGATTTGCTCCTTTCCATTATTATCAAATATTCTAATGTAGTACTTCTATTTGAATGTCTGTCTTTTTTCTTGTCAATATTTGAATGTCTATCTTAATATTTAATAATACGGCACCTCCATGTAACAACGTTAATATAGTGTCATAAATTATTTCTTTTTAAAATATATGAATTAATTGTTCAAAAAATATATAAATTCAAAATACGTAATTTTGAATAGCTCGACAAACACAGTCACTTCACTACTGGACAATTGGTAAATTAATAGAATAGACTCATTTATGACCTTAACGATATCTGTTAGTAGACGCGACCACTTCACTAATGTGTTTTAAATATGAAGGGTTAACTTTATTGAATTATTCTGAATTATGACCGAATTAATAGAATGCTTAAGTTTCGTGGCCTAAAAATATCATTATATCAAGCCTTTGTTTCAACTTTAATGATAGATTGACTAGTTTATCACAAAATTTTAATTGGGTGATATGTTTGTTCCTAAATCTATAATCGAGTGACTAAATTATTGCTTTTAGAAGAAAGGTGACATGTTTGTTCTTAAATTTATAATTAAGTGATTGAATTGTTACTTTTAGAAGAAGTGTGACTTATTTGTTACTAATAATTAAGTGATTTGTGATGTAATTTATCCTTATTTATATTAGGACGTAACAACATTTTATTTTTTAAAGAAATTGGACCGATTTGTTAGTCACGATTAGCCGAGAGACCTATTTGTAATTTCTTATAGTCAGGGCACTCAAAAATAATTGGTCATAATCAAAGGACTATTTATGTAGTTTAACTTAAAATTTTGTATAATATCATAACCATAAATACCTTGATGCAAAACTTTGGCTTTTGGTTGTTCCATCCCATACATTTATAGTGAGTAGTCAGTTCCAATTCATGATTCCTTGGTTTTGTCCATTAAAATTTACACAAAAAATGAACCTGCCTGCCACACAAAATTCATGCAAATTTCATTGCATTCTAATAAATATCTCAAATAATATAGGAATTAAATTTAAAAACAATACGTAAATAAATTCGTAACAAATTACGTATATTGTTATTACCGATAATCACAGGCACAGCAGCAGACAAGGTGGGAGAGTTTGATCCTGTTGTCTCCACAAACAATCCAAAACCAATCACGCCCTTCGAGATCTACCACGTGTCATATGAATCATTACCGACGTGTCCACGCTCCACTTTCTTTTTAATCCCCCCGTTTCCTTTCACTCTGATTCACTCACCCCCTTAAAAAGACACTCAACGTCTCTCTCCCTCTTGAAAGTTGAAAATCTCAGTTTCCGTTGCTTCAAACTCAGATCTCAGTTTTTTTCTTTCCTGGTAATCCCATTGTTGTTCAAATAGAATGGCTGATAATTGCACTAGAAAGCTGATTGTTGAAGTCTGCAACGCCAAAAACTTGATGCCCAAAGATGGGCAAGGAACAGCCAGTGCTTATGCCATTGTCGACTTCGATGGTCAAAGAAGAAGAACAAAAACCAAGCTCAGGGATCTTAATCCTGTTTGGGATGAGAAGCTGGAGTTTCTGGTTCATGATATCGAATCCATGCCTGCCGAGATGTTGGAGATTAATCTCTACAATGATAAGAAAGCCGGTAAAAGAAGCACCTTTCTGGGTAAAGTGAAGTTGGCCGGCAGTGTTTTTGTTAAAGCTGGGGAAGAAACTCTTGTTTATTACCCCTTGGAGAAACGGAGTGTCTTTTCCCAGATTAAAGGTGAGATTGGCGTTAAAGTTTTTTATGTAGATGAAGAAGCTCCTCCGGCACCAGCGGAATCGGCGGCTGAGCAGAAGTCTGAGACGTCGGAGGAGAAGACGCCTGAGAATCCAAAGCCGGAGGAGGAAAAGAAGGAGGAAAAGAAAGCAGAAGAGGAGAAGCCAAAGGAAGAAGCACCCAAAGAAGAAGAGAAACCAAACCCACCTCCGGCTGAGGCTAGTAAGTCTGAAGAAACCGTCGCCGCTTCCACTTCGGCGACGCCGCCGCCGACAAATCCTCCGTCAGAAGTTGTGAACCCTCCATTAGCGCATAAAGAAGAGCAAACATCAACGAAGGTAGCAGCAAAAGCGAAAGCTGAAACGGGTAAAAGCACTCAACTTGTCATTAACGAGTTAGAACTCCGACCACTCTCCGGTGACCATACCCACCGTATGGCATTCGATCTCGTAGACCGTATGCCATTTTTATACGTCCGAGTTGTTAAAGCAAAACGAGCCAACAAAGAACCGGTTTGTCCCCTTCATGCAAAACTGGTTATCGGTACTCATTGTATCAAAACAAAAAGCCAAATTGACAAAGATTGGGATCAAGTTTTCGCCTTCGATAAAGAAGGATTGAATTCAAGTTCTTTAGAAGTTTCAGTCTGGGCTGAAGAACAGAAAAAGGAAGAGCAGAAAGAAGGAGCCACCGCCGCCGCCGTCGTGGTAGTGGAGAATTGTCTAGGAACGGTGTCGTTCGATCTGCAAGAAGTGCCCAAAAGGGTTCCTCCAGATAGTCCTTTGGCTCCTCAGTGGTATAGTCTTGAATCTGAGAAGTCACCGGGAAATGACGTGATGGTTTCTGTCTGGATCGGAACACAAGCCGATGAAGCTTTCCAAGAAGCTTGGCAGTCAGATTCGGGTGGGTTAATACCCGAGACCCGAGCAAAGGTTTATTTGTCTCCAAAGCTTTGGTATTTGAGGCTAACGGTTATCCAAACCCAAGATTTGCAGCTTGGTTCAGGTTCTGAAGCTAAGGTTCGGAGTCCTGAGCTTTTTGTTAAGGCTCAGCTCGGGGCTCAAGTTTTTAAAACTAGTAGGGTTCAAGTTGGGTCAGCTTGGAACGAGGATTTGATTTTTGTGGCGGCTGAGCCATTTGAGCCGTTTTTGGTGGTCTCGGTTGAGGATTGGAGCAACGGACAGTCAGTGGGTCAGGCTAAAATCCATGTGCCGAGTCTTGAGAGGCGGACCGATGATAAAACCCACCTGAAATCAAGATGGTTTAATTTGGTTGGTGTTGAAAATAAGCCTTACGCCGGTAGAATACACGTGAGAGCGTGTTTAGAAGGCGGCTATCACGTGCTTGATGAAGCTGCTAATGTGACCAGCGATGTCCGAGCCGCGGCTAATCAGCTAGCTAAATCTCCGATTGGGTTGCTCGATGTCGGGATTCGAGGTGCTAGTAATTTGTTTCCGGTTAAGACCAAAGACGGTACTCGTGGCACGATCGATGCTTACGTGGTGGCTAAGTATGGGCCTAAATGGGCTCGCACGCGTACGATCCTCGATAGGTTTAATCCGCGTTGGAACGAGCAGTATTCTTGGGAAGTGTATGATCCATGTACGGTGCTTACCATTGGCGTATTCGACAACGGACGGTACAAGCAAGATGAATCTGAGAAGCCTAGTAGAGATCTACGCATCGGTAAAATACGTGTACGGTTATCGACACTCGATACGAATAGGGTGTATCTAAATTCGTATTCTCTCACCGTATTGTTACCTAATGGGGCCAAGAAGATGGGAGAGATTGAGATAGCCGTTCGATTTTCCTGCTCATCATGGTTGAGTCTAATCCAAGCCTATGGCACCCCAATGTTGCCAAGAATGCATTATCTTTGCCCATTGGGTCCAGCCCAACAGGACATATTGCGCCAAACGGCTATGCGCATAGTGACGGCCAGGCTAGCTAGGTCCGAACCACCTTTGGGACAAGAAGTAGTTCAGTTCATGTTGGATACCGATACACACGTGTGGAGCATGAGGAAGAGCAAGGCAAACTGGTTTAGAGTTGTGGGATGTTTGTCGCGTGCAGCAATTCTAGCACGATGGTTAGATGGGATCCGTACGTGGGTGCACCCGCCTACGACTGTATTGGTTCATGCATTGCTTATAGCCGTGGTGATGTGCCCGCAATTAGTGCTCCCCACCGTGTTCATGTACGCCTTCTTGATTCTAGCGTTGAGATTTCGTTACCGTATGCGAGTTCCACACAATGTAGACTTGAGACTCTCCTATGTTGATGCTGTAAGCCCCGATGAGCTCGATGAAGAGTTCGATGGACTTCCAACAACAAGGTCACCAGACATAATACGTTTTCGATACGACCGTTTGCGTGCATTGGCCAGCCGAGCTCAAACACTGTTGGGAGATGTGGCAGCCCAAGGAGAACGTTTAGAGGCATTGTTTAATTGGAAGGACCCAAGAGCCACGGGCATATTTGTGGTGGTTTGCTTGATTGCTTCATTGGTATTTTATGTGGTACCATTCAAAGTGTTTGTGTTGGGGTCGGGATTCTACTACATCCGACATCCGAGGTTCAGAGGTGACATGCCGTCAGCTCCTCTCAACTTTTTCCGACGACTGCCGTCGCTTTCGGATCAAGTTATGTAAACACCCGGTGGGTGCGTTATGAATACACGTTCTCGGTGAAGTTTAGGTAAAGCTACTAGGGGCATGCTTAGTTCTGTGTAGCATAAACGGTATTGTTTTATTCGTTGGTTTTGGTTTAATGTATTAAAAAGGAATAAATGAATGGAATTCCGTTAAAGTGGAAAATATGACCGTTGGTGTGTGGACAGGGTTTTTAAAAGAAATTAAAATGAATATTTATTAAGGCAAGCTGACCGTTGGGATCCCATGAAACATGAAACGTGTTTCCATGTTGGCAATTTACAATTGGGAAATTATCTTCCAGGATCTTGAGATCTCTTGATCAACGAATTAGTCAAATGTTCTTTAAATTTTATTTTTATATAAAAGATATGACTTAATTGAAAAATAAGTATATAAATAATCATTTTTGCTTTAGATATTTAATTTTTTTTATCAAAATATGTGCATAATATTTTATTTTGTAATTTTTTAAGGTCGATTTGTTATACATGTTAAAAAAGTATCTAATACAATGTTCTTTTAATTTTATTGTTTTATGTATTTGACCGAGATTAAAAATCAAGTCACAAACTCAACAAGTTGCCCAGTAGAAAAATAAAGAATGTTAATCTTAGAAGACACAAATTCAAATTGAATTGTCTACATGGTTTATGCGTATTGTCAAAGAGTTAAAAATATGTACGAATATATACTACCTTGTAATCACATTAAAACTATTAAAAAAATTAAGTATCAAATACGAAGGACATCGATCGTATCCTTCGAAGCTGTCCGTGTGCATCGACTATTTGGTCTGGTTTAATACCCACGGCAAAGCAATCGAGCTTCTTTTCTACGCACTTACTTGAATGGATTCGGTTAAATTTAGTTAACCCTCAATACTTTAGAATATCTGATATGGATTGGGCTTTGCTATTTGGTTCAATTGTTTGGAATTTATGGAGAGGTCGAAATAGAAAAAAAATTCGATCCAGAGGCTAGTGTTAGAGAGCCCGTTCTATAGGTTAGCTGACGCCTAGCAATGGAAGCTCACCGAGTGATTGTAGCCAACCGTGTGCAACAAGGGTCCAATTCTACTGTGTGACAGCAACATGGGCAGTCGACGCCTCCGACGAGTGGTGTTTGGAAACTTAACGTTGACGGCGCAAAAAGTACGTACGATGAAAGCGCTTCATGTGGAGGTGTTATTCAAGATTTTAATAGTATTTGGATTGCAGATTTCTCTAAATATATCGGTAAATGTTTAGCCTTGGAAGCTGAATTTTAGGTTGTGTATGAGGGGTTGGAATGTGCTTTGAGAATTGTAGTGGAATCCGATATTTTAGACGTGGTTCGTGCTTTGCAAAATATTGGGGGAAGTGCCCACAAGCTTCTTTGCTTGATTCCATCTGCTTCCTTTTGCGAAAACAGTTGAGTGCTGAGTTTTGACATGTCTTATGAGAATGTCTTCTCCTGATGATGTTTTACATACACTGCATGGTGAGTATTGTAGCTAGTTTACTTTGCTTTATTTGTTTGCTGAAATCGGGTCTTTATCGTCTTGTTTTTGTAATATTATCATAGATACTCTTTTCCTCCATTATATTTTAGGAAGATTTTTAGCGAAGTTTATGGCAGTATTCTTTCTCTTATTAATCAAAAAATATATTCGTTAGATATTAATTTTTTTAACAAACGTTAACCTACCAATAAATCTTTAAAAAAGTTACAGAATAAAATGTTAACATATATTTAACCAATAATTATATCAAAAAAGAATGTAATTTAGATAATTAATTTTCAATTAAACCATATATATCAAGGAATGAACCTAACATGTGTCCCAAAGATAATGTTCATCTTAGGAGACATGAATTCGAATTAATTTGTCTACAAAGTATATGTCAATTGTCAAAGGGTTAAAATTATCTATTCTAATAGTTACAACTTACAATATATCAATTAAACATACAATGATCCGTTAATTTAAAAATCAAATACATATTTAATTACAATATTTGCTTCTTGGTTTTTTTTCTTCCTCTTCTATTCTAATAGTAGTTTCTTCTCTACTAATTATTCTCAAAAAATTTCTACTATTTTTTTACCCCTCAAACCCTATTTAACATAAAAATTTAAACACCACCCACCCACTACCCACCCCACTTTAGTATCGATGCATGCATATATGACATGTATGTAGTCAGCTGCCAGTTGTCACCCTCCATGTTGTCACGGTGTTAAGTATGACTCATATATTGTAAAAGGACAGATACTGGATATTTTAACAAAGATTACAATTAGAACAATCTTTCGGGGTATTATTCTTTATAGTTAGAATAGGACTTGGATGCAGGGGCTATATAAAGAGACTTACCCCATCTCATTAGGAACTTCATCAATTGTTCTTTAGGCTTTGCGGAGCGAGAGCATCTGTCCATCAAAAGAGTACTCGAGTTTTCAGTGGGCTCGGATTAAGTGGGTTGGCGGGGCGAAGCCCCGCGGTACGATACATGGTATTTTTGTAATTGTATCGGGTCTATAAATAGATGCGTTATTTGTAACTTAAGTACCATTGATTGAATAAAAGAAAACAATTGCTCTTTGCTCCTCGATGACATAAGCACACCGCTGAACCTCGTTAATTTTTTTATATTTTTATTTATTTTTTTTTCGTTTGTCGTGTGCACAACACATGGCAAAGCCAGACATGAATCTGCCCTGTTCGAAGACGAGCTGTAACTTTGTAAGCCAGTTGTCTTCAATTTTCTTCCCTAATTGTTCCAAGGCAACATATATTCAACTCGACTTTAATTTTCTAATGAAAAAAAATTTAAACACTACTTAAAGTTAAATTGTAAAAATTTTGACTTCAAATTCAAATTTACTAAAATATGTGTTGTAGATTGTAAAATAATCTAGCAAGTGTAATATATTGAAAAGTTTTTTCCCAACTATTATTCATCCAATTTCTCCTGCCCGAATAAAAATAAAAGAAATTTATGTGGGATAAAAGTAGATAATGACGTGGCGCAACACTATTCGTCCATTTCTAAACGCACTTAAGCATGCAGTCACATAATCAACAGTCATCACCACCACCCATATTTTTCTTTTTATTTTCTGATACAAAATACTAACACAAGAAAAAGAAGGAAGCTTGAGAATAGATTGACCTCTCTTTTGTGAAACACCCAAAATCCCAGATATGGATCTTTGAAAGATTTCATTTTGATCTCCTTTTTCTCTGTAAAGGACAATTGGGTCTCCTTTTATCTATTTAATTTGGATAGGGTTTGAGCAAAGGAGGGGCAATCAGCAATGTCAACCCCAGCAAGGAAGAGGCTGATGAGAGACTTCAAGAGAATACAGCAGGATCCACCTGCTGGTATTAGTGGGGCTCCTCAGGATAATAATATCATGTCTTGGAACGCTGTCATTTTTGGGTACTTCTCCATTTTCTCTTTTGTTTGCGTTGCTTGCTTTTCATTTTAGATTTTCTTTTCTGACTTTCTCGGGGGATTTTTTGTTCTCAGGCCTGATGATACTCCTTGGGATGGAGGTAGATTTTTGTTATTTCCCCCTCTCCTGTTGTTCAATTATGTGAATTAATGTTATTTGTTATGCTGATGATGTTTTCTTATGGTATTATGTTGGCGTTGTCAAATTTGAGCTGCTAATTAATTGTGTTAGCTTTAATGGGTATTAGGTGAAATCTTGCTTGAATCAAATTGTATTGATACATCATTCAAATACTCATGATTGTGGTTGAAATCTTGCGCTATCTGCTCGATTTTCGATTTACCATTTGCGGTTTATGACTCTAGAGTTTATCTATTGATGTTCATGATGATTAATGTCAATGGATCATTGCTTTTGGCCATAATAAGAATCACATTATATTCGAGTTTGAAGTTTGAACTGTTTAGCCACTGTAAAGAATTAGCAAGTCATGTTCAATGTCTTTCCTGTTGTTCGAAATGTTACACGAAATCATAACTACAATGTATGGAATTGCTACTAAAATCTTTGGAATATAGAACTATGATATTTGAAATGGTTAATTTTCTTCTAATTTTTGTTTCTATAACTTAGTGTTTGGTTAGCAAGTTTTTAAGATATAATCAAAATTGAATTTATGGTATTTAGATATTTCATGTTTCCTTTGACTAAACAAAAGACATATTTGCAGTTACATTTTTCAGGAGCTTTGATGGAATTTAATATAAAATGGAGAATTTAGTTAATAAATAAATATTGTAATATATCTTTTAGTTATCTTTCTTTTACTATAATAAATTTAAATTTGTATAATTTATGCAACACAGCTATTTTCTTGAAATTTCTCAGGTACGTTCAAGCTGACTTTGCAGTTTGTAGAGGATTATCCAAATAAACCTCCAACTGTCCGGTTCGTCTCGCGAATGTTTCATCCGAACAGTATGTACTTGATGTTTTTCATTGGTTTTATTTGTGGCCTTAAATGCAAATTGTTTCTTTTTTTGATCTGCTTTCCATCTAATGGTTGGTCATCATTTGATCAGTCTATGCAGATGGGAGTATTTGTCTCGATATTTTACAAAATCAATGGAGTCCTATATATGATGTTGCTGCTATACTCACCTCTATCCAGGTGCAGCATTCTATGGCTTTCTACTTTTATTTTAATAAATTTTGTTTTCTTTCCAAAGAAATCTTATTGCTAATCAATAGCTTCCCCTAACTTTGTCAAAGTTCAAACTTTTATATATCCATACTTTATTACTCATGTCTTTTACATAAGCACTTGTTCCCCTCTAAGCATCGGTTTCCCGCAACATGATAGGACAATTCTCATTGATGCAATATCCATACTTCTCATTCACATATCCGCCCAATCTGAAAATGCTTAATCGGAAAATTTCTGGTTATTAACATTGATGCTTTATGCATAAGTCATGAGGCTATTATCGTGTCTGTGTTCGGTGTCTATGTTTCAATCTGAACATAATTATGTAGGTCATTTTATTTTGTCATTGTTTCCTTAAACTAAGGTTCGAGATTATTTTAAGGTAGTGTTCTCTGATCAGTTGTGTTACTTTGATCTGGGGGGTGAGGGGTGAATGTGTGTCCGCATAGGTCTGCTTAAATTTTTGAGTTTTCTTTTTTCATATATTTGAAGGATCATACTTTATACCTATGTCCAAATGTGTGTTGGATATGGGCACTTTTGGGGGGAAATGAAGAGTTGGGGACTATGTATAATGGTATTTCTTGTTAATCATCATTACATAGTTTGATTAACTTGGATTGCTTTGCTCTAAACTCTTGAGGAAATATAAATCCGATCTTTTTAATTAAAGCAGAATAAACATGCAAATGACGTTGTTGTGCTTGTGCTTTTGCCAGTCTCTACTTTGTGATCCAAACCCGAACTCTCCGGCAAATTCAGAAGCGGCTCGTATGTTTAGTGAGAATAAGCGGGAATACAACCGAAGAGTGCGTGAAATAGTGGAGCAGAGCTGGACTGCTGACTGAGTTGCTGTATTAGCAATGGTAACCTGCCATCTTTCTCTGAAAATAAGAAATGCTGATGCCGATGGCGGTGGCTGTGGCTGTGGTATTGCCAATGCTGGTGATGGCGAACTTGAAGACCCTTCTTCCTCTGTTGGGTGATGGTTTTCTTTGAAATGACTTGATTTCTGCCTCTTAAGTAGGCCCTGCATTTACTGGTTTCTTGAGCTTTAATATTATTCTTTCCTCCAAAACTGGAAGTATTTATTTCGCTTTTTTTATACTATTGATATTTGTTTAATTTGATCATCTTCTATTTTAGTTTTGAAGAAATTTAAGATATTTTAAAGTTAAATATATATTGAACAAAATTAATTTCACATCATAAATAATATAAATAAAGCAGACATTTATCTCATAGACTGTTGAATATGACTTGAAGAGAACAGAAATTTGCATTTGTTGGGCGGTCTACCATGAGATCGTTAGGGGGATGGATCTAAAGTTTGTATACATTTGGCCATGGTGAGCAAATAAATAGATTAAATTGAAAACTGAATCGAATTGTGTTTGGATGGTTAAACTTTATGATTGAAATCTAATAAGTGGTCTTATTGAAAAAGATGATGCTCATCTTAGGAGATCTATGTTTAAATTTCTTTGTCTGCAAGGTGTATGTATAGTCAAAGAGTTAAGATGTATGAATAGATACTACCTTTAATCACCTTAAAACTATTAAAAAAAGGAAAACTACATATTTAGTACCCTAACTATGCTCGCGTTACTGTTTCGGTACCCTAACTATTATTTTTAGCAAAATAATACCTAATGTTACGTTTTTTTCTTTCTATTTTGGTACATTCGCCGTTTAAAATTAATGAAAATGATGTTGTACCCCAAACTCCACGATCGAGATACCGACAAGAATATGAGAGGTGGGAAAGTGATGAGATAAATGAGATCGAAGCTTTGTAAAATTAAGATGATGTTTTAAATTGATGGATTCTAGACTAAAGTGATAATATATATATAATTATTTTGGACTAAAACTATGATTAAACCAAGCCAAGTCATCATGTTTGTTAGTTTTTAATAGTTCGGGTACCAAAACAGAACAAAAACGTAACGTTAAGTATCATTTATCAAAAATAATAGTTGAGGTACCAAAACAATAACACAAGCATAGTTGGGTACTAATATGTAGTTTTCTCAAAAAAACTATGATTGATTTTTTATACACGTACACGTAATATACATTTAAATAAGGGTAAATTATATAATGGTCACTGAACTTTTATAACATTTTTTGTTGTAGCCATCAAACTTTTAAAATTTGCGTTATTGAACTTTTAATTTACTTTCTGTATGGTCCTTCATGTAACTTTCCATTAGAAGCTGTTTTATACATGTACACGTAATATACATTTAAATAAGGGTAAATTATATAATGGCCACTGAACTTTTATGACATTTTTATTGTGACCATTAAACTTTTAAAATTTGCGTTATAGTCATTGAACTTTTAGTTTGCTTTATGTATGGTCTTTCATGTTACTTTCTGTTAGAAGCTACTGATGTAGCACGTTAGTTTTCATTTTTTCTTAATAAAATAATGAGTAAACTAGTGTAAAATTTTTCAAATTAATAACTCAATTTTTAAATTATTTTTATTTTAGTCACTCTCAAATGACATTTTTTTATCACGGGAGAGGAGAAATGTTGATCTCCATTTTTAATTTTTTTTAATTGAAAGTGATAAGAGAAAAAACAAATGAAAAAAGAGCGAAAAATAAAACTGGCTTTTGTTGTTGTTAAAACTTTATGTTGTTTGTATAATACAATACATCCCAGAAAAGAATATGTTGAGGATTAAATGGATAATTTGTTGGTGAAAGCATGTAAAGATTGCACGTGACTGTTGAATTTTGTTGTCTGGATTTGTGTGTTTTATTGTTATGGTTAGGGTGTGTAAAATTAGGTTCGTTTAATTCTTAAAAATTATTTAGGTTAATTAATAAAGGAAAATACTTTGATGCACAAGCTTGTGTAAACTTTAGTTTACACAAGTCCTTTAATTTTAGGGTTTAGGGTTTAGGATTTTAGGTTAGGGTTTAGGGGTTTAGTATGTAGGGTATATAATTTAAGGTTTATGGGTAGAATTTAGAATTTAGAGTTTAGGATTTAGGGCTTAGGTTTTAGGTTGCTAGAGTTTGTGATTTAGATTTTAAATTTTATAAAAGGAATGTGTAAAAAAAATTTACACAGCTTGTGCATCAAAATAAAACCCATTAATAAATTCATATTATTTAATTCTTGATCTTATACTGTACCAATTAAACCAGATGATTGATTGACTAGTTAACCGGAATATTTGATTTGGGTAATAATTTTTTTACTTTACTTATTAAAATATCAAACATGAGAATATAATAATTTAATAATTGTTTGGTTTAATTTATAAATTTGGATTATTCAATTCTCGATCTTATATTATACCAATTAAATTGGATAATCAATTGATTAGTTAACTAGAATATTTGATTTGGGTAATCATTTTTTTACTTCGCTTATTAAAATATCAAATATGATAATATGACAAATTTAATAACTTTTCGGTTGAATAGATAAAATCAAATTATTTAATTCTCAATCTTATATTGTACCAATTAAATTGGATAATCAATTGACTAATTAATCGAAATATTTGATTCGATTAATATTTTTTACTTACTAAAATATCAAATATGTTAATAAGATGAATTTAATAATTGTTTGGTAGTAATAAAAATGTAAAAACAACTAAAAAGTAAAAATTTAAAGTTCACACTTAGTAATCTTACTCAAAGCCAAAATGTCTTTAAGAAATCAGAAGGGTATTAAAATTATTAAAGTATAAAATATTTTAATGCATAATACTTATAAATATTGTATATAACTGATTAGATCAATTAATTGATTTTTCTTAAAATTGTAAACTATAACCGAATCAAAATAATTTATTTAATAAATATATACAAAAATTAATTTTTTATTTGTATAACCATGTCATTCAAAAAGCTGTTAACATCAATTCAGTCTCTCATGATGCTCTACACGGGAATTTGGAAACGCCTCGCCGCGGAGCAGGAAAACATCGCCGGCGAGAACCGTGAATCACGCATAGGAAGCAAATCGGTGAAACAAGACCAGGAAAATCAGCAAGTATGGACTCTATTCATCGGTGGTCTCTCTCGGACAATTCACTGGAAAGGATTGTGGCAAGTGTGCGATAGACATGGGGTCGTCAAAGATGCATTCATTCCGAACAAAATGGCTAGAGATGGGCAGCGCTTTGGCTTCGTTAGAATGACATCGAAAGAAGATGCAAACAGGGTCATAGAGAGACAATATGAAAAATGGATTTACGGCGGCCGGTTGAGAGTTACTATGGCGTGGAAGGGCAAAACAGTTTGGTACCGAAAGAGAGTGGGAGACACTAGAAGCGAAGAACAACATGGGAAGATGGAGAATGATGAATCAAGGAAATCAAATATGTCGAATACGATAGGGAGAGAAGAGGCGAAACAAAATAGAATGAAAGTACCAGGGATAGTGGATGAAGACAAATGGGCAATTTTACAATGGTGTGCGGTGGGCTGGTGTTTGAATCCGTGCAGCATAAAGACTCTGGCGGAACGATTGGAGGTAGACAAACATGACGGATTCTCTATTATGCGATTATCCGGATCCATGATATTGCTAATGTGCACATCGGCACCCATCCGTGATAAAATCCTGCAACTTGACCGTGTGAAAGAGTGTTTCGCGAAGGTAGAAAAATGGTCTCCAGCGATTAGAGTGAAATTGCGACGGGTATGGTTGTCGATAATCGGTCTCCCGATACATCTATGGCACAAAAAGACTTTTATGAACATTGCAAATATATGGGGTGCTTTCATTCGTATGTATGATGCAACGAAAACACTGTCTTCATTCAATAGTGGTAGAATTATGGTTGAAACATCTATATTTAATCGAATCGAAGAACATATTGAAGTACAATTTGAGGGAGAATCATATCCAATCCGTGTGCTAGAGATGGATGGCACATCCCCCGCGGTGGAATGTGATTGCGGGGAATTAGAATCGACGGACGGAGAGGAGAGCTGCGATCACAATACATCACCGCCAAAGATAGTGGAAGACACAGAGGAGGCAACAAAATTAAAGGAAATTCCAACATCGGTGTTATGGCTAGCAAATGAAGCATGGGAAGGACAACAGGGAGATCCTACCGAAGAAATTAATGAAGCACAAAATTTTGGTCGGAATTGTAATGAAGAACAAGAGGCATCAAACAACTCTGACCGATCGCCGGACAGGCCAACGGCGAGTTTGCTGGCACAGACAATGATGGCGGCGGGAGGAGGTCTGAGCGAGGAGAAAGACTGTTGTGATAGAAGTCTTGCGGTGATAGGAGACATTCAAAAATGTAAGAGTTTGGATATAGCGGGAATTGCAAACTCTAAATCCAGCGTTTCCAAAGAACAGGAGTCTAATTTTCATGTTGTGGATAATTCTGAATTAAATTCAGAATTAAAGTATTATCCTCCTATTTTTTCGACAAATACACAATCAGACTTAGGCAGTACCAAAATTGTTCAGGTGGGTCGGGCCTATTGCAAAATAAGACGGGTGTTAGGAGGAAATTTGGAAGGCTGCCGGTTTTATCGAAAAAAGAAAAGCAGCCGTTTGAGTAGTGTCAGACAAGAAACATTGAATACTAGAAGGGTGGACGACGGTCATGCAACTAAAAATATAGAAACAGAAGCAATTGAAACGGTGAAGTTGGGTTCTTTGATTGGGGTTAATTCTAACGGCCGCGAAGAAGAGATTATCTGAGACATATCAAGAGTGATTAGCGGGGATCGTCAGGGTTTGTGACTCATGAAATTGATATCCTTGAATGTTAGGGGCTTGGGTGGGAGTGCTAAACGTCGGTTTGTTTGAGATGTTTTAAGGAAGAATGATGCGGATATGGCGATGTTGCAAGAAACAAAGCTGGAGGAGTGGCCGAAATTGTGGTTAGCAAGCTTATGGGGAACCGATAATTTCGAATCAGTGATCGCACCATCAATTGGTGCTTCGGGCGGTATCTTAGTGATGTGGGAGGTAAGTAAATTCAAATTAGAATATGTCAAGGTAGAACGCAATTTTATTGTGATGAGAGGTCGATGGTTACAAGATGATTTATATTGTGGAATTGTCGTGGTCTATGCCCCATCCGACTTGGAAGGACAACAATTTGTTTGGGCAGCGATTTTGAGTAAAATTAGTAATCAAGAGGGTCCGTGGTGTATAGTGGGAGATTTTAATGCCATACTACATGAGTCGGATAGAATTGGGACATCGGACAGGAATATGGATATGGAATCTTTTGGCGATTTTGTTCTACAAGCAGGGTTGATGGATTTTCCGCTTTTGGGGAAACGATATACATGGTTTGGCGCAAAGAATAGATGCAGCAGAATTGATAGATTCTTGATATCGACAAGTTAGATGGATGCTTTCAGCTCAATCCAGCAAGAGGTGCTAGCACGGGGTGTATCAGATCACACGCCCTTATTGTTGAGGTGTGATGAGAACGATTGAGGCCCTCAACCTTTCCGGTTTTTCAATTGTTGGATGGAGGGCAGGTATCATATGAGGCAAATCATAGAGGAATGGATTCGGTTGACAAAGTTGGATATTGGCACAGTAAACATCATGGTGAAACTGCGACACTTGAAGGTATTCTTGAAGCAGTGGAATCGGGACAGCTTTGGGGATGTGAACGCGATAATATCCGAGATGCAAGACAAAATCGATCGAGCGGACATAACGGCAACTACGTCTAGTATCGATGAGGAAATTGAGGTGGAAAGGCGACAATGGTTACAAGCTTTGTGGAGAGCTATGAGACATAAGGAGGCGATGTGGAGACAAAAATCACGCGCGACATGGCTACGATTGGGTGACCGAAATACAACATTTTTTCACCGATCCGCTAAGCTGCGAGCGGCAAGGAATTTTATTCCAGGATTTGAGGTTAATGACAACTGGATCAATACACCATCACTTATGCGACGACATGTAGTGCAATTTTTCATGAAACACTTTTCTTGCGACAAGAGGGAATATGTATGGCAATTCGAGGGAGAATTTCGGCAATTATCGTCGACAGCTAGGGTGAATTTGGTTGCGACATTCTCTTTGGAAGAGGTACATGGCACAGTGAGGGGGTGTGATGGTTCGAAGGCACCGGGTCCGGATGGTTTTACCTTGGATTTCTATAAGAAAGGGTGGGAGGTGCTCAATGGCGATATCCTACGTTTCTTCGAAAATTTTCATGCTAGTGGTCGGTTACCCAAGGATGTTAACTGCACTTTCATTGTCTTATTACCTAAGGTAACATCTCCTAAGACTCTTTGTGAATATAGGCCTATTTGCTTAGTCAATTCGGTATATAAAATTTTAGCCAAATGCCTTGCGAATCGACTACAATTGGTTTTGGGAGATCTGATAAGTGATACACAATCAACATTCATAAAAGGTCGTCAATTAGTAGATGGAGTACTTCTGGCCATTGAGGTTGTGCATTCATTGCGACAACGGGGAGCATGTGGTTTTTTATTGACGTTAGATTTCGCCAAGGCATATGACTGCGTTAGTTGGAGTTTTTTGGATGAGGTGCTAGGAAGAATGGGCTTCTGCGATGTATGGAGACAATGGATTAATGAATGTATCAGTTCAGCCAGGTTGTCTGTGCTTCTCAACGGTAATGCCACTAAAGAATTCTGAATGGGTAGAGGCTTGTGATAAGGCTGTCCGCTATCGCCTTTGCTTTTTGTGATAGTCGCGAAAGCGATGCACTTGATGTTGCGAAGGGCTGAATTGGGGGGCTTAATTCGTGGAGTGGAAGTGGCGTCTGGGATATTTTTGACACATTTGCAGTTTGCCGACGACACATTATTATTCTTTGAGGGCTCATTAGAAGTCGCGCAAAATTTGAAACGAATTCTGCATTGTTTCCAAGTTTGCTCGGGTTTGACGATAAATTTCGGCAAAAGCTCATTATACTCAATTGGCATAGAGGAAGATTTGGGCGCTAGCATGGCCGAGGTGCTGGGGTGTAGAAAAGCTGATTTCCCGTTCGTGTATTTGGGTTTTCCAATAGGTGCAAGTCCGAGACTGATAGCTACTTGGGAACCGGTAATTGCAAATTTTAGACGCAAATTAGCGGGCTGGAAAAGATCCTCTTTGTCTTTTGCGACTCGGGTGGTTTTGGTCAACTCGGTTCTTTCCTTATTACCGATATTCTATATGGGTTTGTTTGTCGCCTCTAAAGGGGTAATTGATAGGATTGATAAAATACGAAGGGCCTTCCTATGTGGGGTGTCGGATTGGAACGAAGGATGAGTAGAGTAGGGTGGGAAGTGGTTTGTCGTCCAAAACAGCTTGGGGGTTTGGGGGTTGAGGATTTGCGAGTTAAAAACATGGCGATGCTATCGAAATGGGTGTGGAGATATGCGCGCGATAAGGATTCCCTTTAGCGTAGTTTGATAGTAGCGAAATATGGTGAACATCCGCAATGGTGGCGGTTCAACACAGAAAAGATGTCGTCGATGTCGTTTGTATGGCGACAAATTGTGGCAATCTCAGGCGATGAACAGGTTGAAAAACACATGGGTATGACCGTTTTTTATGGAATCTTGGAAACGGTAGATCAATACTTTTTTGGTTTGATCCGTGGGTAGAACAAGTGGCTTTAAAGGATGTGTTCCCGCGATTGTTCTCGTTGGCAATTGACAAGTTAGCGAGGGTGTGTGATTACATGTTGGAGGGCAGCCTATCGCATCACCAATGGGAAGATTTCTTTAGGCGGCCATTGAGAGTTTTTGAACTTGAGCTGTTACGCGATTTAATTAAAATGGTGTCCAATTTTCGCGCATGGGAAGGCAAGATAGACATGCTGATTTGGAAGCCGGACGAGCGTGGAATTTTTTCAGTTAGGACATTATCGAAACTGCTCATGTTCGATAAGACGGGGGAGATGGAGTTCGGTGACTGTTTCGCTTGGAAGGTGCTGGTGCCGCCAAAAGTTCAGGCTTTCCTATGGTTCACATTGCTGCGTCGACTACCCACAGCAGATTTCTTGCGTGCTCGTGGGATTCCACTGTCGGATGATCAAGGTCGATGCCCTTGGTGTGTGACGGAAGAGGAGAGCATCGCTCACATCCTATATGAATGTCCTTTTGCGCAATCAGCATGGATATGGATGCGACAATGGTGGGGAATTGACACAAGTTTACCGGTTAGTTTTGATGCTTTTTATGTTCTTGGTTTTCATAGTGTTTTTACGTGATGCATGAATTTGTGGTGGATAGCGTGCGTTGCTGCTTTATTGTGGTCATTATGGATTGCAAGGAATGAATTTATTTTCCGTGGGAAACGCTGGAACTTGGCTGAATTGTGTTTCTTGGTAAAATTGAGATCATATTACTGGATAAAAGCTGATAGGCGGGGGAAATTGTTATCGGAAGCAGTTTGGTGGACTTGTCCTTCCAAATTTGAGGTTAGTGTACATCCGAAAAGGGTGAGGGTGGGAAGGTGCTGGCAGCCCCCGTTACGAAGCGTATTAAAATTTAACACGGATGGATCGGCGCGAGGAAAACCGGGTCTGGCAGGTATTGGTGGCGTGATGAGAGATGCAGACAGTCGCATATTGGGTTTGTTTTCAGGCCCTTTAGGCGTGATGGAGTCGAACGAAGCAGAGGTGCGAGCGATAGCTTTTGCCTTGGGTATGATACAGGAGAGGGAATGGCGACAAGGTTGTGTTATTTTGGAGTCGGATTCTCAAGTCGCGTTGAGCTGGGTTACTCAGTCCGCAAAACGCCCTTGGCGGTTATGGGAGGTTTTTTTGGAAATTGATCAGGCCTGTCAAGTCACGTATGATATCCAATTCTGTTACGTGCCGAGGGAGGCGAATGGATTCGCGGATGCATTAGCCAAAGAGGGAGTAGATAGACTTTCGACATTTGTGGCATGTTTGTGACTTTGAGTTTTGCGATTTTTACTTCCTTTTGTACTCGACGGATCGTATCGTACTCTTTTCCTCCAATAGGTTTAGGGAGGTTTTTAACGAGGCGTGCGATCTCGTCAAGCTGTATGTTTTCTTTATTTTTAATAAAAACATACGGTTGCCGATCAAAAAAAATCATGTCATTCAAGAGTGACCAAAATATGAATAATTCAAAAGTTAAGTTAATAAATTAAAATTTTGTAAACTTCAATGACCAAAATAGGAATAAAAAAATTGAATGATTTTTACTCATTATTTTAACATGAGGGACCATACTAAGAGTTAAATAAAAGTTTGGTGATTATAAAACAAGTTCTAAAAGTTTGGTGATTATAAAGCAAGTTTTAAAAGTTTAATGATCAAATGAAAACACTCTAAAAGTTTAGTGATCATTTATATAGTTTACCCATTTGAATAACTATAACTAAAATTAATAGTTACAAAATAAAATTATTATATCAAAATACCCATGGAATTTAAACCAGAAAATCTAAATGTTCAAGAACCTAAGACCTAGGGATGGCAAACGGGCAGGGCAGATGCGGATACCCCCTCCCCATCCCCATATACACTTAAAATTTTCATATCCACCACTTACCCATCACCTACAGCGGGTACAATTTTTAAATCCACACCCGCTCATACGGGTATATTCTCAAATCCATCTCCACACCCATCACCCAACTAGATACCCATTACCCATCTCGTACCCGCCTGTACCCACCTATACCCACCCGCTTGGTAGCAACCATATCACATAAAACATAAGTTCAAGAACAATCATAAACGTAAATTTAAGCTCGATCATAAAACACCATATACAAACCAAAGTCTTAAAATTTTATAAAATTTTAGGATTTATAGAATAGTTTGTGAAATTACATCTAAATTCAAAATGGTCTAAATTTATATGGCAGGTAGGATGCAGGGCGGGCGGATGCGGTACGGGTAAGGTCTTAAATCTACCATCTACCCACGGCGGGTATGACTTTTTACATCCACACCCGCCCACTACCCACCAAATTTATACCCATTCTCACCCTAATTGAGACGGATAGGATACGAAATTCATAAAATTGTACACGTCTGCCATCCCTCCTACTAACGCCTTTGCCTTTGTCAACAAATATACAGCAAGGGAGACATTTTGTATAATTTTTTTTTACAAGGAAGTAGTTTCTATGAGCTGAGGACCCAAGTACTCAATTCTATCCATCTCTGAATTCTCTGGCACTTGAATTTCTTCCAACCATCTTAAATGATCACTCTCACTACTCTCTTCTTCATTCATTCCGTCTGCACAATCCAATCAATCCAAGTTAATCATGACTCTTCATTTTCTACATCTATGGTTTTGAAATATGACCCTCTAAATTATATAACCGAGTAACAAAAAGATTTTTAATAGAAAATATATAAAAAAAATTTAAATTTTCTTTAAGTTGAATAGGAGTTTCAAGTTTTTAGGGGAGCAATCGCCCCGCCATCGGTCCATCCCTCAATACATTTCTTCATTGTATGAGAGTTTATATTGGATATAGAGAAGGTGATATCAAAAGCTTTCACTTACATGAGAGCGGCAAATCTTTGTAATAGGAGCAATCGCGATCATCTTCTTTAGAGTAAGGAGGGCCGAGAACATCAAGCACCGCGCATGGTGTTATGGCTCTGAATTCATGGATATTGCCTCCTCTTGTAGGATACAACACCCACGTCTCGCATGGCGCTGTCAGTACACCATCAGCTTTCAACCTTGCCAGTCTCACTGAAACCAACAATGAAAAGAACACGATATGAATACATGAATGGAGAGGACTGCCACATCCGAGCTCCTGGAAGAAAAGATGGATTCTTACGCTGGGAACTAGGTGGCATTGCCATAGGGTGTTGAGAATTGGGATGATCGGCCCAATCATAGGATTTTATATGCATTCTTCCCACTAAAAGCTTGCTGAAAACAGTCATCCCTGGATGATTATGGAGAGGGATGACAGCATTTGCTGGAAGAAAGAAAATGCAAATCTGCACCAGTAACAGATCGAAATTATCATATATAAAAAAGAAGCCAAAAGGTAAAGCAAATCCATGGCAATGGTTTTCAGACAAATGAACAAAATGAGACAGAATACGAACCGAGAACTCATCACATTGGTATATGGTTGTATATGCGACTCTCGGAGTTCCTTTTACTACACTCTCAGATTTGAAGAACTGCATATTTTTGCTAAGCCCCACATGCTTTGGCCTCATCCTATCTACAAAATTATGCAAACTGATCAAATTCATGCACCAAAATTTACATGCATGATGCATCTATGAATATCCTAGGAAAACTGATCGAGTGCAACTGGCAAAGCATTGAATCTAGGGTTTTTCTTTTAAACAAAGAATGAAACAGAAAGAATTGATGAATTCAGACAATAAACTCACTGAGAATGCTGCAAAGCTTGTGTACATCGGAATCAGGAGGAACAGTTCCAGGGCCCTTAAACACTTCCCTACATGAATCAAACAGCTTTCGCAGGACTTTGGGATCTTTTGTTTTCTTGTGTGGTCTGTACTTCTTCTTGATCGGTTTCTTAACGTATCTCACCTTGTTGTTTGCATGCTTCATCTTCATAACATCCTTTCTTTGATCCACCAATCCACCGGCATTCACCGTCATATTAGAAGTTGATATAAAATTATCAAGATCACTGATTTCATGCAACAAAAACCCAGAATCTAAAAGATCAAGAAAATAAAGAATCTCTGATCAAAGAAACTGAAAACAGTCCAAACCCAAAAAAGAAGAGAATGTCAAGTCTTTTGATGGCATAATGTGGGAAACGGGTTCGTTTGAATCAAGAAGATAAGCCTTGACATTGGAAAAAAAAAACAGTGTGGGAGAAGGTGTAGCGAGAGGAGGTGGTATATAAGGGTGGGAGAGATAGCAAAACCAGGGGCCATGAACAACTAGGAAAAAGAAAAGCATAGAAAACAATGGATAACAAGTGGGAAAATATAAAGAAAAATAAGGCTGTTTTGTAGAGTGTTAGATATTTTTTTGGGGGGTGAACTGCATAAGCCTACTTCCCGCCCCCAAGATTGAGACATACTGCCTGTAAAGCGACCCCTAGTTTTTTTTTCCTTTTAATTCCTAACATTTTATTTTCTCGAGTTGAATTTTTATTAATCTTCTCATTTGTTTTTGTGAAATGAGAAATTTTCTATTTAAATTTTAGGGTTAAGTTATTCCACCGGATCGGTAAGAACCCAAACAATATTTAATAATTCAAGCCTCCTAGCTGCTTTTAAAGATGTTTTAATAATTCAACATTGACTGGTTGGTAAACCGTTTCTCAGATTTTGGTGGTCTTAGGGCGAATTAAAAAATTGAACCTATGATCAAAGATTTAAATTATGGTTACGGTCACGTTCTCGTTTGCATTGTGCTTATTGTGATTGCGAACATAATAGATGTTATTGTGATCACTGCGAGTAACGTGAATGTGAAATATTAATAACATATGTTATTGTTGACAAAACTATTGCCAACTATTATTTAAATCATCATCCCTAATAACAAGTGTTGAAAAAAAAATTAAGAGTATTTTCATAATAACAAGTATTGAAAAATTGGTCTCTTACTAAAAAGTATTGAAAAATTGGGCCTTTAATAAAAAGTATTGAATTTTTTTTAACTCTTAATAAAATGTATTGAAAAAAAAAGAACTCTTAGTAACAGATAAATATTAGGGAAAAATTGAATTTTAAGAGTATGCCCCTAAAAATAAATTGGTCCCCTAACAACAAGAATTGAAAAAAATGGGCCCTTAATAATAATTATTAAAAAATTAAATTTTAAGAGTGGCCAAGATAAGAAACATTAGGGGAAATTAGACACTTAATAACAAATATTAGAAAAAATAATTTATAAGAATAGGCCATAATAATAAATTTTTGAGAAAAAATTAAGCCCTAATAATAATTTTTTTTAAAAAAAATTAGGCCCTAATAATAAATATAAAAAAAATTAAGTCTCTAATAATAAGTAACGAAAATAATTAGACCTTATATTTAATATAAAATACATTTTTATAAGTATAATACACTATAAAAATTTTGGGCCCTTGGCAGTTGCCTCCTGCCAGGCCCAGATACGACCCTACAGGTTGGCTAAGATGGTTTTCAGCAGCAGCAGCTACAAATCTGTGCACTTATTTATTGTTAAATTCATAAATAACAGCTAGATATTAGAAAATATAATACCCTAATTTTTCGCAATCTACTCCATCAAAAATACTTGTCATGTTTCGGGTCCTTTTGGATCCATCATCGAATTGTAGCTGAAATTTCTACAATCAAAGATTGTTTGGAGTTATTTATCCGTTCAAAAAGACGATGTGTGCATGACTTATTGGTGGAGTTATATTCTTCGTTGTGCAAAAGAAATGTAAGTTATGGGATCTACTTATTGAGATTGTTCGATATTATTGACGTTATCTCGTTTGTCCAACCTAATAGAGAAAGAAATTCAATGGCTAATTCTTTGGCTATAAAAGAGAGGTTTAGTGCTAAACCCTAGCCTTACTTTGTTTGCGCTTTTAGTCTTGAGTTTTTGTCAAATTCTTTACTCTTTCCGAATTTTCTTTGCTTTCTTCAAACTTCAATGCTTTGTTTATCGGGAATGGGAAATATGGTAAAAGAAAGCAAGACAAAAATAAGCTAGAAGTCTTTAATAATTTATTTTATTAGATCAATTGATTGCTAGATAACTTTTTTATTAAAATTAATTCAATGATTAATTTTTTATATTCTGTTGGCCCCCATAATGATAAGGGGTAAAAATTGGCTATAAATTTTAAAGTTATTTCATTAAATATATTAAAAAATGTTGAGTTAAAACTTTTTCAATTAAGCTCGACAGAGATAAAGCTTTGAGAGTAGGGGTGATAATTTCCTTAATCCTAACATGTCTCGATAGGGTTGAGGTTTTCTTTTTAATCTAGAATTAAGGTGAGGCTTTGTTAAAATTTGTGGGGTTTGGTACAGATGAAACCCTATCCTTTTCTTATTTTATACTCCTTCTGTCCCACTAAAACTGTCACATGTTGACTTTTTTCTGGGTCAAATTTTTTCAACTTTGACCTCTTATAATTTAAAATTTATTATTGATAAAAATATGAAAAAATATATTTTAAAAACCTTGAATCAACTAGTTTTTAAATATATTTTTTATAATTTTTAGTTAATTAAAATATTTAAATAAATTATAGTCAAAGTTGAAAAAATTTGACCAGAAAAATGTCAACATGTGACAGTTTTACTGGGACGGAGGGAGTAATTATTTTTTATAGTGTATTTAATATTTTTATTATTTGAGCTCGAGCTCTGGATTATACTTTTATATGCAATATGAAAATAGAATAAAAAAATTAATGAATTTAAACAAATAAGTGAATAACCAACCCAACGACCCAACCCATCTGAAACCTTGCGTAGCCCAGCAAAAGAAGAGTCTTTTCAGTTTTCTCTTCACGAATCCTATAAATTCCAAAACCGGGTTGCTTGCCAAACCATCTCTTTCGTTTTGCCTTTTAAGCTGCAGTCTCTAACAATGAAAGACTCCGATTTGTCTTCTCTAATTCGACTCAACATCGGTAATCTCTCTTACACTTTCTATAATCTTTGTACATAATTTTGGTTTTCGATCTGTGGTGCGGTCTATGTCAGTTTTGACTTTTTTACCTGAAAAATTATTTTCTTTTTCATGGATTCATTGCTGAACAGAAACCCATTTCTTCCATTGGATTTATAGCTTATGTATTTGTTTAATTCAAACACTTTGATTGATTTCATGAATTGGGTATTTAACTAATCTTGTTTTCTGTTTCGTTGCTCAGAAAATTTGTGGAAGTAATGTATGTTTATGTGAACTTTCGGCGCTTCCTTCCTGAGTGTCCAAGTTTTAGTTTTTAAAATGTGTTTGTGTTTTACTCTGCAGTTTTTAAAATGTTTATGCCGTCAAATAATATTGTGAAGTTAAGAGTTTGTAGCTCTTTTAATTCCGTTACCTTAAAATTTAATTCCTTTTGTTCAACACAAATTTGTGGGCAGGAGGAAAGAAATTTTTTACTACTATTGATACATTGACCCGTCGTGAGCCTGATTCCATGCTGGCTGCAATGTTTAGTGGTCGACATACAGTGTGTCAGGATGCTGAGAAGGTAATATATACTGTTTTTTCCATGGCCGAACACTTTTCGAGTTTTTTTTTTGCTATATGGCCTTTGTATTTTATATTCTGCATGTTCCTTTGTATTCTTAATGGGTGAATCTTTGGTTTTGTTTTGATTGTGGTCCCAAACAGGAAGTTTAGCATTTTCTATTTGTTAAGTGCTGGGATAATTTTCCATTTATGTACTCACCTTTATGAATGTTAGATGTTATTTTAATGATGTTTATTTTTCTTAATTTGATTTTTTATAATCGTATTATGGGGTGTGAATGATGCAATCCATTTCTTTGGTGCAATATTGATTTTGTGCTTTCCAAATAAACGTTTTTGTTTATGAAAGGATTTGGTTTTCACATTTGTGTTGATAACGCTAATGTTCAATTTGTGTCGATAAGCTGAAGATGATCAAAGCTAGATATGTTATTTGTGTGAAAAAGTGCTAAGATCCAGTAAATCATATTTTGTTCACTTTATAACATTTTCACTTTCCAAAAGGCTTTGACCATAGATTTTGACGTGGTATTTGTAGATTTTGTTGAGCTACATCTCAGGTATCGTTTCAGGCAACTGTTTCCGTTTGTTTTGACAGAGTAATGTAAATTCATTCCATTTCCCCTATAACATTATTTATTCACACAAAACTTCAGGAGGACAAAGTAAAGTTGTATGCATTTTTTAATATTTTTTACATTGGAGTTCTCTGTGTGAAGCAACTTTGTTTCTTTACCGATAATCATATTTCTCGATATTCTTGCAGGGATATGTCTTTGTTGATAGGGATGGTAAGCATTTCCGGCATATTCTAAACTGGTTAAGAGATGGTGTTGTTCCTACATTGTCAGATTCTGATTATTCAGAGCTTATACGAGAGGCAGAATATTACCAGTTACTTGTAAGCCATGCTGACATTGCTACTTCTAGTATCCACTTCTGCTCTTGTATGTCATTTAGTTACCTTTTTCTTCCCGTTTCGTGTCACACAAAGACATTTCCTGGCAGCTATTTAAATTATCTGGTCAAGCATTATAGTGCATTGAGGTCCTTTGATTTCTGTTACTGCTTTTAAGCGTTAGCTCAAACATATGCACAGCATTAAGTAGTACAATTAAATTTTTATTTCTTATGCTGTTATGCTATTAGTTTGAGGATTGAAATAACAAGAAAATATTTCGTGCTGAATTTCCTTTTTGATGACCTTAGATGTAAGGGTAGTCATTTGTTTAAGGGTTAATTCGATGAGGTTGAACATATTTTGGTTCTTCTTCTAGCGCATGCATTTAGTTTGTTGTCTTTACTGTTCAAGAGGCTCTGGTTATGACATTTAAGTTGTACTTTTAAAGGTTGTGATATTTGTTTCATTTTAGTTATATTCATTGAAGGGTTTAGTTATATTTTGTCTACAAAAGCTATGTGTAATTTACAAATTGTAATTTAAAACCTGATTCCATGCTGTAGATTTCAAATTTTCATGCCCTTTCTAAGTCAACCATCTCGACTATTGCTAAGATATGCTGCATGAACAATGATAAGAAAAATGGAAATGAAAGAAATGGTGCGTGAATCAATATAATGAAATATTTTATTTCCTTTTTCTTTTTAAATGTCAACTTTTTTTTTCTGCAGTATTTTTCAGCAAAGTAAAACACATACACAATCCACAGTAGTATATCATATACAGTGCTTGTCTACTCTTGTGTTCACTTATCTTGGTTTCAGCAATGGCCATGTGAAACATTACTCATCCAGCTTCTTACCCTTATAGTTTGTGTCCTGGGCCGTGGTTTAAGGGTGATGCTTGTTTATGGCAGAATAGAATGTAAACCCTTTTTGACATTTTTCAATAACATTATTTTTGTGTATATAATGTCAGGGGCTGATAGAAGGAATCACTTCTGTTCTTAATAAGAGGAAGGAAGAAGAAGACTCGTGTGCAGAATTGACGCGCACTGATATCATCAAGTGCATACAGTCTGAAAAAGTTAGATTTCGAGGAGTTAATCTTTCTGGCCTTGATCTCTCTAAGTTGGTAATAGTTTCTGATCCCAAATTTGTGTTCTTGGTTTTCCACCAAGTAGAATTATGTCAAGATGTTAGACTGACAAATGCCTATATATTGCACTTAAGATTTATTATCTATTCTTTATTATAATTATAGTTATTCTTTATTTGCACAGGATCTTTCATTTGTGGATTTCAGCTTTGCCTCTCTTAAAAATGTGTTCTTCTCACGGGCAAATCTTCAATGTGCAAAATTTCGGGCAAGTCCTAGTTACATTTATCCATACTTGGATTGCATGATTCCTTGGTTTCCTTGGTACCTTGTCCTTTTTACCTGATTGATGGATTATCTTTATCTGCTTCATTCTCGTCACAGGATGTGGATGCTGAGGGTTCCATCTTTCACAATGCAACTTTGCGTGAGTAAGATACTCAACTTTTTTAGACGGTTTGCATTTTCTTGTGAACTGCGTTCTCAATGGTTTCATTTTCACCTAGGAAAGGTGTGAATTTACTGGGGCAAATCTTCGTGGGGCTTTACTAGCTGGGGCTAATCTTCAGAGTGCAAATCTTCAAGGCAAATACTTACTATCATTTTACAGTTAGTTAATTTGTTACTAAATGCCACGGCTTTCTTCTATGGTTTGAAATGTTGATATATATATTCATCAATTTCAATGATGCAGATGCTTGTTTGATAGCTTGTAGTTTCTGTGGAGCAGATCTCCGTTCTGCACACTTGCAGGTGATCATTAAATTGAACAAAATGTGCATATTTTTTTTATCTTACTATTCATTAACCTTGTTGGAATATTTTCTTGAAATATTTCAATTTTTTACATGGACTCGGTATATGTATACAGATAGACTCAGTTTTTCCCATATATTTGCCATGTCCATGTCCAAATCTTGTCGGACACAAGTACTTTAGGGAAAATGAAGAGTCTGTAACATAAGTTTGACCTAGAAGTCACAGAAGACAAGGAACTTCTTGATTCGTTGGTTTTCCTATCATGCTTATCTTTGCCTCTTTCTCGACTAATTACTGTTTTTTCTGCCTGGCCTATGATTAATCACTGGATTTTTAGTCTGCTGATCTTACTGATGCCAACTTAGAGGGAGCCAATCTTGAAGGAGCCAATTTAAAGGTAACTTAACAGAATGCTGGGACTTGGTTAATGCATGTTCTCGTAGTAGCTTAATTCAATATGCCAATTCATCCACTATTAATCAACTTATCCTGAATCCGGTTAACTCGAGCAGGCTTGATAATTGATAAGGGAACTTGAATAATAGTTGCCACCTTAATTCTTTTAGTTCTTTTCCAACTCCAGTTCCATTGATGACAAGTTTTCTTGTTATTACATGTTACACAGGGTGCAAAATTAAGTAATGCCAATCTGAAGGGTGCGAACCTCCAAAGGGCTTATTTACGACATGTTAATCTTCGTGATACGGTAAGTAAAATTTTAGACAGCAATGATGACATGGATCAAAGTGTAAGTGTTAGAAACTTCCAGACATAATACTTAAATTCTTATGTAAATTTGGTTTGCATTTTTTCTTTTGTTCATCAGCATTTGGAAGGTGCTAAGCTTGATGGTGCTAACTTGCTTGGAGCAATCAGGTGACGGTATGGAGTTTAGCTGAGTTGACTCAGTCGTGACATTGAGATACCTTTGATCGGATGCTCCGAACTTTGGGATATTTCTAAGTTAGAAACACCAAAAATCTGTGATTTTTTTATTTGATATATATATATATATATATATATATATATATATATATATATATATATATATATATATATATATATATATATATATATATATTAATTTGGTTTTTGGGATGCAAATGCAAATCTAAGATCTTAAAAGATGGGCAGATCCAGGAAAACTGTTGAATGCTAAAACACAGGGTGGGTTGCATTATTTTAGTTTCTTTCATTATTAAATATTGACTTTGTAATTATTATTTTAATTAATTATGTGATTGCTGTTTAACCATGGTTTACGTGTAACTTTTGATTATTTGGCAAGTTAATAAAATATATCTCGTGACTATTTAATCATTGTTTAGTTGCTGTTTAGTCACGTTAGCTCTGTAAAACCTTTTTCTATATTGGTCATATCCCCTACCAGTAAAAACTATTATTATTATTATTTTGATAAAATAATGCATCCAAAAGGGAGGATAATGAGAACAAGTCTATCAAAATCTCGTATAAAAATATAGAAGTGCAAAGAAGAAGGAAGTACTTTCACAGAGATTAGCATATCGTCAAAATTCAAAACTTTAAAATTATACCATGTACTGGTAGTGGAAACTTTTTTTTTCCACACGTATGGTTAATTTCACTATAAAAGTTAAAATTATAAAATCCAGCCCTAAATCTTAAACCTTACTTTCTAATTCTTAAAGCTTAAAATAAACTATAAATTCTAAACATTATAATCTAAATCTTTATTTACACTTTTAAACTTTAAATTGAACCCGCCTGTGGAAAATAAGTTTTCCATCGATATTTTCTCATATTATATTGTATTTATCTATCTAGGGGAGGGGAAATTGACTCCCAATAAATTTTGAACTCACAACTTAGGAGAGAGAAGAATGTGTCAACTAAAAATTTTAACCACTTATTCTAGAGATCGTTGACAATTTAAAATTGTTATTAGTAATTATAATACGGAAATTTAATGTGTGCAAGTTACAAGTTTAGTCATTACACTTTAATTTGATATTTTAAGTTTATGTATTTTTTAAATTTAAATTTTAATCTTGACCCAAATAATTGTTAAACTTGTTAGGTCAAATTTCGCTATCAGTTCCTACTCTTAAATTGTATATTTCATAATTTTCTTCAAATAATTCATTTTTAATTTAAGAATTTAATCGTTACTGTTTAAATTGTACAATAACTAAATTCGAAATTATGAAACACGCGAAATAAAAACACGTCCATAAAAAACATAATTTTTTTTGTCTCTTTTCTCATAAACGTCGCTAGGCTTTTTTTTATTTTTATTTTTGCTTGATCGGCGACGACATCAATTTTAGTGTTAGTTGTCGACTCTAGTATTCATTATTTCTCTTACTTTTCATATTTTGTTTTTGTTTTTAATTTTTTAATTTTTTTTTTAAATTTAATAAGAACATTTGCTCTTGTGGCATACGTTTCCTCTGCATTTGTGGCACTTTTTATTGACTTTTCTTATTCGTTTATCTTTCGTTTGGCACGATTTCGGCATACTTTAACAGTCGTTTGGTGCTCGTATAGAGATACTCACGACGCAAATTTTTTTATTTGATTGTCGGTGGTCATAAAAAAGATTGATCCCTACTCATTTGATGGTTTGTTAGCCGGTGTAATTAGAACTGTGTAGCAGAGCAATCTGCCTGATAGTTTGGTTCGCTCACCACTCTTTTTTCTTCCCGTAAAGCGTCTCGTTTGTCTAGAGACAAGGAGATTCATGAAAGTTTCTGGCTTATGATGGTATGCAGTGGCGAAACACAAGCATGGCTAGTGGGGTCCATGGCCCCCCTAAAATTTGAAAAATTATAAAATAATTCTTAAATTTTAAATTATTTTTTATTTAGCCCCTCAAAATTTTTAAAAATTCATATTGAATTTCAAAATTAAAATATTTTTAGTTAAATCTCCTATCATAAATTTTAAAAGTTCTTATTAAATCACTCAAAATTATTAGAAATTTGGGTAAACTATATGAATGACCACCAATTTATTGGGAAAGTTTTAAAATGACCACCATAAAAAAAACGCGTCATTTTACTACCCAAACTATTAAAATGGGATCAATTTGACCACCGGCCGTTAAGTGTCTAACGGAAGATGACGTGGCAGTTAAAAAATTAAAGGTATAATCACACATTTGGTTCTTACTATTTACACATTTTTTCAATTTAGTCCTAATTTTAAACTAATAAAATAAATTAATTAGGTGGTGACACGTGTCAACACCTTATTGGAGGAATTTAATTATTTATATTTGATTAATAAATTATTTTCCTCCTCCAATCAGGTGGTGACAGGTGTCAACAACTTTGTGCTTTAAAACACCAAATTCAATATATATCTTTTTTCCTGGGTTCTGGGTTCTCATTGTCTTCATCTTCATCATCTATAAAATGCTCTCAATCTGCCAAGATTCTCTAGGAATTGTTCTTAGTTTAGGCATGATTAATTATTATTTGAATTCTCTAGATTATTGATTGTAATAATGCCAAGATTCTTCACTACTGATCTGATAAAAATTATTGTTTTGTTCTTCACCATTTCTTTTGTTCGAAATTCGGTTCTTATCATTTTTGGCATCAGAGAAGGTCGACCTGAAATGACAAACTCGTAAGACCACTTCCCAAGACTAACCGATCAACCCTTTAATCGATCCAAACATTCCCACCTCTCAATCTGCCACCCCTAATACCAACCCAATTGCATTACAACTTGCATCAATTGTTTCTCGACTTGATGTCATTGATGTGGCAGCTTTTAAAGCTCAAGTCAAGGGTGCACCACAAATGAAATCCATTCGAAAATTGCTTAACAGAGGCATGGTCAAGGAAGGCTCCACGAGTACAAGAGAGCCTCAACGATCCACTTGGTCAAAAGTTGAGGAAACAATGCTGACAGTCCATGGCCGCGTCGAAATTTTCCAGGTCGACCGCATACGGAGATGAATTTTCCCAAATTTGAAGGTGGTGACTATCAGATCAGTAGTGAAGAATCTTGGCATTATTACAATCAATAATCTAGATAATTCAAATAATAATTAATCATGCCTAAACTAAGAACAATTCCTAGAGAATCTTGGCAGATTGAGAGCATTTTATAGATGATGAAGATGAAGACAATGAGAACCCAAAACCAAGAGAAAAAGATATATATTGAATTTGGTGTTTTAAAGCACAAAGTTGTGCTTGGTGCAGTGGCTTAGCCACTGGTTTTGCACCTACACCACCCAGATTCAATTCCCCTGGATGGCATTTGTGCTAAACTTTGTTTTTCTCCTCTAAATAGGTGGTGACACGTGTCACCGCCTGATTGGAGGAGGAAAATAATTTATTAATCAAATATAAATAATTAAATTCCTCCAATAAGGTGTTGACACGTGTCACCACCTAATTAATTTATTTTATTAGTTTAAAATTAGGACTAAATTGAAAAAATGTGTAAATAGTAAGGACCAAATGTGTGATTATACTTTTAATTTTTTAACTGCCACGTCACCTTCCGTTAGACACTTAACGGCCGGTGGTCAAATTGATCCCATTTTAATAGTTTGGGTAGTCAAATGACGCGTTTTTTTATGGTGGTCATTTTAAAACTTTCCCAATAGATTAGTGGTCATTCATATAGTTTACCCTAAAAATTTTAGTCAAAACCCTAATTTTTTAATTTTTTTTTAAAAAAATTTAAGTTTGGCCCCCTCAAATACTTACTCCAAGTTCCGCCACTGATGGTATGATAATCTCTCTGAAAGTGTTTACTTTTCTTTGCACAATTCTATGAGAATTTTAGTGGACTAATCTCATTTTCTCTCTCTTTTTGGTGCATTATATTTGTAATATCTTTCATGGTAGTTAATAAAATCCAAATGTCATTGTTAAAAAAAACTAAACCCGAAACTTATAGATAATATAAATACTAAAATATAACTACTCCTAAATTTATTAGGTAATTATACCATGCACTAGTAGCAGAAATAAAACGTTTCTACAACCATCTTAGTTTTAGGGTTTAATGATCTAGTTTAGAGTTTATGATTTATGAGTTGTGGTTATAATTTAGTGTTTAGGGCTAGAGGTTAAAACTTAAATCCCTAACATATTACTGTAAACCTAAACTCCAAACCTTTAAACACTAAATTATAACCACAATCCCTATATTCTATACACTCATACCTAAACACCTAAATAATAAACCCTAAATTAAATCTATAAACTCTAAAACTAGAGCAATTGTAAAAAGAATATTTTACCGGCAGTGTGTATGCAATATTTTCCAAATTAATATAAAAATCCAACAACAAAAAAACAAATTTGACTTATTCCGTAATGAACAAACATTAGTTATAGTATTGAAATTGTCACAATGGTTGGCCAAGTAAATGATCGGATCCTCTCAACTATCATCTTTTGTAAGTAGTTGTACACACATTATTGTACTTTATTCAACATTTTTTATGCCATTGGAATTGATTTTATCAAATCTTTGTCCATGACCAAATCTTATTATTATTATTATTATTAAACCCAAAAGATTCTCATTCCAATTCATTTCACAATGAAGCTGTCTGGAATTCTCCTTTATTGGTAATTTGATTTTTTAATTGCATGTTGTTTGCATATGCGAAGCAATGTGATATAATTAATCATTAACAAATTGAAAGTATTAGCGAGGACCAATTCAATTTTAACTATATATTAGGTTGTACTACCCTTGTATACGGAAACCGACGGTCCCAATTGAAAGCGATATTTTCATAAATCAATATTAATTCAAGGATTAATGAGATAAATACCAAAATTACGCATAGATTTTGATATGATCTGTAATGTGATATATATATATTAATTTTGTACAAGGATATGTATTAAGTTTTTTATTTGATTTAATTTTTATTATTATTAATATTAATATTGACATAACATCGTTCTATGTTTATATATTACAAACAGAAATGATCATTAGTTTTTTTTAACTTAATTTGTGGTTGAGAGTTTGATCCTCCTCCTAAACATGGAATAATTTTTATTGTTTAACCAATGTCATTTAATTTATTGGTTGATTAATTCATATTAAATTTTTCAGAGGCATAATATGAGGATGACGATTCTCCTAACTTAATTTTTTCTATTTACAACGCCAAAATTCGAACTCGCTAAACCAACAGGTTATTGGTGAAATAAAATAATTTTAAAATTTATGATCAACCTCTATATCTTATATAGAGTAGTAAAACATAATAATAATAATAATAATAATAATAATAATAATAATAACTCTCGGCAGATGCTCATTCCATGACTCCAGCTTTTGTCACTTTGCATATGCATCAATGATATGAACCTAAAATGAAAATTAATAAAAGAAGAAGAAGAAGAAGAAGAAAGGGCTAACAGTCATTATTAATAATAATTAAATTATTAAGATTTGTAACATTATGACATTGGAAAAATACAAATGGCACAGAATGTTGCTTTAATTAATTAAAACTAAGGGGAAAAAATCTAAAAATACAAATATCATAAAAATAAGGTTAGGTTTATATAGTAAAATTTAAAAAATTTATACGTTTTTATATTATTATATTGACTGATTTTAATGATTGAGATTAAAATATTTAAATTAAAAATAATTTATTTATATTTTTTTGTAAAAATCTTTTCATTATTAACTATTAATTTCAACCATTAATTATCACTAATCTAACAATCTAAAAATCATATAAAAATTTGAAGCGTTACACTAAATCAACAGATGCTAACCCTAAAAAATATGAACATATTAAAGTTTGTACAATCATTCTTTAATACGTAATTTTTCATATATATAACAATTTAATAAACAACACAAAATTATTAATAATTCCGTTCAAAGCAAAAAAGTAACCCCCCTAATGAAGTATTTTATTATTGGTTAGGATCTTTGAAAGATTCATGAATTAAAAAAATTAGCTTAAAAAAATATAGTTTGGTAGTATGCTCTAAATGAGACGAGACAGGTCGCGAGTTATTTGAGCTCGATTCGGTCAAAATTTGATTCTATTGAACTCGACTCGAGTTCTTGACGAGCCGAGCTACTTGATACCTGACTCGAAAAGCTCATGAGCTACTCGAAAATATAATATACTAATTTTTTTTATATAATTTAAAATCTAAATTCTTAAACTTAAAACCCTAAATATAAACCCTAAACATAAGTACTAAACCCTAAAATCTAAATCCTAAATTCTAAACCCAACAACCTAAACCTCTAAACCCTAAACTAATACCCTAAAACCCTAAAATTAACAAGCTTGAGTTTACACAACTTGTGTATCAAAGTTTTTTCTTCATAGGACTTTAAATGAGATGTGACAGACGAAGAGTTACTCGTGTCCAATGCAGTCAAAGATCGGTCAACACTTGACTCGATTGGGCTCGAATCAAGCTCGAACTCGACTCGAGTTCTAAACGAGCCAAGTCGAGCTCATATTTCTCAGGCTTGTTAAAAATTACTCAAGCTCAAACTCGACTCGAAATTTTAACGAGCCGAGCCGAGCAGAGCTTAGCACTACTCGAGCTCGAACTCGGTTTGTTTACACCCCTAAGTCTACCACCTTTCCTATGGCGATTCCTTGTTTTTTAAGTATATGTTCATTTTAAAGTTTCTAATATAATTAAAAATGATTTTTATTACAGTTTAAGTGAATAAAATATTAAATTTTTAAGTAAAATTAAATGTTTGAATTTTGATATTGTCAAAATAGTAAATTGAGTTAAGAAAATTACTTTCATAATTAATCTTTATAGTATCTAATATCAATTAATTAATAAATCTAATATAAATAATTATAAAAATATAATTTATTCAAACAATGCTACTCTGCTTCTTTAAATAATTAAATGACAATGTTGATTAAAGTTTAGCGGCATTCCAAAGACTCGAAATAAAGATAAAAACATAATGTTAGAACGACTATTAAAGGTAAAATTATCAACAAATAACATAAAAATACATATTACAATAAGACATGTTGACAACACGGTTATTATCGCAATTTAATCGTGAACAAAAATGTAATTGTGAGCCCATATTCAAACCTAATTCGAAGGTACTAATAAACAGAAAGATGAACAGAATAACCAAAAAAAATATACATAAATGCATATCTATATAGATGCGAATTCAATTCCTAAACGGGCATTAAACTAAAACCGGACAGAACATTCTTGTATTGTATAAAGAAAATGACATGCAAAAACTTGAATAAAATCAGAAGTTATACAACTGTGACATAAGAATAGAACAAGTCTCCCATTGTTTTTAACTCCGCCATTTGGCAATCTCTCATTCCATTTCCTTATCCCTTTTAAGTACTCCATCGCGCTTTCTTCTTCTTCTTCTTCGTTGGATTATTATGATCTCTGGGTTTTGTTTTTCCTTCAAAAGTCACCAACAAAAACACATTTAATTTGATTTCCATCCAGAGAAAAAACAGTTTAACCTACCTTAGCTTGCAAGCAAAGATATGGATAGGCTTATTTCTCTGGAGCCTTCAAACCTTGTTGTTATCAGGGTTGAGCCAGGGGAGAAATGTTACGCCCAGCTTACGCTACGTAATGTTATGTTCACGATGCCGGTCGCGTTTAAGCTCCAACCAGCGGACAAGGGCAGGTACACGGTGAAGCCGCACTCGGGGATCATAGCACCACTCGGGACAATAACCGTGGAGATCGTGTATCATCTCCCTCCTGGCTTGTTTCTACCAGATTCGTTCCCTCGCAGCGATGATTCTTTCCTTTTACATAGTGTGGTGGTTCCGGGAGCTGCAATCAAGGGTTCAATGTCGAGTTTCGATGCGGTTCCGAATGACTGGTTTACGACAAAGAAGAAACAGGTGTTTATTGACAGTGGTATCAAGATCATGTTTGTTGGTTCACCCGTTTTGGTTCAACTAGTAATGGATGGTTCCATGGATGATATAAGAGAAGTACTGGAGCGGAGTGATCCGGCATTAAACCCTGCCGATTCGGTTGATTCACATGGAGAAACCTTGCTTCATATTGCCATATCTCAAAGCAGGCCAGATATTGTCCAATTATTGCTTGAATTTGAGCCAAATGTTGAGTTTCAAAGTCGATCAGGTTCGACCCCGCTTGAGGCTGCTGCAGGGTGCGGTGAAGAGCTGATTGTTGAACTTCTGTTGGCGAATAAGGCTAGCACTGAGCGGTCCAAGTCATCTAGTTGGGGTCCAATTCACCGAGCTGCAGTCGGTGGCCATATCGAGGTACTCCGGCTGCTTTTGCTAAAAGGGGCTAATGCTGATGCCCTTGCAAACGATGGCAATACTGCCTTACATCTAGCAGTTGAGGAAAGAAGAAAAGATTGTATGCGTCTGCTGCTAGCCAATGGCTCGAAACCAGATGTTCGCAATTCGAAAGACGGTGACACACCATTACACATTGCGGCTGGATTAGGTGACGAGCAGATGGTGAAGTTGCTACTTCAAAAGGGAGCGAACAAAGATGTCCGGAACAAGGCAGGCAAAACTGCATACGATGTTGCCGCCGAACACGGTCACGTACGTCTTTTTGACGCACTCAAGCTTGGTGACAGGTTGTGCATTGCTGCTAGAAAAGGTGAAGTGAGATCCATCCAAAGGCTGATCGAAAACGGTGCGGCGATCAATGGAAGAGATCAACACGGATGGACAGCCTTACATAGAGCCTCGTTCAAAGGAAGAACCGATGCTGTAAGAATGCTGATCGATAAGGGGATCGAAGTCAATTCGAAAGACGAGGAGGGGTACACGGCTTTGCATTGTGCCGTAGAATCGGGCCATACTGAAGTGGTAGAATTGTTGATAAAAAAAGGAGCAGATGATGAAGCAAGGACTAACAAAGGTGTTACCGCCCTGCAAATTGCAGATTCATTACACTATACAGGCATTAGCAGGGTACTAATTCATGGTGCTGCAACAAAAGATGGTATGCCACGAGTCACCGGTATGCCGGTTTCGATACCATTTGGAAACGGAAAATCAGGAAAAGAAATCGAAACAAAGGCAGCACCATTGAAGAGGAAACCTTCGAGAGCAAGAGGATTGCACGGTAGCTTCGATAGATCCCTCCCACTGGCAGTGATATAGGAAGCACGATGGTTGAAGTTGAACATATTTATTTTCTTTGCTTCCCTCACAAATCTCTGAGTTGTCAAATCGATTCTTTTGGTTTGGAATATATACATATATGTATATCAGAAACTTTGATTCCATAACCTGAATCTATATATAAACTACATTATCATTGTAAGTTTGCCAAGGTGTATATGAATAATGAGAATTTAGATATTCGACACTACTATGTTTTTTTGGATTGTGATATTGTAATTGTTAGTAAATATGAGTGAATTTTATTGGATAAAATTATGATTGACGCAGGTGAACCAGACTGATATAATAATTTTTGTTTTGTCTTAATTAACAAGTAAGCATTGTTGTGCTTTAATTAATAGATACTGTGTTGGCAGTTGTGGTTCGTGGGTCATTCCCACTAAGTTATTTACTTTATTGTTAGACATATTCACAATCTAGGCAAGTTGGTTTGTGCTTTAATTAAATGAATTAAAGGTTTGCCTGCGTTAGGGTTCAAACCTAGGCAATAAAGGAGTAAGTGCAATGAGTTTACCACTACACCAAACTCATTTTTGTGTTTTATGCTTCAAAACTTTATTAAAATCTATATGTTTTTAATATATTTATGTTGATGATTGATTCAATATATTTTAATGGTATAAGAGCCTCTCTGTAACTTCGATTAGCTGGTCGAAGAGTTAAACAAGTTGTCCTTGGATAGAGTAATCGTGATCTGTAATTTGGTTCTCGGAGAATTTTTTTGTTTCGTTGGATTGTCTTGATCTTGTTCGATATTTAAGTATGGAGGCTAAACCTCAAGCTTTTTAACAAAATGCAGAGACGAACCGCATAGGTGAACATATTCAAACATACAAACAGATAAATCCCAAGGCATAAAAGAGATTTGTGTTCCTCATTTGAAGTCAGATATGCAACTCAGAGGTTAAAGTGAGGCAAAAAATTTTAAGAAGTGAACAAATGATGAAATGAGTTACCTCATTTCTCAATCACCCGCTTCACACCGTATAAGGTGTTCGTGAGCAGCATTGCGACTGTCATAGGGCCGATGCCACCAGAAACATGTGTTATCCATCCAACAACATTTAGATGCTTCTTCGAAATCTACATCTCCCACTAACCTGTATCATGACTTCTTAGTTCGATAACCCCAGCACCGGGTTTGATCCAACTGCCTTTGATCTGGAAGTTAACTAGAATAACTTAAGAGATGGACAAAACATAACATTTCAAAATAACCAAAGATGAATCCTCAAATAGAATTAAGGATCAAACATATAGATTTTATCTCAAAAAGTTTTGCATCTTCTTCAGCTATGTCGAGGTTCTCAAGCTCTTCAAGTATGTTAAAATTGTCATACAACATGTTTTCAGCAACTGATGTTATCAGCAAATCAAGGAAGGAAGTTTATCCATTGTTCTTTCTCATCTTCTCTTGATATTAACTGCTGAATTATGCAACCATCTGGTTATCGAACATATTAAGATATGTATTGTATTTTGAAGTATACAATATAAAAGTGAGTTTGGTGCAGTGGTAAACCCATTGCACTTACTCTCTTATTACCCAGCTTTGAACCACAACGTGGGCAAGCTTTTAATTTATTTATTTTTTTCCTCCAAAGGTGGTGACACATGTCAGTACTTGATTGGAGGAGGAGGAAAATAAAATTATTAAATTAAATATAATAGTTAAAGGCCTCCAATCAGGTGGTGGCACGTGAATGTTTAAATTATTTTATTAAATTAAAATTATGACCAAATTAATAGAATGTATAAGTAACGATGACTAAATGTGTAATTATACAGATTTTACTAACTGTCACGTCACTCCTGCCGTTAAGTTCTAACGACAGATGATAACATTGCAACCAATTTAATAGTTTAGTGGTTTAATTGCTTCGAAAAAATATGGTGATCAAATCGTAACTTTTCTAATAGTATGGTGGTCATTTATGAAGTTTACCCTAAATGTTAATGTATTAGGGTACCCTTGTTTGTTAAATGAATTAAACTAGGTTGATGTGCTAAAATTGAATAATATGTCTTGTTTTATGAAATTATTGAAATACCCTTAGACTACACTATGACCAAAATACTCTTATTAGTTTAGTGGTTTGAATGCCTAATATGTTTGTAAAAGCTTGTGCTGACTTCGTATAAGCTATTTTTTTTTCAAATTTTTTGTGTGGCCTTTATGTTATTCCATTATTATGATCTACTTCATTCAATATTTTTGATTCTTGCAATCTGTCGACACATGGCTCCGGGCAGGGACGGACCCAGGATTTTAGATTAGGGGGGCAAACCTATAAATTTCTAGGGGGGCAAATTTATAAAAGTTTAGGGGGGGCGAAAATACATTTTTAATAGAAAATACATAGAAAAATTCTAAAAATTTTCTATAAATCATATATAATTTTCAAAATTTTAGGGGAGGGCGGTTGCCCCCCTCAGCACCCCCTCGGTCCATCCCTGGCTCCGGGCACATACCTGTTTCTACTACCTGACGTCTAAGGCACGTATGAAATTACAAAACTTTTATTATGTGCTCGAAATCGTGTCATGGACCTTGAACATTGTGTGTATTACTTTATGTTCACCCTATCTACATTACTTGTGTCATGTAGTACTATCTATTAAGTAGTTGTGTATTCTAAACTTTCTTGAGGTTTGAGTCTTTCGTATGACCCTTATTTATATATATAGGGTTAAGATCAACTTATACAGTGTAAAATTCTTTAAGTTTTACACGTTTTTTGGATCGTTGGATAGGAAAAATGGATGGTTGAGTTTAACTCCATACCTTTTTCTCAAGTGATGATCTTCACATATTCTAATGTTAATCGCAGCCATCCGTTTCACACATCCAACGATCTAAAAAACGTGTAAAACTTAGAGAATTTTACACTGTGTAACTGGATCATATCTCATATACACACATATATATAGGGTAAACTACATAAATGATCACCGAACTTTTAGGACATATTCATTTTGGTCATTGAACTTTTAAAATAATCGATAAGGTCACCCAACTTTTAGTTTGATTTTAATATAATCACCGAACTTTTAGTTTACATTCAATATGGTCCTTCCTATTACCTTCGTTAGGTGTTGAGGTCACTTTTCATTTTCTTCCTTAATAAAAACTGGGTAAACTATACCAATCATCACTCAACTTTTTTCTCACTCCTATTTTGGTCACCAGAGTTTAAAAAAATTTAATTTAATAACTTAAGTCTCGAATTGTTCATATTTGGCCACTCGCAAATGACATGTTTATACACATAGGAAAATTCAATTAATCCTTAAAAAATATTTTGGTTAATTGGTAAATTCAGATTATTCAATTTTGATCTTATATTGTATCAAGTAAATCAGATAATCGATTAACCAGTTAACCAAAATATTTGATTCTAGAAGTAATTTTTTTTACTTTTTTATTAAAATATCAAATATGATAATATGGTAAATTTAATAATTATTCGGTTGTGATAAAAGTATAAAAACAACTAGAAAGGTAAAAATTGAAAGTTCATAGCTATTAATCTTACCGAGAGCCATTTTTTTAAAATTAGAATGATTTCAAAATCACTAGACAATAAGATATTGTAATGCATAAAATTTAGAAATATTATATATAATAGATCATATCGGTATTATTGCGGGCTGGAATCTCCAAACTCCTTTATTCAGGCTGGGGGAATAGCTTCAGAATCATCATTGAAAGTGACTGTAAAATTGTGGTTGACTGGTTGCTACGCGTGTCATTGCCTCCCCCTTCTTACTTGATTATTATTGCGGAGGTAGCAGACATTATTAGTAAGAAGTCGATGCTCCTCAAATTAATTCCTAGGTGTTGTAAACTTGTAATGACCTTGCGGACAGGCTCGCTAAAGCCGGAATTGGCTAGAAGACGGAGAAGGTCTAGTAGAGGTAGTTGTTGTTCTCATTTCAAAATGCCATGTATGTGTTTGGACCAAGAAGTTGGGAAATTTGGTGAATGCTTTAAGGCCAGGCCTGATTTTGTGAAGGCATGGGAGAAGTGGCGGGGACAGATAAATGATCGGGATTCAAGTGCATTCTGGTTTCAGTGTGCTCACCAGCAGACTCGGGAGGGCTTGAAAAGTATGTTACAAATAATGCTGGGTTGACTGGGCTTATAATTGGAATTCTTGGGAAAATACTGAGGTCGTTTTAGCTGAATGCTTGAAAGGATTTGGTCCTTGGATGGTTGCACATGCCTTGGAGTTATTGACCATGCTGGGAGTTCTGTCACTGATATTATGGTTCTTTGCTGCTGCTACTTCCAGGAGGCAATCCCTGCCAAGATAGACTTTGGTTTACTGGTACAGGCAATAGATTTAGTGGTTGCATTTTGTTAAATGTTAAGGGCAGGGGTTAATAATTTTTAATGTTCATTGTTGGGACCAATGTAACTATTATAATTTAATAAAATTATGGGCACTCTTTTCCCCTTACTTAGGTTTAGAAGGAGTTTTTAATGAGGACCTTTTATTTTTCAAAAAAAAAATCATATCAGTTAATCTATTTTTCTTAAAACTGTCAACTGTAGTCGAATTGAAATAATTTATTTTAAAAATTTGGATCGATTAATTCTTAAAAATTATTCTGGTTAATTGTTAAATTAATATTATTCAATTCTCGATCTTATATTGTACCAATTAAATCGGATAATCGATTGACCGGTTAATTGAAATATTTGATTCAGTTATTTTTTTTACTTTGCTTATTAAAATATCAAATTTGGTAATATGGTAAATTTAATAAGCAAAGTAGAAAAATCATTACACGGATTTTTTTTAAAGATTAATCAAAATTTTCTACTTGTAGAACCATGTCATTTGAGAGTGACCAAAATATGAACAATTCGAAAGTTAATTTATTAACTGAAAATTGTTAAACTATAGTGACCAAAATAGGAGTGAGAAGAAATTTGAGTGATGATTGATGTAGTTTACTCATTTTTATTAAAGAAAAACAAAAACTAACGTTAACTTTAGCGGGAGGTAACATGAACGACCATATCGAATTCAAACTAAAAGTTGAGTGACCTTATCAAATACTTTAAAATTACGTTTACCAAAATAAATCTGCCCTAAAAATTTGGTAACTATTTATGTAGCTTATCCATATATATTTGTGATTTGATATGTAAACTTGTATTTTCATATTTGACATATTTTTAGTATTATTGTTTTATCGGGTAGCTTTTTTTTTTGTAAATGGCTTTGAAACTCCATTATTTAGTCCGTTGTTGATTTTATTATTATTTTTTCAGACCCACTTGGTTTTCAAACGTTGAAGATCAAAATTTGATGATGTTTTTTTGTCGGATCTGTCATATTTTTCAGGTTGGTTCGGATGTTACAAAATTACCTCCATAATTATAATTATTATAATGATATAATTTTCTTTCTATATTAATATATAATCTTTAAATGAACAACTAAAATCATACTTCTAAGGATCAAATCCACGTTTTATAAGATTAAGGTATATTTCTCTACCACTCCAATAATTATGTTTGATAAAATTTTACAATATATGTGTTTTACACTTAAAAAATTACATATTTTTCACCCACATCGGATGTGTGACGAAAGTTTCTCTTTCATTATTTTTTAAATTTTAATTCCAAGCATGTTTAAATTTCATTAAAGTAATAATGCCTCGTTCTTTTTCCGTGTGAACCATATATGTTCCTTGTTTATTCGTTTTAATGATCTTAATAAAATAATTAGAGCTAATTGATCTAAACCGTGTCCTTGATAATGCTGATTCGTTGACCAATGAATTTCTCTAGTTGAAACATAACATGTATATTCTATCATAGTAGTGCTGATACCGACATGTGGTCAAGAAAAATAGGATTATAATACTTGCAAGCAAGTCAAAGCATCTAGAGACTGATTTTGATTTCTTTTTCTAACACATGTATTTGGCAGGTTTCTAGACAAAGATATAAAACTCCTTCAAAGATGCACATGGCCAATATAAAATGCAATTCCACATTCACCTAATAACTACCTCTGGTACTTATATTTCCGATTTTTTATTGAAATTATTTTATCAAACTTTTGTTAGTCTTTTTAAAATAAAGTTGACACGGTTTAGATCAATAAATAAGGTCGAATATCTATAATTACCATTAAAACTCTATGAACATGCTTGAAGAAAAAAATGAAGTTGACATTTTAAAATAAAGTTGAGACTCTTGTTTTAAAAGCTCAAATAACTAGAAAATATATCAAATAAATGATTTTTTTTACTTCGAAAATTAAATTTACGTGGATAAAATTAGAGAATCAAGTGAAAATTCGTCCTTGATAAAGAGAGAATATCAGAAATTTTACTTGGATTTTTGAAGGATTTTCATTGTATTTTGCAAAATAGACACTATGTTCTTACACTAAAATGCTTGAGAATCAAGAAATAAAAAAGTGGGTGATTTGGAGAGAAAATTCAAAAATAAAGTAAGCTAAAAAATTTCTTTTGCTAAAAACCGTCGAAATGAACAAGCTAGAGAATTTTAGGAATTAAAATCAGTAAAAATAAAATTTAAAAGACTTAACATGTAATTATTCATTTTAATTGAAAATCAATTGATTTTATTGGTTAAACGTGCCACATGGCGTGGGTCTACATATTATTTTACAAAAAAATGTGAGGCAACAAAAAATAATTATTGAAATTTAGAGCAATGGTAAAAAAAACTTTAGAGAAAAATTAGGGATAGACGCAAAATTTTACACTAGAAGACAAATTTATAAAATTTTAAGGGGCAAACTTAAAAATTTTAAGAGGTAAAAATATATTTTTTTATTATATATGATAAAAGACTTTTTTTTAAAAAGTAGGCTTAATACATTTTTTTCCCTTTAAACTTTACATGTTTTCTCAACTTATCCCCTAAAGTTTATTTTGACCACTTTTGCTGCCTAATGTTTTCGACATTACTCATATTATGAACTACCGTTTAAAAAATTTGTCTTGATTAATCAGAACATGCACGTCATTATTTATTTATTTTTAAATAATATAAAAATAAATAAAATAAATATATTAAAATATCCAAAATATCCCATCACCTTCTTCTCCCAATTATATATTACATACGAATTTTAAATTTTTATCCCTTATCGGTGGGAAATGAGCCTTTTAAGTCTATTTATAGTTAATATTTAAAAGCCTCCATTGTTGACTGCTTTGCTTTTGCCTCCTATAAAATGGGGATCGACCATTGTTGGAGAATAAGTGTGAGAGATCTAGTTGTTTTGAGTATTTGGTAATCAAACTTCATCTTCTCTAAGATACTAAAAGTCACCATGGATTCACTGCAAAACACTTCATCAAATCACGATGAAGCTGACATCTTGCAAGCCATGCATTTGGCTTCCATTTCATCTCTCCCTTTCGCTTTGAAAGTAGCCGTCGATCTCGGCCTGTTAGAGATCATATCCAAAGCTCACACTCCTTCTCGTATGCTGTCGGCAGCTGAGATTGTCTCTCAGCTTCCCGCCAATAACCCAGACGCCCCTTCCATTGTTGATCGAATCCTCAGGCTTTTAGCCACTCACTCCATCTTAACCTGCAACCAAATCACCGGCCAAGATGGACACACCCAAAGATCATACGGCCTGTCATCTGTCGGCAAATACTTCCTTCAAAATGAGGATGGAATCTCCTTTGCACCGTTGCAACGCATCAACCTCGAAAAATACATCATCGAATGCTGGTAATTACTCTTCTGTATCCATTCTCAGACTATATATATATATATATATATATATATATATATATATATAGTTTTTTCATTCATTCATTCATTTTGGTGGTTGATTATGACAGGAAATTCTTGAAAGACGTGGTGTTGGAGGGAGGGTTCTCATGTGAGAAAGCATTTGGGAAGCACTTGTTCCAGCTGCTGGCGACCGACGATGAAATGTCGAAAACCTTCAATCGAGCAATGTCGGTTTACACCGACCTGGTGATGAACAAAGTTCTGGAAACTTACAAGGGGTTTGAGGGCGTAAGCCAAGTGGTGGATGTGGGAGGTGGAATGGGTACAAATCTGAAGCTCATTGTTTCAAAGTACCCACAGATTAAGGGCATTAACTATGACCTGCCCCAAGTCATTAAAGACGCACTCCCCTTCCCAGGTAATAATAATATATATATATATATATTCTTAATCCACTTTGTCTTTAGTTGGTTGGTGCATGTTATATGGTTAAGTTAATCATTTTCTTCTGTAGGAGTGGAGCACTTGGCAGGAGATATGTTTACAGAAATTCCTAAAGCCCAAGTTATTTTCATGAAGGTTAGTTTTTAAAATCACAACCGCAACATTCGCGACCACCGCCACGGCAATATATGCACACTTATTTAGGGCTTTTTTTTGTGGTTTTTCAGTCGATGCTTCATGACTGGGGTGATGAACTATGCTTGAAATTATTGAAAGTGTGTTATGATGCACTGCCAGAGAATGGTAAAATCGTACTGGTGGAATCCATAATACCAGAAGTACCAGAAACAGACATTATAACAAAGACAATCTTCCAACGAGACGTTTACTTGTTTCACATTCTTCCTGGTGCCAAAGAGAGGACCACACAAGAGTTTGAAACCTTGGCAAAACAAGCTGGCTTCTCTTCTTTGAAAATTGTTTGTCGTGCTTACAATTATTGGGTCATGGAAATTCACAAAGCTGCTTGATTTCAACGCTTCAGATTAATCTCCATGCTTATCACACGGTTGCTTTTTAGTTTTTGTTTTCTTTTAATAATCGCCTGTTTCAATAATAAAGTGTTCTCAAAGATGTTCATGTTACTTTATGATAAAAAAATACTTATGTTATTTAATTTTGTTTAAGTTTAAATTTCAACATTTGTTTTTAAAAATGTAATATATTTTTATTTAATATAAAATATGTGTTGCATTTTTCTTTCTTTTTATCTTCTTTCCTAAAATTAATATTGTTTTTATCTCTGTATTTCTTAAATTGAGCTATAGAAAAAAAATATTTACTTATCTTGGGCTTTGACCCAATTCCGATCTGACACAAGCTCATTGACCCAGTCTGACTCATTGACCAAGCCTAATCCTTTACCCGACCTAACTCATACCAATCTAACCCGACCCGTATTGACCAGTTTGACTCCTCGAATATGTTTTTCAGTTTTCACACACTTTCATTAATTATACCCAAATTAAAGTACTTATTTTACAAGGTGGATTTTAATGATAGTAACGGCCTTGATGGAATGTGATATAACCATGACTGTTCCTAAGTTACTTAAGAAAAAGTTCAAAAAAAGAAACAGAGGATGGTTAGTCATCATTGGTGTCCTATTGGTTAATTCTTCGACAAACAATATATATATATATAAATCTCACGCTATGTAAAATTTGTAAAATTTAAAAGTTTTTTATTCTTTTGGACCATGAGATGAAAGTAAATAGATAATTGAGATTAATATTAAAAAATTAAAAATCGTCATAAAAAATAAAAAAATAATTTTAGTGATTTATTACTTTCATCTAACAGTGTTGTCTTCCCCGGAGTATTCTAGTCGGTGCCGGACCAGTAGAGACGCGCTCCGGTTTGGTGGTTTCCTTCGTGTCTTCGGGAATGAGACTTCCAGGGACGGTGGCAACAAACATCGTCTTTTCCTCTCAGGCCAAGAGTTTGGACTGTCACCGTGGGTTCGCAAAGCCGTTCAACGACCCTGTTTTCAGTCTCTTTCTCTCAGGACCCATGGCTCCGGCGAGATGCGAAAGGCAAAAAGGAAGAGTGGACAGCTAGATAGTAGACGCGTCTGGAGAGTAGGTTGGCGCGGATGCTTTCCGAGCAACTCGGGGATCGAACTTACCAATGCTGCACTGCTCCTTGGCCGGCTCATCGGAACATGGTTTGGCTTTGGTCTCCCTGCCGGGTTTTTTTCTGATCCAAAGTTGGAAAGGCTTTCCGATTTGGACGTGGGGAAAGGAAGAGTGACAAGGGCTTTTCGGTATTTTTCTTGGATGCAAGCTGTTTTCCCTGACACCTCTGTTGGAGGACTAAAATTTTTCTCTTGCCACAAAGTCAACCCTGATTTTCTGGGATCTCAACAATTTTTTCGGATTAACCTACGTTTTGTCTCCATGCGCCTTTCGAGGATTTTTTCAGCTATTTTTGGCTTATTATCTCTTGGCAAAGGGTCTACTGCAGTGTTTCACTAAGTTTTTCAATGTTTTGGTATGAGGGCCCAGCTTTTTTTGGCTTTTTGCTCCCACCAAAATGGCAAGCTTTTAAAATGAGTGTGATACAGCTCTGTGCTGGAAAGAGGGGGACTGCTGGTGTTTTTGGTTTTTACCCCTTAGGTTATTGGTATTATTTTTCTATTCACAATGGTGCTGATTTTAAGATCGCGGATAACTCCGGTGGGAGTTATCCGCAGCAAGAATGATCACTTTCCATCCCGCTACCGACTTGAGGAAGGCGTGGTTGGTGGCAGCGTATTTACTTCCTTGCGTTCCCTGCTATTGTGCTGATTTTCTTTTTCTTGAATTTTGTTTGCCTGTGTTTCAGTCCTGGATGGGTGATTATCTCGATATCGTGTTCTCAAGCTATCTTTCAACGTTCATGTCTACTATCGCTGTGACAAGGATCACAACTGTTGGTGTGAAAGCCTGTCTCTGGATAGAGCTCTCCGGTGAAGTTAGTCACGTTCGTGATGGCCAAAGAATACGAGAACGAGTGTCGGATCTTCCGTCCTTTCGAAAGGGCCGTGCTGTTGGTTTGATGCTACCCAGGGCTCTGCCACTGGGCGCATGGTTTCGGTGCGCTCTTAGCGTCGATGGTGTTTTGCTATGCTTTGGCTTGCTTAGTCTTCTAAGGACGAGGGCCTTGCTTGTTTTTCTTTGTTTCACGATTGGTTGTAAGCATGGTTATCCATGCCTTTTTTCGTGTTTTTCTTTTATCACCGTGCCTTGGCTTCTCCGAGATGGTGGTCGGATTGTTGTTAATCGTGCTTTTTGTTCTCTGGCTTTGCATGGTTTCTTGCTTAGTTTGTACGTCCCTTTCGGTGTGGGACTCTTTGTTTGTTTTTCTCGTGTTGTAATTTTCTTGAATCGGAATGGAAGTACTTTGGTCAAAAAAAAAAGTCAAAATCATTTGTTCCATCCCTTTAGTGCGAACAATTGATCGACTTCGACAACGTACTTAGATGACAGATTTCTCTTTGTCACGTTATTTATAGTCTCATCTAAATATTTTTTATGTCATTTTTTTCAAAGTAAATCTTCACTTCTTTCTTACATGTAATTAAAAAGTAAATAAAATTACTTAAAAGTTACACTGAAATGAATGAATATTATTGGATGTATCATATATGACACCGTAAGTCGAGTTCTTCCAATATTTTTTTTGTTAAATAGAAACAATTTCGGCCGGCCGTATTATAAAGTCTATCGTTGTTTAGGCTCTTCTCTTCAGGATTCTAATAAAAAGTCAAAACCATTTCGGCCGGCCCTATTATAAGCCTATCGTTGTTTAGGCTCTTCTCTTCAAGATTCTAATAAAAAGTCAAAACCATTTTATCAAAAAGTCAAACCATGTTTCACATTTTAGCAAGCCATTTTTGTAAGTCTCGAAATTCCCTGATCCGAAAAGTCAACATCAATATGGAAGGAACAATCCCACATCATTTTCAGTCAAGGTACCGATAAAATCACAATTTATTAGTTATCTAGTCTAACAATCTATATCATATATTAAAGTTTTCCCTAGCTGTTTGGCGTCCTTTTAGGATATTATATATAATTTATTTACTGATTAATTTTGATAGAATATTACAGTAATTTTATATAAGAATTTTTTAATATAATTTATTTCATTCATAATGTCACGATTTAAACTTAAGACATTTGTTATAGGACTTAGCGTCTTATCCTGCTAGATCAATTAATTTATAGTGTTAATCTTTAATTTTTTTAGGCTTACATGAAAATTAAGTGTCCAAATTATATTGTATTTTGTTTCTGGTATCTATTTTTTTTGCCGAAGTATGTATTTAACATTTCATTTTGTAACCATTATATTAACTTGTTATGTCTGTTTAAAAAATCTTGACCCAATGATAACATGGCATTCGGCAATATTTAAAATTACTTTTATTATGTTATATTAAAAATAAAAATAAAATATTTTTTATATTAATTAAAAATTATAAAATAAAATAAATACTAAATCTACATCTAAAGTACCGAAAAGTAAATAATGAAAACTTTTAGGCTGAATTTAATTAAAAATCAGGGATAAAAACATTGAAAATTCCTAATAAAAAAAATTAGTATTGGACATAGAACCAGTTTTCTGAACATTTTATCTTCGGTAAAACAAAAGTATTTTGAGTTTTCAAGATCCAATTAAAGTGTTTCAAGATACTTTAAAAATTTAATTAACAGTCTATTGATCTATAATAAAACATTTCGACTAAAAAATATTTGAATTACATTCGAAAAATCATACCAAATTAACTGATATTTTGACATTCAAAAACAACTTCAATGATTTATTCAAAGTAAATTATTATAACCCTTTTATGCATGTATATTTTCTCACTCCTCAAAAGACTATCTCTGAGGCTTGAATCTAGAAAGTCAAAGGAATGATTATCAACCTAAGGTAAAAGAGTTTTTGTCATGAATGTAATAACTCAGTCGAGAATGAATTTCTCTTGCTTTTTTTCGGTACTTTTACTAATGTTTTTACGTTTAAAATTAAGCTTATAGTTTGGAGTTTAGAGTTTATGATTAGAGTTTAAGAAATTTAGGGTATGATGCATTTTTTAAGGTATAAAATATAGGGTTTAAGATTTAAATTTTTTTAATGTTAGAACATAAATAAAGACACCGAAAAGAAGCTGAATATTTTTATCCCATTCAAATCTCATCTTATGGATCTACAATTTCCTGTAAAAAGAAGGCATAACTAGAAGGGGAAAAATGTGTTATAGCTAGTCTAAATAATCTCTCATTTTTTTACACGTCTCTCAATTTTTATTTCATATGTTTTTATCATCAAATTCAGATCATCAGTTTAATTTTTCCACTCTCGGCCTTTTTACTATCAACTTTTTTAGAGGCAACTCATTTTTTATATGCACCTCATAACAATTTTGAATTTCTTGAAAGTATATTGGAGGAGTAAGTGTAATAACTCCTCAAAAAGATTCATCATTAAATCTAGAATGTAAAAATCCCTAAAATAAAAAGAAAACTTAATATCTATTTTATATTAATGTTTTTATATGCTTGGAGAGAAAGTAATGTCTTTATTTGGATACAAAACAACTTTAGTTGAACACAAATAAAATTAATTTTGACTAAGAAAATTAATACCAAATTTATCTTAAATTACCTAAAATATATTATAGAAAGTCTTGAGGCGAATTTTATTGCAAATAATCAATAAAAGTATTAAAATTTAGTAATAATAAAAAAATTTATATTGGACTATAACCAGTGTTTTGCATGCATTGGTTTCGCTAAAACGAGAAATTATTATATGGACTCTTCCCACTACGTCATCCATGGTCCCTAGTAATAAAAAATTTTCACGTCATTATTCTTTTACACGTCATTTACACACTCAAATTTATAATTTCCAAATCATAGTAAATTAAAAATAAATTAGGGTTTATTATTTCCTTTTTTTCTTCAAGAACGATAGCTTCCTCCACTAACCCTAAACTCTAACTCTAAACCCTAAACCCTAAACATAAACCCTAAACCTTAAACCATAAACCATAAACACTAACCCTAAACCCTGAAACCTGAAACCAAACATTAAACCATAAACACTAAACCCTAAACCCTAAACACTAACCCTAAATCCTACGTTAATTGGAGAAATTAGAGAAGATGATTTGGAAATTATAAATTTGAGTGTGTAAATAACGTGTAAAAAAATAATGACCTGGAATTTTTTTTATTACTAGGGACCATGGATGACGTGGTGGGAAGGGTCCATATAATAATTTCTCCACTAAAACGGACATAACTTCTAACACATATCATAAAAATAATTGATATTCGGTGAATCCACCTAAAAATACTCGATATCAATATAAAACAATATCAGAGAGAGAACAGCACATCAAACTATACAATATTAACAACTTTTGCTTGAAACTTATTTTAACTAAAAGTCAACAATATCGATTGTACTTTAACCCTGTGTACTAAGAAAAAAAGCAATTTATTAATATATAATCTAAAGACTAAAGAGATCTATCGAAATAAAAATAGCATCAAATGGTTGAAAAATAGTAGAATACAATCATACATTTAGAAATTTAATTCACAGGAAAGTCAACAATATCGATTGTTCTTTAGCTCATGTCGATTTTCAGTCAAAGAAAATAATAAATAATAAATTGTTAATTACACCGTCTAATGTATTAAAATAATACTTAAAGGAAGAATATTTATTACTCCATATGTCATTTTCATTACAATGAAAAAAAAGTGCAAGCAACAATTATATCGAAGTAATTTAAAAAATTTAGAAAAGTTTATTTGATTTTGATTTTGGCTGTATCGAGAGGCAAATTAAATAATTGACTAATGAGTCATACATCATTAGTTATAAAAGAATTAGTCGATTGCTAATTTTTATATTGATAAAAGAATTAACTAAATCTATGTAAATATTTTATATGGGTTAGAATGTTGAAAGAGTGAAATGAATTCAAAATAAACATAACGATTTTAAACCAAAACTCAAATATAAGACATATTTTTACAAGTGTGATTTAGCAACAGCCTTAAAAAAACAATTCTTCAGATAAAAAAATTTCTGAAAGAAAGGAAAGAGAAAAAAAAAACAAAGGATGATTTTGTTTTGAATAAAAAAAACAGAGGGTGATTATTCATCATTGGCGTGCTATTGGTTAATTCACACAAAATATTTATATAATGTTTAAATTAAATGAATACTCAATTATAGATTTAAAAATGAATGTGTCATTTTTTCTTGAAATTAAGAATTCAATACTCAATTATAAGTTTAGTAACAAACGTGCTAGGATGGTACAATGTTAAAAATTGAGTGACATGTTTGTTCTTAAAACTTAAAATTGAGTAACTGAATTGTTACTTTCAAAAGAAAAGTGACATGTTTGTTCCTAAACATATAATTGAATGACTTAATCAGGGACGAACCTAGGACTTTAGGTTAGGGGGAGCGAACCTATACTATACACATTCTCCTAAGTTGGTACCTAATTTTTTTTTCTCTCAAGTTGGTATTTGAACTCTACAGTTTCACTCTACGTGGTACCTAAAAAACTTTTCCTCCCAAGTTGGTACTCAAACTTTAATTCCATCCACTATTTTAATATTTTTATTAATAGTTTTAGTCCCCAAAACTTATGCATTCAATTAATTTAGTCATAATTTGAAATAATTCAATAAGTTTTACATTTCATATTTAAAAATTTCATCAATTTAATTACTTTTGTGAGAATATCAAATCAAGCGAGTCCATTAGATCAAAGCAACAATTGGACAACTGAATTTTATCAACAAGTTATGTTTAAACTTTTATTATACCAAGAAAGTAATATAACATTTTTAAGAGAAGAACAACTAATTTAGGTGAATAACACATAGTAAATTGATAGAATTTATGGCAAAAACTTATCTGGTTTCCCAAACACATCCCAAAGTATTCCATCATCTCATGGATGATCATCCTAAATAGAGTTTTCACCAAGGATAGACTATTGCAATGGGGTATTGTCGATACATCTTAGTGTGTTCTTTGTGATGTCGGTTCGGAAACTAGGGACCACCTTTTCTCAGAATGCCCTATTCGCTAGCACTGTGGAGAAAGATTTTGTGTGCATGTGGGATGGTTCATCAACCGCGCCAGTGGGAGAAAAACCTTCAATGGACCGCCACTAACTGGAAGGGTAAATCCCTTCTTACTACGATTTTAAAGTTAGCATGAAAAGCTTATCTTTATATCGTATGGGAAAAACGCAATGCAAGAACTTTTCGAAGAGTCTCCCGCTCTAGCGATGAACTTTTTGATACTTTAAAATACACCATTAGTATACGGTTGTATAAATTCAAAACAGATAGACATAATAGTGATAGTAGAAGCCTTTGTACAGTTTGGGGGATCGATTGAATTAAGTTCTCCTATTACTTGATTCTTGATGTACTTTGTAGCAGCTCGCTGCTTCCGGATAAATACAACACATCATTTATCCAAAAAATATAGATTTTTTAAATATAAAGAGTTATATTTATTGAATTGTTTCAAATTAAGACCAAATTGATAGAATGTATAAGTTTTTGTACCAACTTGGGATAAGGTTTCTAGTCTAGGTACCAATTTGGGAGCAAAAATTTTTAGGTACCAATATGGGAGAAAATTTTCTTTAGGTACCAACTTGGGAGAATGTATCTAGTTCAGATACCAAATGTATATTTAAGCCTAAATTAAACTAATCAGTCGAAAATTAAATAATTAAATTTTTATTTATCAATAAAAATAACTAAATTATATAAATATGTTGATATTTTTTTGAATAGATATATTTATATATTGTTGAGGAGAAAATTTCAAACTTAAATTCATTAAAATACTCTCTAAATTAATATAAACATGCCGATTTCAGACATAAACTCAAAGTAAAGCACATATTTAATATTTTACAAGTGGGATTTGAATAATAATAATAACGGCCTTGATGAGGAAAGGTAAAAAAGAGAACAGAGGATGGTTGGTCATCATTGGTGTGCTATTGGTTAATTCTTGGACATTATAATTTTTTTCTTTTTGAAAAGGTATTCAAAGATTTGTTTTTGGCTTAAAAGTTTTTTTTAATTCCATAAAATTCAAATTTAACAGCTTAAACAATTATGGAGAACTTATTTATTATTATATAAATATAATGTATAGTGATTTGTATTTTTTGTGTTTACATTGCATTTGTCTAATGTTATAATATACAATGTACATAATAGTTGTATGTAAAATTTTGACTTTTTACCCAAAAATTTTGTTTTTAATATTAATTACGGATCTAGCAACAAAAATATTAATTCTAACTCTTGCGCTCATTGGTCATTTCTAAAATTCATTTGGCTAGTATGAAAAGTTCTTTCAAATATTATTTTTTAAAAACTTGTCATGTTGGTAGGATGAATTTTGTAAAATACTATTTTTTTGGTATCAAAATTGAATAAGTTCCATAAAAATCCTTATTAAAAAATCATTAAAACTCGTTATACTAACCAGGCGAGTTCAAAAAATAAGTGCTAGATCGAGAATTAATGTTATTTGAGTGTCAAATCTGCAAATAATATTAAAAATTATAATTGATTGAATTTATAATAATTTCGACAACGACCTCTTGATTTCATATATCCAGTTTTTGTTTTATTTTATATTTAGTTTTTTTTTTCTAATTTTTATTTGTCTTTGTGGCACGTTTTTACCTTATGACATGTTTTCTCTACCTTTTTTGATAGATTTACATTCGTGAATGATTTTCTCATGACGTTCTGCTCTGATTTGTCGTTATCGATGATCTTTCAGTAGTTTGATTCACTTTTGTGGTTTGTTTGTCGATGCAGTCAAATCTGTTTTGCGAAGCCTCCTATAAGATTGTTGGTTTCGCTCACCATTCTTACTTCGATCCTTAAGCGTGCAGGTGGATATAAACGTATTTGGCTGGTATGATGTTTTCTTCTTCTTTTCTACAATATTTCATCTCATCTATGTCGTTGCAGCTCATTAGACGTATTTTTCTGGTCTAATGTTTCGCTCTCTAGTTTTTTCGTTTCACTTTATTTTGTTATTTTTCTGCTATATTTTTATTTTGATTTTAATGTTTTTTTATTTTATTTTCTAATAAATTCGGCCAACATATTGTTAAAAAATTATAATAATTCTTTTACTTAGCTTAGTTAAAGTAAAACATTTTTTGCTTAAGGGTTTAATAAGTCCTTAAATATTGAAAACTAAACAATTAAGTCCTTAAATTATTTTTTACTCAATTAAGCTTTTGTACCAAGAAATTAAATCAATTAAACCTTTGACTAAAAAATATATATCAATTAAGCCTTTGTACCAAAAAATTAAATCTTTAATAATTGACCCAAATATAATTTTACCTATAATTGAGTGACCCGTTAATATAATATTTTAACTTTATATTTATCAGCAGTGAAAAATATTTTTTACTTCTATAGTTTAGATGTCCTATTCAATCAAGGTAAGACGTCTTAAGGCAAAATTCAAATGGATGAGTGTCGTTTGACCGCATAACTTGAGGGGTTTACGGTTATACGTGTGGTGAGTGAAAATAAATAATGATAATAAACATTTAGACGGCTCACCCATGGTGACTCGGACACAATTATTTATCAGGATGAGAGAGAAAGAAAATGTAAAAAAAAACATGATATAGTTGACCTTTTTTTGTTGGGGTTCAACTTGAGAGAAGTTGATAGCCTTTTTTATGTCTATAAATTGAAAAAGTCTGACGACGATGTTAGTTCTAAACTCTAATTTTCGTAAGATATGATAAATGAGGCAGAATAGTTTTACTTTCCAACCGGCTTGATTGATGATTTAGTGAACTTAACGCATGTCTTGTTGAGGTTAGTATAGCATGAGAATAATCTACTCTGAAAGTGTTTGATACTTTTTAATTTAGAAGTCTTTTAACGAGTTATTTGTTGGTCGAAGTCATAATTATTTTAGAGAGTCGCTTTCGAATATTAAATGAGTAGACTTAATAGAGGAATTGTGGCAAGATCATTATGAGTATGACAAATCTAAAGAGATCTATCAAAACAAAAACAGTACCAAATAGGCAAATAGTTGAAAATCTAAATCGTGGTTGAAAAATAGTAGAAGACAATTAGAAATTTCATTCATCGGAAAGTCAACAATATCGATAATTCTTTAGCTCGTGCCGATTTTCAGTCAAAGAAAATGACGAATAAAAAAATATTTTTATGAACAAAAATAAAAAAGTGAATAATACGCTATCTAATTTAATAATATGATAAAGGAAAAATAAATATTTATTACTCCACATCTTGTGTTCATTACAATGAAAAATGAAAGTGTAAGTAATAATTAGATCGAAGTAATTTAAATAAGGGTAATACACCGATAGTCTCCAAATTTTTTAGGCATTGTGAACATGGTAATTAGACTTCTAAAACTTGTAATAAAATTATTAAATTTTTAATGCGTTATCATGACATGACAGTTATTATTGAAAAAATTGACATGACACATTAATATTTTTTATTTATTTTTTACTCTATTCTCAATATCAGTATTCAAACTTCTAACATTGTTTAAAAGATTTAACGCTAGCTTCATCCCACTAAACCCATATTACAAACTCCAATTAATTATAATACTCTCTAAATCAAAATAAGCATACCGATTTTCAGACCTAAACCGAAATTAAAGTACATATTTTTACAAGTGGATTTGAATAAAGGCAATGGCTTTGATGGATGTAAATGTAATATAACTATGACTGTTTCCAAGTTACTTCAGAATGTTAGTAGATAGTGGTACGATAAGAAGAAAAAAAAGTTATTCGACATTGGCGTGCTATTGCTTAATTCATACATAATATTTATACAATGTTTAAACTAATCGAATTCTCGAACCTTAACATAAAAAAGAAAATAATAGACGCCTAAGCGCATTTGAGTTCATACCTTCCTGTATGTTAGAATAATTATGCTAACCGAGTTAAAGATGAGGCATACATAATATTTATCACAATTATTTATAATGATGAAACTTAACAATATTATTGAGGGGTCGATTTAAAATTGATATTAAATAAATATTTTTAACGTGCCAAACATCTTTATCTAGTAGTAGTTGGCGACAGTGATCGTATTAAAAGTAAATGAAAAGTTCAATAATTATATTGCAAGTTTTAAAAGTTTAATTACTACACTGAAAGTGTCCTTCAGTTCTTGGACTACCAATATAGTAGTTAACATTAATTAAATAATTTAAATTTGTTCATTTGATTTTGATTGCAGCTATTGAAGACAATCTAAATTAATCAAATAACGAGTCAGATATAAATAATTAAAGATAATATATATCTTTTTAAATTAACTAATACGATTATAAGATAATATCTGTTTATTAATGATAATCTTTTAATAACTTATACACAATACAAAAAACTGTTCAAACTCGAACTATCTAAAAATAATAATATTCACTTCTAGACTACCACCATTTGAATTTTGATGGATTCACATACTTATTTAATTTTAAAGTACATATTTCAAACTTCAGTTCATTATAATACTCTTTAAATCAAAACAAACATACCGATTTCAGACCTAAACCCAAACTAAAGTACAATTTTTACAAGTAGGGGTTGAATATCTCCAACTTAGCATAAATCAAATGAAAAGAAAATAAATCAAGTAGGAATCGAATCATGTAGTCGGACATACAAAACAGCAGGTTACAGCCAACTTGGCCTCCATTTCTGAAAATGGCCTAGTCTTGTTCATTTGTTAATGTAATGTACTTATAATATTTCAGTCTCTTAAATTTTTTATGATTTGCCCTCGCCACTTGCACTATGGGTTTACTATAAAATGGGGTTGGGTGTAGAAGGATAATGTGCACCAGAGAGTTTGGAAAACTTAGTACTAATAAACTACTTCATCTTTCTTTGTATTCAAGAACAATGGGTTCACACTCAGACCTACAAAACATTTCTTCAAAGGAACATGAAGAAGCTGACATCTTGCAAGCCATGCATTTGGCTTCCATTTCATCGCTTCCTTTTGCTTTGAAAGTTGCAGTCGATCTTGGCTTGTTAGAAATCATATCCAAAGCCGACAATTCATGTGGCATGCTGTCGGCTACTGAGATTGCCTCTCAGCTTCCCACAAACAATCCAGATGCCCCTTCCATTGTCGATCGAGTCCTCAGACTTTTAGCCACTCACTCCATTTTAACATGCAATAATGTGGCTGATAAAGATGGTCATGACCAAAGATCATATGGCATTGCATCAGTAGGCAAATATTTCCTTCAAAACGAAGATGGGATTTCCTTTGCCCCACTGCTAAACATCTACCTTGAGAAATACATCATCCAGTGCTGGTAAACTAATCACTCTTCTTTGTCCTCTCACTTTTCATCATCTTTGCAATAATTTCCAAATTTGTGGGTGATTATTGTAGGAAATTCATGAAAGATGTGACACTGGAGGGAGGGTTCTCATGCGTGAAAGCATTTGGGGAGCACTGGTTTGAGTTGCTTGGGAAAGATGATGAAATGTCTAAAACGTTCAATAGAGCAATGTCCATTTACACCGACCTGGTGATGAACCAAGTTCTCCAAACATACAAGGGATTTGAGGGCGTAAGCCAAGTGGTCGATGTGGGAGGAGGTCTGGGTACAAATCTGAAGCTCATTGTCTCAAAGTACCCTCAAATTAAGGCTGTTAACTTTGACCTGCCCCAAGTCATCAAACATGCACCTATTGTCCCAGGTAAAATATCCATCGCTTCACTTGATGTTGGACCTTGGTGTTGGACCTTGGACGTACATATACATAAACTCATTATCCTTCTGCAATTCAGGGGTGGAGCATGTAGCTGGTGATATGTTTACTGAAATTCCCAAAGCTGAAGTTATTTTCATGAAGGTCAGTACAGTAGTAATGATGTTTATATATGAAATGATTATGAATATGTTGGTATATTTATATGAATTATGATGTTATTGTAGTTGATGCTTCATGACTGGGGGGATGACCTGTGCTTGAAGTTATTGAAGAGTTGCTATGACTCCCTACCAGAGAATGGTAAGATCGTGTTGGTGGAATCCCTAATACCAGAAGTGCCAAAAACAGACATTATTACAAAGACAATCCTTCAACGAGACCTTGCCTTGTTTCACATTCTTCCTGGTGCAAGAGAGAGGACCAAACAAGAGTTTGAAGCTTTGGCAAAACAAGCTGGTTTCTCTTCTTTGAGAATTGTTTGCCGTGCTTATAACCATTGGGTCATGGAGATTAACAAAGTCGATTGATCGGTTTCGACCACTCCGATTTATCCTTCCTTATCATCATCCTCTACATACATTAATGTTCTGCTTGGCTACTGGATATTGTTTTGGTCTTTCATTATCTTTTTTATGTTTTTGTATTCCTGTTGTGGTCTTTGTCTCTGTATCCTAAATTGAGTAATAATGGTTGGAGCTTAAGTGTGTTGTTTAATTTTAGAGTTCTTCAATAAATTTTAACATATATTCCTGGAAACAATGATGATTATTTTCATTCAAATTTTTGCATTTCCGGGAAACAATGTCGACAAGGATTTGGTTTGGTGTTTCTACATATGCATAATCACGGGAGCATAAATTTTGTACACATAAAACAACACAGTAAACATCAATGACAGCACTGCGACACCTGCAACAACCTTCATTGCTGTCTTGCTCCCGATTTTAAGCTTCGAAATAAACGATTTGGTTTCATTCTTTGGTAGTGTAGCATTTTCATGTCGATGCACTTGCGTATGTGGCTCCTGTCCGAGAGGTTGCGGCGCGACTTTCTTCGGTATGGTGATAAAAAGGACGCCGGAACTCAACTTGGCTCGAATCTGGTCTGGCTTGCAGTGGTTAGGAGGGTTGAATTCTTTGCGGAACCGGATCCTTTTAGTTCCGTGGTGAGTACGTTCGCCGGAAACTGTTAGGAGCCCTTTTCTGCTCATATGAACTCTGAGTTGATCCTTTCTAAAATCTAGCAACATTTTGCATATGGATCAGTATAATTATATAAAAGGAAGCATTCATCTTCCTAAAAGACTTTTATCTCCATAAAAAGAGAAATGAAATATGTTACCTTTCACTTGAAACTCAATAATGTCATGATCTTCTCCTTTGTGGTATTGGAACTCAGGCTCACACTGTTGGTAGGACACAGACATTTTTGGAAGGAAGGAGTGCAACTATTTGGAGGAAGACTCCTTAACACTGATCCTTCAATACATAGAAGTATATATATATATATGAGGCAAAAGAAGTTCCTTTTTGGAGTTTCCTTTAGGAATTGAAGAGAATCATTCTTTTTCCAAATTCTAAGCATCCATACACGTTATGGGTTTGCTACTTTTGATAATCTTCCTTTGGCAATATGATACATATGTTTTCTCCCTCTTTGTAAGTCATCCCTTCTCTGCTTTTATAGGTTTCCTTGGTCGAGTTTGCCATGTGATTTCTGGTGCAAAACTCGAGCTATGGTGCTGACTGAATTCAAATACCTTACAATTCTATATATTTTTTGCATGGTTCGAAACTGTTGATTGCATATTCATAGTAGCAAAATCATCAACAATGCTAATGGAAACATTTCATTATTATCATATTCAAGCAAGTCCAGAGTGCTACAAATCTTTTTCATATCAGAGGATATGATCCTTTATTAGGCAGCAGCTTCATTGCTCTTTTCCTCGCCTTCTTTTTTGAAGCCAAACCAAACAAAACAAGATTAGAAATCTAGAGATGCATGTACCTTGGAATTTTCAGGCAAAGTTCTGTCTTACAAGGCTTTCATTTTTGAAGACAAAAGTGGTGTTAGAAAGCTTTAGAGTTCACTAGATTTTGCGAGAGGCTGAGGTGTGTGGAGAAATAGGAGAAAAGTTTGTTATGAAATTGTATTAACCGCACAAATTCGTCTGCTCCTTTTCGGTGCCCTACATATGCCCCAATACTAAAAAATATTATGAAATTAAATTTTAAGTCCTAACCCTAAATTTTAAATCCTAAACCCTACACCCTATATCTTAAAAAATACAACATACCCTAAATTCCCTAAACCCTAACCATAACCCCTAACCTAAAACCCTAAAGTTAATTTTGAGCATAGGGGCATATGTAGAGGCACCGAAAAGGGGTGGAAGATTTTCATCCCATTCAAACTCGGTGACGCGCTAGTCTATCTGTGATTTTGATTGTTTTACCTGTTAAATTGTATTATCTACGTTCTTAATATTGGATAAAAATTGTCTCGGTGATCCTACTTATACCCCAACACTAAAAAAACACAACAAAATTAAATTTCAAGCGGTAACCCTAAATTTTAAACCCTATAACATATACCCTAAAAATACACCCTACTCTAAATTCTATCTATAAACTCTAACCTAAAACCTTAAACCCTAACACTAATTTTGAGCGTAGGGGAATCGAAAAGGGATAGATGATTTTCATCCCTTAATATTGAGCATTTAAATATATTCGGTATCATATCGTTTTTTATATTATACTAATGTTAATGTCATCTAAACTATACTTAATCTACACCGAGTTATTTGTTTTAAATAAAGAAATATAAGTCTTGTTTATCTCATTTGCATTTTTTTAGTTTTTAATTGGGTCGGTATTGTTGGACTTATTATATTAATGTTAGTTAGATACATTATTAATTAATAATATATTATTTATTAGAATTAAGCATAGTAAAGAATTGTTTTTTTAATATTTTTATTTAACATACATGGGTGATTATTAAAAGGTGGGTATTTTTTAGAAAAAAATATAAGTAGTTTTATTTAAGGGGAAATTATTTTTGGTAGAACCATACGAGTTCCAATTTCCTTGTGGGCCGGTTATCAAAGCATCAAATGGAGAAACATTTGGATTAGGACGAGATTATGCCTTTGATCTCGCTGAAATTGAGCCACGATGTCTTCATACAACTTTTATGACTGCTTTTTTTGTTTCCCAATTTGAACTTTTTAGTCCAGAAAATTTGGGACGGCAAACTGGGAGCGGGTGTGGATAGTTATACCCCTCCTCTCATATCTATACCTATTTAATATTTTTGTATCCACCGCCTACCCAATGTTTATGGCGGGTAAAATTTTTAAATATACATTCGCCTACGCGGATATATTCTTAAATCCACTCTCACACTCACAATCATAAACATACATTCAAGCTCAATCATAAAACACCAAAGTCTTAGTACATAAAACAAACCAAAGTCTTAAGTACATAAAATATCATAATAAAAAACATAATCAAACAAACATAAATGACAAATATATAATATTTTTGTTCTATGGCCCAACTAATTCTAAAAGTTAAGATATAAAAAACAGACGGTGACAACGGTAAAGAATGTTATGGCTTAAAATTTGGTTAAATTACAAGGAGTGTCCTATAAAATTTTAAGATTTACAAATTAGTTTGTGAAATTATATCTAAATTCATAATAGTCCAAAATTCATATGGCGGGTAGTTAGTGGGCGGGCGGATACGGGGCAGGTAAGGTCTCAAATTCATCACCTACTCACTGACATAACTTTTTAAATTCACATTCACTAACTACTCACAAAATTCATACTTATTCTTACCTCAATTAAAACGGATGCGGTACAGAATTCACGAAGTTATACCCGTCTGTCATCTTTGTAGAAAATGATTAATGTAACAAGTGTGTCTGAACTATATTGGTCAACTGATTCCTAATCATATCTTGTCTACAATGTTTGCCAACAAAATTGGGATTTAAACTACGCATGAATTGAATTCTGATTGGTTCAACAATACTAACCCATTGAAGAGTCGGGTCGGTCAATTCCTTGGACAACAAAGGAAATTTGGAAGTATCCATGGAAAGATGTGAGTTCAAATTAGGGTCACTCATACCCGAATGCAATTCAACCTTTCGAAAAATTGCATGTAAATTTATTCCTTTCTTATTTGGATTCCCCAGCTCGACGTTAGTTAAATTTTCCACCATCGGCAACGGAGCAGACCACAGAATGGGGACTTCGCAAATCGAATCCTTACCACTTTTCAACCCACCATCAACAACACCTATAATATTAAATTTTAAACCTTAAACCTAAATTTTAGTGTGAAGACTAAAATAAAAACACCGATAAGAGGCAAGGGATTTCTATTCATATCCATCACCCTGAAAAAAAGAAAAAAAAATTATGTAGAAACCGAAAACCATACTCTAATACCATGCTAGATTTCTCATGACAAGCTATGATTTATACCAAAAGAAAAAACAGAAGAAAAAAAGAGAGAGAAAAACATCGTATAGAAGAATGAAGAATATATTTGTTATTATAGAATTGATAACGTGATGATTACAGAAATTTTAAGTACAATATATTGTAGAAAGTGGAAACAATTGATTATTAAAGCTGAGTAACGAACTCTTAATTTCCCTAACTTCCAGCTTATGAATTTCTATTCGTATGATAATCATCCAAATACAAAGAAATCAAACTAACCCTTTCCATCTAAGCAATCTCTCACCCATTACAAATCATAGTATTTATTCCATCATACCTATTGAAACAATTAAATAGATTTAATCTTTTTATATTTAAAATTTCATTAATTTCTTTTATAATAATGTCAAAGTAAGTGAGTTCATCAGATCAAAACATTAGTTGGATAATCACATTATGTCATAAAGCAATAATAAATTACTATTAAATTGTCATAAAACAACAACAATATAACATTTATGGGAGAAAAAAAGACAATAATGTTAAAACTTTTAAATATAAAATAATAAATTTATCAAATTATTCCAAATTAATACCAAAATAGGATACTATATAAATTTTGAAGATTAAAATTATTAGGAAAATTCTACAACGTGCGACGAACACCGATGAACACCACTAATGATGAACACCGATGAACACCATTAAATTAATTAATAAAGATGTAAAATTTCAAGGACCCATCATACAATTAATAATTATTTTAAAAAATTCAATTAAATTATTTTTATATATATTAGAATTTTATTTTTTTAAAAAGGGTAAACTTATATTTAGTACCTCACATATTTCCGTATTTCTATTGAACCCTCATTATTTAAATATTATTTCAATTTGACCCTATTTTTTATAAAAAAAAATAACCCCTAACCCTCAACCTAAAACCATAAACTATTAAACCTTAAACCCTTAAAATCTTAAACCTATACCCTAAACCAAAAGTATCTGCAAAACAGCCAACAGTATCTGCAAAACCAAAAGTGTTAAGTGCATGAAGGTGGTTCAAGGAAGAATCTACGCAGGCTGCGTCGATTCGTGTTGAATTTGTGGCTTGAAAAGTCAAGCCTTGTGGACACTGAATTGACAATTTGAAATTGTCAGAAGTTTGGTGCAACAAATTGAAGAAGAAAAGTGTGAATGGCTGCACCGAATGGAGAAAAATGATACGGTAAATTAATGCTCCATTGGTAAGTGTTGAAATTACCAATGGGGAAATTAATTTTTGGTCCCTAAAAGTTAGGCTATTTACAAGTTTAGTCCTTAAAGCTCAACTATAAATAGGCCTAGCATTTGTCATTTGAAACCATCCCAACATCCATACCATCTCTTCCATTTGTTTCTCTTCTCCCATTTGTAATATTTGGGAATTCTTAGGAATTCCATTTGTTTGTACCATTTTGGTATTAGTGAAGTTATCATCCGGTGGTGGTGCCCGAGGAGTAGACGACATTTTCGTCGAACCTCGTAAATTTGGTGTGTTCTCTCCATTATTTATTTCGCTTGCTTATTATTGGGTTTTTCCATTGAGTTTCAATATTCAATAGTTGACGGGTTTGTCCGCTGTGCAAATTTCGGTAGTTTCGATCTCGACATTTCAGCTCAGATTTGAAGCTACGTTCGTGTGGGAAATAACCCGGTCTCCCCAACAATTGGTATCAGAGCTTCGGTGAAGGCTATCCCGGTTGCTCGGTTGCTGCAAGAAGTGTGGTGTTGTGACAGTGCATGTCTAGGAAAGTTCTGGCTAGGAAAGACTTGGTATTTAAGCGATCCGTGTGATCCACCTCTCTTTCCTGGGAACTTACCTGGTGCAGTGTTTCAATATCCAGTTCGTGCTGTTGAATATTATTCGTTGCCATGGCAAAAGACGGATCAGATGGGGCATCAAGCTCTTCCTCTATACCAGTGAGGAGGATAATGTCAAATGCAAACTTCTCGGTGGAGTTGTTCGATGGATCCGGTCACTTCGGCATGTGGCAAGGCGAGGTGCTAGACTCTTTATTTCAGCAAGGTCTAGACATTGCCATTGAGGAAGAAAAACCCGTAGATATGGTGGAGAAAGATTGGAGAACAATCAACCGTATGGCGTGCAGTACGATTCGATCTTGTCTTTCCAGGGAGCAGAAGTATGCCTACAAGAACGAGACTTCTGCAAGCAAACTGTGGAAAGCGTTGGAGGAAAAATTCCTAAAGAAAAGCTCTCAGAATCGTCTTCACATGAAGAAAAGATTGTTCAGATTTGATTATCAACCAGGCACCAGTATGAATGAACACATCACTGCCTTCAATGAGTTAGTGGCAGATCTGTTGGGCATGGATGAAACTTTCAAAGATGAAGATTTGGCTCTAATGTTGTTGTCATCCCTTCCAGATGAATTTGAGCACCTTGAAACAACGTTACTTCATGGAAAAGATGAGGTGACCCTTAAAGAAGTAACTGCTGCTCTGTATAGTTACGAGCTCAGAAAGAAAACCAAGATGGAGAGCAAGTACAATGCAGTGGAGGCCATGGTGGTAAGAGGTCGCTCGAAAAGCCAAAAGCCAAAAATGAGAGGGAGATCAAAGTCAAAGTCCAGACTTGGGAAAGATGAATGTGCTTTTTGTCATGAGAAAGGTCATTGGAAGAAAGATTGCCCGAAGCTGAAGAAGAAAGGAAAAGCCGCTCCAGATGCATGTGTTGCAGAGCATGATACTAGTGACTCTGAAATATCACTGGTTGCTTCATCATCATCATTTCGTTCAGACGAGTGGATATTGGATTCGGGTTGTACCTATCATATGTCCCCTAATCGGGAGTGGTTCTTCGATTTAGTAGAACTAAATGGAGGAGTTGTTTATATGGGCAATGACAACGCCTGTAAAACGATTGGGATAGGATCAATCCGTTTGAAGAATCAAGATGGATCAACCAGAGTTTTGACTGATGTCCGATACGTGCCTAGTTTGAAGAAAAATCTCATCTCGTTGGGAGCTTTGGAATCCAAAGGCTCGATTGTCACTATGAGAGATGGAATTTTGAAAGTCACATCAGGCGCACTCGTGATAATGAAGGGCATCAGGAAAAATAACTTGTATTACTACCAAGGTAGTACAGTTATTGGAGCAGTAGCAGCAGCTTCCGGTGGAGACAAATTGGATTCTACTCAGTTGTGGCACATGCGGTTGGGACACGCTGGTGAGAAATCCTTGCAAATTTTGGCAAAGCAAGGATTGTTGAAAGGTGCAAAGGCTTGCAAGTTAAATTTTTGTGAGCATTGTGTTTTGGGAAAGCAGAAGAGAGTGAAATTCGGCACCGCTATCCATAATACAAAAGGTATTTTGGATTATGTTCACTCAGATGTGTGGGGTCCTTCCAAAACAACGTCGTTGGGAGGAAAACACTATTTTGTAACCTTTGTTGATGACTTTTCCAGAAGAGTTTGGGTGTATACAATGAAGTCTAAAGATGAAGTGCTCAAAGTTTTCCTAAAGTGGAAAAATATGATCGAGAACCAGACTGGCAAGAAGATCAAACGGCTTAGGACGGACAATGGAGGGGAATATAGAAGTGATCCGCTCTTTGACGTTTGCCAGGAGCATGGTATTGTTCGACACTTCACTGTTAGACATACACCACAGCAGAATGGGGTGGCAGAGCGTATGAATCGAACACTACTTGAGAAAGTTCGATGTATGTTGTCCAATGCTGGGTTGGGCAAACCATTTTGGGCTGAGGCTGTGACATATGCTGGTCATCTCATAAATCGTCTACCGTCATCGGCGATTGGAGGAAAAACACCTTTGGAGGTATGGTCTGGAGTACCCGCTACAGATTATGATTCCTTACATGTATTTGGATCCACTGCGTATTATCATGTGAAGGAGTCAAAACTTGATCCTAGAGCAAAGAAGGCTATCTTTATGGGAATCACTCATGGAGTGAAGGGATTTCGACTTTGGTGCTTAGACACAAAGAAGATAATTTGTAGCAGAGATGTTACCTTTGATGAATCTGTCATGTTGAAGAAGGTAACAAATGGAGCTGTTCAGACAAGTAGTACTCCACAACAGGTGGAGTATACTCCAAACCAGGTGGAGTTTCAAGAGACGGTGATTAGTCCAGCAATTGATGTTACTGATTCTCCAACTCCAATGGAGGAATCAGAAGATGAAGAGGTTCAAACCCAAGAACCATTGGAGACACCAGAACCACTTGCAGTTACAAGGCCAAGGAGAGAAATTCGTAGACCTGCTCGATTTACAGATACGGTGGCCTATGCCCTTCCAGTTGTTGATGATGATATCCCTGTCACTTATCAAGAAGCAATGCAAAGCTTAGAAAGTGACAAGTGGAAAAGTGCCATGGATGAAGAAATGCAATCTCTCCAGAAGAACAACACCTGGGATTTGGCATATTTACCAGAAGGTAAAAGGGCAATTGGATGCAAATGGGTGTTTGCAAAGAAAGACGGATCTCCCGGTAAGAAAGATGTTCGCTACAAGGCAAGGTTGGTAGCTAAAGGCTACGCTCAGAAGGAGGGAATCGACTACAACGAAGTATTTTCCCCTGTTGTGAAGCATTCCTCCATTAGAATATTGTTGGCCTTGGTAGCACAGTTGAATTTGGAGCTAGCTCAACTCGATGTAAAGACGGCTTTCTTGCACGGTGATTTGGAAGAGGAGATCTATATGACTCAGCCAGAAGGATATGTAGATGCTGGTGGTAAGAAATGGGTTTGTAAGCTGAACAAATCGCTATATGGATTGAAGCAATCTCCGAGGCAGTGGTACAAGCGATTTGATAGCTTTATGAGGAGGCAGAAGTACACGAGAAGCAAATACGACCATTGCGTGTATTTGCGAAAGCTACAAGATGGATCTTTCATTTATCTCCTCTTGTATGTTGATATGCTGATCGCTTCAAAGAGTCAACAAGAGATAGACAAATTGAAGGCTCAGTTGAATCAAGAGTTTGAGATGAAAGATCTAGGTGAGGCCAAGAAGATTCTCGGCATGGAAATAAGCAGAGACAGACGGAGAGGCAAGCTTTGTTTGACTCAGAAGCAATATCTGAAAAAGGTATTACAATGTTTTGGCATGAATGAAAGCACAAAACATGTAAGTACCCCACTTGCTTCTCATTTGAAACTCAGTTCTCAATTATCTCCTAAAATTGATGAAGAGCGAGAATACATGGCAAAAGTTCCATATGCTAATGCAGTAGGGAGCTTGATGTATGCGATGGTGTGTACGCGGCCTGACATTTCACAAGCAGTTGGAGTTGTGAGCAGGTACATGCATGATCCTGGAAAAGGACATTGGCAAGCTGTGAAATGGATTCTACGGTATCTCCAACAAACCGTAGATGTTGGTTTAGTGTTTGAGCAAGATGAAACACTTGGTCAGTTTGTGGTTGGATATGTTGATTCCGACTATGCTGGTGATTTGGATAAGCGTCGGTCTACTACTGGGTATTTGTTTACTCTAGCAAAAGCCCCAGTTAGTTGGAGGTCTACTTTACAGTCAACGGTGGCTTTGTCAACTACAGAGGCAGAGTACATGGCAGTTGCAGAGGCTGTTAAGGAGGCGATTTGGCTTAACGGATTGTTGGAAGACTTGGGAGTTGTTCAAAGTCACATTAGTCTCTATTGTGACAGTCAGAGTGCTATTCATTTAGCGAAAAATCAAGTCTACCATTCAAGAACCAAGCACATCGACGTGAGGTATCACTTTGTACGGGAGATCTTTGAAGAAGGAAAGGTTCTACTTTAGAAGATTGCTACGGCAGAAAATCCTGCAGATATGTTGACCAAGGTGGTAACATCAATCAAGTTCAATCATTGTTTGAACTTGATTAACATCTTGCAAGTTTGAGCACCTTCGAGTGTATGGCGCTCATGAGCGCATTTGGAGGCACTGCAGAAGATAACGTTTGGGGAGAAGAAGATTTTGAGAAAGCTTGATGAATTCAAGCCAAGGTGGAGATTTGTTGAATTTGTGGCTTGAAAAGTCAAGCCTTGTGGGCACCGAATTGACAATTTGAAATTGTCAGAAGTTTGGTGCAACAAATTGAAGAAGAAAAGTGTGAATGGCTGCACCGAATGGAGAAAAATGATACGGTAAATTAATGCTCCATTGGTAAGTGTTGAAATTACCAATGGGGAAATTAATTTTTGGTCCCTAAAAGTTAGGCTATTTACAAGTTTAGTCCTTAAAGCTCAACTATAAATAGGCCTAGCATTTGTCATTTGAAACCATCCCAACATCCATACCATCTCTTTCATTTGTTTCTCTTCTCCCATTTGTAATATTTGGGAATTCTTAGGAATTCCATTTGTTTGTACCATTTTGGTATTAGTGAAGTTATCATCCGGTGGTGGTGCCCGAGGAGTAGACGACATTTTCGTCGAACCTCGTAAATTTGGTGTGTTCTCTCCATTATTTATTTCGCTTGCTTATTATTGGGTTTTTCCATTGAGTTTCAATATTCAATAGTTGACGGGTTTGTCCGCTGTGCAAATTTCGGTAGTTTCGATCTCGACATTTCAGCTCAGATTTGAAGCTACGTTCGTGTGGGAAATAACCCGGTCTCCCCAACAATTCGAGCATTCAGGTTCGATAAAAACAGTCCTCAATTTACGAAACGATCGAAAACCCAACGTTACATACATGACAAATGACTCTTTCCAGGAGATTTCTTTAACAAGTAGCCATCAGAGGGAGATCAAAGCACCTGTAAAGAAATGGAGAATGCAAAGCAAGCCCGTCAATTCAATCACCATTTATAGAGACTGGCTTTATTGTTCAACTTCAACGGTCGAAGGCTCGAATATTAGGGTAAAAATCACAAATACTTTCATGTACATTAAAAAACATGTTACAGTGAAATTCAAAAGCTTGGAATATGATTTGATAATGGCTTATGGCTTCGAATATTAGGCTCGAATATTAGGGTAAAAATCTCAAATACTTTCATGTATATTAAAAAACATGTTACAGTGAAATTCAAAAGCTTCGAATATGATTTGAATATTAGGGTAATACTTGTTTTCCTTCAAATTGTTGATTATTAAATTTTTTAGGAGAATTCAACAATTTATTGAATTGAATCGATGACGATGAAATAATTTTTAATGGTATATGGTTTAGGGTATATGTTTAAAATTTTAAGGGTTTAAGGTTTAATAGTTTAGGGTTTTAGGTTGAGGGTTAAGGGTTAAATTATTTTTATAAAAAATAGGGTCAAATTGAAATAATATTTAAATAATGAGAGTTCAATGGAAATACGAAAATATGTGAGGTACTAAATATATAGTTTACCCTTATTAAAAAATAAAATTTTAATATATATAAAAAATAATTTAATTGAATTTTTTAAAATAATTATTAATTATATGATGGGTCCTTGAAATTTTACATCTTTATTAATTAATTTAATAGTGTTCATCGGTGTTCATCATTAGTGGTGTTCATCGATGTTCGTCGCACGTGGTAGACTCATCCAAATTATTATTATATCAAACTACTTCACTATTCTCTTATAATATTTAACGACCAATGATCTATTTTTAATAATATTTTAATTGAGTGACAAGTTTTTATCTTTTAAAAAAATAATATATCTATAACTTTTAAAAATAATATGTTTATTATCAAATTCATAATTAAATGACCGTGAATATAGTTTACCCTAAAAAAAATATTTAACAAATTCAAGAATCATTAAATCCCTTCATTTTGGCAAGGGTAAAAAAGCCAATTGCAAATTTTTAGACAAGTAAAGCCGAAGGTTTCCCAGTTTCCGCCTAAGGAAGCCAAAAAAAAAAAACAAAAGACAGCAGAAGATAAGAGCAATACATTACGTTTCCTCTTCTAACCTTAAACCCAGACAATAGTTACCGTTAATCGTACGGGACCCACAGATTCCAGTTCCACCGCCATGATTAAGAAACAGTTCCTACAACTCATTCCACTCAATAATTCCCCTCTCACGTTTCTGTGTATAGCTGCCTCCCACTCTTTCCCAACTCCCCAACAGATCTCCCTCTAGTTTTTCTCCCTTTCCTCTCTGGCAAAACCAAATCACTCAAACCCTAGAAAAGACCTGGTTTTAATTTGAAACCAGGTCTTAATTATTATTGCCAATTCGTATTATCAATTCATCAAAATTTATTTTAGATCTCTTCATAATCTGCTTTCTTTAGTTTCTTTCTTTCTTTTTGGATTTCTGTTTTCAATTTTTGGTTTCTTCTCGTTGAAGCTTCGTTGAGCCCTCATTCATCTTTCCACAATGAACGACCTATTATCGGTAACGTGTTTATCCCTTTCATCTCTGCTTTCTTTTCTGCTTTGTTGTCGAAGCTTTATTTGTTTATGTGTGCAGATTTGTTTGTTTTGGCTGTATTTGTTTTTATTTGGATCTAAGCTTACTACTACTACTACTACGATAGCTGCTTGGAACGTGGTTAAAATAGAAAACAAGAGTATTGTTTGGAGATTTTAGTTTCGGTTTCTTCTGTTTGGATATTGTGAGAATGGATGAAAATGAAGTGAATTGAGAATTTTGAATGCTGAATACTGAATACTATTATTTAGGATGCTAGTGAACTTAATACTGCAATTATTTAATCAAGCGGAATTCAGATCTGTTTAGAAATTTCTTTAAATTAACTATTTGATTGTTGGATTGGAAGACTAGATTACTAGAACTTATAGCTTAAGCTTGTAAAAGAAATTATTTTATCTTCTTTTTAAAAAAAAAGAGATCAAACTTTTATTCTTTTTTAATTGTATTTTGCTGTCTATAAATTTGCTTTTAGTATCTCTGTAATCTCTTCATTTGTTTAGAATGACCAGATGGTTTGATCTTTATTGAATAATGCTTAGTAACTATTAGAATAGCTTGGTTGACTTTAGTTTTGCTGACTTGTTTTGTATTTGTTGCAGGAGTCATTCGAGATCCCTCGTGGTCAAGGATCTCAAGGTGGGGATATCGAACTAGGAGCTCAAACGAATGCAGATGAACTAGGCCTTCAAAATTTCTTTAAAAAGGTGCTCTGGACTTCTTGATGTAATTGTTCTTTGTATGCTAAGAATATGTATATAAAATGCAGTTTCAACTTCTTTGTCCCTCTTGTTTTTCTTGTCATAATTTTTATTCTTAGGTGAATTTAAATTCTTTGTTTTGGTATAATGCAAGCTTGAATCACTGTTCTCATACAATCCTTTGTCGTTGCCAGGTTCAAGAGATAGATAAACAATATGAGAAGCTGGATAAGCTACTCAAAAAGCTTCAGGTATCTGATCTAGTACCTTTTCCTACTACTTATGTAATGCCAAAGCTTCTTGAATTTCCGGTTATCTGTCTTTACTATTCTGTTCACTACTCTGAATTTTAGGAAAAATTCAATATTATTCTTTGCGAAACTGACTGAAACCTTGAGGACGTCTTACTTTTTTAGTCCTCCAGTCCTCCTTTTGGAAGCACTAGACTAAATGAAAGCAAAGATAGTATTCTGTTGGATGATTTTAGAATCTTAATATAATTGGTCTTTTTCCCTCTAGATTTTAAGTTGTTCAGCTTTTGTTTTGTTTCCTTGCTTTTCAAAGTCGTCATGCAGAAGCATTAGGATCCTACTCCCTCTCTCTCTCTCTCTCTCTGCCCCTCTAGTTATAAGACCTAAAGTGTGAGACTATGAAGGATTCTATGCTAGCTTGTTGAATTCCAGTGTAATTTTGCGTGGTATTCTCATCTTGTTTAACGAATTCATGCCCAAGATAATTGTACATTGGTTGATGCTTTATCAGTTGAAACTTTCATAACATAATTCAGCAGATGTGTTGTGAATGATGATCTTGTAAGCAACATTATTGAGTATGGATTAAGAGGTTCTTATGATACATTTTCTATGCAGGATGCACATGAGGAGTCAAAGGCAGTGACCAAGGCTCCTGCCATGAAATGTAAGCAATAGTTTTTCGTATGTTTTCTTCCATTCTTAGTTTCACTAAAGATGCAGCTTGCAGGTAAAGGAAAAGCATGATGAAACATGCATTATCTTTTTTAATGACTTCGTTATTGAAAATTTATATAAAGCCCATTCTTTATGTGCTTGAATTTGGGTACATTGTTTTGAACTCAGTTCTTATGATGGATACTATTTTCATCTGTAGCTATTAAGCAGCGAATGGAAAAAGATGTGGATGAAGTTGGAAAAATTTCTCGTTTTATAAAGGGGAAAATTGAGGAATTGGACAGAGAGGTAAATTACTTTCTGCTTTTATTTTGGTTATTTGTAACTCATAGGTTTCTTATTTCTTTTTCTTGATGTTGAGTAGAATTTAGCCAATAGGCAGAAGCCTGGATGTGGGAAAGGAACAGGTGTAGACCGGTCAAGGACTTCAACAACTCTGTAATATATCATCCTTTTCTATTGTTTCGTATTCTGTTTTAATATACAATAAGCTGTTGTAATTGGTTATTTTCCTAGCCATGTTTAGTTTGACAAAATCTTGATACTTCAAAAAAAATGTACATTCTTCCTTTCTATAGTATTGGAGCATGTGTTATTAAGCATATTATATCTAAAAGTGTTTTTATATCTTTGCTCGTAAGGGGCATATGGAGTGAATGTGGGCTACAAGTTAAGGAAGCTTGTTTTTGTACTATATTTCTTGAAAATTACATCGGATGTGGTTTTGATTCATGATTAGGCCAGTATTTAATTCTTAACCGTAGTATAGTGTTGTCTTATCCAACGTGTTAATGATTGCACCTGTCCCTCCCCAGCCTCTAAAGATAACAAAAGTTTGGGAATGATTTTGTTCCGCCTCTATTTAAATCCTTTTTCAAGCTTTTGGATTTGATAGCATTTTATCATATTTTTGGTCTTGCAAGTTAACAACCTTTTTTGTTGCAGTTCCCTGAAAAAGAAGTTGAAAGACAAAATGGCTGAATTTCAGGTAGGTCAGATATAAATATTTTGATGTTATATAGTTGCTCTGCATGTACCCTCCTAATTTCTTAACCTCACTATGCTCTTTGTATTAACTATTGCAGACTCTGAGGGAAACCATCCATCAAGAGTATCGGGACGTTGTTGAGAGACGTGTTTTCACAGGTAGATCTCACCCAATTCTTCTTAATTTCTATAATATGGTATTATAGGGAGCTAATATTCTTCTTCACTGGTTATTATGATTTCCAGTGACGGGCACAAGGCCTGATGAAGAGGTATGATTTACTTCACTTGTGATATTATGAATAATTCTCCATCATATTTGGCACATATCTGATTGTTCAGCAATGTACAGACAATTGAAAAATTGATTGATACTGGAGATAGTGAACAAATATTCCAGAAAGCAATTCAGGAGCAGGGACGAGGCCGGGTTTGTCTTAAATTTCCTTTTTTGTTCTTTTAATTAATTGAATTTTCATACTTCCGTAATCTCACAAATCTTGTATGTCTTTCATCCCTAGAACCTTTTTTTTCCGTCGAGTTTATTGGAAGAATATGATATAAACTATTTTCAATCATCAAAATTGAACTTTTATTTAACAGCTCGAGTCTCAATTCGGCATTTTCTTCTACCCCATCTCAAGCTGCAGTGATATTTGTTGGTAGCGAGACTGTGATTTGGTGGAAGATACAAGTTATTAGAAATTCGTATGACTAAATTGATGTTTGGTGTGATTGCAGATAATGGACACCGTATCTGAAATTCATGAGCGCCATGAAGCGGTTAGAGATTTGGAGAAAAAGCTTCTTGATCTACAACAGGTATTGAATCAGTTTGTTGCCTTGAGGTTCCACCATTTTGACCATACGGACTTTAATTATTACCCGTACACTGATTTATTATGAATCAGGAGCACTTACTCATTGAATCCTTAAATGCTTTTGGGTAGAGTCGCATTCAAAAATGTTTTGAACAAAGAATCGAATCACTTGTGTGCACTTTTGCAAATAAGAGCAGAAGCATGAAAATACAAATCACCACAGGAATGAAAATGCATCGAAGATAATATGCAGACATTATTGGAATCGATAATTAACAATGCAAGTTATGCAGATATTTTTGGACATGGCGGTGCTGGTTGAAGCACAAGGAGACATGCTTGACAACATAGAATCTCAGGTCTCAAGCGCCGTGGATCACGTGCAGTCTGGGAATACGGCCCTCCAAAGAGCGAAAAGCTTACAGAAGAACTCCAGAAAGTGGATGTGCATTGCTATCATCATCCTTCTCCTGATCGTTGTAATTATCGTCGTTGCTGTGATCAAACCCTGGAGCAACAACAAAGGGGCTTAGGTTTGTTATATGTATATGTACACGCATTATAGGAAATCCCATCGATGATCCTTATGTCGGCTGTTGGTGTGAATAATTTGAGGTCTATATTATGAACTCCCATTTAATTGCTCGTCTTGGTTTGGTTTGAATACTGCTATGATTGAAGTTTGAAAAAGATTTCTTTTGATTTGAGAACTCAGTATCATGGTCTTGGTTGAGTTTTATTGTAAAACAAAAGTTGAGTTTATAATTCATGATTTTAGATTGTGAAACCAATATGATGCCTGTTAATTGTGTAAGGCCCATTTAGAAATGATCGTTCTAAATTTCTACAAAAAAAATTTCTTTCAATTTGAGAACTCAGTATCACGTGTTGTGTTTATTAAGTTGTGGTATTCGCAACGGCTTTAATCACATTACTATAAAGCCCTGCTTCATTTACAAACTAATATCGTCTTTCTCACATCCCAACACTAAATTCGCTACAAAGTACTACAAAAGAAGCATAGCCAAATCTTAAAGTTTTGAGCAATTTAAACTTGAGAAACAATTAAAACAATGATATGGGAACTTTAGTAAGATTTATTAAAATAAATTATCAGCATATTATATTATTTTTAAATAATAATGACAATTTTTTCCACTCCATTTTTCAGAGTTTCTGTCTCTTTTGAGATTTAAAATTATTTATATAATTTGAGCTCTTCACAACAAACATGTTTTTAACCATAGTGTTGGATTTTATAAACATTAAGAGAAAAATTTAAGGAAAGAGTTATCATTTACTCTTTTAGGTTTTCATGCTTTTTTTGGTTTGTACGTTGTAATCTTTTTAGTTTTTTTTAGTTCTCTTGGGTTGTTTTTCAAGATTCTTTATAACTTAGTGCGTATTTATGTAGAATTTTTTTCTTCATTAATAAAACTCAATATTTTGTTAAAAATTAATGATAAGAAAGAAGGCCTTGTAAGCCTTGTAACAGATATGGATCAGGTGTATACGGTATCTATTAATAATATTTTGGCGAGAGTTCAGCCACAGTGGTTGAAAGTCATTTGCAGATCAGAGCAAGAAATTGGATGGGTTTTTAGCTTAGGTAAAAGAAGGGTGAAGGGGGTGTCCAGATTGTGGTTTGTTTGTTGCCAACAAAATATTTATAACGTTTGACTGAACAGTCACTTTGACTCTTATTTTTTAAAGTAATTTAACTTTTAATGTTCTATTTTGGGTCAAAATAACCTCTAATGACAATAATGCAAGTTTTAAATTTTTAGTGACCAAAGTGAAAGTATATAATCCAATTTTTTAAAACAAGAGACAAATTTCATTAAAATTAGAAAAAGTACAACAAAACACACGTAAATTTGGAGATTATGTCCACCAGTGACGGACCTAAAAATTTAAGGCTATGGTCCAAAATATTTTTTTCTAAAAAGGAGATGCAACTGCTCCTTTAGGGGTTGTATGCATCCGCCACTGATGTCCACCAAAAACTTATACAAAAATAAAGATAAAACACGAAAAATTCAAAGTATGTAGAGAAAAATAAAACATTCCCTTGAATATGACTTTTAATTTTTTTTAGAAATTTAATTATTATCGTCAAAATTTCTTTGTCTCTATCTAACTAAACGCTTTTTTAGTGATTCAAATTTATTTTTAGACGCTGAAAAGTTTGATAGTAAATGATTTATAAAGATCTTCAGCTGCATATAAAAGAATTAATTTGTAAACTTATCTACGTGCCTACAAAAAATTATATTAAAGCAATAGCTACATTAAAATTTATTCATTTACTTAATGGTCATAGATATTCATCTTTTCTTTTTATGTGGGTTTAAATCTCAACAATCGTGACTCATCTTTCGTATTAGAAAGAATATAGTCGGGTTTGAAATAATCCAAACTCGATATGAGTATTAGAAATCGGGTCATAGGAAAAAGGAAAAACATATGCAGAAAGCTGGTCTGAAGCTTCAAATATATTCCCTGGAAGCACTTAATCGAACCCTGACTGAACTTTTTCTGAGCCATAGTTCATACATGGCCATATAAAATGCATCATAATCAACCGCTGGAACATTCCATTTAAAGTCTTCCCTCACTTTCAGGACATTCTTTTGCAGCCATGAGAGCTCTTCAAAGCTTATCCCCTGCAGGATTTTTTTCAACACCGGGATATCCACGTAATGCACCACAACCGAGAAGCTTTTCCAGTTTAGAATATCGCCGAATGGAAGGTCGTAGTGATTGGCAAGTATCACCGGGACGCACCCGTAGTGCAACGCATCGGTTACTCTCGCCGTGTTCACTTCGAAGCCTTTCACATGGAGGCAGAACTTGCTTCGGAGTTGTTCTTCGCCGTCGTCGGTCTCGAGTCGTCCGAAATGGGCGAATATCTCGGTGTCATTGACCCAGTGCTTCAGAAGAGCTGCTCTTACGGGAGAATTCACTTGTCCTGCAAAGAAAGCCAGTTGGTTCCTGCAATCAATGTCAATTTTAGATAGCTTCAGTGATTTCGGTGGTCTAAACAAGATTGTTACGATTGGATCAAAAGGTTCACCTTTTGGATGAAACAAGTGATTTCGGATCACGTTCTTTGGGCCAAATTTGAGGCAAAGAGGCATCTTTGTGAGGGAAATAGCTTGGCACAAAATAAGTCGATGAACAAACAAGTTGAATGGCGTTTTCTTTAGCTTCACCAGCTTTATCCATGGCGAACCTGCTGATGGAATGACACGCAACGTAGAAATGATCGGCCCCGCCGGTCCGGTTCCAGAAAGGGTACTTAGAACTAATGTTAAAGATGTAGTCTTTAATGAAATCCTGCAGTCCTTGAGGGCCAATTCGTGGATCATGGCGCATATCAGCAATGGAGAAAGGCATATAGAAAAGATCAGCTTGGTTGGGATCCTTTGTGATGAAATGGCTATTGAAAAGAGCTTTTTTGAAGTAGAGTTCACTAGCATAGTGGCCTTTCGGGTCGAAATCGACCGGCAGCAGAACGTTTGCAAAGGGATCATCAGGTTTATGGGGATAAACAAATATCTTAAAGCTCTTATTCATCTCTTTATAATCTTCCAGAAATACATCTGTATCCTGATAAATCTCTGTGTTGTTCATATTGTCTCCTGAAAAAACAATAGCATATCTGAGGTTTCAAAAGTATTTGTCTTTAAAAGAATAGAAATGAAAGGAGATATACAAAGTACAAACCAGTAAAGCCAAAGAGATGTCCAAGTGGGAGGGACCATTGAGTGTGCTTGGCATTACTGGAAGTTGTAGGCAGATCAAAGAAGAAATCTTCGGCAGTATTGTCGATCGAAAACGGGACCGTATCCTCGTTATCGGTGGGAAGAGGGATTATGAGATCAAACAGAGAAATATTTGTGGCAGGTTGTAAGAAAGGAGTGGAGTGGGGATTGGTTAAGACAGTTGAAGTGGTGTAAATGTAAATGAAAACCAGGAAAAAGCTGGTGAGGGCTAAGCTTATGGGTAAGAAGAAGAAGAATAGCTTGAAAGTTTGGGGATATTGCTGCTTTGGGAAAGATTTAGCCATTCTATTTGCACAAAAAATGGAACAGATGAAGCATTCTCGGTATGCTTTTATAGTTTATCTCAGGTTTGAGGCAGCAGGCTTGTCTTGTCTTGGCAAACATGTTTTGCAAGTGTAAGTTTCAGCAATTTTCAAACGACAAGAGGATCATTTAAAACTTGAAGCTTTGGCAATTAAAAATTCAATTCAAAGATTTTGACCTCTGTCCCATGATTTTTCAGATGAAAGAAATGTCAATGTCTTGGATATGGAAATTAAAAGTAGACACGAAAAACTTAATCCGAAACCTGAACTGTTGTACCTGAATTTAGAACCGAAATCGACCTGAACACGATGATTCAAATTTGATCAGAAACTCAAAATAAATTAAATTGACCTGAATTTTAGTTAAACAAAAAATGCCCCAAATCGAAGGCAATCGAAATAAAGAAAAGATATTAAAATAAATAAAAAAAAATGAGATGCGATCTGTCGCACACCTCACCAAAAAGCCAAATATACATGCTATATAAAGGTATATATTTATAGTGTAAAAACTTAACTCGGCCTGAAAACTCGACTGAAACCGATCGATCTCCTATTAACCCGATATTGGATCGAACCAAAAATCAACCGATCCGACCCGATACCAAAACCGAAATCATCATAGACCCAAACTAAAACCGAACCAAACTCTAATCGAACTTAAACCGAAATGACTCGAACCGAATAACTCATTTGCTAGGATATTTAAAAGTATTTTTTTTAATGTTCAAATAGGAATTTGATAAAACAAACAATGGTTTTCGATATGCACCGTTTGAGTACTACGTAAATATTAGTATATTGTTTCGCTCAAAATTTCTGTATATTTTAATCATTTTTATCTACATTTAATATTAATATTAATATTAATATTTTTAATTTCTTAGTTTTAATAGTATATAAAAATCAGGCTCAAACTTCCTAAAAAAAATCAATTTTTTCTTCAAACTTAATAAAAAAACAAATGTTACCTTTCTATCACATCATCATTATAAGAGGACTGTTACGCCAACATTATTAGCGACCTTGTCAGCACAATAGACAATCAATATTAGTCAAAACTAAATTGATGCAATTTACGAGTTCAAATGTCTTTTTTTTAATAATATATCGGTTGATTTTAATAAAAAAAACAAAAAAAAACATTCCAAACAAAATGAAAAATGTAGGAGAAAAATAACAAAATAAAGAGAAATTAAAGAAATTAGAGATCGAAATATAAGACCAGCAAAACACGTCCAGTGAACTACAACAACAAGGATGAGATGAATGGAGAAAGGAAGCAGGAAACAAAACTTCTTGCCTCTATCCACCTACACATTTAAGGATCAAAGTATGAGTAGTGAACGAAACCAACAATCTTGCAAGCTTAAGAATTCGAGTGCCAAATTGGATGCACATTTCGCGGATGAACTAAATTGATAACTTGGTATAATTTAATTATTTTGACAACAGGACGGTACAAGTTAATCTTTAGTCTCTCTGTTTCAAAAAGCAAAGGACTCTATCGAACTCGTCACGCCCCAAGTTTTAGAGACTTTTCTCCCCTAATTTGATTCAAATTTTAAGATAAAGACCCACACAATCTGTACACCATTAAAACATAACATGTCCTGATAAAAAAAATGGTAGCAAAAATAGGGCTTAACACAGGGATGGAAGCTTTAAGACATTGGGAGGGGCTACTGCCCCTACTGAGCATTTTTTTTTTACTTTTAAAGTATATAATTTTACCTTCTATTTTTAAATATTTATATTTTATTTCTTAATTTTAATTTCGTCCCTATTCAGACACCACTAAAACATTGATGATGCAAAGACAGATCTGAATTTTGGACTTAAAAGGTACCTTATAAAAAAGTACAACATTTTTTTTTGCATTTTGCAAGGTTCTTTAGTTCGACCGTTAAGCTTATTGATGTTGTCCGTTGATGATTGCCGTGAAAAGGACCGATCAATTTTGGTAGGAAGCTTGTCTCTGGATAGAGCTCTCCGGTATCGACAATAGACTGTCAACTACAGTTGGTGGTGGCGAACTAGTTTTGTTCCTTGCCGATGGAGTCTGGCTTGGATGGTCTTGAAAACGCAAACCGCTTTGTGCAAGTCGGTCGCGTTGTTTATTGCGGTCTCTCGTTGGGCTGTTGTCCCCGATCGCCGTTGTCCCTAGTCGCCTGAGTCGCGACATCGTCTTTGCTCCTTGTTTCGGTGTTCTACTTTTAGGATTGTTGTTGAGGCTTGTGTGCCAGTTGTTTTCCTTTACTGTTCCTTGTTTAGGCCGGTTGCTTTTCCTTTCTCGAATTGTTTGTTAAGGCTTTTGCCTCCTTCGGTTTAATTAATACAAGTTATCTTTGATCAAAAAAATTTTGGATATCCACCATGTTTTCATGGTTTTGTTGTGACTACATTAAATCTAGAATACTAAGTTATGCATTCACCATAAATTTTTCAATGGGCTTGAAATTTATCCCCTCGACAAGTTCAAAACTAATCTCCTACTTAATCTCGTGATTAGTGAAATAATAAGTTCTCATAAGTCATTTCAAACTCTAAAATAAGTGATCTATCTTTATAAATTCATATATTCTTATGATACTTCGTTTTTAGATATGCCACATTTTTAAAATGTTTTAATTAAAGTTATTGACTTAAAGAGACAACAAAAGATTTTTATCTACTATAACCAAATGAATTTATCTTAATAAGAGTTATCAAACATTACTCTTAACTTCTGCATTAAATTAAAGAGTATCATTTAGTCACAACATTTTATAAATTAAAATAGTGGATAATAATGAATAATGCACTAGATAAATATATAAGTAAGAGAGGTAGTGCACTACGCACACTTAAATACCAAGTATTTCATATAAAAAATTTAGACATGCACTTTTCGTAGTATCACAATATATTTTAATAAGCCATTTAAAAAATTTCATCGTAAGAATTGAAATTAATTATTTGATAAAGATATTTAATTAAAGAATTTGTAATCTAATGGTGTTTGCTCATACTCACTCATAGAGTTTATCTTATCATTGTTGATTACCTGTTTGGCATCATAGTATCGCTCTAGGGCTGTAGGAAAACCAATGAATTTAAAACATTAAAATTTAAAAATCATCTGACTACAAAAAAATATTTTATCTTCTTATAATTTCCATATTAATAGTTAATGGTAAAATTTGAATAAAAAATAATAAAAGGATCAATATTTTTAAATTAAAAATACTATAAAAACCTAATAACATAAAAATTTAAAATACAAATCATAAATAAAACTTTTGATAGTACGAAGCTTTAATTTTAACAGTTCAAAAATTTTATTATTAGGGTTATTTTTCTCTCTTATCTCTCTATTTTTTCTACGCTTAGTTAGTCGGTGATGACATATTTCTTTTGTGTTAGTCGGTTGATATTTTTATATTTAATTCTCTGTTTTATTTTATATTTTGATTTTTTTATTTTATTTTTTAATTTTTATTTACTTTTGTGACATTTTTTTGTCTTTTAATAACTTTTTATTTTATGACATATTTTAACTACTTTGTAATAAAATTATATTTGTGGACTATTTTTTTACTACGTTTTATTTTGATTTGTGGTTATCGACGATTTTTTTATAATTTAATTTTTTTGTGATTTGTTTACCGTCAAATATATTTTGCGAAGCAGGCTGTAAGATTGTTAATTTTGCTCATCATTCTTATATCAATTTTTAAGTGTGTAAGTGACAAAAAATTTTGTTTTTTTAGTATTTTATCTCATCAATATCATTACAGTTCATTAAATTGTTTTATTGGTTTGATGTTTCATTTTTTTATTTTATTTTAATTTCTCTCGCGTTTTGTTATTTTGTGCTGGTTTTTATTTTATCAAAATATTTTTCTATTTTATCTTCTAATTAAATTTAGGTGATAGATTATTAAAAAAATTAATTGTGCAAAATTCTTAAGTTCTAATGTCCCAAAAAAAGCAGCAATTTTTAAAACAAAATTAAGAGCCAACCGTCTGGCCGAAGATTAGATTTTTACCCCCACCAACCAAAAAATAGCCCACAGCTACCACCTTCCCCTCCCTTTCTCCCAAATTTTATATTCTTTTTCTTCTAATTTTCTGGGTTCAGTTTTGCCATTTTCTTCTGCTTCATCTTCTTCTTGCTGTTGTTGCTGTGATTTTCCTTTTTATCTTTTATTTTGTAATTATTGATTTTATTTTATAAACGAAATCCAAAATGGGTCCTTCTTCTTCCCTCCTTCTCCTGCTCTTCTATATAACAGCCCTTTGTTCAATACGCCGCGTTCTGGGTTCTTCTATTTGCTCTCATGAAGCTGATGTGTTCATTAGAAATATTCACTTTCAATGCTCTCCTTCGATCTCTCCAATTCCCCCTCTTAAGGTAATATTAGAAATATTCTAGTTATTTATGATTTTGCCTGATTCTGCTCAAAGAAGGGATTTTTTTATTAAATTTTTTAAATTTTTAGCCTGCAATATTAGGGTATTATTGGAAAATTTTCATAGCTGAGAAAACTTGAAGAATCAGAAGAAAGGCTTATGCTTGACATTTTAAATGGTTGGGGCTTAGACTTAGAGGATCACATTCCCATATACATGTCCGAATATGTATTAGACACAAGTACTTCAAGCAGAATGAAGAACATAGGCTGTTCGGGCTATGTTGTATACTAGATACACTACTTATGCCTTATATTCTTGGGTTAAAGCTTTCTGCAATTCAGCAGCAGTATAAGCTGGATTAGTGAAATATGTTATCTGTATATGAAACATGTATTGCAAAGCTTTAATTGAAGATCTGAAATATTGAAAGTGATCGTAGATGACTCCCATATCGGCTGGTTTATGAATCATAAGAATCCTTAGGTTAGGCTTTTTTTCTCTATATGCTGTTTTGGAAGAGATGTATGTCGATGTCCATAGCTCAAATCATAATATATATACATATATATCCACTTTTTCCCTCTTTCCGATGCAATAGTAAGAAAGTATTGAACAATTTTTCTTTCTCGAGTACCATTCTAGTTTCTAGGATGTACGCAAGATGCTGGTACTTGATGTCCTTCACCTGATCATTCATAATAATATCTGTAAAATATTGCGGCCAAGCATGTATCTAATATCTACCCAAGTTTCTTAAGTTGAACTTTCTTATATGACACAGCTGGTGTTTTTGCAATTTGAGTAATGTATGCACGAAGTCATAGCATTATGTTTCTTATCTTGAAGTGCTTGGTTGTAAGCTTGTCTACTTTGTGATACTATAGTTAGCTAAATTCTTTTGCACCGTTGATAGTTTTGAAAACTTTCCAGTTAGCTATCACAGAAGTTACTATTGTTTGAAAACGGAATTTACTCCCTAAACTTTCATTTATTTAAAAAAAGATTTTGCCTTTTTGAATGGAACTGATTTTATAAGACAGATGCTCTAAATGTTGTTGATGTCGCTAGAAACACAAAAGCCAAACGAGGGATAGGAAATATCTACTTCTTCATTCTGTGCATGTTTCCTTTCTTTTTTGAATGTTACCCTTTACTTTCTACTTATCTTGAGCATCATTCAACTTGTTTTTCCAAAACGTGAATAATTAAGGTTCATGCTGTTTTTCCTCTAGTCATCACATTTATGGTTAGTAAATTTGCCATCCTTCCCGTAATTTAGCTTAGATCATTGTTCCATGTGAATGCAAGAAATGTTTTTAGGATTACCAGTTTTGCATGACTTGCAATTTCTTGGAGACGAACTTTCTGATAACATGTTATGTGTGTTTCTCAATCTATTTGCAGGTTGATGGAGACTTTCTTGACAGAGCATTGACTTCCAAGCAGAAAATTGGTTACAGTTCTGTGCTCTTTTATGCTTCGTGGTGTCCATTTTCTCGCAGTTTGCGCCCAAAATTTGACATTCTGAGTTTCATGTTCCCTCAATTAGAGCATCTGGCAGTTGAACAGTCTTCGGCTTCACCAAGGTGTGTACCTACCTATATTGCTTTCAGCGTTGGTGTTCGTTCATGAATTACTGAGTTGCTTTTTCTTCTGTTACTTTTCTGTTCTTCACTAAAATTACTGTTTCACGGTAGGGGGGGGGGGGTATGATGCTATATCGAGAAAGAATTTTTAAGTTCTGATTCATACTACTTAGTGTTTGACACGAATTTAAACATGCTTGTGATTGATCTCTTTTATATTCCATCCTTATGGTAAACTCAGTTTCATGGTATTGAGTTGATTAGTCTGCTAATCTTTGTTACTTGAACTTGGGTATGTATCATTTTGTCTATGTATTTGAAGAGTCTTGGAGGTCATATATCCATGTTGTCAAACATAGATGTCGATATTGGTAAACTCAGTTTCATTGTATTGAGTTGATTAGTCTGCTAATCTTTGTTATTTGAACTTGGGTATGTATCATTTTGTCTATGTATTTGAAGAGTCTTGGAGGTCATATATCCATGTTGTCAAACATAGATGTCGATATTGGTAGTTAACGAAAAATGAAGAGTCGGAAAACAATAGATGCTAATAACATTTGTTGCATCAGTTAGTTGAGGAAAACACAAATCTATGTCCACATTCCAATACTTACAAAGTAGTTATGTCTTTCGAAACAATTTCCTATCGATTATATAGTTTTGCTGTTGTTTTATAGCATCCATGACGGAATAAGAGATATTTGTGACAACTTTCAAACTAATACCTTTTATGCGTGTTGTATCACAGTATATTTTCGAGGTACGGAATCCATAGCTTGCCTTCAATTTTAATTGTGAACCGAACATCAAGGGTACGATACAATGGACCAAAAGATCTTCACTCAATTGTTCAATTTTACGAGAAAACAACAGGTATGATGCCAAACATATATCCTCTTCTGCTTTTGGCTTTCAAAAGCATAATGGAGTTGTAGCTCGATAAAAGTAACCTGAGTTTGCTAGTTGAACATTATTACATTTCTCTTTACACGAGTGTCTGGATTTCAGGATTTGAACCCGTTCAATTTGTTTCTGAAAAAGAACGCAATGTATCTGGAGACCACGATAAACATATAATGTCTTGGAATGAGTGGTCTCCGATGGAGATATTAGAACAGGAGCCCTACTTGGCATTTGCTTTGTTGTTTCTCTGTCTAAGAGTATTTTTACTCGTACTCCCAGAAGTACTGTCTCGTCTCAAGGCTCTCTGGGCTTCCTACGCTCTGCAGTTTAACTTGGAAATATTCAGTGAGACGAGTCAGTTGTTTGTGCGAGCCATTCACATGGTCGATGTTCGTAGAGTTTGGACCAAACTGAGGCTATGCAAGACCCGGAATTTTCAGCAAGGTGCGAAGAGTGCCCGTGTTTGGGCTTCTTCACTAGCATCTGTCTCTTTGGGAGAATCTTCTTCACTTAGATCATCATCATCATCATCCTAGGTCGGAGTTTTACGGAAGTGATCTATACCGTGGAGAACTCATCCATCTGGCAATGTATTATGAACGGGCGATGATGCTTTCGGACACGTAACTGATGTTAAACTTCCATTGCTAGTCTTGATATTGTTTGAGTTCGGGTTTCGGAAACTAACTGGCATGTAAATCTGAGAACATCTTTGTTTTCCTTCTGTGTATATTACTTCTCTTTGGAGGAACACCTCTACTGGAATATACGCTTTACTTTCAAAACTGTTCTTTCTTGCAAGTGTTGTAGAAATAAATTTATGGAAAATACTTTGATGCACAAGCTGTGCAAACTAAACACAAGCCCTTTAATTTTAGGGTTTAGGGTTTAGGGTTTTAGGTTAGGGTTTAGGGGTTTAGTATGTAGGGTATATAATTTAAGGTTTATGGGTAGAATTTAGAATTTAGAGTTTAGGATTTAGGTTTTAGGTTGCTAGGGTTTGTGATTTAGATTTTAAATTTTATAAAAGGAATGTGTAAAAAAAATTTACACAGCTTGTGCATCAAAATAAAACTCTAAATTTATTTGGGGAATGCTATTTCTTGTTCGAATTCCTAGAAATTATAAAATATTTTAAATATTATTTTAAATTATAAATAATTTCAATAATTAAAAATATATATAACAAAAATATTAAAATTTTCTAAAATATTAATTTAATCAAATTTGTTCGTTTGAGAACATAAAAACAATTGAAAGATGTAGTATGGAAACTTTTATAAGTGAATAATTTTACCTCGTAATAATAAAGAGGGCTAAATTATGATTTTTATTTTTATATTACACTCAAACATAAAAAAAAAGGTTAACATCAAATTGGGTTTTGTAATTTTGATGCTTGTTTTAAATTTTTTATTTATAACATTGGTTATATTTTATTTTTAAAGATAATTTCGATGAGTATCACTGGATATTGATAAATAACTTTTTTATCTTAGCAATTTTCAAGAAAAAATATTGAAAAGAAATTATTCATCTGTATTGCAAAAAGATAACCCAACAACTAGAATCTTATAAATTATTACACAAATTACCGTATTTTTTATTTTGATGAACATATTCTTTCAAGTAATGTATACGGGATAAAAGCGTGTTTCATTTTTCTTTGGTTTATAAAATAGAATTTTATTTTCAAAAATTAAATATTTACTAATTTCTGAAATAAACAGTTGTTTTTTAAAAAAATAATTTACAATGGTCGTATTAATGAGATAAAAGTTAAATTTCGACTACAGTAAACATCTTTTTAAGCTAAAATTATTCATCAGTAAACAGTTTTTTGAGATAAAATTAGAGATTTGATATATTTTTAGAAGTTTGACCAGACAAATCCGCTAATTTAGATGCTTGGTAAATAAAGGATTGTAATAGAGAATTGAGGTGAAACTTCTCCTTTTGAAAAAAAATTCCTTTTAGGACCGTTTTAAGTTAGAGGTTTGGATAAAAGACTTGTAAAGACTATTTTGTCCTTGATAATTATAATTTTTTTTCTAAATAACATAAATTTGATAAATTAAAAAAATTAAAAAAATAATTTCATAAATAATAAATTAATATATAAATTTAATAATTAATAAAATTATATTCAAAATATAGTTTCATAGATAATAATTAATATATACATCTAAATTTAATAATTATTAAAATTATATTAAAAAAATAATTTCACAAATAAAAAATTAATATGTACATCCTCATATATGCCCAGTAATAATATTAAAAAATTAGTTTTCATAATCTAATTAATATTTATAGATACAAAATGTTAATAACTAATAAATTATTCAAACAAGTATCAAATATAATCATGTTCTTATATGTCATTTTGCTTGTTCAAATAATCAAATAACTATAAGCTATCAGTTAGTCTTGCAATTAGTTATCCGCTAAGGCGCTAATATAATCTGCTATAAGCTCTCCGCTAATTGCCAAACATTGTCATAATAAAAATATGATATTTATATAGTTATCATACTTTAATTAAATAAGTTCTTAATATTCTCGATCTATGGATGAGAGAGTATTATTAAAATAAAAATATAATTTGACATTTTTATTAAATGTTACGAGTTTAAATTGTTAAAAGCGTAAGTTATACGAAATACCATTAAATTTTAAGGTCTGACTCGATTATAGAATGAACTAAAAATGATATTATTTTACCACTGAATTTTAGTAAAAGGTTCAATTGTATCATTGGGCAGTTACCAAGTCAATGGTATGATCACGTGGATGTTATACTAAAACGGCGTCGTTTTGGTATAATTGCTTTGATGACTAAAATAAGTCAAAACGACGTTGTTTTATTAGAGCAAAATTAAGAAAACATTACTTTCAAGGAGTTCAGAACACAAGACTATTAGGATGAAAGACTGTTGTCTAACTACCGAGACAACTTAAAATTTCATTATATTTTCGACGTAAATAATATATAAAAATATAGTTGAGTTTAATTTCATTTATCGCGTGATATAATTTTATAAAATTATATATAATTTTATAAATATATTAATTTTATAAATGTATTATTTTTATATAATAATATTATAAATAATATTTATATTGTAAAATTATATTACGATATAAATTAATATATAGGCATATTTGGTAAACAATGATTTGAGCAAAAATTAGAGGTTTGACCGGTCAAATCCGCTAATTTGAATGTTTAATAAATACTAGATTGGGTGAAACTTTTAATTTTGAAAAAAACTGCTAATATGAGCTTTTTGAAATCTCTAAATAACTTAAATTTAACATTTTTTATTTTAATTCTTCACCCCACGTATTTATATTGTGACATTTGTAAATTAATATTTTTTCCTTTTCTTTTTATTCTCACATATTTATATTTATATTTAATAATTAAATAAATTGTATTAAAATAATTATATAAATAATAAATTAATATATATATCCCTTCAAATATGCTTACTAATGCTATATTAAAAAAATTATTTTTCATAATCTAATTAATATTAATAGATATAAAATATTGATAACTAATAAATTATTCAAATAAGTTACCGAATATAATAATGTCTTTATATGCGATTTTTATTGTTTAAATAATCAAATAGCTATCAACTATCAATTAATTTTAATCAAATAATAAAATTGAATCTTTTACTAAAGTTCAATGGTACAATAGTATTTTTTTGGTTCAGTAGTATAGTCGAGTTAGACTCAAAAATTCAGTAATATTTTGTGTAGTTAACCCTGTTATCTACTTCCACATAAAAATGTTCTAATATCACGTTTTAATTGTTTATATGTTCTCGACTGAATAAAATTTTAGAATTTGTAAGGATTTTGTTAAAAATTTTATATTTGTATATTTATTAAAGTTATTTACAATTTAAAATAACATTTTTTTATTATTGTTGGAGTTGGAAGGTCGGCTTCGCAAAATATATTGGGATATGTTCTATGTTGGAGGCCGAGCAATGCGGCATTTATGTGAGTTTATTGTGTGCGACAGATCTAAGAATCCGACGGTTAGTGGTCACTGCTCTTTTACAACAGGATAGTGGCTCTATTAATGTTTAGATCCTTCTAGCTCTGGACGTCTGGTACGTTGCATGTAATGGTTAGCCCTTAGCCGGGGTTGATGTTGTAGGTTGTTATGTAGTTATTATATGCGTACTTTGTTCTTTCGATTAGTATAAGAGGATTTCAATAAGACACGTGAAAATAATTATTTTATAAAAAAATTAAATTTTAACTGATCAAATTTTGTCACGTCGGCAAATTTAACCAATAAATAATATAATTAACAATAATTATAATTAAGACTCAATTGATCATAATTTTTTAAACAATGATCAATTAATCTATAAAGACTATTCAAAAAAAATAATGCACAACTCAATTAGAACGGAAAAGACATGTAAGCCAAAATTTAGTTCAACCTTTACTTCTAACCATGCAAAAAAAACTCAACGGTTATAAATATGAAGTATTACAAAAATGTTTTCGTTGTTAAAATATTTGAGGTTGAGCAACGCATTTTTCAAGGCTTTCTCTTCACTTTGCAGTATGGTATCCAAGTTTTAATCAACTACTACACTGCAACTTGCGCTGCCATATTTTCTTCCCACCATCTTTTGAAGTTCCTGACCCATTAGGATGCTTCACATTAGGCTTCGGCATTTCGACACCTTTCATTCCGTCTCCCGCATTAGGCTTCGGCATTTCGACACCTTTCATTCCGTCTCCCGCATTAGGCTTCGGCATTTCAACACCTTTCATTCCATCTCCAGCATTAGGCTTCGGCATTTCAACACCTTTCTTCCCGTCTTTCGCATTAGGCTTAGGCATTTCAACACCTTTCTTTCCGTCTTTCACATTAGGCTTAGGCATTTTAACCTAAGAGAAGCTTCCTGCCTTTGGAATAGGAAATGGCCCTGCAAAATTATGTGGAACTGGAGGAGCCATGTTGCTGCCAATGAATGATCCACAAGAAGGACAATGTAAGAATCGGTACGCACAATTGTAATAACTGTGGTAAAAACTGCAGTGTGGCACTTGATGCCGTGCCGGCTGATAGGAATTTGAACAACCATTTTGGCTATTGTTTGTAGGCTTGTGCTGCCGACCAGTAGAGGCAGCACTGGCACCATTCGATGGACGAGGAGTCAACTTTGGTGTTGTTTTCGTATCATGTTGAGCTGTGAAATTCGAACAACCATTTTGGTTTTTGTTTCTAGACTCGTACGGCCGATTGACAGAGGCAGAACTTGCACCATTCGATGGGTGAGGAGTTGGCTTTGGGGCAGTTTTCATATCATTATGAGCAGCGAAACCCGAACCATTTTGGTTATTGTTTGTAAACTCATACTGCTGACCAGTAGAGGCAGCACTGGCACCATTCGATTGACGAGGAGTCGACTTTGGTGTTGTTTTCGTATCATGTTGAGCTGTGAAATTCGAACAACCATTTTGGTTTTTGTTTCTAGACTCATACGGCCGATTGACAGAGGCGGAACTTGCACCATTCGATGGGTGAGGAGTTGGCTTTGGGGCAGTTTTCATATCATTTTGAGCAGCGAAACCCGAACCATTTTGGTTATTGTTTGTAGACTCATACTGCCGACCAGTAGAGGCAGCACTGGCACCATTCGATTGACAAGGAGTCGACTTTGGTGTTGTTTTCGTATCATGTTGATCTGTGAAATTCGAACAACCATTTTGGTTTTTGTTTCTAGACTCATACGGCTGATTGACAGAGGCGGAACTTGCACCATTCGATGGGTGAGGAGTTGGCTTTGGTGCAGTTTTCATATCATTTTGAGCAGCAAAATCTGAACAACCATTTTGGCTATTGTTTGTAGGCTTGGACTGCCGGTCGACAGAGGCAGTGCTGGTGGCATTCTTGACATTGCTCACAGTCGGTTTTGGTGCAGTTTTCATATCATACAGAGAACGAATCGTTTGGTCCGTAAGCACTGCGTTTGCTTCTCCAATCAGCTTGAAAGCAGCCTCGGCACCAGCGAATTTGTTCTTATCTGGATGAAGCAATAGTGCAAGCTTTCGGTACTGTTTCTTGACGGAACCCTCATCAGCTGATCGTTCGAGCTGAAGAATCCCATACCAATCCATTTCTGATCCATATACTTTGTGTTTAGCACAATGGTGAACATCACATAGTGTCAACAATTGAGTTATGTTTTCAAGCTCTGGGAACAATTTCTGGGCCTTCAACGCAAACTTCTTCGCACCCTCGAAATCATGGTTTTGCATCTTGTGTTGAGCGATTCCCATTGCTCTGATAGCCTCGTCTTTGTTACACTCCATGATGGATATGATTCCAAGATAAAGCACTCGGATTCCCTGACCCAAATGCCAAGAATCCTAAACTTGAAAGCCTGCAACATAAACCCCAAAGATAAAATAAAATTACCCAGATCACTTGATCAGTGTCAAGCACAACATAAGGGCAGAAGTCAGAAAATTCAATCTTCAACTAACAAGGGATCAAATTTCATGGTAAAAACAAGTGACAAAAAAACCTCCAATCGCCATATTAACAAGAAATCAAGCTAAAATTTAAAAGGATTCAAGAAGAGAGAAGCAAAAAAACTACACTTTCTCCCAATATCTAGACCAATCCGGATTAAGTTCTACAAAGATCCAATATAGACCCAAATTTGCTCCTATTCACAATATGGCAATTCAAACACTAATATGGCCAAACTTCTTGTTTCTTTTTCATTTTAAACATATACTTATAAATAGTTTATATTATTGAGTTACTTCATCTCTATGCAAAAGCTCAAGTCTTTTTCAGTTCCCACTAGCCACTACCATCTCCTTCCTTTAATTTCCCGGCAAAGTTCCTCAAAAGCCCTAATTTTTTCAAATCCTTTCTTACCCTTTCTCAATCTTCGTAAACTCAATGCCCCCATTAAAGCTACTTTTTTGAAAACCTTGCTGTTTTTTTTTTGCTGATTAATACTTGAATATAGTATCGAACAGGCACCCTCCCTGAACCTCACAAAAACCCTAACTACATCCACCAAATGTACATAGAAAATGCAACAGTCACACAAATACTAAGCATATATAAACAAAGAAACTCTTAACACCAAAATAAGAAACGAATAAAGCAAACCCAGATTGAGAAAGGGAAAACGTGTTCTTCAAGTACTTGGAGCTTTTGGAGTACACCGTAAGCTGGTGAGTGACGCTTCACAATCTTAAATTGACCTTGTTTTAATAATGATGATCATGGATTTGATGTTGGGCCAAAATTTCTTGTTGGGCTTATTTGAATTCGAATATATACAAAATATTAATAATTAATAAACTATTCAAATAAATTATCGAATTATATGTTATTTTTCTTGTTTAAATAATCAAATAGTTATCAACTATCAATTAATTTTAATCAAAAAGTAGAATTGAACCTTTTACTAAAGTTCAATGGTACAATAGCATCGTTTTTTAGTTCAGTGGTATAGTCGAATCGGACCCAAAAAATTCAGTGGTATTTCGTGTAGTTTACGGTAATTAAAATTATCTAATTCCACATAAAAAATTCTAATATCACGTTTTAATTGTTTATATGTTCCCGAATGAATAAAATTAATTGAATAAAATTTTATAATTATTAAAGTTATTTATAATTTAAAATAACATTTTTTTATTATTGCTGGAGTTGGAAGGTCGGTTTCCCAAAATATATTGGGATATGTTCTGTGTTGGAGGCCGAGCTATGTGGCATTTATGTGAGTTTATTGTGTGCGACAGATCTAAGAATCCGACGTTTAGTGGTCGAGGTAGATAGCTTGGATGTTCACCGGTTAATTTCTGATGGACCTTATCGGCGTGGATATCTTACCAACATGTTCGACGCACAGACAAATCGTATGACAAAATTTGTCTCGTTCGACAATTTAGAGGTTCATCTCTTCTATTCTCCAACACGTCGTAGGTTGTTATGTAGTTATTATGTGTACTTTATTCTTTCGATTAGGATAAAAGAGTTTTAATGAGATACGTGAAAATAATTATTTTATTAAAAAAATTAAATTTTAACTGATCAAATTTTGTCACGTTGGTAAATTTAACCGATAATTAATATGATTAGCAATAACTATAATTAAGACTCAATTGATAATGATTTTTTACACAATGATCAATTAATCTATAAAGACTATTCAAAAAAATTAATGCAAAAGACTCAATTAGAACGGAAAAGACATGTAAGCCAAAAGTTAGTTCAACCTTTACTTCTAATCATGCAAAAAATTCAACGGTTATAAATATGAAGTATTACAAAAATATTTTCCTTGTTAAAATATTTGAGGTTGAGCAACGCATTTTTCAAGGCTTTCTCTTCACTTTGCAGTATGGTATCCAAGTTTTAATCAACGCCTACACTGAACCTTGCGCTGCCCAAAAAGTTGTCGCAACTTCACCGGCTCCAACTCTCTTTTCTTCCCACCATCTTTTGAAGTTCCTGACCCATTAGGATGCTTCACATTAGGCTTCAGCACTTCAACACCTTTCATTCCGTCTTTTGCATTAGGCTTCGGCATTTCGACACCTTTCTTTCCTTCACTCGCACTAGGCTTCTGCATTTCAACGCCTTTCTTTACAACTCTCGCGTTCGACTTAGGCATTTCAACACCTTTCTTCCCGTCTTCCGCATTAGGCTTAGGCATTTCAACACCTTTCTTTCCGTCTTTCGCATTAGGCTTAGGCATTTCAACACCTTTCTTTCCGTCTTTCATATTAGGCTTAGGCATTTTAACCTGAGAGAAGCTTCCTGCCTTTGGAATAGGAGATGGCCCTGCAAAATTATGTGGAACTGGAGGAGCCATGTTGCTGCCAATGAATGATCCACAAGAAGGACATTGTAAGAGTCGGTACTCACAATTGTAATAACTGTGGTAAAAACTGCAGTGTGGCACTTGATGCCATGCCGGCTGATAGGAATTTGAACAACCATTTTGGTTATTGTTTGTAGACTCATAATGCCGACCAGTAGAGGCAGCACTGGCACCATTCCATGGGTGAGGAGTCGACTTTGGTGTTGTTTTCGTATCATGTTGAGCTGTAAAATTCGAACAACCATTTTGGTTTTTGTTTCTAGACTCGTACGGCCGATTGACAGAGGCAGCACCTGCACCATTTGATGGGTGAGGAGTTGGCTTTGGGGCAGTTTTCATATCATTTTCAGCAGCAAAACCCGAACCATTTTGGCTATTGTTTGTAGGCTTGTGCTGCCGACCAGTAGAGGCAGCACTGGCACCATTCGATGGATGAGGAGTCGAATTTGGTGTTGTTTTCGTATCATGTTGAGCTGTGAAATTCGAACAACCATTTTGGTTTTTGTTTCTAGACTCATACGGCCTATTGACAGAGGCGGAACTTGCACCATTAGATGGGTGAGGAGCTGGCTTTGGTGCAGTTTTCATATCATTTTCAGCAGCAAAATCCGAACAACCATTTGGGCTATTGTTTGTAGGCTTGGACTGCCGGTCGACAGAGGCAGTGCTGGTGGTATTCTTGACATTGCTCACAGTCGGTTTTGGTGCAGTTTTCATATCATATCGAGAACGTTTCGTTTGGTCCGTAAGCACTGCGTTTGCTTCTCCAATCAGCTTGAAAGCAGCATCGGCACCAGCGAATTTGTTCTTATCTGGATGAAGCAATAGTGCAAGCTTTCGGTACTGTTTCTTAACAGAACCCTCATCAGCTGATCGTTCGAGCTGAAGAATCCCATACCAATCCATTTCTGATCCATATACTTTGTGTTTAGCACAATGGTGAACATCACATAGTGTCAACAATTGAGTTATGTTTTCGAGCTCTGGGAACAATTTCTGGGCCTTCAACGCAAACTTCTTCGCACCCTCGAAATCATGGTTTTGCATCTTGTGTTGAGCGATTCCCATCGCTCTGATAGCCTCGTCTTTGTTACACTCCATGATAAAGCACTCGGATTCCCTGACCCAGATGCCAAGAATCCTAAACTTGAAAGCCTGCAACATAAACCCCAAAGATAAAATAAAATTACCCAGATCACTTGATCAGTGTCAAGCACAACATAAGGGCAGAAGTCAGAAAATTCAATCTTCAACTAACAAGGGATCAAATTTCAAGGTAAAAACAAATGACAAAAAAACCATCAATCACCATATTAACAAGAAATCAAGCTAAAATTTAAAAGGATTCAAGAAGAGAGAAGCCAAAAAAATACACTTTCTCCCAATATCTAGACTAATCCGGATTAAGTGCTACGAAGATCCAATATAGACCCAAATTTGCTCCTTTTCACAATATGGCAATTCAAACACTAATATGACCAAACTTTTTGTTTCTTTTTCATTTTAAACATATACTTATAAATAGTTTATATTATTGAGTTACTTCATTTCTATGCAAAAGCTCAAGTCTTTTTCAGTTCCCACTAGCCACTACCATCTCCTTCCTTTAATTTCCCGGCAAAGTTCCTCAAAAGCCCTAATTTTTTCAAATCATTTCTTACCCTTTCTCAATCTTCGTAAACTCAATGTCCCCATTAAAGCAACTTTTTTGAAAACCTTGCTGTTTTTTTTTTTTTGCTGATTAATACTTGAATATAGTATCAAACAGGCACCCTAAACTTATTATACCCTGAACCTCACAAAAACCCTAACTACACCCACCAAATGTACATAGAAAATGCAACAGTCACACAAATACTAAGCATATATAAACAAAGAAACCCTTAACACCAAAATAAGAAATGAATAAAGCAAACCCAGATTGAGAAAGGGAAAACGTGTTCTTCAAGTACTTGGAGCTTTTGGAGTACACCGTAAGCTGGTGAGTGACGCTTCACAATCATTAATTGATCTTGTTTTAATAATGATGATCATGGATTTGATGTTGGGCCAAAATTTCGGGCTTATTTGGATCCGTTTAAGCCTTTTATTAAATTAAAAAAATATTATATTCTAATGTCAAGATTTAAATTCATATAATAAAAGATAATGTGAGATTTTTAATTTCATTTAAAATTTAATGATAACATATTTAAATTTTATTTTAAGATATGGTTGAGATCATGAGATCTATTTTAGAATTGAATCTTGTCATATGTAACTTTATATATGTATGAATTCTTGTCCCATTGTTTTATTTGAGTTATTGTCTTAATTATTTTGATTCAGATTAGGACCTATATTGATTCGTTTTCATTTTTTTCGCGCTATAATTGTTATATTTTATGTGTTTGGTATAGAATTTAAGATTACTTTTTAACACGTTAAATTTTCACTATTAAATAAAAAATATTTACATAAAAGTCATAAAACTATTTTTGTTAGACTATCTAAAATTTACAAAAAAATTATATATTTATCATATTATTAATATAATTATTATATTAAATATTTATATATATATATATTATGTTTGCATACCCTCGTTACACTCTATTGAAAATATTTTTTGTGAATATTCAAATGCTAAACATTTAATATATTTAATTTTAGTACGAACCAATTTGTCTCAGGAGTTAAGAGAACAATTGTTATTCCTAGAGGTCATGGGTTCAAATACTAGTAGCTGCAATAATGTGATTGAATAAGTTTGCAAGCCTTTCCTTTTTTCTTTGTTTTCACTTTATGTAATGAAAATAGAATTTTTTTTTCAGTTCTCACATAAAAAAAATATGATTAGAAGTTAAAACCCTGAAATTTGTAAGGCATTCTTTTATTTGTTGTCCATCGAAGTTTGTTGAGAAACTATAAAGAGTCTCACACTTGAATATCAACTTCATCTCTAACTTGGACATGACAAGTTCGTTTATTTATGTCTTCAGTCCTTTTTTTTTCCTGAATTTGTATGTTTATATTAACCTCTAGATGTATCACTAAATTTTACCTATATTTAACGAATGAGATAAAAATTTTGGTGAGTTAACGAGCAATGAGATTTTTTAACAAGCACGAGTCAAGCAGTGAGAATTTTTTTAACGAGAACGATTCGAGTATTATTCAACTCATGACAGACTGGTTTAGGAGCACATGGTTTAAATTTAGTCAAAATCAACTTAAAATGAAAGATGAATTGAAGAATTAAGAAGATAATAAACTAAATCGTAAAAAGATAAAATTTGAATTTTCAAGACGGTAAATTTAAATTCACTCGAGTTAATTTAAATAACTCGAAATAAATAAAAAAAATGTATTTTTTAAGTAGAATTTTGTTCACTCTTACCGGTCATAAAAGAAAAGGAGAGTAGAAAGAATGAAAAAAAAAGAAGAAGAAGGAAAGTTATGTACCACGTCAGTGTTCCCTAGCTGCAGTTAATGGAGTGGCTTTAATGAAAACGAGTTAAAAGTTTCATGATTATATTATATGTTTTAAAAGTTTAGTGACTCAATGCAAGCATTCTAAAATTTTGTGACTAGTTTTGTAGTATACCCATAATATATTAATACTGTTTTTATTTCTCGAATGAATTTTTCTCAGCAATTTGATTCGATCAACGAATCAAACCTTTCACTCGCAATTACAAAAACGAATCCTGAAAATCTCGAATTTCCCATTTTGTAAATTCTTCATTATTTTCCTTATGAAATTAAATTTGACGGGCACCAGAGGAAATGCAATCTCTTGAAAATATCACTGATTCCCATTTTCCTCAAAACCCTAATTCTTATTCTTTTTCTTCGGTTAATAGATTATCATTATATAGATGGCTCTTTGAATGCAATGGGTTTTGGCATAGCTTAGCTCTTATTATCCCTTCTCTTCTATTTGTCATTTTCTTGGGATCTCAAGCCAAAAATAGCTTCCGAAAGCTTTCTCATGGCAGGTCTTATATCATGATTTCTTATTATAGCTGCCTTTGGCTCGTCAGCTTGCTCAATTTTGCTTGGTGTTTTCTTCAGGTTTGTGGGTCTTTTTCCTTTTAATTTGATTGGAAAGATTTGGGTTTTTTTCTTGGTTTAATCTTAATTTAGCTGAAATCAACTGTTACTTTGTTGTTCTTCCCATTTTTGTTACTATAAATGGTAACAGCTAAGCCATGATTGGTTTAAAATGAATGGAATTACCAAAATGTGATAGTAATTATTGTAATTAGAGCATAATTAGTCTAATTTATAGTGAAATCAAGCATTTTGTATTTAAATGAATGCCATTTTTTAATCTTTACTTCTTCATAAGTGGTGTTTAGTTTATCCAATATGCATTTGGAATTTTTGGTTTATGTGGAAAATGTAACAACTGAATGGTATCTGAGTTGGTGGAATGTAACATGGGTGTTTTTGGTTCTATTAAATTTGTGAGGTGTCGTTTACATGTCTGATAGATAGCTATAATGCCGTGAGCACTAAGCTTTTGGTTTGCATGAGTTTGGATATAAACTCAATTATTGGCATGAATGGTGCATTATGTCCTGAATTTCCTTTTTAGCACTAGCATTGTATATTCTGTTTTATAAGCATGAGTAACATTTTCCAGGATTTTGGTCTGAATATGTGCATTGTTTGTTGATGATTGAATTGTCATCTGAAACACCTTAACATAAAGCATATCTTCTTAGGCTGGTTTCTTTCGTTAAGCAACTTGGCTGCTTCCCTAATGGTTTGAATGAATTAGGGTCTGTTTCGAGCGGAATTTTATCTGCTTGGATTAATGAAATATTGCATGCATTTGAAGATTCGTATTCTAGTTATGAGTAAGGTAATTTTTTTCTACTTCCCATATGAATGGCTACTTTTAAGCCATCTCTTGATTTATGCAGGCCTGGAAATGCACCCCTGGAAAGGAATTGGCATGGAATATCTTATCTTTATTTACGTCTTCTGGGATGTTGTTTCTGGAAATTAGCTTGGTGGCATTTTTACTTAAAGGAAATTATGCTAGTGGATTGGAAATTTTGACACGAACGTTTGTTGTTTCGGGTTTAATCGTAGGTTTGGATTTACTTCTGAAGGTATTTATATTCCATTCTTATAAGCCATAATATCTGTTGTGTTCCACATCGGCTATTTTTAGATTGCGGCCAACTTTAACTTCTTTAGCAATCTAGATAGGAAGTGCTATCATATGTTTGTTTAAGTTCTATTTTAGCTAAGACATATCTGAAGACTTGCATTCTTTAGCATTATATCTTATTATATCAGTATATCAGCAATTCTTTCTTTTTTTGTGTTTAGGTTATTTACCTCTTCAAGTTTGGTGTCCCGTTGTTCATTGACAACTCGAAACATCCCCACCAGGTGAAATGGGGCTTGTGGGTTGTTCATAGGCTAGTGCTAACTTCTATTTATGGCTTATTACTATTTATGTACAAATCCAAGTGGAGAGAAAGATTACCTGGTATGTTCATCTCAATTACATGCATTTCGCTATTGATTTTAACAGTAGTTGTATAGTTGAATCACCTAGAATCTTGTCTGATCTCACTGCAGCAAGACCTGCATTCTACAAGTATGTTGCTATCATGTTTATCTTGAATGCAGCAGCACTGTTTGCTTGTGGACTAATTGGAAATGGTGCTGGTTTTGGGTTTTGGTAATACATTCTTTTTTATTTTTTGATAATACAGTTTCCGATTCATTTTAGTAGATCATGTTCTTTTTAAAGGGTTTCTTTTAAAAAGAACAGGATTTTTTTTGACAGGTTGTATGGTGCTGCAATTGTTTGCTACCATGCTTTTTATCTTCCTCTTTTGTATATTACTTTTCTGGCAGATTTTTTCCAGGTAATATATTTGTCATCTGTTATGATCACCTTATGCAGTTTCCATTTATGTTGCTCCGAATATTTATTTTTCTTTAAGTTTTGGCGTCCGGCACTCATATCCGACATATAACTGGACATGGGTATGAAAACATGATCCTTTAAAGACTCCAAAATTCAAATACACGGCAGTCATGGAAAAATAACCAAGTATGCCTATGTTGGACGCAGATTTGTATCCGGCACTCCCATCTAATCCAATGGTTTTTTATATCAGATTTATAGTAGATAATTTGATTTATAATGTGTTAGCAGGAGGAAGACATGCATTTAGAGAATGTCTACTACTCAGAGATGAAAGATGCTGGATTCTTTGACCCTGATTTGGAGTGAGCTCTATGTTACCCTAACTTCTCTATTTCTTATGTTTGACATTTGAATCTGGCATATATTCGAGCATGAATACAAGAGCATGATTATCCAAGTGTATAAAACAAATTAAATATTTGTTCTTAGCTTTGAGTCAATAAAATAGTTTTGAATTGCAAGGTATAAATGAATAAAAGCATTGTGTTGAATGTTGTGGAGTTACTCTAGGTATTACGTTGTTGTATGTATGTAGCTGAATTACAAGATAAATAAAAGCATTGGTTTTGAGTATTTACCATATTTTAATTACTTTTTCGTATTTTTGTCGTGTTACGTATGGGTATGTTTAGTGCTACCATTTTTTTTTCTATCAAATATTCTCTCTATGTATATATCAAACATATTTGTACTCATGCAGTCAAGCTTGTTGTTCACTCGAGTCCAAATAATATAAGATATTATAACACATAAAAGTTGAATTCTGAATTTATGTAAAATACCCAACAACCTTATTGGTATTTATAGATTGAACAGATTAATATAGACAGTTGAGTTGACAGTAAGATTGGTTTGGGAAATGCAGGAGAAATGAGTATAGTTAGGTCTTGGTTTCTAGGTAGCTTTATTGCTGCAGAGCTCGTCGATAAGATCTGCGGCGTCTTGAACGGTTGTGATGTTCTGCGCATTGTCTTCTTCGACGGTGATTCCGAATTCTTCCTCCAGTCCCATCACGATCTCAACCTGAAACCGAAACTCTACCAATTATAACATCAACTAACTACATGTGAACAAATGGATGATTATAGAGAACTGAGAGAGAGGGTACGGTATCAAGAGAATCGGCTCCGAGTTCAGAAAGTTTTGATTCTCCGGTGAGTGGCGTGTCATCTGATACAGCAAGTTGTTTCCTTACTATTTCGCATACTTTACCCACGGTATCTGGTTTGGCCTACCCAATTATCAGGCATTAAGTTCTCCAGCGTAGATGCAGCTACATCATATTACAAGAAACATATACACTGTTCCTATGTTATTAAGACTCGTGTGTGAGTGTCAGATATATATATATATATATATACACACGCACACACACGACACGGGTTTGTTCTCGACTACTCAAAGTAAATGTCCTTGTGTATAACATTTTGAATCATCAAAAAAGTTACATACAGAAGAGGAAATCCGGAAGCGAGGCGGCCTAAAAGAGAGGGTGTTTCTTCCAGGGTTGATGAATGAGAGGAATTTCAACCCAGAAATGTTGGTGGTAGCCTGTTCAAACACCTCCAAAATCAGTAGTGCATAATTCAGAAATCCACCATATTTAGAAACAGAAATGGAAAAGGAGAAGAGAAAACCAGGGAGAGGCGAGGGCGCATGCCAATTGTGGAAGCCATTTGAGAGTTGAAAACACGAGAGAAAGTGAAATGAAATAAGAGGGAGAAAGCAGAGCACCAAGAGAGTGTGGGAAAGATGGGTAGTTGCCGATGGAGGGGGGCATTTTTGCATGTCCTGAACGAGTTTTCTGGGTGAGCCTATTTTCTTAATCGGTAGTTAATTTATTTAATATTCTTAACTATTTGATAAAACACTCCACCCTCACATTTTCTCTGCCGCAGTTATTTTTTTTTAGAATTTGTAAATAATTTTTGAGTTTTTTCAAGCGGTGACGGCTTTGGCCGTCTACCGACGATAACTTATTTTATTGTTTGCTTTGTTTTTCTTCTTTTGTTTCTTTCTTTATTTTCTTTTTTACTTTTGTCAGCTATTTGGGCTGTACTTCGTCTGCCGTTTGGCACGTTCTTTGTCTACCTCTATGGCATGTTGATATTGAAGACGTTTTCAACCTGGTGAATGCTACAGTTGAATCTTACCGCATGATCTTGCATGGATTGGTTGTTTATGAAGTTAACCAAGACGGTTTTCCTTCTTTTTGTTGATTACTCCAATTCAACGATTTGCGCTCTACTAGTGAACACTCCAAGATTTTGCTATGGCGATAGATTTAAAGAATACCAATGAAGATCTTATGAGAAGATTTAATTTTTCTATTCATGTTTATATACTCTTTGCTCTTCTACGTTTATTTTTTAGGGGTGTGCTTATCTTGTACTTCTTCTCATTATCTTAATGAAGTTTATTGTTTATTCAAAAAAAACCTATTTGATAAAGCACACACGCCTTGCAGACAAAACGATTGAACTCGAATTTTTAAAAATTAATATTATTCGTTTTTCTATCGGGACCACTTATTGAGTTCATTAACCGATTATTTTACGTTAGATATTACAAATATCATTTTATTTTAATTTATTTATAATGTTAAATTTTAAATATAATTTAAGAGACTGACCGTTTATTAACGTAGGTCACACCACACAAAGACTACCCACAATATGTTTAAAAACTATTTTATGAAATGAAAATGATATGATTCATTTATTACATAATACATAGTATTGGTTCCGATCTTTCTCTTTCCCTTTCTCTTTCACACCATGAGATAAATTAATTAGTTTATTTTATTCACTATTGAATTTGTTTTTTTATCATTATTTTCATATGTTATTTAAAAAATATTAAGGGTAAAGTTTAAAAATGCTTATTAAACGATCTTAGAATATTTATTTTGGTCATCTAATTTTTACACTTTACAAAAATAAATGTTTTAAATTGATGATTTTATAATAAAATAGTCACTGCACTGTTAAATACCAATAAAAGGGTGATGTGACAATTAAGAAAATTTATGTATGTAGCACATCTAGTCCTTAATATTTTCGCATTTAATCAATTTAGTCTTAATTTAAAAAAATCTAGCTCTGATTATTTATATATTTTATTAATTTGATCATATTTTTAATTAAAAAATAATCTAATAACTTTTATTAACACATGTTATTATTTAATTAAATATATTATATATTAGATCGATAAACTCAATCACAATTGAAAAGTTCGATTTACCAAATGCATTCATTGTACTTTCAATGAGTGTAATTTTTATTCTTACCTTTCACATTTTTAAAGGTTTTATAATATTATTTGTAATATGATATTCTATAAGTCAATATAAATGTAATTTTTCCCCCTATAATTTGACATTGATATGGTTTTATCGCGTCTTTCTTCGTTTAATACAAATGACTTAACATTTTTAATTTTATTTTTAAAGTATATATTTATACTTTTGAAAATTTTGAATGAATCTCAGTACATATGCTAACCTCTATTACCAAAATTTTCCAATATGAAATGGATTCGCATATGTACTAAACAAATTTTAACATATGAAAACTAATGAGATTCTGTTTTAGATATTTATAAATGGTTAACCCCTGATCCACTGGCTGCTGCCTTTGGTAGATTATGTTCGCTCCGTTCGATCGGAGAGCCGGGAACAAAGGGTACGAAACCCCGACCACCAAACACCGGGCGCATGAAGGCATTATCGAACTTACGCCAGTAGCGATGAATGGTGTGCGTTGGAGCTGCAAGAAGTTCACGAATGCTGCCTGGACGACGAACTCCGACACTGTCGTTGAAGGAGTTATCACCACTTCCAAGAAAGGACGTTGTATACTGACTTGATGCTTCTGAGTACATGCTAGTTGTACTGTATTTTTGATTAGGCAAGAAGAGCCTTATTAGAGGCTTAGTCATTATGCCAAAAACCTATGATGCAACACAAATTAGTTAGTAACGACCATTTATAGTGCTGAATAAACAATGGCATGATTTTTTTGAGAAATCATAAAATTTTAGAAGCAGATGAAGAGGCAGGCGATGGATATGTTACCACAGTGCTGAATAAAACAACCGTTATCGTGCTCGTAATCATAATTGCATTCCCTCGCAATGTCGTACGCCCGGACCTTGAGAACTGCACTCATAGTATCAACTAAAATGTCTGTCAAATTATTTCATGCATCCCATTCCTATTCTATCATTCAAGCAATCGTCTCGAATCAATAGTCATAAGATACGACAAGACTGTCGAGTGTTGTTTATTACCTGCTTATACGCGAGAGCCATGGACACGGCACCTCTCATGAGACCAGCCCACCATATTATAAACTAAACAAAGATAGGCCAAGAAATTTTAGTGTCAAATAACATCATTTGTTGATTTGGAATTTTGAAAAAAGAGTTTTAACTCCAAGAACACATACTTGTTGCCTAAAGCTTATGTTTCCAGTAGCTGATTTATTTGCTAAGTTTGCTAAATATGATAGGGGAAACACGAAAGCAGCCCTTCCGGCCATAACCAGAGCAATCAGTAAAGAACTAACCGCAATCGATGTTCCAGGCCTGCAAAAGAATGATGTGAGTGTCCTGTACTGGTATGTTAGGTCTTTGGAGGGTTATACACCCATATCTAAGTTCGGATAAAGTGTTGGACACGAATATTTAAAGAAAAATGAAGAGTTTAAATGTAGATTTTGCAAAATGCAAGGGAGAAGAAGGAAATAGAAAAGAAACTGTACTTCCCGGAGTTGCATAGAACATACCGATCATTTACATATCCCCATGTCTCAATGTCCAAGGCATCCATGCCGACGTAAAGAAAGATGAAAGTCTCAGCAACAAATGACAAGGTAGCAAACGTATGCCTGTAAACAAAGAACCAAATCAATTGAGGTATGCATTTGTCTGAGGCATGTTTTGTCTCCAAATATCATGAGCCATGACCTTTATTGCCCTGAGGTAACACTGTCTGAAAATGAGTCTTTGGAAAAATATATCCTCAAATGAACTGTCCGAATATGCATTGGACCCTTATATTTGAGAAGAAATTAAGATTCAAAATAACAGAAGAAAACATACTTTGTAGTTACTCTTGAGCTCTCAGTCACATTGTGCCATGTATAATGTGACATCGAAATCCCGCAAAAGAATACTGTGAGAATGCCGCTCAAATAAAACAGCTGCAGGGGAGGCAACATTAAACTTACTTAACAAGCACATTAATCATCAGATTCAGAAGCTCATATCAGAAAGAATGAAACTGTCTTGTTATGTCAAGGAGAGTCTTACTTCAGCCAAAATATATGAGAGGTATGCCATAAGCATCATAACAGCGAATTCTCGATCTGTTGAATGCCTGGATCATGTTAAAATCAAGTACATTGAATACTTAGTGCTAGACTTCAACGACATCGAACCATCAATGCTGTACTGTGATACTTTTGTGTATAAGATATGATACAAACATATAAACAGGATAGGAATATAAGAACCTGTCAAAATCTATATAGCACATAACACAAATTACTAATGCATCAAAATACATGAACAGGACATGTAAACCCCTTACAGCAAAAAAAGCATACCTGCCAAAGTACAACTTTTTGATGATGTAAGCACTTACAAGACCAACCTGTAAGGAGAAAAGTATCAGACCTTGGTGGAAGTGCAAATTGCAATGCATACAGAATAAGTCAAATAAGAAGAGACTTACAAACACTCCTAGCATTGTGCTTGCTGAAAATAAATACAAAAATTTGCCAATGAACTTGAGAGCAATTCTAAAATTGATGTTAGAGAGGTCAAAACTTTGGATTGCCTTGAAAAGCACAACTGAGGTTGCATCATTTACAACACCCTCTCCAAAGACCAGACTGTAGAGTAATGGAGTCTCATCTTGATTAAGCACCTACACCATAAGAAAAACAGCTCCATGCTTGATATAATACTTGTCCATTTTACTTAATATTTTAAAAATAATAAGAAACATCATTAGAAATGATAGCTTAATATTTAAGTTATACAGATTCTCACAAGTTTGTATATCTATGTTGCACTATGTTCATATGATGTTTTAGCTATTTTTCTCTCCATTTTTATTTTAGGCATACCTGTAGTGTGCAAACAGAATCTGTTGCAGCAAAGATTGCTCCAATTGCTGTAATTGTAGGGAACAATAGTAAGACCATGAGACATGAATAAAGTCTTTTTGAAAAATAATGGAGCAATAAGGGAAGATACCTAGAAAATCTCCAAGACCCAAGGAGCCAATGTTCATTTCCTCAAAGAAGTAAATAACACCTGCAAAGTTTCAATTGCAACCAGGAATTACTAGGATATTCATCAACAAATTAAGCCAACCCCTAAAATTGTAACATTAAACTTTTTTCGGACACGTATTCGAACATCGGTTTGGGATCTCAAAATACATAGAAAAACTTGAAAAGGGTAAACATACTTGTAATGAACACAAACATGTATCCACTTTCACACCAGAATCCAAGTAACATAGACCATCAATCTCCACACACCAAAACAAAAGAGAAAAAGGTAAAATTTTGTATCTGAACTACTTAATTGCATCCATGAAGTTGTTCAACATACCTAAAGATATAACTGCACAAGATATTAATGTACCAATGGCACCAAACAGCATGATGGTGATAAAGTTGCGAAAAAATTGCTTCTTTTTCACCTGGAACCTGGTAGATAAAGCAAAGATCAGAAATTAAACAAAAGGTCAGGTGGCCTGTTAACAAATTGGAAACATTCTGCATATTTTCCATGAAGATAAATAAGAATAGAAGAACACACTCACCCAGCATTGAATATAATTGGGGGCAGGAGATAAATAAAGAAGAGATCTTCACTGAAGACCAAAAGATGTGAGCTTTTCCCCCCACTTATCCACAAAATAACAATACCAGTACATAGACCCTGCACATCAAATCAATTAAATCAAATGTATTTGAAGAATCATATCTCGTGCCATGTCTGAATATGTGTCGAATACCAATATTGAACATGGGAACTTTCTGAAAACTTAGCTGAATTTGTTCATAAACGAGTAAATCTATGGCACTGTATGTGAAGAGAGAAACTCACAATCAAAAGGGCAGTAATCGATTCATTCATCCATCGATTCTCCTCCAAAAGATGACCGAGCACAATGCAGGCGCAAAGAAGGGCGACGAATAAGTTCAAAGAAACTACAGAGGCATGATCTGAAGTAGAGAGTGTTTGTAGCTTAGAAAATACAGCACCTAACTGTGATGTCACCATATTGAGCTCTTCTTTGTATCAAAATTTACTTTACAACAAGTTGATTTTGAATGTAGCTGAAATCCAAAGCTTCAGACTGAGCTTTCAAATCTCACAATCTTTAAGAATCCTGTTATTTACAAAAACACATCAGAAAATCAACCAGTCAGGCTCATTTCTTAAGATCTTCATATTCTTACGAAAGACTTACCGAATTGTTTCACAACATGCAAAAAGGAAGCATTGGAATTTCAGGGTTTTTTTTTACAAAGAATTTGTGGTTATAGAAACATGAGGGAATTTGAAAAAGGATGATTGCATTCGAAGAGAAAGCATGGCAAAAAAGGAAAGGTATAATTCGAAATTTTCGGACATGAAGCTTCTACTCTCCCACCAAAGTCGCAAAAATTGCAGCATTTTTATGAGAATTTGGTGCAAATATTAAGAAAAATGTGGATGGATAAACAGGGAAATAAGCAGAGCGGGTTACACGGGGATGATGAACACAAAGAAAGGAAGAATGTAAAATTGAATCAGGAGAGTCGGATTCAATAACGGATTTCTAAATCAAGTGGTTTTTAAATTGATGGTCTAATGTAAGACTGTGTATACCGGACTACGGTAGTTAAGATTTAGAAATCAATAACGGTTTTCAAGTATAATAACACTTCTTTGCGCGTAAATTATTGTTAGGGAAAACTACACCACTGACCACCAAACAAATTGGGGATACCTATTTGAACCACCGAACTATAAAAAATGTCAATCACACCACCGAACTTATAAAATCAACCTATTTTGACCACCGCCGTTAAAAACATAACGGTAGAGTGACGGAACTGCCACGTGACAATTGATGGGTATATTTAAAAATTACACATTTAGTCCCTGTTATATTTAATTTTATTAATTTTATATTGGAGAGATTGTTTATCAATTTTTAAGAGAGAAAATAATATATAAAAGTCAGTCCAAATACCTGCTTATCCAAGATTTATATATGTGAACTTTGAAATTTTTAGGGTTAGAGTTTAGGGTTTATGATTTATATATGTAAAATTAGTATTTAGGGTTTGAGCTTTTGGCTTATAAATGTAGAAACTAATAAGAGATATATATATATTATATCTGGAGAATTATAGCACAAAATTGTGCTTGGTGTAGTGCCAAAGCTATTAGCTTTATCCCTAGGTGACCCAGGTTTGAATCTACACTAGTGCATATGAAGAAAAATTTATTTTTCTTCTCTAAATTGGTGGTGACACGTGTCACCACCTGATTGGAGGGGGAAATAAATTAATAGAATTAAATATAAATAATTAAAACCCTCCAATAAGGTCTTGACACGTGTCATCACTTAATTAAATAATTTATTATTTTATTCATTGAAAATTATGACTAAATTGAAAGAATGTGTAAATAACAGGGACCAAATGTGTAATTTTTAAATATACCCATCAATTGCCACGTGACAGTTCCGTCACTCCACCGTTAGATTTTTAACGGCGGTGGTCAAAATAGGTTGATTTTATAAGTTCGGTGGTGTGATTGACGTTTTTTATAGTTCGATGGTTCAAATAGGTATCCCCAATTTGTTTGGTGGTCAGTTGTGTAGTTTTCCATTATTATTATTATTATTATTATTATTATTATTATTAGGGTAATCTTTCATCAGATGTCCTTTCTGTTTATGGCATGTTCTGTCATTCAAATTAATAATAATTATTCTGATTACTTATATTTCGACTGTTATCGTTTAGGTCACTTGAGCGTTAGTTCCCGCTAACCTCGTTATACGATGACGTGTCACGTTAATAAAAATATTAATTTTAAATTTAACCCTCAAACTTTAAATTTTTTTACCATCTTTAAAAACTTCAATTATTTTTAAAAAATCTCTAACTCAAACCCTAATCCCTCTCTAAAAATCCCAAACCCCAACTACTACCGAACTGTTAGGCACTTCGGAGAGAGGAAGCAACTACTCATACATGACTTCTAGTCGGCCCTATATGTCAGCAAATTGGTTGCTTCCGGCTTGACGAAGGGAGATTTTTTCCTTCACTTCTCAAAATTTTCATGCTTTCCTCCATTTTTTCATGACTTTTGTCGGGGATCGTCCTTCACTATTTTTCAAGAATCATACTGAAAATGTGTTCGATCTACACTCATTGTACCATTATTGATCACTTACGTGAGTAACTTTTTTGGATGGAGGTTCTTGGGCTGTGTAAAGAGTAAAGACGCGAGATCCATGTTACGTGCTCTCAATGGTCTACTCTGAGTTCTTTAGAGCCTATCCTTTGTTTGAGGATGCATAGCTCCTTATAAAGGGCTGGATGGGGTGAAGGTACGTGTCAATCGATGAGGACATGTGTGTTAGTAAATTAGGTTTGTTGGGACTCGGACATTGACGCGAATCACGTGCACCATCACGTGATCTGGATGGCGCTTGCATGTCGAGTCCCACAACGAAATAATTTTAATCCTGCCGGGGTGTTCATATAAGAATGTAAATGAATATTCGTATGGTTGTGGTTCATTGATACCAAACTTTAAAGATTGTGATAAATTACGAGCAATTGCATTTGCCGGCTTAATCCATGACACAACTTTGGATTGGCATCTAAAAAAAATTCAAATGATAATCCTTTAATCAATTCAAATGATAATCCTTTAATCAATTGTTGCATTCATGGTGACATGTAACAAGAAATTAGAAGGGCACTCCACTTAGTGTTGATAACGTTGTTGCTAAGTAGAAACCTGTAACAACAAAAACGGGGTAAGAAAAAAATAAGAGAACAAAAAGAAAGAGGTTGAAGAAGAAGATAACGAGAGGGACTAAAATAAAAGCGGATTAAAAGTTGGGTAACCTAAATAAATTTTTTAAAAATTTAATAACTAAAATAAACGCATTCTAAAAATTTGGTGACCCTGGTGTACTTTACCCAAAATTAATTATAACTATAAATTAATTTATTTAAAAGTTAAATCATTTCAGAAAAAAAGGAAATAGGGCACTTGAAAATTGAAATTTTCTTTTAGGAATCTACGACATTTGCTATAACGCGAAGAATCAAAGTTAAGAATTTTTTTTAGTGAATTTCCTTATTTTTATTTCGAATGTAATATTTCATCATTTCATTTATTAATTTTTTTTTGAATAATGCCGTTTTGTTGTTATTAAAGCGTGCGGAAATAAACTAAAACATCACAGACCTGACTCAAATCCAAAACACGGATGGAGCCCAAAACCGGAAAAAGAAAAGAAAAACAAAGCTCGAACCCAATACAGTGGCTGAGCCCAAGAAAACATAAAGGTAAAGAAACAAAACGACACTTAACCCTGCATTTTCAGCAAGGGAATTGGGGCTCCCTTTATGGAGAAGATCGAACTTTCCCAATTCTTCCACCGAGATCATTCAGCACCGACGAACCATTGATCCTTTCCGAAGAACACCATGCAAGTCCGTTATAAGATCCTTCAGCCGCCGGTTGTACCACTCTCAAACCCCGGCTAGTCTACAACTCCGGCCAGACCAGAGTTCCTCGTCAAAACTTTCGGCTGTCAGACATCTGGGTTCGCTTGAAATCACCATGCAAGTCCTTAAGCAGCATCTTCAGGCCATCTTCATCACCCTCCATGCCCATTGACCCAATCGGAGCTCACGACCGTTCAGATCTACATCCGTGAGCCTTCTGTGTAACTATTTCAGATCCGGCATGTTTCCTTTAGCTTACATCTGGGTTTGCATGTCTTTAAGAATCACATGCATGACTTGATTCGGGGCCTCTTCAATCCAGCATCCTTCAACGCCGAGTCTTCCCAGGCCTGCAATCGAGTGGGCAGCTTTATTACCTGACCTAGGAGAGAAGATGAAACGACATGCTTGGAAGGTTTGTGCTAGGCTTTTTATTTCTGCAATTTCCCCCTGACCACTGATGCATCATCTGATTCTATTGTCAATTTTGTAATGAGGGTCCTGGAGTCACCTTCAACAATCACATGGTGAAAACCCAAATCAACAGCAAACTTCAGACCATGTATTATGGCTCTTGCCTCTGCATGGACCACCGATATGAACTCCTCCTGAGGTAAAGTTCCAGAGCCCATAATATGTCCGCTTTCGTCACGAATAATGAAGCCTGAATGCGCCTTTTTTGCTGCAGGGATACAACATGTGTCAACGTTAAGCTTGAAGTGACCTGGTGGTGGAGGGGTCCAGCATGCCTCTACTGGGGATCGAGGGGCATGGTAACTCCCTGAGGTACTCTCATATTCAGTAATGCTGCTCTTGATAAACATGTATAAGCCTTGGACTGTCTGGGATTTCCCTTCATGTAATTGTTTATTGCGTGCATGCCATATAGCCCAAATGGTGTATGTCAGTAGCTCGTTTGTACATGAATGTCTATGTTTGAATAACCAAGACAACCACTCAAAGTAGGATAGGTTACCTACATTTACAGGCCATGTAACTCCTAGGGTATGCCATAACTGTGATGAAAATGGGCAATCACGAAAAACATGTTCAATGCTCTCAATTGCATTATGACATCTGAAACACGTAGTATTTAGGGCTATTCTCTTTTGGTGTAGATTCTGTAGTGTAGGTAAATAGTTCCAGAGAGACTTCCATACATGGATTTTTACCTTTGAAGGGCTGTTTGTACTCCATAGTTGCTTGAAAACACCTCTGCTATCCGTAGGTAAAGTAGGGCTGTTAAGTAGTAGTCTGTAGCCACTCCTCACAGTGTATAAGCCCGAATGCTCCCCTCTCCATACCAGTTTATCATGTAAATGAGATGCTGGGAGAGGTATACTAAGAATTTCACTTGCCTCTTGTGGGTTAAAACTCGCATTTATCAGCTGTGCGTTCCATTCGTGTTCTCCCTGAACCATTAAATCTCGAACAATATAAAGCCCATCCACCCTCGGAGAAACAATCAATTTACCTACCGGCCCAGGCAGCCAGTAGTCCTTCCATATTGAGATCTGCATTCCATCTCCTATACTCCATTTCATTCCTTTTTGCAGTAGTCCTTTAGAGCTCCATATGCTTCGCCATGTGTAGGAGGGGTTCACCCCTAAGTTAGAATTCATAAAGCTTGTGTTAGGGAAATACCTTGCCCGGAATACCCTTGCAATAAGTGATCCTGGGTTCTGCAAAATACGCCATGCCTGTTTTGCCAATAGGGCTAAATTAAATTTGCCCATGTCACGGAACCCCATGCCCCCGTCTTCTTTTAGAGTACATAAAGACTTCCACTCGCACCAGTGAATACCTTTTCTAGCACCTGATTTCTGCCACCAGTATCGAGCTGTGATCCCTTCAAGACTTTTACAAAAAGATGCTGGCAATAGAAAGCAGTTCATTGCATATTGAGGGGTAGCTTGTAAGACTGATTTTATAAAAACCTCTCGTCCACCAATCGACAGAGGTCTGATGTTCCATCCTTCCGTTTTCCTCTGAAACTTTTCTCTTATACCACGGAAAGCAGCGTTTTTATTTCTCCCCACTATAGATGGCAATCCCAAATACTTCTCAGGGTTCTCTGATTCCTGCACCTGTAGCACCTGGCATATATTCTGTCTGACTAGCCCACTCACATTCGCACTAAAGAAAATTCCAGACTTTGCAAAATTTATTTCTTGGCCCGAGCATTTAGAGTAGACCCTCAAGAGATTTTTAATGGCCATCGCCCCATTATAGGATGCCTCTCCAAATATCAAACTATCATCCGCGAATAAGAGGTGGGTCACAGTTGGTGCGTATCTGTTTATCTTTGCTCCCTTGATTAAATTGTTTGCCACTGCTTGTCGCATCAAAGAGGACAGTCCTTCACTACATATTAAGAATAAGTATGGGCTTAGTGGGTCACCTTGGCGGAGGCCTCTAGATGGAACAAAGGTTGGGCCAAGTAAACCATTCAATACCACTGAGTAAGTTACCGTTTTAACACACAACATTATTCGAAGAACCCATAACCTTGAGAACCCCAGCTTTTCCAACATCGACTCCAGAAAATCCCATTCTACCCGATCATAAGCCTTACTCATGTCCACCTTTAGTGCAAAGGATCCGTTTCTTCCCTGTCTCTTATTTTTGAAGCAGTGAAGAATTTCATATGCCAAAAGTATGTTGTCCGTGATGAGTCGGCCTGGTACGAAAGCAGATTGGGCCTCATCAATGCATAAGTGGAGTACCTTCTGGAACCTGTTAACAAGCATTCTGGAAATTATTTTATACAGCACATTACATAGGCTGATGGGCCGAAAGTGGGCCATACGCTCTGGTGTGGGAACTTTTGGTATAAGGACGATGCGCGTATGGTTAATTAGCCCAATATCATGCTCACCGTTTAAAACCTCTATACAATACCGGGCCACTTCTTCACCCACTATGTGCCAGAATCTCTGATAAAATACTGCCCCCAATCCATCTTCTCCAGAGGCCTTAAGTGAACCCATTTCTTTCATAGCCTCTTTTACCTCTTCTGTCGTAAAGGCACGGTCCAGAGCATTGTTCATTTCCTCGGATATACACGTCGAAACGCCCTCGAGGATTTCTACCGGGTTTTCAACACCATTTGAATGAAACAGATTTCCAAAGAAGCTCGTTGCAAGGTTTAGCAATCCCTCATTCGAGTTAACCGGATTTCCTGACTCATCAACCAGCCTTTCAACTTTATTTCTTTTACGCCTCTGGGACGCAAATCTATGGAAAAAAGCAGTGTTTTTGTCTCCATTTCGAAGCCAATTTGCCCGGGCACGTTGTTCCCAATATAACTCCTCCTTATCCATCTCTAAATTCAGACTCAGCTTTGTTTCGGTAATGTCTAGTAATACCTCATCTGTGGGTGGCTGATCACTCAGCTGCTCAAGTCTTTTCTTCAAATCCCCCACTGTTACTTTCCTTGTTCTTCTTAATTCCCGGAACCATTTTTCAAGGCCTATTCCAACTTGCTTAAGGCGTTCAGGCAGAGTACCAGTTGAATTTTCCCAAAATTTTTTGATCTCACCTTCACATGAATCCTCCAATAGCCAAGCCGCTTCAAATCTGAAATGCCATACATTTGTTTCCCCATTTATTTCCGTTGTGTTCAAATACAATGGACAGTGGTCAGAAAAAGAATGGGGTAAATGGTGTAGAGCATACGAGGGAAATAGATTTAACCAAGCAGTGTTTGCAGTTCCCCGGTCCAATCTTTCCCGAATATTTGTAGTACTGAATTTTCCTTTTTCCCACGTAAACCATCGCCCTCGGTAGCCTATATCTTCAACATTACAATCGAGTAAAACTCTTCTAAAATCACTCATTTGCCTTTCACTTCGCGGAATTCCACCCTCCTTTTCATTTGAGAATGCAATCTCATTAAAGTCCCCAATAATTAACCATGGGAAATCTGGTGCATCATTAAGTTGTCGAAGAAGATTCCACGCAGCAGCTCGGTTCTGTTGTTCAGGGGCACCGTAGAACCCCGTTAGCCTCCAAGATTTGCCATCTGAATCATCTTCTATAATAACATCAACGTGCCTTTGGGAGTACGACCGAAGTGAGATAACACAATTGTTCTTCCACCCAATCGAGAGTCCTCCACTGCGTCCCGCTGCATCAACATCTATGCCATTTACAAATCCACATCGTCTCCTTACTTGCGCCATTTGTGCACCCCGTAATTTCGTCTCCATAAAGAAAACCACGGATGGGTTTAAGTCTCGCAGCATGTGCTGGAGACGCCGGACAGTCCGAGGCATACCCAAACCTCGGACATTCCAACATAAGAGTTTCATGGCGTCCGGCTGGCCTGGTTTACCAGACCTGCCGATATCTCAGATGTGTTACCTTTCACCAGTTCCTTTGCATTTGGATCCGCAGCTTCAAGTTGCATTCTCTGCCTTTTGGACCCATCCGTTTGAAAGATTGGGTTGTCTTCATTTTCAATAATCATATTATCAGCCCGTCTAGAGCCATCATCGTTACCTGTTGGGCCCCCATTGGTTTCAGTTGTAATTCGTTGGGCCCCAATAACTGAATTTGTATTTTGTCCAGTAACTGGCGTCGACCCATGTTCCCCCACTAACCGGTTACTTCCCAACCGTTCTGCAGCAGTTGCACTCGCCTCACCTGTACCCACCCCCTCCTCAACCAACCACCTGCTTCTCACCGTCGCCCCCCGCCGGGAAGGAGCCCTGATAGACAAATCCCACCCGAAACAAAACTCTCTTGTCGGATACTGCACCCGCAATGGGCAAAAGCTCTCACCGTGCCCCAATTTCCCACATACAAAGCAAAACAATGTGAGTTTTTCATACTCAAACCTGGCATATGAAGTCGCCCCATTTGGCAGAGCAAATTTTTTCTTTCGTTTTAGCGGTGACCGGACATCTATTTTTGCACGCACTCTCATAATTCGCTGATATCCCAGTTGAATCGAGCTAGAGTCGTACTCCATGAATTCACCCAGAAAATTCCCAATTTTCTTCGCCACATCCAATGACATAAATCCATGCGGCAAATCATGAACTAATACCCAATAGCAAACATGGTACAGATCAGTTGACATTGGATCTTCGCCTGGCAGTAGGCGATGCAGAATCAGCAAATGGGAATTAAAGTTCCAGGGGCCTCCCTTTTCTATTCGATCCACGTCCACTTTGTGATAGAGCCTGAATAGATATCTGTTATCACCCAAATCCGAAATGGAAATGCCTCCAATTGGATGCCATACGTTTGCCAACGTTGCCCACATTGACTGGAAATTTACAATACTATTGGTTAAGAACGAACCCACAAAACAGTTTTCAAAAGTAATGGAAGAAACAATTTCTGAGGTTTCAAGCGGTAAGACTTCCTCTTCTTCCTCCACAATCTCCAGCCCCGCTAACTCCTCTTCCACTCGGTCCATCAGTCCAACCCTAAGATACGAACAAAGATTTACCAGATAGAGAAACAAGAATACGTGCTATTCAGCAGAGAGAATACGTGCTATTCAGCAGAGAGAATACGTCGATTGTGGTTTTGGAAATATTTATTAATTAAATATTTTGTGAGCATATTCTCGTATTTACTATGGTCTACCTCTTTATTTCCTATTAGGGTAAACTACATAAATAACCACCATACTATTAGAAAAGTCGCGATTTGACCATCTTACTTTTTTTTGAAGCAATTAAACCACTATACTATTAAATTGGATGCAATTTGGCCACCAACCGTTAGAGGTTAACGGAAGGGTGACGTGGCAGTTAAAAAAATAAGGGTATAATTACACATTTGGTCCTCGTTACTTATACACTCTATTAATTTGATCCTAATTTTTATTTAATAAAATAAATTAATTATTTAATTATTTGGTGACACGTGTCACCACCTTATTGGAAGACTTTAATTATTTTTATTTAATTTAATTAATTAATTTCTCCCTCCAATCAAGTTGTGACACGTGTCACAGAAGGAAAATTGAAAACAAAGAATTGGGGGTGGGGGGATTCGAACCAGGGTTAGATTGGTGAGAATAAGCTAGGCTTGCCACCAGGCCAAACATACTTTCGTGATTTGGTGTTCGACTATTAAAGTTTAGAACGGACGAGTATGTGAAATTATCTAACTTCATAGCTCTGGCATGCATATTCTGGAACAACGAGAGAGCATCCTCTGCACAACCCAGTTAATTTCCATCTCATGTTGAACTCAAATCAAAAGCTTCAGTTTTCATCCCATGTTGACAATAACCCAAAATTAGTGAATTTCAAGTGATGGAACTCTTTATTGGGGTTTCTTTAAAAAGCTCCATAGCTTCAGTTAATTTCCCAGAAGCTGCATACGCAGCTATCAATGTGTTCCAGGTGAACTCATCCCGTTCAGGCATTTTGTCAAACAGCTTCCGAACTTCATTTATCCGACCCGTTTTGGACAATTCTTTCAAAACTTGATTGGAATCAATTTTCAATCGGCTGTAATTTGCAAAATGAAAATGATTTGATCGCATGTGAATGCATTGGTGAAATGACTTGAAATAAAAGTTGAAGAATTTGAAGTTTGATTTTATCATTAAAGCTTCCTATATAGCAGAAATGGAAGCCCCAACTACCAAAACTCTTTAAAAATGAAAAAGATTGAGAACAGAGCTAATTCTCATAATGGAATAAAAATGTTATATTTAGAGTAGAAATACCGAATACGGGTCGGAACTGAAAAAGATACGAGGTGGGTCTTTTTGAGTTTACATGGAGCTCCAAATGTTGAAGTAACTTGGCGGGAAACTCCATGGGAGCAGAACATATGAAGCTGAGCTGCTCCGAATTCGATAACAGGGAACCCCACCATTGGTTTTGTTTGTTTTCATCTCCTTGGTTTCTTCTGCATCGTCACTTATTTTACCTATTCAAATTCGCTTTGGCATTTCCTCCCTTGGGATGTTCCTTCATTGTACAATACGTGTAACAATATAAACATATACTATATGTGGTACTTTGTTTCACAAAAATAAGCTTAGCCTAGTGGTAAGTCCAACATCTTTTCAGCCATCCATCCTTGGTTTGAATCCCCTCTCACCCAATTCATTGTTTTCAAATTTCCTTCTCCAATCTTGTGACACGTGTCACAACCTAATTGGACGGGGAAATTAATTAATTAAATTAAATTAATTAAAGTCTTCCAATAAGTTGGTGACACGTGTCACCAAATAATTAAATAATTTATTTATTTTATTAAATTAAAATTAGGATCAAATTAATAGAGTGTATAAGTAACAAGGATTAAATGTGTAATTATACCCTTATTTTTTTAACTGCCACGTCACCCTTCCGTTAACCTCTAACGGCGGGTGGTCAAATTGCATCCAATTTAATAGTACAGTGGTTTAATTGCTTCAAAAAAAAGTAAGATGGTCAAATCGCGACTTTTCTAATAGTATGGTGGTTATTTATGTAGTTTACCCTTCCTATTAACTATTTTTTGCCGCAACCGGCAACCCCCTCTAAAATCCCTTTTAATAAAAATCTCCCGCAAAACATTGATTTTTATTGCTGCTGTTTCACTGTCTAGTTTTCAAGCTTCAACTAGGTTTTTTGTTTTGTTTTTAAATTTGTATAGTATATTTCAAGCCCCCCAATTTTATTAACTCTATTTACTTAACAATTTTATTGTTTCATTTTTTCCGGCAATCATTGTTAACGCTCCGTGAAGAAGAAAAGAGGAAGGACTGGAGAGATGGGTGCACAGAAAAAGGGTGCGACCGCTAGGGTTTCTGAGGACTCCGAAGTGGTGGCACATCATCCCCTGCAAGCCATTCTCTTAGCCGATAGCTTCACTACCAAGTTCCGTCCGATAACCCTCGAACGCCCCAGGGTAATCCGTATACATATACTTACCCTGTATTCGCATATGCATGTTACTCAATTTTGTTAACTTTGCTTTTTTGGTTGAATAATGAATATCAAAGGTGTTGTTGCCATTAGTGAATATTCCAATGATAGATTACACATTAGCTTGGCTTGAATCTGCGGGAGTGGAGGAGGTTTTTGTGTTCTGTTGTGCTCATTCGAAGCAAGTGATAGGTTATTTGGGCAGTTCTGAATGGTCTTCGAAACCAGATTTTTCAGTCACAACGATTGAAGCTAACGATTCCATCAGTGCTGGTGATGCTTTGCGTTTGATCTATGAACGCCAAGTGGTAATGTTGTTGATTCTCTTGTATCTTTTCCAGTAAATGAAATATGAATTTATGATTTTGGTTGGAAATATGTCAATAAGATTTAATGCATTTTACTTGGAATTAAATACTGTCTTTGTAATCACGAAGAAAACTCTAGCTATAATGTTTAGTGATGTTTACTCATATTCAGCTTGGTCATTGTGGAGTCAAGCTTGAGCAGTTCAATGTCGAGCCAAATTTGAGTATATTAATGATTGACTCAAGTAGCATGTGAGCTAATTGAGCTTATTTATTTTTATTATATGTACTTTTGGTTAGTGTTGAAAATTTTCAATATGAACTTGAACTCGAGCTTGAGCAGTGAGCACAAATAATCAAGTATGAAATTGAGCATGGGAATTGAGATAATCATTTACTGAGTAAACTACCCTGATCAAGTCAGCCTGATAGTTCCATCTTTATCTTGAATCGAGCTCTAGCTTTCAAAGTGAAACTTGACTGGGCTTGAACTGAGCTTCGAGCCTTGAATTTCAAGTTAGTCTCAAGTATCAACATGATTGCAGCCCTGGTTTTATTCAATGTGGATGTTCTTAGTTTTGAGTATTAGGAGTTTTTTTTTTTGGTTCTGTTGTTTGTAAATTTTGGAAATGACTTGTTTGCTCCCCTTGTAAAGCATTGTGTACTAATTTTGCGCATTGTTATTTTGGGTATGATGCTCTTTCAGAATCTTCTCCGAAAAGTCATTGAAATGTAAAGAATTATTTCGCCAATTTGTTCAATGCTGTTTTGGAGAAACAAATTATAGAAGCAGATTCTATAGAAAGCAAATGTCTTATGATAACCATATTATACAACATTATGTTAAAATTGGTGGACTGCCAAAATATGTGTGAATAGAAATAAGAGACTTTTGTTAAATTAGAAACACATGGATTATCATTACAGCATTGACATGATGCAAGGAGGTAACTATAAGTCTATAAGCATTCCCATCTATCATGTTTGTGTCCTAGTTTTCTAGATGCAGATGAATGAATTTTGGAATTTGCAGTATCAAGTTGTTGCTCTTTGAAAGTAATAGATCACCTCTACTAAAAAAATTGACCTGGTTAGTGGCATTAATATTTTGCAGTTGTTATTAAGTCTTTAGTTGACACTTTATCCCAGGATCAAATGCTGGACAACCCTATTCTGTCCCCCTAATCAAAAAAAGGAAAATTTGCAGTTATTGCTAGAGGCAATCAAAGTGGTTTTCAGATGTAGACAAGTTTGCAATATAAAGTTTGTTTTAAAAAAAGTTTGCAATATAAAGAAAATGAGGACCACATTACTAGATTTCTCTTTGGTTGTACTTCTTTGGACTATATGTTTAAATCTTTTATAGAGTTTATTGTTGGGATGCTTTTTTTAAAAGATTTTTGGCAATTGATAATCACGTTTGGATTATTCACAGCATTCATTATTTGAAGCTTGTTTCACTCGCCACCTCCTTTTTTTTTGCCTTCTTATCTTTTCAGATAGATGGAGATTTTGTTCTTATTAGTGGAGATACAGTGAGCAACATGTCTCTTACCCAGGCGCTTGAAGAACATAAAGAGAGAAGAAAAAGAGATGCTAATGCAATAATGACTATGGTTGTTCAACAGTCAAAGCCTTCTCCAATCACACAACAGTCTCGACTTGGCACTGATGAACTCTTTATGGCTATAAATCCTGACACAAAACAGCTTCTATATTATGAGGATAAAGCAGAATATTCAAAAGGGTTCATATCTCTTGATAAAACACTTATAGCTGATAATCCTTCTATTGTTCTTCACAATGATAAGCAGGTTCATTCTTCAAATCATCCATTGGAATTCTCTGGTCACTTTTCAGATTTACCTATTATGAAATTTTTTTGCACATGGACATTGAACAAGGCAGCTATTAATAAGATAATTTCTGGTTTTATCTATTTTGTGGTTAGGATGCCAATCTTTACAAATTTTAGTTTCATTTATTGGTACTGAACATAATTGTTTGTTAATAATGATAAAATAGATATAATGACTGTGGATTTTAACTTGGTTGGCTAGTAGTTGATGCAATAAAATCTTGCTTGTTTCAATTGATAGAGGAGCTGATATCTCTATTTCCTTTCTACTATATAACTGTTGGCTGCAGCTTAGTTCTCTGCTTACCTCCAATGGCAGTTTATAACATCTTGTTCTTCATTAATTTACTCTGAAAATTTTAAATTTGTTGCTTTTTATTGTAGAGACTCTTTATCCTTTTTTGTAGGGTTCTGTATTTGATCAACAGTATATCATTGATTCTCCCATAATCAAAATTTTTTTTTAGTTTTCTAACTTTTTCGAGCTACATGACTTGAAGCCTTTTGCTACTGGTAGTTATACCAATAATGTCCTTGAGTTCTCCTTGTTGCAACAGCCCGGATTCTTTATTTTCTTTAACTCAAGCTACCTAGATAAATGTTGAATGTATATTATATTTGCTACTTCTTTTTAGGTCTTATCATTGTTCACTGAATAATCAGTGTTTGCTTTTTTCAGGATTGTTATATTGACATATGCTCTGAAGAAGTACTAAGTCTTTTCACAGACAATTTTGACTATCAACATCTACGACGTCATTTTGTTAAGGGATTGCTGGTCGATGATGTACGTGTTACCTACTATAAACTTTCATCACGTTTTTTGAAGTATTCTTTGATAACCCTCTTGCTGACAGCAAAACAAAAAACATGAGCATGCTAAAGGGAAAGTTAAAAAAGAAGAGAGAAAAACTGGGGAGCTTTTCCTTATGCACCCAAATGTCTGCGTAAACATATCTTTGTCATAGCTGTCCTTGTCTGTAAACGTTGAGTGAGCTTTATTCTAGATCTAAGCATCTGAATTTGCAAACTGGATTCTTTTATTTCTAACACGCATTATAATAAACTACCACACTTTCCCTTAATCATACTATCTTTTTCTTTTTTGGCAAAAAGTATTGCTTTTGCACTGTTCTTTTGGATAGCTAATCTGGTGTTGTATGTGTCTTTAGTAAAACAATGGATAACTTCCTTCCAAAATGTTGAAATTTGCTGTCATTACAATGTTAATAATTATGAAGTTTTTTGTTTTCAATTTAAATTGATATATCAGAAATTTGGAATGAAAGTTTGGGGTATGCTAATACATACATTTTTTGTATATCCATCTTAGATCTCATATTTGAGTATGCTTTTTCTTAAAGTTGAGATCTTATGATAAAGAGAATCATAGAATTGGAGTAATATAGTAACTGCTATTTGCTGCTGTGTGGCTTAATACTATAATATCTTATATCATATTGCTTGTTGCTTCTATTTTTGTGGCTGCAGATTATGGGTTACAAGATTTTTACTCACGAAATTCACTCAAGTTATGCGGCAAGGATAGATAACTTCCGAAGCTATGATACTATAAGCAAAGACATAATTCAAAGGTGGACTTATCCATTTGTGCCGGATATACTGTGTGACAGTTCTGCAATAAAACTTGAGAGACAAGGAATTTACCGAGCATCAGGTATATATTGAAAGAAATGAATAGTTATCACGATTTGCAATAAAGATTCCTTGCTTTAATCGTGTAGCTTTTGCAACACTGCTATTTCTACCTACTTGATTTGTTTTCTTCAGGGATTTCATTGGAAGTGGTTTAACTAATGTTTTCTTTTCTTCTTTCAGATGTCACACTGTCACGTTCTGCTCAAGTAGGTTCCTTCACTGTCATTGGACAGGGCACAACAATTGGAAACAACACAAAAATCTCTCATTCTGTCATTGGAGAAGGGTGTAGTATTGGATCAAATGTTACAATAGAAGGGTCCTATATATGGAATGATGTTACCATTGAAGATGGCTGTAAGTTAAGTCATGCAATAGTATGTGATGGTGTGACAATGAAGTTAGGTGCAGTTTTGGAGCCTGGTGTTGTCCTATCTTTCAAGGTATGCTTCACTTGAAACACTCTAGACCTTTTTTTTAAGTGTTATGATTTTATAATGCTTCGTTTTGAGTGAATGGTACACGGAAACATTCTCTGATTGATAATGCTTTTTAGCTCAAAGTTATTGTCCACCGATTTTATTTTGATTGCAAGAGATCTGAACTTTTATTTTCTTCAGGTTGTAGTTGGAGAACAGTTTGTTGTTCCTGCGTACTCGATGGTTTCTTTAATTCAACAGCCAACCCAACAAGATAGTGATGAGGAATTGGAATATGCTGACAATAGTAGCGGCACTGTAGAGGTTCCTTGTAAGTTCCAAGACATAAATTCCTATCTATGTCACTCGTACTTAGGTGTGAGTGTTGGATACGGCTAAGTAGCCAACACATGTATGTTCAACCTTTTTTCTGAGTATTCCCTTGTATTTGGAGGATCCTTGAAGGGTTGTATCCTCTTATTGGACAAGAGTATTTCAAGAAGCATGAAGGGTGGAACAACATAGATTCTTATTATCTGTTTTTGTATAAATGCATTTGTTGTTGTGTGTGTATTGTTTAAATGTTTTTAGCAGATACCACTGTACTGAAGCCTCGACTTTATGTTTAACAGTGTAGGAAGGACAGATACCTTAAACAATTTGAAGTTGTTAATATTGTTTGTTTTATACTTTGCTTCTAAGCACTTGGACGTAAATTTAGCTTGATGTTTGGTATTGCTTTGGGCTGATTTCTTTTTACTTCTGAATGGAATTCTTACTATGTGCATATTTGTATGTGGTTTGATGATTGGTATTTTGTGCCTGGAATATTTATTGTCATACTTGTGAAGCTACTTCCTAAATAGAGAGAGCATTATTTTATCACCTTATAGAAGTTAACCAATCAATTACTTATGCAGCAGATAAATTGAATGGGGAAATTTCATCTGATTTATCCAACACACAATATGGGTCCACACCTGAGGTTAGTTCTTTGCTTATTTCTGGCCTTACTTTCAAGGCATTGATGTTGGTTTTGCTTGCAAATGAGTGCGAGGTGAAAATGGAAGTATGAATTAATAAGAGTATTATGAAACAAGACAAAAAAATGATTGATATTATTAAATAGGCTTAAAAAAAGGCTCCTGAACATACCACTTTATCTGAATAACCCTATGCTTTTATTACGCCCAAAGAAGAACTTAACCTTTAAAGCCTAAATATGTTAGACTTTTCATTTTTGTTGAAGTACTTACGTCTGACCGACATATGTTTTGCAATGGGTATGAGGATGACACTCGAAGGATCATCTGCCAAAGGATCACCCAATTGGAAACAGCTTTAAAAAATTTAACATGCCCATGTCTGATTCATGCCTGTAGGCTGTATCTATCAGTCACACTCAAGTCTGAGTAAGATGGCCCAAGTAGAACTTAACATAAAATCAACCTTTCATTTCAAACAAGGGATTATTTGGGCACAGATTAAAGGATAACAGCTTATTTTGGTTCAATAAAAGTATAGGGCTTACTTAAAAAAGTAACATGGTTCAACGGCATTTTTTAGTATTTTAGCCTGTTAAATGCCGTGTGAGGTTGAGGATGTATATTTTTTGGCAAAAGATTTGACCATATCTGCGACAAAATTTTTTCGGCTCTCTCTAGGGGTGCTAACTGAGTTGAGCAGCTCGAGCTCGACTCGGTCAAAACTCGGCCAATCTTGACTCGAATCGATATGTTCGCGAGCAGCTTGTTAATTTTTTTTATAATATGTTAGTTTGGTGTATTTGTGGATTGTTACTTTGGAGTTTAGATTTTAGAATTGCTTCACACATTATTTTGATTATTTTTTTGTTAAATTTGTTAATATATGTAATATTAAGCTCTATATAGTATTACTAGATTTTACATATATTAAAAAACAAGGTAAAAATTATGGCGAGATTAACGAACAATGAGTTTTTTTAACGAGCACGAGTCGAGCAAAATTTTATCGAGTTTATCGACTATCGAGTCGAATCGAGCACGAGTTGAACAGTTTTCGAGTCGAGTCGAGCACTGCTCAGCTCGTGATCGACTTGCTCGATAAGCACCCCTAGCTCTCTCTTACATCTCTCTGGCAAATAAAAACTATGCAATTGTTTATGGTCATCAGCTTGGTACCGGTGGAGTTGGTTATATTTGGTCAATCTTTGAAGGAGGACATGATGAGGAATGGAGGCATTCAGTTGCACCTATTCCCACAGACAAACTGGCTAAGATAATGCTTGATAAAGATGAGGATGAGGAACTGTTAACTCAAGATGGGAATGCACTTGTGGAAGAGCTGAAGTCTGATTCTGAAGATGACGATAATGAAGGCTCTAGAGATGACTATGCCTCCTTTGAGAAAGAGGTAATGTGTTCAACTGATTCCAGTGATAGTATGTAGTATAAAGAACTGTTCACAGTTCCCATTCTGGTTTGCAGGTGGAAGCTACCTTTTTAAGGGCTGTTCATGAAAATATCAAAGTAGACCATGCGGTTTTAGAGATGAATGGACTTCGGTAAGTTTGTTGATTTTAGTTCTCTAAGAAACTATCTCTTCATTTTTTTGGAAGTACCTATGTTGGGCATGAGTGTTCGATACATCAGTATGAGGATATGACCTCCAATGATCCTCCAAATGCATAGTAAAAATTAGAGATACCTAACTATATCCATGTCAAACGCCTGTCCATATCATGCTTGCATCTGAGCCAAGTAACATAGCCAGCAAGTCAGGGCCATAAACCTAGTTGGTGTACCTCTCAACTGAAGTTCCCTAAATATTTTCCCTCTATAAAATCATGTCCTTTTGTATTAGTTGAAAGTAAAATACCTAAAACTGTCTGAGTGACTTGTCTCTGCCATTTCTTCAGATTGTCTTACAACATTGCAGCTGTGGACTGTGCTGCAGCAATATTTTACTCAATGATGAAACTGGCTGTAGAATCTTCGCATAGCTCAGCTAGTAAGTGAATTATTAACTTATTCATTATGTTTATTTTCATTTATTTATTACTTCGCATTTCTTCTATATATTTGTAGGTGAATTGCACAGAAATGCCGTGGAAGTAATCACAACATGGCAGAAACTTTTGAAGTCTTTCCTGCATGATATAGATGAGGAGGTTTGTGTTCTTTTAGCTGAAATTTCCATGTATTTTATTTGGTTACTTTTAGTTATAAGCTGAAGGGAATAATACTTGCTTTGTCCAACAACATGATCTGTTGATAAACTGCTAGACTCATAGTTCCATTGACCAAGGTTCAAACCTTGACAATCTTAATGATTAATCGGATGGGTGGTGACGTTCAATTTTACCTATGTTACTTGGATTTGGGTGTGTCGGATACAAATATGACATTGGTATTTTCTTTCTAAGTTTTCCCATATATCTTAGAAGGTTTTTGGAGCGTCATATACCCATACCCATGTCTGAATATGTGTTGGATTGGACACTGGTACTTTAGGCAAAATGAAGAGTTGGAGCAACATAATTTTTTTACCATGTCAATATCAGTTTCTATAAATGCACACTTTCCTATTATAAGAACTTAGATGCCCTTGTCTATTCAACAATTTTTTGCTAAACCTTTCATGATATTGCTCAACAGATTGAGGTTATCTTGAAATTTGAAGAAATATGCTTGGAATCTGCCAAGGAGTTCTCGCCATTGTTTCCCCAGGTATTTCTAAAGATATATACGTTGAGTAGTCTAAATCTGCAAAGAGAGTCATTGGTTAATACGATCTGACTAGTAAGACTTTTCACATTATACGGTTAACCGTTTAGTGGAAAATAACTGAAAAGAAAATATTGCCAAATACCCCATGATTTGTCATAAAAACCATTAGTTTTTTTTGGGTGTAAATCGCATTTGATTAATCGAAAAGAATAGGTGTAGATCTAGGGATGGCAACAGATTGGATATTGCCAATTTTTTAAAATATTCTAATCCTTTCAATTTACATAGTATACTTATTACCCACACATTACTATCCGAATCCACACTTGATTTGCAATATCTGTCAGATATTTGAATATGCTAAGTATCTGAATTCATCAAGTCAATTTTTTTAAAAGGATAAATATATAAAATTAACCAAGAATCAAGTATTAAATAGACATCAAATTTAGATATATGAATCTGTTCTATGTATAAGTTAAGTGGAATTAATTACAAATTTGCATATCCAACTTTATACGAACCAAAACCAAAGTGGATTCGGATATTGGATATTCAAGGGTTTCTATGCAAATCTTTTAAGGTAATAAATTTAATATCCAAACTCACAAAAAACAAGTTTTTTCTTATACTATTCATTGCCATGGTTGGGTAAGTATAGAAGCTACTCTACCATTTATTAGAGATGTTTAGGACTGTTTTAATTGGCTGATAACGAACTTTGTAGCAATTTCCCTTTGTTCCTGTATGTATATGTATGAATTATGAATCTTGAATCGTTGAACAAGGAGATTTTGCAAATCCTCATCTGCAACTTGTTCACAGATTTTGCATCTTTTATATGATAAAGAAATCCTACAAGAAGATGCTATTTTGAGGTGGGCTGATGAGAAGGAAGGTGCAGATGAATCAGATAAAGTGTTACTTAAGCGTTCCGAAAAATTTATACAGGTAAAGCAATGGAACCATCTTGCTATTTCCTAGTGTATGTGTTATTGGGATTCAGATGGGCGTTGGATACCGGATTATCTGATATGTTTTTGGTTATTATTCGAAGGATTATATCTTTATCAACATGTTCATAAATGCAATTTACATGTGTATATAAAGAAAATGAAGAGTCGGAGTAATGGTTTATAAGATTGTTTGCACGATTAAATTCATCTCACTTTGTTTATTTTGGCGTGTCTTAATTATGTCTTAAGATGTTATTTATGTTTATGGTTTTTATTACAGTGGTTGAGGGAGGCAGAGGAAGAGGAAGAAGATTGAGACAGCTAAGGTTATCTCATATTTTTTACTTTGTTATAATAATCTAGAGAAAAGTTGTATACTCGTATTGTGTTTAAAGTTTTATAAGTTTATATAAATATAAATCTTAATATTCTTTTAAAAAGAATGATAAATTTAACCCTCAACGGTTACATTTTTGTCAATTTTGCCCTTGTACATTTTTTGCTACATTCGATTAGCATTTTTTAGTCAATTTGGTTGGACTTTAACGCAAATGATGATTAGGTTAAAATTTTATGACACTGGTGTGACAATCTATGCAGTGATTCACGTGTATTTTATAGCCTTTCTATAAAATTTAAAACTTAAATTTTAAACTCTAACACCATAAATTTTAAATTTTAACCATAGCCTTAAATTTTATGTTGTACACACTAAACCTTAAATCTTAATCTAAAATCTTAAACTCTAAAATTAATAGGCTTGTGTATCAAAATTTTGTTAATCTAATAGTTTGTATCATCTTACATTCTTTTGTAATAAATTAATTTTCAAAATATGTTTTTAATGATTTTAAAATTATTTGATGATTTGACAACGTGTTAGTTTTGTGAAAAAATAATGACAATCAATATTTCCATGGAAATCACAGCAAATTGACATAAAAATGTTAAGGTTGAATAAAATAAAATGGCTTAAATGGTACCCATTGCCCACTAAATTGACTTAAGCAACTGTTTTTGTTCAAATGTGCCACTTGGTGCGGCGTATAAAATTTTGTTTTGACGGAAAAAATATGGGACGACAGGGGAGTAATTTGGAGAATAATCCAAATGAAAATAAATATTTCGAATGCAAGGATGTTGAAGAATATTTGGGGATATAAGCCATCTTTTATAGTATACAGGGGATATCGTCATGTGCAGGTGACGAAGTCTAATTTTTTAATATTTTTTTTCAAACTTCGTCATGTGTCGGTGGTGAGGTCTAATTTTTTAATACTTTTTTCTTAAACCTCGTCAATCGCCATGTGCAGGTGGGGAGGTCCCCGTGTACAGTAAAAAATGGCCTATATCCTCAAATATTTTCCAATATCCCCTATATTATAAATATTGACTTCTATTTGGCCTAAAAATTCAACGGAACGGACAACAAAAATAGCAATTAAAATTTAAAGAGGTAAAACGTCTCAAAACATTTTAAGTAGTATAAATTCTACTAAACAGCAACAATAGTTAGGAACAATATCTATTAGGAAATTAATTAAAATGTTTAAACTTATGGGATCAGCAATGGGAGTATGGAGGGGACAATAAACGCTTTACATTTGTATCACTTTAAAATTTCTCAATTTTTTTTTTTTATATTTGTAGGGTCATAACCTCACATGTCCTTTCTATGTTCCGTTATTATCAATAATTATGAATTTCTTTAGCAAATTTTAATAAAACAAATGCTACTATCAAATAAATATAAAAATTCCACTTATTTTAATTTTTTCATCGAGATGAATCAGAATTTCGAAGTGGCAATATTTTCAATTGTAAGATGAGGCCACATTTGAATCGACGAACCGTGACATATGATCCATCCTTTTCTAGCTTTGGGGAAGATATGCCTCGGCCACTCCCAAACATCATCTTTGATTTGATTCTAAACCTTTGTATTTTAGAATCAAATAATATCCTCTTGGAATGAACTTAACATCTACAAAGAAAGACCTTTCCAATGTAAAGACTACCATATGAATAGTTGTGAGTAAAACACGTCTATAACGGCGTTTTATTTGTGAGTAAAACGCCACTAAGTACGAGTATTTGTGGCGTTTTGTTATAAGTCCTATTGCGATGTTTGTATTGCCACTAAAAACGTGTCTATTTAGTAAAACACTATGATAGTTATATGAATATTGCGTTGTATCATAAAACGCCGCGATATGTTCAAAAATAGTGGCGTTTGCTTTTAAAACGCCGCTAAATGTGCCGCAATATACCAAGTTTGGTGTAGTGAGTAATTTTACTCAACATAAATTTCCTACAGGGCTAGTTTAACATTGCTTTTGAAAATTGATTTTTAAAAGTGTTGTTAAAAAGGATTTTAAAAAGTTGGTCGTAAGATTTTAGTGTGAAGTATTACTGTCAAAAAGTACTTTTAAGAAGATAAATGACCATTTTGAACATGATATTGTAAGTTATATATATGTGTATGTATATATAAATGATATTCAAATTCTCTAATGTTATAATATATGAAATATATCAGCTTAAATTATTATAAAATATAAAAATATTTTTATTAATAAATATATTTTTTAACAATTATATGTGTTCCATGAAAATATAACAAAATTGAAACATTTTATTTAAAATTTTTGACATAAATAAATATATATCATTTTAAAATTAGGAAATAATTATTAATTATATCTTCGTAAAAAATTATAAATTTATAAATTATAAATAAACACAATAATAAATGAAAGTTAAAATTATAATTTGGCTCTCAAAATCACTTTTACAACCGAAAAAACTAAAAAATTTAGCACAACTTTTGGGTTTAGCAGTTTTTAAAAGGTGAAAATCACTTTTCAAAAGTAATTTTTTTCTCCAAAAACTAGTTGTTTAGCACAGCTTTTAGCTTGAAACCAGCTTTTGTAACCAAAAGTTAGTTTGAAAAACAATGCTAAAATGTAAAGTAAACAAGATTCTTACTTCAACTTCAAGTGAAACAAAACTCTAACTAACTACTTCAAAATCTTATATCCAACAAATCAAGTGGATCAACTGACCCTAATTTTGAATGTAGCTCCTCACTTAACATGTATGCCATATGATGTATATTCAAATGCCAACTTCTTGATGCAATATTTGAACATGAGGTTTTTTTTTTATCGAAAAAAATGAGGTTCAAAATCATCAATGCGGGGAAAAATTAGTACTTTGTGTAACATATCTTTTGAGTATGTATGTTTGGATTTCAAGAAAATTCTTATAAACTATACTTTTATGAGACGTGATTTTGTATCCGACATTGGCCTCGGAATCGGCTAACAAAACCATATCCATTATGTTTTTCTCGCATCGGCGGTATTATTTAAGATTCCATGCTTGGATTTACTGTGTTGAATATATCTTCAAATGGGAGTTGATTTCAAGGAAAACTTTGTTATCACTCCGCCACCTTAAACCGCAATTTCTATGGATTTAAACTGTGTTTTAAGAATTGCAAGATAGTGATTGAATGCTTAGTTGGTGAGAATTTCAAGGTTCCAGCTACCACAAAAGAATATCCAGCTTTTTAAATGATAATCACTAGGACAACAGTGTGTGTATAAATGAAGAACTGGATGTTCTCCATTGGAAAATTTTCAGCTCTTTCACATATTTGTAAATATTTGGATTCCATCTCTCTCCATGGTGTAAAGCCTTTAAGGGTTTAGCATAGAAGATGACAACACTTCATCCATGGCTGAAACTTGCCGCCACCTTCTGCATTAACTGCTTCATTTTCATTGCCTTTGCTTCTCCTTCACTTGCAGGTTCATTTCTGTTTTCTGTTTAAATGAAAATCTTCAATCTTTTCCAAGGGATTTAAATAGCATTTGCAACTGTCGATAATTCGATATTAATCGTTACCGAAAATGTGTCCATGGCTGTAGTCTAACAAATTTTCCTGTGGTTTGCAGACTGTACCTTGAATTTCACTTCATACCCTTACCTACCAAGTGGTGACTGCAGTGCTAACAATGGGAAAGACATGTTGTGGGGTGGGATATCTTCACACCTTTGCTGTCGAAACGCCTTGAATGCCTTCGCTCAAGCTCTTGCGGTTCGAGCTAATCAAACACCAGACGATGCCATCTTCATTGGACAAGATTCATGGAAACAATGCAGTTCTCCATTTCCATCACAACAATCGGTTTCCATAGATTCTTGTGGATTTGGCAATTTTTACTCAGGCAGTTCTTCCCAGTGTACAAGTTTAACTCTGTCACAAATTCAAGGCAGTCCACATTACTCGGAAGCAGTAAAGTTATGTTCTAACTTGAGTTCTTCATTTCAAAGCTCCTGCAGAAACTGCACTGATGCCATAGCAAGTCTGGCTGGTTTTCTATTGCAACTATTACAAGCACAGACTGACAGTACTGAACGAACATTATGTAATCTAGCTTCTGTTCTTTCGGTTTCCGCTGCGAATGTCACTGATAGCTCTTTTGGTGCAAATTTGTTTAGCTGTATGTCCTCCTTAGATCATTTTGGTAAGGACCGTAACTTATTTAGATGTCTTTTTTGCCTATCTTACTCCGACTTTTCATTTTTCTTGAACTTTACTTGTCCAACATCTGTGTTTGAGACAGTTTTGGACATGTGGAAATCCTGCAATGACTCCAAAACATACCCTTTTTAGATACATACTTGTATCCGACACTCGCACTCTAGTCTGAGTAATATAAGTTCAAGTTTCACTAATCCTGACTTTGAGCCTTTGTTTGCCTAACAGATTCAAGCTACATCAAACTCAAAAGTAAGTTGAATTGCTTATCTCCATCTCTTGCTGCTGTTTGAGCCAAGGATTTAAATTGCGGTCGCGGTTTCAGTGAATATCTAGGATAAATGTCACCGGAGAAAGCTGAAACCGTAAAATAGTGTATACTTTTAAACCCCTGGTTTGAGCTGCCACTGAAAAACTTGTAAATGCTCACTGAAATCATTTTTAGGGTCCCTGGCAAAAGCACTTCTTGCGGTCTTTGTAGCGGTCATGGTGCTGATGTTGATCCTAGTCTTGGTAAAATTTGTGGCCTTAAAGAAGGGCAAGAGCGAAAAAAAGCTTCTCAAACCAATGCCATTAAAAGACAACTATACCTGGTCTGGTCTCTACAGGTTTTCAAAGGCTGAGATTGAGAAAGCTATAAGCATTAACAATAGACGGAAGAGTTTAGGCCGAGGGAGTGCCGGCGAAGTTTACGAAGGCAGGTTGCCTAGTGGACAAGTTGTAGCCATTAAGGAGATAAAGAAAGGCAACTCTTTGGATACTTTCGCTAGTGAAGTTGCGGGTCTTTCCCGGATTCGACATCCGAACCTCGTTTCTTTGCTTGGTTGCTGTGTCGAAGGCGACGAGCAATACTTGGTCTTGGAGTATTGTCATGCGGGGAACCTATCTCAGCATCTCCTGAGTAATTATTTTCTTCAGACCATTACATGTTGCTTGTTCTTTCAGTAATTTGCTAGTTTTCCACCCCAAATTGCAGTGTTCAAGCTTTAAGAAGGGCAGTGGCATTACAGATGCTTGGATTCGAGTCGAAAATCTGTTGAATGTCACCTTTTACGATCGAGAATTATGAACTTACCTGACTAAGTTTAATTTTCAGGGAAAGACTGCGTCTTGACATGGGATAGAAGAGTTAAGATCCTAAGAGACTGTGCACTTGGGCTGAGGTATCTCCATAGTTACATTGATGGATGCATTGTGCATAGAGATATTAAGGTAATAGTTCCTCTGATCTTTCATCTTTTCTTAAAATACTTGTATTCGACACTCGAGGAGTGCGAGCAACAGTCTACGAACCGATTATTCGAATAATTGTACCTAATGCTGAATGCTGGTGTTATAGCTCACAAACATCCTCTTGACTGAAGATTTGGAGCCCAAACTCTCGGATTTTGGGCTAGCAAAGATGCTAGGAATAGAGGAAAGCAAAGTGTTCACAGATGTGAGAGGAACTATAGGTTATATGGATCCAGAATATATGACCAATGCAAAGCTAACATGTGCCAGTGATATATACAGCTTTGGCATTGTAGCCTTGCAACTTCTATCCGGACAGAAAGTTATCGAGTTGGATCTCGATGCCAGCGAACAACTTACACGAAAAGTACGTAGTCCAGTATTGATCGCGATAGTAACGGTCATTTTAATCCGGAATGTAAAGATGCTAACCAATATAAATTTGATGTAGGCAACGGATGTGAGCATGGGAAAACGTCCATTTACGGATTTTGAAGATCCGAGGCTTCATGGGGATCTCAACAGGAAAGATTTCGAAGCCATTCTAAATATTGCAGTACTTTGTGTTGCCAAATCAAGTAGAGGCCGACCACCTATTGATGTCGTTTTCGATGAGCTAGAGAAAGCTTGGAAAAACACCAAAGCTGAAATGGTCTGGTTACTTTTACATTCAATCCCTTCATTGTTCATATAAAAAACTCCTTCTGTTAATGCAGGGTTTCGTTCACATATGATGCAGAAAACGAGGGAAGAGATCGGTACATCGGCAATGGCGCAGTCAAGGTCGATGGAAGTGGTTTCAGCTTGACATGTATAAAAGTACTTTGATTGTGAATGCAGAGGTTTGGAAATACCTGGTTTGTGCAGTTGTACATGAAAACCAATGCATGATACAAAATAAAGATGGGGATTAGGACAGCTATTTTCATCATTAGACCATGTTTGTGATTCACCGGAGAATCCAGATCTGCTTCACTCTTTGTGTTTAAGATCAGATTGGGAGACAGTGAAGATCAAATGAATCACTTTCAAAAAGAAAAAAACACGAAAAAAACACTTCCGACTTCTTTTTCCTCGTAAGAACTGGAACATTATGTCAATTACTATATATACATATACATATGTATAAATGTGTGTGTGTGTTATGTAATCTTTAAGAGGAAGATGTTGTGACATCCTCTGCAAGTTTTATTATCTAATGGAAGCTTCTGTGATGCCTGAATAATATACATCTCACAGAATACACTTTATATTTCATAAATTATATGCAACATGATTAAGACTCTTAGTTTTCCGATATATATGCCGTCGGAAGATTAAACAACTTTTGTCCCATGTCTTAGTTCTTTACCTTATGTACACAGACCATCAGCTGTCCATCAATGTTGATAAGCAATGGACTCCTTATATTTCGACTTGATCAATGCCACTATCTTCGTCAGTCTCTGATCCAGATTCACCACGATAAATGATATTCATGATCGTCTTTGTGGCCTGGCCGACGGCATGAGAAGTTTTTCTAGCAGCCCCGGCCACAACGGGTTGTATAGAGATTATTGGTAAACTAGCCCGTTCTTGAATCATTGCTGAATAAAGAGGAAATGGGATTAAAGAAAAAAGTTGAAATCAATAACTAGCCTTTATGTTAGGCCGGCTGCAGGAGATGGGGATGGTTCAAGAGCAAGTTTTGAACTTACACATGGTCTGCTGCTGAGCAAGTGAACCGATCTGTCGAATACCGGCTTCAGCGGCCTGCATGGCTTGAGCTGATTTGTTGACGCCATCAGTAATCTCTTGGCTGAGTGTCAAGTGCAAACCAAAACATTATACTTTTGTGACATCGGAAAGTGAACGGAAAGATTAAAGTCGACGTCATATTGTTCGTTCAAGAGGTCATTACATCTATTGGCTATAATATGCTGTCTCCAAAACAGGTCTTTCTAAATTTTTCATATATTTGAGGTTCCTTGGAAGATCATATTCCATGTCCAAATTTGTGTTGACAAGGGTGTCAAACATGGATACTGCGTACTTCAAGAAAAGTAGACTCGGAGCAACACAATGCATGACTGTGCAACAAAAGATGAAAATACGATTTAATTGTCACCTTAAATCACTTAGTTCCAGTATAAGATCACTGATCTCCATGCCCGAAAGCCTAATTGCAGCCATTGTACTGGGAAGTTCCTCTCGAGCTGTATCTGCGAGCTTGGAAAGCGAAACGGCAGCTCTTCTCATTGCCTGCCGCAGGCAAAAAATCAAAATAACTGTAACAAGTATCAAATGCAAAGTAAGCGTAATTATATCAGATGAAAACTCATGTTCAATTTTATCCCGACTAAAGCATTCCTTTCTTCTGATTAAGGCTGATATAGACTTCCTAAAGATCACGTACAGGTATTTTAAAACTGTGTTTAGAAGGCATATGCCAAAATCAGGATGAACAACCATGAACTAACTTGTCAGTACTAACGGTTCATATCTCAAAAAAGGCATAAGCGAAATCATGCATTACAGCCATTATCAAGTCGGGTCACATTCATAACATGAAAAGAAAATGACAAATTCGATTTGTAAATGAAAAGGTGAATAGATGTCCTATTGTATCACATCTATGATAAAGTTTCAAATATGATGTCGGGAAACTTACAAAGAGTGTTGGAACAGCTGCAATGACCAGACTTGTAAACGCCACAGAAGCCTGCAAGTATACAAGAGATTGATATTAATCAATCCGAGGAAAAAGAAGGGGGGAAAATGAAAATCACAATACCAAACTTAGTCTTTAATACAAAAGCTTAAAGAAGATATCGTAAAGAATTAAAAACGAAATACTTCCAATGCTCAACACTTAAATTTCTACCACTGCCTATTTGCAATTACAAGCCAAAGGAAACTGCAGAAATCAAAATTCTCCGACAAATACTTCAAAAACCATATGCATCCGAGTATCCGACAACTGCAAGAACCTACCAAGACTATAATAAGCTATAATCAACAAACACAAAAAAGATATGATATCATTTCAAACTTCCTACATTACAAAACCTTAATATAAGAAGTTTCTTCAAATTCCTCTTCTAATCAATACTAAAACAACAAACAACTGTATATTGTATAAAGCAAGCACTTAATAACCAGAAAACAATACCCTCGAAGTCGAAGCAATGAAAAAATAAGAAATAAGCATTTTCCATACCTTATATTACTATAACATAGGTTTGAGTATAGGTACGGGTATGTTCGATTTTTCTAAATTTTTTGATGAGGGTTTGAGTCAGAACGTCTTACCGAGTTAGTATTCCAAGTTCAACATTATCAAACATCACCAGTTTCATATATACTGGCAAAGCTACATGCAAACAATTGGTTCCTATTAAAACTTGAAAAATATCCATTATGCAATACAAAGAACTCACATAAAACATGCCTAAACCAAGAACTACCATTAAAAAGCCTCAAATAAGCACCAGATAATCTCAAAACCTTAAAGAACAATCCATTTACAGAAATCAAATATATTATGAGAATCAATTAACCGCAGTTTCCAAGCAATGAAAAGCCGAAACAGAGCAAGTTTATCATTCAAGTAATCGCACACTCGTGAAAAATCCATAAAATAGAAAACACCCACAGAGAAACAGAACAAGCCAAAAGCAAGAAGTACCCAAAGCACCCCAATAACCTGAAAAGCTTTAAAAGTTAAAACCATACCGTACAAAAAACAAAAGCGAGCAGATAGAAGGCTTGATCACTCAAACTCATCTTCTGAGTTGAAATAAAATTGGGGACAATTGGATTACCAATTCCCACGTTGTGATTCTCGTTATATTCTTCCTCAAGACTAGATTTTGACGTCTGGGGCAATCCATATCCATTGGACTCCAAACTGCATTCCTTTGTGGTTGAATTGGTATAGGGAACGGAAGAACAACGTGGGACGATAGAAGAAGAGGGTGATTTCAACAAGGAAATTTGGGATTTTGCCTTGGAATGAAAAGAAACGAATTGGAGGGAAGAATTTGATGCGGGGTTTGCGTTTAACAAGAGATTGAGTTTCATTTGAGCGAATTCTGGAAGAACAACAGAGATTGAGTCTACGAAGTGTAAATTTTATCTTTAGCTAAAGTTTAAAAAATGAAACTAAATCAAAACCCTAAACACTAAATTTAACCGATCAATTCAAAATCACTTAATCTAAACTTTAATTTTTAACTTTAACCCCTAAAACTAATGAATACGAATTTTAAAGTTTAGAAATTTAGTCTAAGATTTAGTGTGTAGGGGTTCAAGTGTTTTAAATTTAAGGATTATAGTTTGAACTTAGAGTTTAATTTAAATTTTAGTGGTTAAATTTTTAGAATAATATGTTTTAACTTGTAAACTCTAAAGTCAAAACCAAGCAAACAAAACAATTTGAACTCAGTCTCTAAATATCATCCGTTTTTCCACCCCGATTTGTATGATAAATAAAATATAAACAATCAATAAAATGGGTAAACTATATAAATGGTCACCGAATTTTTATGGTAGATTTATTTTGTTCATCATATTTTTAAAATATTCCATAAGGTTACTCAACTTTTAGTTTGATTTTAATATAGTCATTGCACTTTTAGGGCGGATTCATTTTGGTCACCGTACTTTTAAAATATTCAATAAGGTCATCCAACTTTTAGTTCAATTTCAATATAGTCATGGAACTTTTAGTTAGCTTTCAATATGATCTCTCTCGTTACCTTCCGTTAAAAGCTACGTTAGTTTTTGTTTTTTCTTAATAAAAAATGGGTAAACTACACCAATCATCGCTCAACATTCTTCTCACTATTATTTATGTCACTAGTGTTAAAAAATTTCAATTTAATAACTTAACTTTCGAATCGTTCATATTTTGGTCATTCTCAAATGACATGGTTATACAAATACAAAAATTTGATTAATCCTTAAAAAAATTCGGGTAATTATTTTTTTTACTTTGCTTATTAAATTTACCATATTATCATATTTGATCTTTTAATAAGCAAAGTAAAAAATTATTACTCGAATCAAATATTACAATTAATTGGTCAATCAATTATCCGATTTAATTGGTACAATATATGATTGAGAATTGAATAATTTAAATTTAGCAAATAACCAAAATAATTTTTAAGGATTAATTGAATCCTTTTGGTACAAATTTTTAAAATAAATTATTTCAATTTGATTATGGTTCACAGTTTAAGCAAAATTGATTAACTGATATGATCTAGTATATATAATATTTTTAAATTTTATGCATTGCAATGTCTTATAGTCTAATGATTTTGATACCCTTCTGATTTTTTTAAGTTTTGGCTCTGGATAGAATTGATATGCATGAACTTTCAATTTTTGACTTTCTAGTTATTTTTACACTTTATCACAACCGAAAATTTATTAAATTTATCATATTATTATATTTGATATTTTAATAAACAAGGTAAAAAATCATTTCCATAATCAAATATTTCAGTTAACTAGTTAATCGATTATCTAATTTAATTGATACAATATAAGATCGAAAATTGAATAATCTAAATTTACCAATTAACCAAAATAAATCTTTTAAGGATTAATTAATTTTTTCTATTTGTATAAACATGTCATTTGAGAGTGACAAAAATATGAACAATTCGAAAGTTAAGTTATTAAATTGATTTTTTTAAACTCTAGTGACCAAAATAGGAGTGAGAAGTATGTTGAGTGGTGATTGGTGTAGTTTACCCCTTTTTTATTAAGGAAAAAACGAAAACTAACGTCATCTTTTAACGGAAGGTAACATGAGGGACTATATTAAAAGCGAACTAAAAGTTCGGTGACTATATAAAAATTGAACTAAAAATTTGGTGACCTTATCCAATATTTTAAAAGTACGGTAACCAAAATGAATCCACCCTAAAAGTTTGGTGATTATATTGAAATCGAACTAAAAGTTGGGTGACCTTATCAAATATTTTAAAATTACGATGACCAAAATGAATCTATTCTAAAAGTTCAATGACCATTTAATGTAGTTTTCCGGTGTATCTCAAACGTTCAGTCTTGAATTATCCACTCGTAAAACAATTGTAAGTTGTTTGCTTTGCTTCTAAAGGGGGGGTTAAATCCTTAGGAATTTTTCTCTTATTATTAAACAGAGTTTGCTTTCGTCTGCAAGCTTTTCTGATACATTCATTGTTTATTCTGAATAAAATAGGAATGGCAGTTGACAAAATATTTAAAGCAGAGTGTAAAGTTGTGTACAATTAATATATTCAAATTTTTAATCCATGTATATTTCGTTCTAAACAAGAATTTGACACTTCCAAAGGTCTCCTTATACCTAAGTCTCAATATACATCGAAACAAGTGTTGGATTTGCATATACTTCCTGTGTGTAGACTGTAAAAATGATAATAAAAATTATACTACATACAAGATTATAGGATTGATCAGGGTAGATCCGTGTCATAAGTAGGATAGATATCGAACCGGCTTTCGCGCTGATTTGATTCGATAAGCATCAGAACAACTTCCCGCATTGTTGGTCGATCCGAAGGCGACATGCTTGTGCATATCAAAGCAATTTTCAGGACTGTTATCATATGACAAACAGTTTTTTCATCTCGTGGATTCAGTCGAGCGTCGAGTACTTCGGGTGACAGCGAGTTATCTTGAACATAATTTCTCACCCATGTTACGAGGTTTCCACCTTGATCTAGAGGTTGAATCGGTGATCTTCCGGTTAGCAACTCTAATAGGACAACTCCATAGCTATAGATGTCACATTTTTCTGTCACATTCATGGTGTATGCATATTCTGCAATTTAAATGATCATTGCTCATTAGCTAAATGCAATCAGAATCTTTATGTTTGCAACATTTTGTTGGAGTAAAATTAATTACCTGGAGCAATGTAGCCATAGGAACCTGCAATTGCCGACATCGACTTCGATTGTGGCATGTCAATGACTTTGGCTAATCCGAAATCACCAACATGAGCTTCAAACTTTTCGTCTAGCAATATGTTATTCGACTTTATATCACGGTGGAAAATCCGAGGCTTGCAGTCATGATGCAGATAAGCAAGGCCTTGAGCAGCCCCTAAGGCAATCAAGAACCTTGTTCTCCAATCAAGATTGCAGGATGTACCATGCAGCTGCTCCCCCAAGCTGCCTCTTGACATGTATTCATACAGGAGAAGATTTGAACCTTGGTGATAGCAGAAACCGTAAAGCTTCACAATATTCCGGTGCTGGATGTTCCCCAACGTTTGAATTTCGGCTCGGAAGCTGTTGTCGATGTTATTATTGCCTTCCTGTTGTGATGCAAGCTTCTTAACAGCAATGGCTCGACCACTTGGTAAGACAGCTTTATATACAGTTCCACAAGCTCCCCTACCAACAACAAACCTCTCATCGAAATTCTCAGTCGCTGCAACCAAGTCCCTGAAAGTAAACCCTTCCTTGGGGGAGAAGTAAATGTCCGAAACTCGATCAGCTGGAGGCTTTTCTGGCAACGTAGGAACCATTCCAACTGGCCTTCTCTTGAAATATAAGATGACTGCTATTAAAATAAGAACAACTCCACCAATGGTTGCTGCAACTATAGCCATAACTTTACCTAACCGGATTCTTTTATCTTTTGTATCCGGCAGAAGAGGGGATGAAGATGATGGCGGATTACAACCACCAAGAGGACCTCCACAGAGACCTTCGTTCTCGATAAAGCTACTGATAGCCATGTTACGAAGCCGTGGTAGGGACGGTATAGGCCCTGTTAAGTCATTATATGAAAAGTTGCATCCGAATAAGCTTGATAGATGGGCAAAAGAACCTGGAATTTCGCCACTCAAATGGTTGTTATTGAGCATAAGGTATTCCAATAAAACAAGGCTCCCGAGCTCAGGAGGGATCACTCCAGAGAGATTGTTATAGCTGAGATTCAATGCAATTTGCAAGCCAGAGAGGGCACCTAATGCAGCTGGTATGTTGCCACTGAATGAGTTGGCCCCCATTTGTAACTCGGTCAATCGAATAAGATTTCCAAGCTCTGTAGGTATTACCCCGGACAGATCATTGTCTGAGAGCTTGAGAAGCTCCAACTGAGATAGTTTTCCAATGTCACCAGGTAAACTTCCCATAAATCTGTTCCGGCTGAGATCGAGTCGTTGAAGCATTTTGCAGTTAAACATTTCTGGTGGTACCCTTCCTACAAGAGAGTTCGATGAGACGTTAAAGCTCGCCAACTGAGACAGATTTCCGATTTCTCTCGGCAACTCCGATGTAAAGTAGTTATAATAGAGGTGTAGTCTTTGCAAAGCTTTGCAGTTTCCAATCTCTGCAGGAATAGGTCCGCTGAACATGTTCTGGCCTAGCTCGACTGCAGATAGATTAACCAACTTGCAAAGATTTGATGGAAAACTCCCAGTAAGGCTATTTCCAACTAAAAGAAGTTGAACTAATGATTGGCAATTTGTAACACCAAATGGGATATTTCCAGTGAGCTTGTTTATCCCAAGGTTGAGAAACATCAGGTTCGAGTTTCGACAAAGATGTTGAGGGATCCTTCCTGTAAGTTGATTGTCTGATAAGTCTACTACCCAAAGTGAGCTATAAGCCCCAAGTTTCTGAGGAATGGTACCAGTGAGTGAATTTTCAAAGAGCTGAAACATGATCAGTTCTTTCAAGTACTGAAACCCGGTTGGAATCAAACCAGTGAGATAATTTATGGAAAGATCAAGGTTTGACAAGTTCTTCAAACTGGTAAGCTCAACAGGGATAACACCAGTAAGCTGGTTTTCAAAAAGATAAAGCAATTGCAATCCTTTTATGTTACTAAACTCAACTGGTATCTCTCCGGTCAAGGAATTCTCCGAAAAATCGATTTGTTCGGCAAATGAAAGGTTCCCAATCTCCCTTGGGATTGTTCCATTCAACTGATTTCTGTAAAGGAACAACCGCTTGAGGTTTATAAGGCTCCCAAGCTCCTTGGGGACCCTTCCAGCAAGCTTGTTTTCATACAAAGCAAGAGTTCTCAAATTTGTACAATTGCCAATCTCTTCTGGAATTAAACCAGAGAGCTGATTACCCCAAAGGATTAACTCTCTCAAGTTCTTAAGCCTTCCGATCCCTCTCGGTATCGATCCGGTTAATGCATTTTGTGCAAGACCAAGATACTGCAAGCTCTTACATGAACCTAAATTCGAAGGTAAACTCCCTGTCAACAGATTCCGACCGGCTCGAAAACTTTTTAGTCTCTTAAGATTGAAAAGAGAAGATGGCAATGATCCATTGATATTGTTGCTATATGCCAACAATTGTGTCAAAGAAGAAAGATTCCCAATCTCGTCAGGGAAAGGCCCTGATAATCTATTGTTGTATATATTAAGAGCAGTCAGACATGAAAGGGTGCCTAATTCTTTGGGAATTTGAGCTTCAATTTCATTGTCATGGAGATTGAGAATCTCCAAACTCGAACAGTTTCCAATCTCTTTTGGAATGTTCTTAGACAACCCATTGTAAGAAAGATCAAGGGAAGTCAAATGAACCAATCCACCAATGCTTGGAGACAGAAAACCAGACAGGTTCATTGAACTCAAATTAACAGACTGAACTACAACGTTGTAATAATAATCAATGGTGGTACAACTTACACCATTCCATTCACAAGGAGTTGGATCATTAGGGTTCCAATTTCCCAAATTATCAAACTTGTCAACAAGATTACTCTTGATTTCAAGAAGATACTGACCCTCAGAGTTAAGCCCTTTGGACTGATGAACTAAAAGGATATGAACAAGTATAAAAACAGTGCAGAGTCTAGATATATATGATTTCCCCATATCCAAAAATTGTAGGCTGAAATCAGTACTCAAATCAAAACCCAGAAACATTAACTATATCCAGATGTTCATCAGGTTCCCAGAAAACCCAACCTGAAGTTAAAAATGAAGGATTCAAACTATCAATATAACAATACATACATACATTATAAGAATGAATAGAATCAAATGCATAGAATAAACAGTAGAACGTAAATAAAACAAAAAAGAAAGACTTGGTCATACCTCTTTGGTTACAGAATGATTTTCAGACAACCCTTTTCAGCTTTGTAAGAAAGAGATGGCCGACAAAGCATTATCATGTTCGTCTCTCTCACTCCATGATCTCTTTGCCATGTTATATTTTATTGCTTCATACACCGGAAAAGTCTGTTCATTTTTTAAGTCTTTCTTTCGGGGTTTCAATACTTATAATTTAATCTTTTATTATTTAAGCTTTTTTCAATGGATTCCATTTCAGTGCATTCTCAACCTTTCTGCCAACCGATTTCAAGCTTTTCTTCACCACCCCCTCTATATTATATGTTTTAAAAATTCATTAACTATTCTCTATTATAATGCAAGTGCTTGCGTACGTTTAAACTAGATTTGACGATAATAGATAGAATAGTAAAATATTAGGTATAAAAATTTTAATAATAAAAATTATTTTGATACACATATTATGTCAACTTTAATTTATATAAGACTGATAATTTTAGAATTTATAGGTTTAGTTTAAGATTTAAGTTTTAGGGTTTAGATTTTTAAAGTTAAGAATTTATATTTTAAATTTTATAGTTAAAATAGGAATGACTACGTAAATTTTTTACATTGTGTATAAATTCTTTAATAATTATGTTTAATGTGATGTTGGAAATTTTGTTTTCCATAAATGAGGTTAAGAAGCTCCACTTGTTTTAAATTTATATTTTACAAATAATAAACAAATAAGACACGTAATAATTTCTTAACCCGTTTGTGAAGTTAAAAAAAATATTTTTTTAGTGTAACAAATAATAACCGAATAATTAGTATTGAATGTATATCTGATTTTTTTTATATACTTAATAACTTTATTTGCTCTTATGGTTATTAGAGGTGTGAATGAATAGAGCATTCGACGAACTGTTCGTTTATATTATTTTTAAGCTAAATAAATGATCTTGAACAAAATTTATGTTCATTTAATAACAAACGAACATGAATAGAGATGTGTTCGGTTTGTTTATGTTCACGAACAATCTTTTTTATCTACTCGTTTACTCGGTCCTCCTTTTGATTTATTTTTTTACATTTTAAATATTGGTGAAGTTAGAGACTAAATTGAACACATAATAAACTTTGGAGTTTAAACTGTAAAACTTAAGGAGCTTAAGAACTAGTGGTGTAATTTCAACATTTAGACAAACATATAAATGAACATGTTAGCGGACATATAAACAAACGTGTCCGTGAACGCTAAACAAACGAAAACAAATACCTTCAAAAATAAATAAATGAACACGAGCAAAACATTATTTGTTCAAGCTATGGTTATGAAGAATTTATACCGATATAGATGTGTTATATATGCATGTGATATGTCAATAAAATATGCAAAATTTTACTTTTTTTACAAAATTCTATAGTTTGTTTTATATAATTCGATAATTATCTTGTTCGTGAAAACGGATAAATAAAAATTTAAGATTCGAAAAAGATTAGATTGGATGAATTACCGAAGCCGATGGTGTGTCCCAACAATAATATAGGTAGTTCCACTTGAAAGGATAAGCTTTGATAGTGTCATTCAAATATTTTCAAAATTAATAATTAGGAATATTATTTAAAAATATAAGTTTAAAATACTAATTAAAGTAATAATACGTTAAATATATATTTTAAAATTAAATAGTGTCATTCGAATATTTTCTATTTAAATTAGAAGTTTAACTTATTACAAAATAAATATCATAAGAACTATGTGGTTAAGTTTTCTATTAGGTAATCTTATATCCCAACCAAAAAATGTCATCTTATATTCTTATCAAATAAACTAAACAATATACTGTAATATTTTCAGTAATATGTCACGTCATATTACGTTTTGAGAATTTTATTCTCAAATATAATCTTATATTTCGTGAATCAAACATCCTCATAAAGTAGAACCAAAGAAGCCAACGGGCTTAGTCTACCAGCCCACCCATAAATGGGTTCAGGGCTATTTCTCCTTTTGGGTTTTTTTAGTGAATTTGAATGGTTTCTTAAAAAAAACTTGACGGTAGCGAATAAAGGAGTCCAAATATAATATAAATGGCCGCCGAAATATTGGTGATTTAGCTTTAACTTGAGTTAATTGTTTACTATTAACGGGTCAATTCAAGTGATAATTATTTTGATATCTAAGTATATTTCGAGTTTGAGGTCTTGTGAATAAAGGAATTTTTTGTTGGGATACTCACCTACTATAACAAGGTTTGCGACGTGAATCAATCCGAATTAATCAAGGTAAAACTCTGAAAATTAGAAGAAAAACTAAAAAAATTAATGGTTCATGATAAAATCATATATAATAAAACTGTGTTATTAACAATCTGGGGGAGCACGCCTTTCTTCTAACCCTAAATTCACATTTGATTCTTTTTCGGTACAATCAAAGCATTTTTACGTTTATTTTTATGGCATTTGAAAACTGTTCTTTTGGAGTTTATGGTTGTCCCTATTCATAATCTTCAAAGCTCAAATTTTTTAAAAAAAAGTTTGATTCAATAATATATACTTAAAGTATATCATGCTTTCATCTAAATATCTAAAATATTTTTAATTAAAATAAATACTTAAAGTATATCCAATTTTTTATGACCATGTAATATGTGTTTTTGTATATTTACCTTTTTTATACTTTTGTAGTATACAAAAAGAAAGTTCAAGTTAATGGGACCAAAGACTTAAGTAAGTAAGTACCATATATTTGACTTTTTGCAAGTTCATAGCAAAAATGTATCCGAATCCATCACGTGACAAAAATCATACATAAAAAATAGTAATAATATATTCAAATTTGACTCTATATATCTGAATCTAAAATCAATTAGTAAAAACAACCAAATGAAAATTTGTTTCGAGTCGAGTTATTTTAGATAAAACAACTTTAAAACAATCAATTAACATCTGTGGTGATATTTTGATCATGCTTGGTCAATTAGCTATACAAGCAGTCTTGGCCAAAATCATTAATTATGAAATGCCATTCACATCGTACCAACTTAGCCAATAGATGTTCATCCTTAAATAATGTTTGTAACCAAACTAATTAGGCGCCGCATAGGTCGATGTAAGGTTTTCTTTTTGTTCGTTTTCCTAGTAAGTTGAGAGCCACTACTATGTCCGTTTAATTTTAGGATTAATATCCTATACACTCACGGTGGAAACTGAGAGTTTTCACAAGCGCCTTAGTTTTAGGGTATAGTGAGTTAGTTTAGGTATATGATTTAAGGGTTTAAAATTTAGAGATAGTTGTTTTAATTTAAGGTTTAGGGTAATATGGCGAGGATTTAGGTTTTAACCTATAAATCCTAAATTATAACCATAAACCTTAAATTAAAACAACTGTCTCTAAATTCTAACCTCCTACACCTAAACTCTTAAACCCTAAATTAACTTCATATACCCTAAAACTAAGGCGCTTGTAGAAACTTTCAATTTTTACCGCCTGTGTATAGAATACTTATACTTAATTTTATAGAAAAAAATAGCTTAGTGGATAAAGGGGAAAATGAAATCTACATGCTCATTTAAAAAAATATATTTTTAACTTTTTAGATCCGCCACTAAAACTTATCTCATTTAATTTTTTACATCCTTTAGAATCAATGATACAATTAGTATGGACCTCATACTTAAAATATTTTTTTAGAAAAATCTAGATGAATATCATTTTAAGTAAGATGGTTTGCGTGTTGAAATAAATCATATTACAAGTACTCCTACATGTCCAATATAAGAAAATTGTTGAAATATTATTTGTAATTTTTATCGACACTTACAAATTAACGTTGATAAAAAGTTGATTTTCTTTTCTTTTTATAGTAGTCAATTAGCCCGTCATCTACTTTATCAACTCATTAAATCCAAAAACACGTTATTAAATGCCTAGACTTGGTCATACAACCTGCTTAGTTTGACATTTAGAGCCAGTTGAAAGGGACACTTATGCTACCAAATGTAATTATCCAAATCAATATCATTTCTTTTTTGTCCGATCAAGGTTTCAGAATAAGAGAAAAGTATATATTTCAAGATTTAAAACTTTAAATTATTAAATGAATATTGTTTTTTTAAGTAAATAAATATCAGATTCCCACTCAAAATGATTTTTGTTGTTGTTTTGGATAGAATGATAATAGAAAACTTGTTTGATGCTTAAAATAAATATGATACCGACTCCTAATAATAATGATAATTGTTATTATTGTCCAAAATGGGAAAAAGATACCTTATTATTATTGAGACGATTGACAGGTCATTTATAACAAATTTATGTTGTAATTAATGGTAAAGCTACTTGCATGTGAAATTTATTGGCTAATTAATATGGGTAGACTCACTTTAAAAGTGTAAAAAAATTATTTATATCCTATATAAATAATAGAAAAAACATTTGATGCATTGTCAGTGTAAAATTTAGTGTACACAAGTAGGTTTATTTTAGGGTTGAGAGGTTTAATTTGTGGTTTAATGTTTAGAGGTTTATGTTTTGTGGTATTGAATTTAGGGTTTATGGTTGTAATTTAACGTTTAAGGTTTAGAAAATTAAGAGAGTATGGTCCGAGCTTTAAATTTTAGGTTTTAAAAAACTTAAAAAGACACGCCGAAAAGAAGTTTTTCACTGTTAGTGCATCAAATATTTTTTGTTTAACCACCGATTTCCAACTTATTGACTGACTAATTCGGATTGAGTACTGTGGAGGCTCATTATCGGGGCAATCCTTCCAACCCAATTTTCTTCATTCACAACGCCAACTCTCGAAACCCTCATCTTGCTAGCGCATCAAATATTTATTTGAACAATTCCTACCTTGGGAGGTAAATTTTGCACCTAATAAATATTGAACTCGCGACTTAAACTAAAAGAGAATATGTTAACTGAGAACTTTTAATCACATGTTCTAAAAGTTGTTGAAAATAGACATTGTTACATTTTGGACTGTTAGACACAATAACCATGAATGTAACTTACTTGGTGAATTTATCATGTCAAAATGTAAGTAATTAATATTATAGAAATATATATTGCTTATTCTATTTTACTCATAAAACAGTTTAAAGCATTACATTACAGTTCATGTGGAGATACAATAATTACAACCAAAGCAGCAGCAAAGACAACATAAATAACAAGGTTCTTTTGTTTTTTTTTCCTTTAATACATCCTTATGAGAATGGAGACTAGTAATTAAGTCCTGGTAGCGGTGTCCAAAGCCAAGAGTGAGGAGAGATTCATGGGGCTCATGTAACTTGGGGAGCCGTTCAGGATCATATCCGTAATTATCCCATTTGCCCTTTCCGATGGATGAAATGGGTCCCAGAAAGCATACACGTCACGGTTCGGGCATAAATTTGATGCCACCGTACACAATCCTAGACCATTATAAGGTCCTTGACCGCAACAAGCTATTTTCGATGTAGTAAATCCTGTAAATTTTCAAACATTAAGATATATACATTCATGTGCTCCAATTAAATTTATTCATATAATATATATACATATATTTAGTAAGTCCGGATTCGAATTTATGTACCATATGCTCCAGGGTTACTGATGAAATCATTGGTCTGTTTCTGCGTATTAGCAGCAATGAAGACATTAGCACCTAGCTCGCTATTCAGTCCGTTTATCATCTGAACTAGTTGAGGATTATACAGGCCAGCGGCTCGTTGCAATTCCACCGCGCAATCACCGTTTGCGCTCCGCATGGCTAATTCTGCCGGTACACAACCCAATGGTCCAGTGCCGGTCACCAACACCTTCCTCGCTCCGACATCGTACAGTCTCTGCGACGTAATTTGTGGAGTTATTTTATGTCGCGAAATGTATGTTTATGTGACACGAATTTAGAATTGGGTTTATGAAATGTACCATTAGAATTTTTCTGTACTCGGAGATGAGATATTTGACGTAATCCGGGAGACTGAATTGTCGAGATCTTGCTGAAATTGGAACCAAGTAGTAGTTGTTAACAAAATCGTTGCCGCCGACGGTGATGAGGACGAGAGCTTCGCTCACGATCCGCTGTGCTTCATCGGTTCCTACGAGGTCAGCCAACCTGCTTTGGTACTCTTGAAAGTATTGTATTTGCCTGTACATTCTTATAATGTTTATCTGCAGGGTCACATTGCCATGGAATCACAGATTAATGAACAAAAGAAACCAAAATATCAATCATGACGTTGTGAAGGAAAGAAATTTCAAAACTTACAAATTGGATTCCAGTATCATTCAGGATTCCGATACCAGCCGAAGCAAAGTTGGCACCAACAAGTAGCCGATTTCCCTGAAGTTCCGGACTCAAATACGGCAGCGTCGGCTCCGAACCGAGTGCATCGCCTGATTATACACACATTAAGTTGATCCAATTTAAGATATGATACAGACAACAGTAAAAACATGACAATGAAACAAAAACAGGGATGTTTTTTTGCCATTTGAGACAAGAACCAGAAATCTCAACTGATGAAATCAGGGATGTTTTTGCCATTTGAGAAGCGACCGGTGGGGCGACGACTCGGAGTGTCGATGCCATAAGGAGGCGAATCTGCTCGAGCGGTGGTGGCTAGATAATTGTTGTTGCCATTGTCAACCAGAGAGTCGCCAAATACGAAGAATGCCCTGGCAGCTTCAACACGAGTAGTTGAAATTGCCATTACAAAGCTTAAAACTAAAATCAGCCATGAAGCTAGAGCCACTGAGTTCGTCATCTGAGTGATACACTAAAGCTGCTTCTTTATTGAAGACTTTGCCTTGGCTTGTGAATTTCAAAGAATAGGCAATTGCTTATATATAGCTCACATGGTATCGATTTATGTTATCTAGACTAGTAATAAGTATCTATTTAGGTACCTAAATAAACATGTTAATATACTTTAAGTACTTATTTGTGATATAAACTTCGATAAAAATTTGCATTTAAAAATTCTATGAGCTTAAACCAACCCAAAACCTAACCATTTCAATTGAATTGTGTTGTTTTAAACTTTTAATGCTTCAATTTAATGAAATACATAATTGGGTTTGCAAATGATACTTGGGTTAGCTCCAGTCATAAATGTCAGTATAGTAGTAGGTTTTATTTCCCAAATGTAGCCTTTATTATGGTTGAACATGAAAATTCTGAACCATATGATATATTATTATCTATTTATCTTTTACTATAGATTCAATGATATTTTTTGTCATTCGCCTTCAATTATTTTAGTTTATAAATCAATTTTGCCTTTTTTAGTGTTAAAACTTTAATTTTTAACAAATTAAATCAACTGATGAAAAAAATTACAAACCTATTAAGTTGACAACAATTATTTTGTATTTTTATCAATTTTTTACATTCTTTAATATTTTTATATTTTTATAATTTAAATATATCTAGTTATATTTTTCAATTTTTAGTATTTTTTCTCATTTTAAATACCGTTTTCTGAATTTTTAAAAAAAATAATAAACATCAACTTAATAGATTTATTACCTTTTTCAGTCCGTTGGTTACTTGATGAAAAAAATTAAAGTTTTGAAGATCAATAGAAACAATAAAATTTGCCTTTACAATATTTTGTAGCTTTTGCTTTACAAAAAAATTGATTAATCACTTTCAACTATGTCATATTTTTGTGGGTGACTCTGTCACTTTTAAAATATATATGAAAGTGTACGCTGACCTAAAATATAGGTAAAAGTATTGATTTAAAGGAATGTCACATCAGTTTAAAAATAATTTTATAATATTATATAAAATATAAAATTATTTTTTATATTGACGTGTTATTTTGTCAAGTCATTTCAAGTTATATATCGTTAGTTGACTAATAATTTTTATCCGAGTTATTTTAACTTGAGGGTTAAATTAGTTCAAAAAAATATGACCCAAAATGTCTGTTTAATCATGATTAGGGCCATTTTTTTTGGCATTGTACCTAATATTGAAGACATATATATTGATTTATTTTAATTGAACTAATCAGTTTACCCATTAATTAATTATAATCTTTTGATCTAAAATAACTCAATATATGTTGGAATGTAAACAATTGTCCTGGTATCGTTGTTCATTTATATAATTTTCTTTCTTTTATATTCATTTCACATATTATATTCAAAACTTATGATAATGTTTATTTTTATATTTTTAAAATTTGAACTTAATCTAATATTATTGTTTCTGAATAACAGTGATATATTGAGAATTATATGAAAAAATATTCAATAGTAATTAGAAATTTAATACTATAACATATAATATGATTTATAGTATTTATTTGTAACATGATATTTGTGTTTACGATTTTTGACGCAGTGTTGACGTTATATAGAATTCAACGATCCCGACATTAAATCGTGTTTATCATTTTATTATTCATGAAATTTTATATTTATATATATTTTTTGATTAAGTGAAAAAAATGTTGAGGTTTGAATTCATATAAAATAGGATAATATAAATACTTTTTACCACTTGATAATTAGTAAATCTCTTATATTGATACATTGATATAATTATATTTTAACTTCTAGATGATAAATTTATTGTTTGTTAATTTTTAAAAAATTCTATAAAATTAAATTAATATAATAATAAAAATACATTTTGATTCAAATATTTTTTTACTGATTTCGTCCCTGTTTTGACACAGACAGTTACTTATAATTTATTTATATTTTCATAGCATATACGGATTACTAGATTTATTCATTATTGATTAATCTTCACATATAACTTCTTAATCACAAAAATATATTCCCGAGCTTTCATTTTCAGTCGTTGAACTTTTTAAGAAGATTGTTTTATTTCAGGAAAATAATCCAATAATATAGTTGGGATAAGAATTATGAACAATTTTGAGTCAAAATTATTAGTATAATTGCTATTTATTTTTATAAAAATAACTAGGGTTAAAGTTCATTGACATTGACATTTTGACTAAGGACTGTTGAAAATTCTCTTGTGTTAGATAGATCTTCATCGATATTCACCCGGACGCACATTATTAACTTGGACCACCCCAAAACATGACTTCCGTTGTCGGTTTTTATTTTATTTTTAAATTATATTTTTATTTTAAATTTCTTAATATTTTTACGACTCCATAATACTAAGTTTAAATCTTTAAATTCTTTTTATGTTTGTATTATATATTTTAAAGTTTTAAGCCTTTTAAAAAAATATTTTTGTGTTTAACATGTTATTTTTTTAATATTTTAAAATAAAAAAAATATGAACCGAATACCCGGATGTGATGGGCCAGGACATTCGCCGAGCAATGAGGTACCCGGATGAACCGGGTACCCGACAATGCCCACCCTTAGTAATTACATAATAGTATATATTCATACTTCTTTTTACCCTTTGACAACACACTTTACACACAGGGACGAAGTCAAGATTAAATTGGAGGCAAACAAAAGAATTTAAAAAGTGAGGGACAAATGTATAATTAATCAATTTTAATTTTTTATATGTAACAAAGGTAAAAGAAAATTATGGGAGGGGGGCATAACCCTCCCACCCCTTCGTCCATTGCACATACATGTACTCAAACTCAGATTTTTTAAGATCATTATTATTTTTTTCCTACTGAAATCACTATTCAGGTTCATATTTGTATAAATATTAAACAATAATATGATAAAAATTGTAATGCTTGGCAACTACCCTGTATAGATCATCTGTGTCGGTAGATTTAATTCAACAAACTGAATCCCTTTTTATTTGTTGCCAGACAGATCGATGTTCTTTGATAAAAGAGTTATTATTTGAAGGCCAAAAAAAGATTAAAAAATGGGAGACATTATAAATCCAGCATGGGCGAAGCTGTCATGAGATCAATTGAAATGCAATAATATGAAATGTCTTCTCATGGCTGAGTTGTGGGATATGGTTGAAACTAGGGGTGGGTAAAAATACTTGATTCGGTTGATTCGACCTGACAACCCGAATCTAAAAATGTCAGGTAATTTTTGGAAAAAATTATCCGACCGGGCCGGGAACCCGACCTGACAAATTTTCCGGGACACGGGCCGGAAGTTTCTCTTTACCGGGCACCCGACTCGACCCGATAAAATTTAATATATATTTTTTTACATTTAAAAATATATTTTTATTTTATGTTTCTTAATATTTTTACTTCAAATTTAAATTTAATTCTTTAAATTTTTCTATGTTTGTATTATATTCTTCTAAGTTTTAAGTTTATTTTTTTAAAATATTTTTGTGTTTAACATGTTTTTTTTTTATTTTAAAATTAAAATATATATATATAAATACGAACCGAGTGCCCGGGCACCTGAATTTTACGGCTACCCGAATCCCAAATACTCGAATATAATGAGTCGAAACACGAGTCGTTTAATAAAATACTCAGATAAATCGGGTACCCGAAAACTAGTTACCCGACGGCGACAATAGTCACCCCTAGTCGAAACAAACAACGTAGAAGATGTTCAAATTATAATCCCAGAAACTGTAATCATATTATTTGTTCCTCGACCTGCTTTTTCAGGCTCTTAAATTCCTGCAAAATTTTCCAACACTTTATATTTCTATTTAATTTACCTAATTGAGTAAAAGTAGGGTTAAAATTGAGGGGTTATTTAATTAAAAGGTGGAGTAGGGTCAACATGTATTTATTAATAATTAATTAGTTACAACAAAAATGGGGGCTACCCTTCTTAATTTAATTTGCATATCACTTCAAAAATTTAATTGTGGAATGCCCATTCGACCAATAAGAAAATGTTTTAATTAACTCTCTAATCATTTGCAAGTATTTTCTTTCTTTTTCATTTTTTAGTATCGTTTGGGATTTTCGGGTAATCGGTGCAAATTAACTTGGGAGAACACACGAATCTGGATCATTTGGGATACGTAAAAACAGATAAATTATTAAATTAATTCAAATCATTAAGTTACAAATGAATATACTTTTTAATTTCACCGTCAGTTCATGAGATATTTCCCCTTTTAAAATATTTAATTTTTTCACAATTATTATAATACTTTCATATATATAATATTGAATCGAGTTCTTTAATTTAATCACCAAATTTAATTTTTTGTTAAATATCGTAATTCAATGATTATATTAATTTTTTTAAAATAAAATCATATTACAATTTTAGAATTATGTAAAAATAAAACATCTTAATTCAATTATTATATATATTAACTATATAAAATTTTTAAATTATACTAAAAATTTATTGATAATTTTTTTTAATTATATTGAAATTTTCAATATAACTTTTAAAATTTTCAATATAATATATAATCATTGAATTAATATATTTAATAAAAAAAATTTATTAAATTAAAGATCCCGATTCGATATTATGTATATGAAATTATTAAAATAAATGTGAAAAAATATTTAATTTAATTTAAAAATAAAAGATTCATAAATTTATTTTCATTTTAAATATTGCTTTAACTGTACCTTAAAGGAAAATTCTAGAACGACGACGCACACCGTTGAACACCACTAACGCTATACACCGCTGTATACCATTTTTTTTAATTTTGTATAATTATATATATTTTTCCTCATTATGTATACATACCATCAATTTAGTCTTCAATATTCACTTATTCAATCAATTTAGTCCTAATTATAATATAATTTTATAATTTAATTCAATTTGATCATCAATATTCAAAATTCTACCAATTCAATCCATATATATATCTCAAGACCTCCATTTTCCTTTCTGATGTGGATTAATGACCTCGTCTTTTTTCAGACGTGACATTCTCCCCACTCAACCTCGTGACGCCCTCGTCACGAGCTTCCGCTCTCGTGATTGGCCAATTGTCACGGTTGTCCACCATGCCTACCCTGCTCACGGGCGCTCGGAGTGAAATCAGGCAGTCAAAGGGTTGCTCTGATACTATTTGTCACAGGGCCATTACCCTCTTCCCAAAAAGACTATATATATGTATTTATTGGAGATGAAACGGTGGGGTGGTTAGACATGTGCTTAGTACCAAATTGATATATATTTAAACCACGTATACTTACTGCCCTGAAGAGGGAGATTGACTAGCGAGAGAGCTTCAATAAATTCAGCAAACCGTAGCATTTCTTTCTTATTAAAACAATTTCCAGACCTCTCTTCCTCATTCAACATAACATTAAAATCGCCCCCTATTAAATAAGGGAGACCAACATGTTCAACAAACCCCTCTATTTCAACAAACACTCGACTCCTTTCTTCAGCCTTGTTAGGTGCGTATATATTTATCATTGTACAACTCAAATTAACCTTAGAGAATGTACCCACCATTGCTATGAAACTAGTGCGGACAGAGTGACTTGTGACCCCAAAAAAGGATTGATCCCACAACGAGATTAACCCTCCTGCGGAGCCTTCCGATGGGGAAAAAAAGAGGTTAAAATTTGATAATCTGCCACAAATTTTCTTTTGCACCCATTGATCAACACTCTGTAACTTCGATTCTTGAAGAAATAACAATTTGGTTTTAGTTTTGGAAACGAAAGCCTTAACTGCCGCCTTCTTTTCCTCACGCCACGGCCCCCTAATATTCCAAGAAGCAGCTATAACGATATCCGACATAAAAAAGATGCTATTAGAAACTCACCGATAACCCAAGCTTCATGTTGCTTCCTCTCCTTCAATCTCCAGAAATCTGTTGACAACGACTTCATCATGGGCATTAAAGGAGAGCCCCAACAAATCGCATACTTCAAAAGTGTCCCTGGCCTCATGCTTTCCGTCCACTGGAACCTCCTGACGAGGCGCCGATGGAAAAAAAACTTTCTGGTAATAGGTTGTCCCCCACTGGAACCGCCTTGATGGTTTTATCACTCTCAGAAAGAAAAGTTTTGACAGGCAAAAGGAGTTTCATAGGACTGTCCGCCTTGGATCCATTCCCTCTATGTGTCTTACACTGACGATAGCATGTGTTTAACATAGAAGGGCTGCAAGAATTAATTTTGGCCCATTTTGGCTTAATAGAAAACAAACCTGTTGAGTGATCAAAGACCGGTTCAATCGAAACACTATGGGCTGAGGACGAAATGGATCCTTCTTCCATTGCAACTGGGACATCCAATAACTTGTCGCTGCCATTGGGCTTCACACATACATTGACGGGCTTCGACCCACCCGACCCAGTGCTTGTCTTCATCCTAACCCCCTCCGGAAATCCACGTGTTAAAACATTGACGGCGCCGCTTCTAGAAATTCTAACAGAAGATTCTTTATGATTGCCCAACGACAAAAAAACATGCTCATCATTATTATCTATACCAGCATCAATGAAATCTTCTACCACCTTCTCCGGGTGACTCTTCGACTGATCCTGGTCTATCTATACTCGGTCGTCTTCGAATTCCGCCGTGGAGACCCTCAAATGGTAAGCTTCGCCACCGAAACAAATGGTGGCCGACGGTGGAATGTCTGAAATGCAGCTAACTCCTAATAGGACTCTGGCAACATCCAAACGGCTTTTATTTTTTGTTTCTTCATCCAATTTCAGAACCTTCCCCCATCGACTCCCAATAGACTCGAAAATAGACTCCTGCCAACCTGCCAACGGGATGCCCTCGATGCGGACCCAAATTTTCAACTTTTTCGCGTTCATGAAGTGGTTGATCGTGTCTATATCTCTGAACCACGACTTGGTCATCGACTCCCTCAAATCCCAGTATATAGGGAGTTGTTTTTTTTTCCTCAAACCTGATTATGGCGTTGTGACCCGACCAGTAGCAAACCTGGACGTTAAAACCTTCGGACCTTAGCACTTGCTGCACAAAAGTAACATCATACATTTCATGTATTTGGCCAACCAGACACCACCTTAACCATTCATAATCGGACTCTTTCACTATCACCCTAAACTGCTCCATTTTGTTATCACTCGACGCCGGTTGGTATGCCTGGAACACGGGAGTTTCAAGTGAAGCACGAACTGGATTTGCCTTCACCTCCACCCTGCCTCCGTTTAGGACTTCTATGTACGTCCTCCCGTCTCTGATGCTTCGTGAAGGATTGTTCCTACTCGAACCGAGATTTAGAGCGTCCCTGCTATTTTCTCCATCGGTGGCTTCACGCTTCTCTCTAGAAAAACTTTCACAACGAAACCATCCAACCTACGATTGTTACCTTGTTCCGCCGCCCTCATAGCCTCAGCGTAGTTGGAGAACCTAACAAAAGCGAAGGTGTGGCTAGACCTTCTGCGAGCTGGATTGTTATACGCTATATATACGTCCAGAACTTTACCGTAAACTTCGAATGCTTCTTGGAGGACCTTGTTTTGGATTCGTTTACTGACATAGTTAACAAAGACCGTGAAACCTCTTCTATCGGGTTTGTGCCCAGATCCATGGGAATGGCTTCTTCTGGCCTTCCTAAAGCTTCTGTAACCGTCGGGGATACGACGGTGTCCTCTCCGTTGAGCCTCCACGCCAAAATTCTTACTAGCACCTGAATCATACTTACCGTAAGCGAAATGACTGCGCCACCTAGAACCGCCGCTCCTGAAACCCTCCTTAGAACTCCAGCTGCTCCTCTCCATGAAATATTTTTCGAATCAGTAAATAATGATGATTAAATTGATAGCATGTACGCATAATGAGGATAAAATCAATATATAATTATATAGAACTAAAAAAATAATGTTGTTCAGCGGTGTGCGTCGCCCATTCTAGACTCATCCCTACCTGGACCAAATATGTTAGGTCGAACATGATTGCAGTTCTTGGAACATTAATTAAAAAAATTATTTGTTACTAAAAATACATTTGTTTACATTCAAAATTGGAACATTAATGTGTGATTCTCATTCTCAACTCCCTTATATATTGATTAAAAGGGATTTTTTGTTTTCGAAATTAAATTCTTGTGAATCCGTAGTGAGAGGTCCTAATGGTAAAGGATGTTATATTTCATCTAGGAGATTGCACAGTATGTAATCGTATAAAGAGTTAAAAAATTTAAACAAATACTATATTGTAATCAAATCAGCATATTAAAAAAAATTAAATTCTTATTTAAAATGATGAATTATTATTATAACTATTGGTGCCGTATAATCTGAGGATTGTAATCCCCGTTTGTGCGGTGAGAGAACCCCCACGTACCCTGCGGTCATTATAGCATGGGGGGGGGGGGGGGGGGGGGAATCAGACGATTGGTGGTCCAGTTGAATCTACTGGGTCCAGCTCAAAGCTTCCTTTGGGCTTCACGGCCCAAATAAAGGATACTTCGACATTAGTCTCAAACTTGATTTCTACTAAACTAGTCCTTAACTCTCTTTTTTTATATATCTATATTAGTATCAAAATTTGGTATTTTTCCACCTTGACCCTTGAACTTTGATTTTATTTTATCCTTTTTGATGATATGACGTTTTGAGATTATCTCACATTATCATAGAAAAGAAATATATATTTTGATTTTTTTAAGCGACGGTTTGTCATAATTTCATAATGTCATTGTTGAGTTAATCGAACAATCGAATGAAACCAAGAGGAGATGAATTGAAAAAATAAAAAAAAAGGATTTATATCCTATACACTGGTGGTGGAAAGTTTTTATTTCCACAAGTGCCTCAATTATAGGGTTTAGGGTTAGTGTTTAGGGTTTAGAATTTAGGGGTTTTAGTGTAAAGGTTTAGAATTCAGGGTTCATGTTTAGAATTTAGGAATTAGGGTTATAATTTAGGGTTTAGGGTTAGGGTTTAGTTTTAGGGTAATATGGGTGGGGATTTAGGTTTTAACCTATAAACCCTAAATTTTAACCCTAAACCCTAAATTCTATCAACAATCCCTAAATTCAAAACTACTACACTTATACCCTTAAATTTTAAACCCTAAACGAAGTCCCTAACCCCTAAAACTAAGGCGCTTGTGTAAAAAAGTTTCCACAAGCGCTTGTGTATAGAACAATTACTCATAAAAAAATTGGTGGAAGCTTTTGAGAAAAATAAATGAACACAAGAAAATTAGAGTAGTTCAACCCCTTAATGGAGTTTACATAAACTAACTTAGCTATCCACAGTAAAGATTTCACAAATCCATTAATATGTATCAACCTTTAAGGACAATGTGTAATCTTACAAACCCTTAAGATTTAAGATTTATACCTAAAATCTTAAGTATACACTCTTTCCTAAAGAGAAACAAATTTGCAAACAATGAGTTAATTTAGTAATTTGAGGACCAATTTGTAAAGAGTTAGAATTAGAAGCCTAGCAAGGTTATTGGACCATTATTGAATTTAGTGGAGGTCTTGGAAAGAGAATTTTGTAAATTAGAAGTCCTTGTATATGCATTAATTAAACCAAATTGGAAAAATACACTAACATATATATATATATATTACCAAATAAATGTCAATTGTTTTTCTTGCTTTTTTCTTCCCTCTCTTCCTTACACCCCCCCCCCCCCCCCCCCCTCAAGGAACACTATATAGTGCATGATAAAATTAACTTTAGATAATTATAAGATATATTTGATATATATATATATACATACATACATAAACTTTTTCCTATTTTTATAGTGTTTTTAAATAAAAATAACATGAGAAACATTACATGAGAAACATTAAAAATAAAATAATATATTTTAATTAATTTACCTTTTAATTTTTAAATAGTTTATAATTATACGTTGAGTACTTTAGATTTTAAATATTTATAACTTAAATTAATAGTGCTCATCGGTGCTCATCGGTGCTCGTCAAACGCTGTAGAATTTTTCTAAAATTAATGTTAGAATAAGATCATGATACAGGTGGAGCGAGTTCACCGTCATTTTACAGAACAAACATGTCACTCAATTAAAATTTTGTGACAAACAAGTCATTGTCATTAAAATTAAAACAAGGGCATGATATAATAACAATTTTAGTCTCCAAGACTTTTGCATTCTATTAATTTGGTCCTAATTCAATAAACTTAACCCTTCAAAATTTTAAATATGAAATATTAAATTTATTGAATTATTTCAAATTATGACCAAATTAATAGAATGCACAAGTTTCGAGGACTAAAATTGTTACTATACCAAGCTTTTGTTTCAATTTTAATGAAAAATTGTCTTGTTTGTCATAAATTTTAATTGAGTGTCCTATTTATTCCTAAACTTATAATTAAATGATGAATTGTTATTTTTAAAAGAAGACTGATCCATTTTAAAAAAGAGTAACATATATGTCACTAAACCTATAAATAAGTGGCATCTAGTGTATTTTACCCATGATATATCAATCCTACTCCGTAGTACTTAGATTGTAAAAAACGACTTGGACAGTTGCATTCTCGTGAGGAAAATGGAAACAGATTTTTAGAGAAAATAAAAGTGAATTATCATTATCACGCTTATAATGCCAATTATATTTTAAATTATATAAATGTAATTCAAAAATATTAAATAAAAAAACATAACATATTTGACACTATTTTAACCTTCTCAAAAATAAGACTTCATTAATAAATAATAATGGAGCTATGAGAATCAGTACGGCATACAATTTGAAGCATACCACAGTAACAAATTCTAATATAAAACTGAATAAGCAAGACACTGCAATCTCTTATCCAAACATATAATACTCGACCCGAATGCCCGAACTTAATTTAGCTTAAATCTAGGTTCGAATCTCGTCTTTTTCAATATTTTCCCAACTTCAGTCTTTATGCCAAAAGAGAAAAACAGTAGAAAACAAAAACCCAATTTAACTAAAGGCAACTAGAAGGTTTTCTAAACCCTAGAGTCCAATTCCATGATGGTGCTGAGGTTCATTGGATTCATGTACTTGGTGGAACCAGTCATGATATGTTGTACAATCAGCCTATTAGCCCTCTCAGAAGGATGGAATGGATCCCAGAATGCGTAGATGTCACGGTTCGGACATAGGTTCGATGCTACCGTACATAATCCGATTCCATTGTAAGGTCCTTGTCCACAGCAGGCTACCTTTGATGTAACAAAACCTAGCCAAAACATATTATGCAGATGATTAGTATGCGTATTAAACCGTATATGTTATTCGGATACAGATGTGAGTATCGAGACACAAGAAATAGCCATTTCCATTTGTAGCTTCAACAATAAATATTTTGCAGAGCCTTGGGACCAATAGAAGCATTTAACTCTCGAAAATGGCATTTATTTCAATATGGTCCCATTGCTGTTCACCGGCTTATCATTTCCCAACAAACAACTATCCATCTTTTGTATCTACCAAATTTTGATTCAATGCTTTATATAACTAAAGCATTAAATTCTGATTTCCATACTTTTTAGGACCATATCTGGGTGTTTTAGAGAAAAAGAAATGAATATATAGCTAGACTACACAGGGGAAGAAACTGTACCGAATGCCTGAGGGTTGCTGATCCAATCCATGTGCATTTCATTTGCATTTACGGCAATGAAAACAGTTGATCCGATCTCAGCGTTGAGCTCGTTCAGCATTTGAACAAGCTGTGGGTTGAACAAGCCTGCGGCTCGTTGCAGCTCGACCGCGCATTCACCAGCTCTGCTGTGTTGAGCCAGTTCTGCTGGGACGCACCCCAACGGTCCAGTCCCGGTCACTAAAACCCTCCTTGCCCCCAACTCATATAGCCTCTGCAAACTAACATATATTAGGCTAATTGCTATGTAATTTTACAACCGGTATATGGATTTAGTGATACCATCTTCAAAGATTCTCTAATAACATGTAGAAATTTTATAAAATTTAACCATATCGTGTTAGAGACATAATTATAGCATATCCACATTTTAACATATTATTAAATTGTCATTAATATCTAAATCTAAGCTTAGGTATGCACGTTTAGGATATTTGTCTTTGACTCTAAACTTAGTGCCCGACTTTAAAGAACAAAAATCTCTATCTCTTTTTCAATGTCTCTATCTATGTCTTATCACTAAAAAAATTAAACACTAAATCTAGATCCTAAAATATAAATCCTACAATCTACATCTCATCTATTCCCCTACAATTAAAAATAAAGTTTTGAGTTTATGATTTATGATCTAAAAATTAAAATTAGAATGTAGAGTTTAATTTTTTTACCGTTGGAACATACAAAGGGACATAAGATTTTTATTCAACTTAGAGGGCAATTCAAGATTATTTAGAATGCGAGGAGACAAGAGAGGTAAAAATCCTCTGCCCCTTTTATGCTCCTACACTAAAAATCGCTTAAAATTAAATTCTAAACCTTAACTCTAATTTTTACATCATAAACCCTAAAAAATACACCCTAAAAATACATCATACCCCTAATTTCTTAAACCCTAACTACAACCCCTAACCCTAAACCCACTATTTTGGGGACATAAATGGTGTCATGATAAGGGGCTAAATCTGAGATTTGGACCTTAAAATCTATAACCCTTCTTATATTCTTAAGTTGCCGACTTTTTAATATAAAAAAAAGTTTGTTATAGCTTTAAATGCAACTACTGAAAAAGTATCAAAAATGCATGTTGGCTTCACCAACCAAACCAAACCAAACATGATAAATAATAGTAATTAACCCACTTCTCTTTCCATGAAAGGTGGAACAATGAAACTTGTCCCCCCGTTATTATTTACAGGTATTAAGTATATATTGTTCGTACTACTTTAAGTGGTGATCACATTGTGGCATTTAATCAAACCGTACCAATGCCTGTTAAAAATGGTAGTTGTGCACAATGAATTCTTCAATAAAAGATGTGTGACTGAGAGCAATATATGATTTACCGTTAGAATTTTCCGGTACTCAGAGATTATATAGACGACGTAATCCGGCAGTGCGAATTGCCGTGATCGTGCAGAGAAGGGCACAAGGTAATAGTTGTTCACGAAATCATTGCCACCAAGGGTCATTAGAACCAGTGCTTCATTCACTAGGCGTTGAGCTTGCTGAGGTCCAATAAGTGCACTCACTCGCTCCTGATATTGCCTGAAGTACTGTAATTGCTGGTAGATTCTTATTATATTCACCTACAAATGTCGCACTATGTTAGGACATTCCAAAAACAAAATGAAATTACTGTAAGAAAACTTCGTCCAGAATTCCGACTTACAAATTGAACTCCGGTGTCGTTGAGAATTCCGATTCCGGCTGAAGCAAAGTTGGCACCAACGAGAAGCCTTTGTCCAGTGAGCTGCGGGCTCAGATATGGCAATGTTGGTTCGGAGCCGATTTGCTCACCTAAATAACACATGGAAAAACGTTTAAAAACATAGTGCACTAAAAAACCAGCAGATTGAACAATGTTATACTTCACACAGACAAAAAAACATGTATGAAAAGATTGAAAGAACATATACATACTTATAAGATCTGGGATGTTGAGGCCATTAGAGAACCGGCCAGTAGCTCTATGAGTCGGAGAGTCGATACCATAGGGGTACGCATCGGCACGAGCGGTAGTAGCTAGATAGTTGTTGTTACCGTTATCGACTAACGAATCTCCGAACACGAAAAACGCCCTCGCAGCCACTGCTAGAGGACCTACATTTCCTAATGTAAATAGCAGACCAAAAATCAAAACCGAGATGAATGAATTATCCATTGTAAATGGCTCTAAGATACCCTGAACTGTGAAAAGGTGAATATCACCGTTGCCTATATATAAGCTTTTTGCTTATTTGTTGTTTCAATTAATGCATTTGGCTACCTCTATAGGTGTTAGCTAAGATAGTTGCAGCCATAACACCACTGTCTGGTTAGACCGGGTCAGGGCTCCAACTTTTTTCATCTCTTTTTTGGTCTCGGATCCATTTTAATCTTAAACCTTAAATATAAAGCCCTGCAACTTAAATCTTTAGACCCTAAACTAAACTAAACCTTTAAACATAAAATTAAACTCGTTTATAGAAAACAATTTTTTCAATATCCGTATATGAAATATTTTCACTTATTCTTAATTATTTCAGTTGAATCTAACTTACCTAGATTACTATTGATTTTATATATCTAAGTCCCAGGCTAATTAGCCTACAAAACTTTTTGTATATTCATATACTTGCATATAGGTGACAATGAATATATAGCTGGCATGCAATGAATAAAACCTGGGCATTCAATACCATGTGGAGTAAGTTGGGGCAAATTTAAATAGAAATTGCGTTTAAATTTCTGAATTAATCGAAACTTTAATACATTAAATTTCTGAATAGCTAATCGTTGGGGTTTTAAGGTGAATTTTGTCACTCTCATAACCCAAACTTTTATTTGCATAAAGGAAGCATTTAATTATGTCATGCATCTGATCAGACAACCCATTTAAATATTGCAATTAAGATATAAAAATAGTGTTTTTTAATTTAATGATTAACTGAATGGTTAAAGATATTTAATTATTATATGAGTTCGAATCTATATATTTTCTTAAAAACGTAACATCTATGTTTAATAAAAAAGGTTAAAGGGACAAATTTACCCCGATAATAATCTGAAATTAACAATGTTGCCCCTACAATCACAACTTATAATACTGGCAGGATGATCATCAACAATCGAGTTTTGAAAAAATCTATGACACATTGGCCATCAATTTTACTTGTGACCAGAGACGGACGCAGGTCTTTAAGTTAGGAGTGGTGAACATATAAATTTCTAAGGGGCGAAAATAAATTTTTAATAGAAAATACATAAAAAAAAATTAATTCGTATAAAAATTTAAAAATTTTAGGGAGAGGATCACTCCCGCCAGCTCCTCAGTTCATTCCTGCATGTTACGCTGGGAAGATTAAGCAAGCTCCTTGGCAAGTTTTAAACCTTGCTGCACATCCCAAGCCTCTGAATATAGAGGGAATTTTTCCCTGACAATGTTGTGGATTTTTATTTTATTTTGTGAAATTGAGTAGTTGGATTTTTATTTCACAAAATAAGAATATTCGAACAGTTTTTTTAGAAGTATCATGTTTTTAAACCAAATTTTAAAAGTCGTCAGAAAATTTCGACGACTTCAACCCAATTTTTTTTTTGACAGACACTAACCGCATACATGTATGGGAAGAGAAGTCGTTTTCTCTTACACAATCGTTAGATTTTTTTTGACGACCTCTATTTGATGAAATGAAATACATTCACCGTGTAGGTGCTCATAGTCTAATTTGCAGGGTGCAGTCTAATTAAGCAATAATATATTGTATTATTTATATGGTCACTGTCACACATGAAGTTATTAGAAGTAGCTTTCACCTTATATACTCAAAATCAAAAAGTGACTTTTAGCAACAAATCTATGTAATCGCAACTGATTAAATGAGCCATGTGATCTATATAATTATAGTGTGGGGTTATGGGATTTTTAATGTCTCCACTCTACCACATTATTATTATTATTATTATTATTATTATTATTATTATTATTATTATTATTATTATTATTATTATTATTATTATTATTATTATTATTATTATTATTATTATTATTATTCAATCTACCATATAATTATATAATAAATAATTTAAGATATGATGGTAATATCTTGAAAATTGTAGATCCAATTTATAGGTATAAATATAATAACGTTTTAAAGATTCAATATTTTTTTAATTCAAATTGTACTATAACATGATAAATAATTACAATTAAATTTGTATAAAAATTTGAAAACTCGACTCAACTTTCATAAACTCGACTCAAATTTAAATAATTCAAATAAAATTTGAGTTGTAAACTATGACTTATCAACTCGAATAACTCAAAATTTTTAAACTCGACTTAACTCGATCGAAGCTCACACCTACGTGACATTAGAAATGAGTAATACGATCTTAACTTTTCTTTATATTTTTATAACTAAATAATAATAAAAGTATTTTTTTATTACTGATAATACGAGTCCCAAATATCTAAATTAATATATGTGCTGGAGAAAGATGCCGTTAAAAATTAAATAGTTTTTTTTTTGATGAGAATTGGTGACCTCGTTAAAAAAACCCCTCATAACGGGACGCTTCGAAAAGTATTCCGACAGCGGAAGGGGGAAAAGAGTGTCACATGTTTATTAAAATAACCCGAAAGTTTACAATCAACACTTACGTCCCTTACAAAATCACAATAGAACAACCATAAGCATAAACAAAAAAGACCCAAAAAACTTAATCCTACTGCCCTGACCTAGCGACCAGGCCCGCCTTAGCCAACAAATCTGCTTCCAGATTCATAGCCCGGGAAATTTTCCTTAACATACAGTTTTTAGCATTGCTCAAGGAGATGATTTCGCTAACCAATGGTCTGAACATAACCGGGCAGATTTCAGGAGAAGATATCCATTCGAGAGCCACACTACTGTCACTTTCTAAAATAAACCGCTGGCCATCAAAATCTCGCTTATCATGAATGATTAAAAGGCCATGCTTGATGGCGAGAAGCTCGGCAACAATTGCAGGTCCCGGACCTGTCTGCTCTGAAAAGGAGAGGAGACACCTACCACTCGAGTCTCGGATAAGGCCACCGACACCCCCAATCCTACCATCACTAGACATGGCTCCATCGACTGAAATTTTGAGGAAACCAGACGGTGGAGGTTTCCAGCAATTCTGCTCTCCTTTCTTTATCTTCTTTTTAAACTTCCAATCCGCAACAACAGGCTTGGCCACAATCTCTTCCACCGTACACGTAGCCTCCGGAAAGCATGCTTTGAACCATATTGCCAAACGATGTTTAATTAAGAAGATCAATTGAAAATGATCGAAGGTTTTACCTTTGAAGATAACGTCATTCCTCATTAACCAAATCGACCACAAGGTACAATGCGGAATGATGTACCAAATAGCGTCCTGCAGTCCCCTCTCCCACCAAATCTGCAACAAAGAAGAAACTTCACCTGGAATAATTAAAATGATTTCCCAAAGTGTAGCAAGATGCATCCAAACTTTCCAGATTTCCATGCAATGAAGAAAAAGGTGCGAGACCGATTCGATATCCCTCCTGCAGAAAGGACAAAGATTTGCTGCTTGTAACGGCATACCTCTGCGCTGTAACTCTTTCCTGACTGCCACTCTATTATTTGTAACCAACCACACAAAATAGTCTACCCTAGGTGGAGCCACACCAGACCAAACCCACTCTTTCCATTTAAAAGAATTGGTAAAATCTGGGAACATGCTACGATACCCATTTTTTGCCGAATATACACCATCGCCCTTGCCTTGCCACAATATACAATCATGTGCATAGCCTTCTGAACTAATTGAAGCCAAAGAATCCAAGAAAGCTTGCCATTGTTCTTTTTCCCAGTCAAAAACTTGTCTCCTCAGCAAAACATTCCATGTCCACTTGCCATCAGCCACACTCCCATATTCACATACAAAACCAGTCTTGTTGCAAGCCAAGGCGTAGATCCTAGGAAAGATTGATTGTAGAGGAGAGTTACATAGCCACCTATCCGACCAAAATCTCACCGATTTTCCATCCCCTATCTGAATTCTAAAGTTGTTATTAATCGAGATACTGAAATTGTCCGAGCCGTAAAAAACGCTGGAGATGCCCTTCCACATCCACGAACTCAATCTTTGGTGAGACGGATCCGGGAACAAAGAGTCTAATTCCCACCCCATTTTGCAGCAAAGAAACTTCCTCCACACACACTCCTTATCATTAGCAAATTTGACAAACCACTTACATAATAAAGCTTTATTTTGGATCGACAGGTCTTTGATTCCAAGTCCCCCAAGTTCAATGGGGCGACACACATCGTTCCAATTGAGCCAGTGAATTTTCTTCCCCTTATCCGTCTCTCCCCACAGGAAATTTGCGAGGATGCCGTTTAATTTTTTAATCACTGAACACGGAAGCTTAAAAACTGACATAAAGTAAGAGGGAAGAGCCGTAAGGACAGATTTAACCAACACTACCCTTCCACTAGGGGATAGATTTTTACCTTTCCAACTTGCAAGGTGGGAGTAGAATTTCTGGATCACCGGTTCCCAAATAGCAGCCGAGTTCCTCTTAAAGCCTAAAGGTAATCCCAGATACGATGAGGGAAAATAATCTACTGTGCACCCTGCTTTACCAGCCCACTCACAGAGAGTAGAATCCTCAATATTGATGCCGTAAAGTTTGCTCTTGACCAAATTTAGCTGAAGACCGGACGCTATCTCAAAGACCCTTAATACCCTCTTTACGTTCTTAATTTCCCTCAACGAAGCTCCACAGAAAATCATGAGATCATCTGCGAATTGCAGATGGGAGAGATTATAAGAATTTCGGTCCTTGCCAATGGAGAAGCCTTGAAAGAGACCAACTTCCGTAGCTCTATCGATCATCAAATGCAGGGCTTCGCCTACCAAGTTGAATAAAAGAGGCGATAGAGAGCATCCTTGCCGTAAACCTCTCGCTAACTCAAAATGGGGTGTTGGGACGCCATTGACTAAAACTGAAATGGAAGCGGAAGAGATACACTTAAAGATCCATCTGCACCACAAGTCCCCGAATCCCATTTCCTTCATAACCTGGATGAGGAATTGCCAATCGACGGTGTCATAAGCTCTTCTGAAATCAATTTTAAATACGGCCCCTTTTCTTCCAACCTTCTGAAGGTAGTCGATGCCCTCATTTGCAATGAGAGAGCAATCGAGGATTTGGCGACCTTGAATAAAAGCAAACTGAGAATTGCTTACAACTGAGTCCATACACCCTTTCAGTCTACGAGCCAATACCTTAGAAAGGATTTTGTATACGCCCCCCACAAGACTAATCAGTCTATAGTCATCCAGAGATTCAACGCCGATTTTCTTGGGTATCAAAGTTATAAAAGAATGGTTAACACCATTTTCCCACTCTCGCTCTTTGAAGAAACCAGCAAAAAATTTTACCACCTCCTCCTTCAACACATGCCAGAATTTTTTAAAGAATCCCATATTATAACCATCCGGCCCCGGTGCTTTTGAACTATCCATCGACAGAATCGCCTCCCAAATCTCCTTTTCCTCGAATTCTTTTTCCAAAACTGATTTTTGTAGCGAAGAGATTTTCTTAAAGTTCAAGGGGATTTCCTCTACAACCAGAGTGTTTTTGGTGTTATAAGCTTTGGAAAAATGGTCAAAAACACCTCGTCTAATGGCCTCAGGCTCCGAGACTGGTTCCCCCTCCACAGTGATGGAAGAAATAAAATTTGCTCTTTTTCGATTTGATGCTGAGATGTGAAAAAACCGCGTGTTGCGGTCCCCCTCTCTGAACCACCTAACTCTTGACTTTTGCAGCCAAATAGATTCTTCGCGTCTTAGTGCAGACCATAATCTTTTCCTGTCTGTGGCAAGTAATCCCAGCAAATCCGAATTGTGTGGATCAAGTAGGAGTTTTGCTTCCGTATCTACAATTGCAGCTTCAATAAGTGAAATATCTTCATTATGCGAGAGCTTCAATTTCCCAGACCAACTCTTTATTTTGAATTTAGTCTTCTGAAGTAAACTTAGTAAACCAACTCTCTTGTTTTTTGATTTTTGTGTCTTGAAGGATTCTTTGATTACTTCTTCAAAGCCTTCAAGATCCATAAGATAATTGAAAAGCTTGAAAGGTTTAGGGCCTTCTTTCCTACCGTTGCATTCAAGGGATATCGCATAATGATCTGAAATGCTCTTCGAGAGTAACCGTTGACGAGTATCCGGGAAAACTTCAATAAACTTCGCATCAATTAAAAATCTGTCAAGACGAACGAGGGTAGGGGCCTCCCTATTGCTCGACCAAGTAAACATGCCACCCAAAAGTGGGAGGTCTACAAGTTCTGCTCCCTGAATAAAGGAACGGAATAACTCCATGGAAACGAAATTATGGCCAGATCCCTCTTTTTCCTCACAGCAAGTGTAGGCGTTAAAATCCCCCCCGATGCACCAAATTACCCGATGTTGTTTCATGAAATTCAATAGTTCTTCAAAGAACTCTGCCTTCTCTGACTCCAGTGACGGACCATATACATTGATCAAACCGAAAAAATCAGCCTTCCCTTTCCACTGTCCAAAAAGTACAATGAACCTTCTGCCTATGACTGTTTCCGACAAGATGAACAGTTCCGGATTCCATGCACAAAATAAACCTCCAGAAGCCCCAACAGACGGGGAGAAAACATAAGCAAACTCTTTTCCACAACCCATTCTTCTAACTAAAGAATCCGAAATGTCTTCTAATTTTGTTTCTTGTAAAAAAATTACCAAAGATTTTTCCTTCCGAATTTGCCTCCTAACCGCACAAATTTTCTCTGACTTGCCTAATCCCCTTATATTCCAAGAAAAAATAGCCAATTCCATAAATACAAGAATAATGACCAGATGTACCTATTGAAGAAATAGCTCAGCAACACGCCTCTTTCTCCAACTCCACAGCCTTCCCAATCAATGCTTCTTTGCCTCCTTGAAATGTAATGCCCAGAAGATTGCTAACTCCCCAAATAGCCATCGCTTCCTCAATATAATTAAGATGGATTGAATCCTCAGAAGAACCCTGAAGCTCTGTCGAAATTCTTCTATTTTCAGTGTCTAAGGACTCTCGAATTTGGCTTCTGATAGCCCTCCTGTGTTCCACATTATAGAAGTTCCCAGCCAGGTTCGACGGAGTGTTGCCTTTCCCCTTATTAGGGTAAACAAAAGGACCCAGCCTGACTGATATTGAGGCAGCCACTTCCTTGTTTGACGAGAAAGCATTTTCTGGGCAAGATTCGTCCTTAAGGCTGTCGGGCACAATATCAGATGTTTTGTTATGGATAACGGGCCTGTTATAACTACCAAGGGAATCCTCAATTACAGCATTTTCCAGATCTTCCAAAGAGGGGTTCTGGGCTATGGCCTCAGACAAATTCCCAAGTTGAAGCCCAAGGAAGTCTTTGTCATAATTATCTTGATTAATAAAGCCCAATTCTCCCTCCTGAGACTTTTTGGACGATAAAAAAATATCAGCCTCCCTGTTTATATCGGTATTCGCTCCTTCATCATTGAGTAATGAATGGCCTGCAGCGGGAATGTCAACTCCTGTGGCAATCGAGGCAACACCATAATGACTGTTATTCCTAGAAAGATCAAACGGTATGCCCGGCGAGTTGCCCGAAGATTCTTCGCGCCGGTTGGCACTCACCGCCCCCCCTCCCCCCGAAACCTCCGGCTGCCTCTGATTCTGCAAGTCCTCCGCCTGTGAAAACTCCATGTTTGAATCCACCGAATGGTTCTCTATTCCAAATTGTTCTCCAAGTTTTAATTGTACTAACAACGATCTGTCCAACACGATCATCCGAAACTGAGATGGGAGAGCGAATTGGCTTGGTACTCTTACGATCATCTTGGCAACATTAAGATCCGACCTATTCTTAGTATCGTCATGAATATAGATCAGGATGCCCCATTTTTTCGCAAGTGAGGCGAAAAACTCCTCCGACCAGCATATGATCGGAACGCCGTAAAGAGAGATTGAACAATAGAAATATGGGAAACCATTAATCAGAACATGTTCCTCCAAGAAGTCAAACCAGAAGGCCAGTTCTTCTCTCTTACTTCTCCAAACAGATTCCTTATCCTCCAATGAAGAGAAAGTGATGATAACAGAATTGTAGGCTAAGCCCCACGAAGCCACTTTAGCTAGGATGCCATCGCTCGCCAAAGCCTTCTCGACAAATTCCCTATCGAAGTCTTTCCTTAGAATGCCAGTACTTGATCGATTAACCCATCCGATATCCTGAGTTTGAAAATCAAAGGCCATCTTCTCAGTAGTAGAGTTTAAATAATCCTCCTTTTCGCCATTATGTTGTGTAGATCTTTCAGGTTGACCAGATACATTCTGAGCCACTTTATCCCTCCTTGCGTTTAACAGAGCCTCCTTATAAGATCTATTATCCTTTTCCTTGCCCTTAGCCCGTTCCTCCGAAACAGCTCCTTTCTCCTTCACAGTTTCCTTCTGTTTCTGTGAGCCTCCTCCAATAGGTGAGGCTCTACCATTTTTCTGAAACTTTGCCTTAGAGACCTTGATTCTCCTGCCATCCACCGGAGCATCATCCAGCATTTCAATAACCCTCTTCAAATCCCTATATCTTTCCAGGTGAACAAAAGCGAAAGTACAGAGCTTGTATTTCGGTTTCAAGTTTACATATGGGATAAACACTTTTTTGACTTTTGCGTAGTGGCTGCATAATTCCCACAAAGCTCCTCTCGACACTCTCTTACTAAGGTTATCCACGAAAACGACATAATCTTCTTTGTAACCATTTCCATGCTGATTCCTTCTCTCGCCGGCCGCCGTACCTCTCCGTTCAGAAGCTACCCTCTCACCGACTCCCTTACCTTTGCTCTCCATAATGGGTATCGGGAATCACTCTTAAAAATTAAATAGTAATTTAATGATTTTCAATTGGTCTAATGATATTGCTTTTAGAGGGGAAAATTAAGGGTGAAAATATTTAGTGGGCAAATACACCATCTTCTTCTCCTAATTTTCTCAGTTCTAAAAGTAAATCAATAGGCAGATAAATCTATTAACAGCCCGTTAATTTAACGAGATGAGTGGTTAGATTTTAAACAAAGTTATAAGTTTCAAAATTTAATATTATGAGTAAAAATATTAAATTAAAAAGATCATTTTATATTAAAATTTATAAAATTTAATTAAATTAATCGATAAATGAATAAATATTAGTGGAAGGAAAAAAGGACAGCTTTAAATGAAAGACCCACTTTATTTCTATAACAGGTGAGTTGGTTGGACCATGTGATTAATTTGTCTTGCATTTAATTTGGAAAGATAATTGATTTCACACTTCAATTTTATTTTATTTAAATTTAGTTCTATTACTATTTTCGTTGAAGCAATATATAAGAAGACTGAGATTACATTAAAATTTTGATATTACGTTTCTTTTAGCGTCAGAATTCGATATTATTTTTAGAAGGATCATTTAAAAATGTTCAAATTTATAAGAGGACAACAATGAATTATATATTTTTAGGAGACTAAATATTAATTTTACCATTATACAAATTTACTCCGCCAAAATTGGTTAAAGTGCATAATTGATGATTAAATTTTTTTGGTTCAATAGCTTAATTAGGTGCAAAAATAAATTCAAGGGGATTAATTGATTTTTTAAGTTCAAAAACTTCTTACACCCTTAAGCCAATGAAGTATTTTAAAAAACATTTATTAGATGTAATGTTTAAATTTCAATATTTACCGAACCCAACGAGTAACTCTAGTAAATAAGATGATGATGTTAATTTTAAGATACTCGGATTCAAGTTTTTGTGCGCGCAAAGCGCCTTATCAAAAAATTTAAAAAATATATATAAACAGATACTATCATATAATCGTAAACAAAGACTTACCCTTTCTCTTGTCCCCAAATTATGCTTCCATCAGTAAAGTGACTTGCCTGCAAAGTGAAGAATAAGAAGGTTGTATTGTATGTGAAATATTTAATAAAACCAACTACTTCCTCGACAAAATTTTAGATGGCGAGTTAATTCAACCATCCACCCAATGAACATTCATTTCCGTCATATTCTAAGATATAAAAATTTAGGTGAAACCATCTAAATCTGATATGTATATATATATTTTTTTCCAATTTTTTTTATTATAAAATCATATTTTTTTTTTCAAATAGAGAGTTTTTATAATATAAAGATAAATATTAAGATTCGAACACACACAAAATGAGATAATATGAGTATTTTTAACTACTCGACCAATAATTCTCATAAAAGTCATATTTTAAACTATATGTATCTATACACGATACATATATCAAATACAAATATTTAAAAAAATGCTTAATATAAAAATAAGTTTCCAAATTATACCTCTTTTTAACTTTAGGTGCCTAAACTATTTTTTTTAAAAATGGTGTCTGATGTTTTATTTCATTAATTTTAGGCGCCTGACTATTAACTATTGTTAAAAATATCTATTAACCAATTAAAATGTGACATGTGAGAGGTTTTATTTTTTAAATTTCTTTTAAATAATTTTTTATTTAAAAAACTTTTTTAAAATTCCAAAGTTACCATATTTAACAAAAGACCCTAAATTTTAAAATTCCTACTTTAAATCCCAAACCAATCGTCGTTACTGTTGTCGTCGCTTGAATTAAGTCCCTTCCTTTTGTCGCACGATAAGCATGCTTCTTCGTTCTTTCAACTGTCATTTGTCATTCGCCATTCGAATGGAGGTTTCACATTTGGCGTTCGATTGGAATGTTGTTCATCATTTTTCGATGATAGAGGGATGGGATAAACGGTTGTGTGGGTCTTCTAATAGGAGTGGTGGGCGGCGGCGTGTCGATTGTCTGCGACAATGGCTAAATTTGAGATTTAGGTTTTTGAGTGTTAGGGTTTTCAAATTTGGGGGTTATTTGTAAATTTTGAGAAATTTAAGGTTTTAAAAATGTAAGTTAAACTTAATTTTAAAAAAGAAAAAGAAAAAAAGGGTTTTTTTAAATTAACGGTAGTTAAGGACCTAACATTTAAACTTAAAGAAATGAAACTTCAAACACATATTTTATCAAAAAATAGTGTAACCCCCTCGTCCCGGTCTGGCCGGATGACCGGTCCGAGTGGGCCACACGGGGAAAACCGAAGCGAAACCCAAAGGATTCCCCCTCGGTTAGCAACCCTATTTTTTTTCTTTTTATAATAATCTTGCCTAGATGAATATTAAGTCCTATGTGATTCACAACAGCGGAAAACGTTCAAAGGAAAAACACATTCGAAACACAACCACGCATAAACAGTCAATTTTAAGCTTATAAGGCAGACAGTATCGATACCCTAATCAGGGGTATCGATACCCTCCTTCTAGGTCAACCCAGGAAGTCAACACGAGAAGACCGTATCGATACCCTTACCAGGGGTATCGATACCCTCTTCCCCGGTCAACCTTCCTTGGTCAACAGACCAGAACCGTATCGATACTCGGGACACGGTATCGATACGCTCCATTCTAACTCCCAATTTCAAATTACAGAAACTTTGGACGGTATCGATACCCTAAGGGTATCGATACCCTAGGCAAAATCTGAGGCATTTGGGCAAGAGAGTATCGATACCCTAACCAGGGGTATCGATACCCCCTGCACTGCAATTTCTCAAATTCGACTAAAACCACCCCAAATCGACTCTAAATGCATTCCTCGACTCACCTAAGCGTATACCAACATGCGAGCACACATATATAAGCCATAGGTATCAATCAAACATGGGTTCAAGCTTTCATACATAGCATTCAATTCAAGGAACAAAATAGGCAATATTGAGCATACACAAAGGCTCTAAAGGATCATAAGCCACAAGTCATTCAAAAGAGGTTTGCACCCAGCATAAGACGACCTAAAGCATCCTAAAGCATACCATTATACACACCAACATTCATCAAAGTATTGCATGCTTACAAACCATAATCAAACTCAACAACATCATCATTCAAATGAGTCATACAAGCTCATACAAAGACCTTTGCCACATTGCTAGCTATTACAAAATCGATAACCATACTTGAGCTACAAACTTGGATGCCCTTCTTGCCTTGCCTCGAGCTAACACCACGCTAATGATCTGCATTGTTGAACATTGAGAGCGTAAGCTATAAGCTTAGTGAGGGTGCTCTAAAACGAAAAACAACAACAATGCAGGGTTCAAGCATGTAATCCTAGTCTCACACATATCAAGCATTGCAAATAAACCAGTAGACTTAGCTAGTCTTTCAAGTGGCATATATGGTCTCTCAATCCTAGCAAGATTTCACATCAATGTCAATTATCATATACAATACCATATATCAAAACCACATATCACCATCATGTATCACATTACATAAACAAGTTTAATTGGCCACTTTAATTACCCCGATTGTGCGGATTTAAAACCTTGACAACACTTTACCTCGGTGGGATTCCACTCATCACCGGACCTTGCATGTGCGGGATTCCACTCATCGCCACATGCCCTACGGATGGGATTCCACTCATCATCCCGTAGAAATATAATAAGCTTCCGGTGGAATGCTACATCACCGTACTCCTCCTTGATGACTTAACGCCATCAAGGCCACGTACGTTTTGACTCAATTTGTGTGCACACTATCCTAATGATCGATCATTTACAACCGGTAATTTTTAGTGCCAATTTTCATAACCACATCATATATAAACATCATCCACCACAATACATGCTCCCCACATATCAACTCATCATGATATACATACAAGTATCAATTAACCACAAATCAAGAGTATAGCTAGTAAGCACAAGAGCACATGGATATCAAAGGCTAAGCTATCAACCTTGAATTAAATGGAAGTGGCCTACCAAGCACACTTGCACACACACGCCCTACTCATGCTCGAACCAACTTTAAAACAAGTTTAGACCACTCACCGCCCTTCCTTAGCAAATCGGACAATCCTCCTACGCACCCGGATTCGGTCCCAAAGCCTCTTCCGCGTTTCCTCTTGCTTCTAGTCAAACAAAAACACATATATTACTTCCCAATTCAATGCTAATTCAACCTTCAACCCACTTTGCAATCACAACCCAAATTCTTCCATTTCTCAAATCACACAATCTCCTAAAAACCCAATTTTCGTGCTCCCTTAAGAACTTGCTGAAAAATCAATTTCTCAACATCCAAAAGACCTCCAAATCATCCCAAAACACCCCCATACCATAGGTAGACCAACAGCCCCTTACTTTCAACATAAATTCCACCAAAAACTCAAGTTTTACAACCTTAAATCTAGCCCTAAGACCTTACTACGAATTTCTATCCAAATTCAACCAAATTAAAGTATATGGTGTATTTTATCATGCTTAGACAAACCCCCAACATAATTTAACAAAACAAATTAAAAACCCCCATCAAAATCCCCAAATTTCATGGGAACCCTAATTTTTAAAACACTATTTTTTTGAAATCTACAACAAGGGATAGATAGAGAATGAAGAGGAGGTTTAGGAACATAATTACCTTTGAAAAACACTTTTAATTGAAGCTAGTATGAAGTGGAAAAGTAGCCAAGCAAGAAGGGGTTTTGGGGAGAGTTTTAGTGAAAATGGTGTTGGAGAGGGAATGGGGGGAAGAAAGATGACAACTTTTCTATAAAGTTGTCTAGCTTTTTAAATTTGGGTCAAATCGCGATAGAGGTCCCTCCCTTCTTATTTGAGCTCAAATAGGTCATTACTAGAAGTTGAATTATTTTAATTAAATTTTATTTAACTCGAATTAATACCCGGCTAACTCGTAGGCCCAAAATACGGGTGTTACAACTCTCTCCCACTTAAGGAATTTCGTCCCCGAAATTACCTGACTGAAAGAGATACGGAAATTGATTTTCCATATCCTCCTTCCTCTCCCAAGTGGCCTTGTCAACACCTCTACGTCGTCACCGCACCTTTACTAACTCAATCGATCTACCCCTCAACACTTTACTGTCAGAAGCTAAGATCTCTACTGGCTCTTCTTCATAAGTCAAATCCGGATTCAATTCAATTTCTTCTACGGGCATAACATGTGATGGATCGGACCTATATTTACGAAGCATGGATACATGGAACACATCGTGTATCTTCTCAAGCTCGGATGGTAAACGCAACTGATAAGCAACGGGACCAACCCTCTTCACAATCTCATACGGTCCTATGTACCTTGGACTCAATTTCCCTTTTCGGCCAAATCTCATCACTTTCTTCCACGGAGACACCTTCAAGAACACCTTCTCGCCCACTGAGAATTCAACTTCCTTTCTCTTCAAATCGGCATAGGACTTCTGCCTATCCGAAGCAGCCTTCAAGCGATCACAAATCAATTTTACCTTGTCGGTTGTCCCTTTTAGCAAATCCGGCATGGGTAACAGTTTCTGTCCTACCTCGGCCCAACACACTGGAGTCCTACACTTTCGACCATACAAGGCCTCATACGGAGCCATCTGAATGCTCGACTGAAAACTGTTATTGTACGCAAACTCTACTAGAGGCAAATGCTTCTCCCAAGTACCCTGAAAGTCTATGATACAACAACGCAGCATATCCTCTAAGATCTGAATAACCCTCTCTGACTGACCATCTGACTGAGGATGATAAGAAGTGCTGAAGTTCAAACGGGTACCCAAAGCTGTATGCAAACACTCCCAAAATCTCGAAGTAAACCGCGGATCTCTATCTGACACAATGGACTTCGGCACATCATGTAGCCTCACAATCTCACCAATGTACAAATCGGCCAATCTATCTAAGGTGTAAGTAGTGTTGACTGCCAAGAAGTGAGCACACTTCGTAAAACGATCTACTATCACCCAAACTGAGTTCTTCTTCGTAGGAGTCAAAGGCAAACCCGAAACAAAATCCATAGTGATGTTCTCCCATTTCCATTCCGGAATTCTCAACGGCTGTAACAAACCTGAGGGAACCTGATGTTCCGCCTTCACCCTCTGACACACTAAGCACTTACTCACAAAGTCGGCTACATCTCTCTTCAAGCCAACCCAAAAGTACTCATTCTTCAAATCACGGTACATCTTCGTACTTCCTGGATGCATAGCAAACGGACTACTGTGGGCTTCAGTCAAGATCGTACGTCTCAAATCACTGTCTTCAGGCACAACTATTCTGTCCTTGAAACATAAGACCCCATCGGAACTGAAACTGTAGTCTGAAGATCTACCTTCGGTTATATCTTGCACGTGAGGTGCCAAAGATCTATCTAAGAGCTGTTTCTCTCGAATCATCTGACCTAGAGTAGGTCTAACCTGAAGCTCGGCTACTAAGCCACCATCCCCGGACAAACTCAATCTAGCAAACATGGCTCTCAAGTCCACGACCACCTTCCTACTCAATGCATCGGCCACTACATTGGCCTTACCCGGATGGTACTCAATAGTAAGATCATAGTCCTTTAGCAACTCTAACCATCTACGCTGTCTGAGATTCAAATCTCGCTGAGTCATAATGTACTTCAAACTCTTGTGGTCGGTGTATACTGTGCATTTCTCACCATACAAATAGTGCCTCCAAATCTTCAAAGCAAACACAACTGCCGCTAACTCTATATCATGGGTCGGATAGTTGCGCTCATGAGTCTTCAACTGTCTTGAGGCATAAGCCACTACTCTTCGGTCTTGCATCAGAACACATCCTAGCCCTACATACGAGGCATCACTATAAACCACATAGTCCTTCCCGGACTCAGGCTGAATCAAGATCGGAGCTTGGGTCAAAGCTTCTTTCAATTTCTCAAAGGCTCTCTGTCTTGCATCTGTCCACTCAAACTGAACACTCTTCTGAAGTAACTGTGTCAATGGAGCGGCTAATTTAGAGAAACCCTCTACAAACCTCCTATAGTATCCGGCTAAGCCTAGGAAGCTACGTACTTCCGTCACTGACTTCGATTGCTTCCACTCAACAATGGCTTCAATCTTCTTCGGATCAACTCTAATGCCTTCAGCTGACACTACATGTCCTAAGAAGACTACTTCCCGAATCCAGAATTCACACTTGCTGAGCTTCGCATACAACTGATGATCTAGCAAAGTCTTCAAAACAAGTCTCAAATGTCGGTCATGGTCTTCTTCAGTTCGCGAGTACACCAAGATGTCATCAATAAACACAACTACAAACTGATCTAGATACTGATGAAAAATCCTATTCATCATGTCCATGAAAGCTGCCGGTGCATTAGTCAACCCAAATGGCATGACTAAAAACTCATAGTGTCCATACCTAGTCCTAAAGGCTGTCTTCGGTACATCGACCTCTCTGACCTTTAGCTGGTAGTAACCTGATCTCAAATCAATCTTCGAAAAGACCGATGCTCCCCTCAACTGATCAAACAAGTCATCAATTCTAGGCAACGGATATTTGTTCTTCACTGTCAACTGATTCAACTGTCTGTAATCTATGCACATTCTCATACTTCCATCTTTCTTCTTCACAAACAACACTGGTGCACCCCAAGGTGAAGAACTAGGCCTAATAAAACCTCTATCTGTCAATTCTTGCAACTGAGTCTTCAACTCTTTCAATTCTTTCGGTGCCATACGATACGGAGCAATCGAAACAGGAGCTGAATCGGAATAAGTCTCAATGCTGAACTCTACCTCTCTGTCCGGTGGTAACCCTGGCAATTCTTCCGGAAACACACTAGGAAAATCACATACTGTCCGGATGTCTTGAGGTCTAACCTCACTCATGTTAGGGTTCATCACATACGCTAAGTATGCTTCACACCCCAACTCAACTAACCTCTTAGCCTCTAGCACTGAAACCACATTGGACAAGAACTTCACATTCTCACCCACCACAACAATCTCATAATCATCTGTGAGCTTCAAAGAAATCCGCTTAGTTTCAAAATCTATCCTAGCTCTATGCTCCGTGAGCCAATCCATACCCAGAATCACATCAAAACCATAGAAAGGAAGTTCCATCATATCCACTGGAAACACATGTCCCTGAACCATCAACGGACACCTTCGGTACATCCTCCTAACCACTACCGTGTCCCCAAAGGAACTAGTAACACTAACTCTAGCAACTCACAAGGCAAATTCAAAGACTGTGCATGCTCACTCAATATGTAGGAATGTGTAGACCCAGAGTCAATCAAAGAAAGCAAACCCAAAGACTGTATCGAGAAGTTACCTGCGATCACATCGGTGTCATGCTGCTCCCCGCGCTGAGCGTAAACCCTAGCCTGTCCTCCGCCCTCCGGCTGGACTGCAATGACATGAGCTATGTTCCTCTGACCATCGTTCCTTGGCTGGAAGTTTCCTCTACCGCGCCCGCGGCCTCTCTGAAAGTCATTGGCTCTAGCAGGAGCCTGAGCTGGTGCCTGTCCCACCTGATGTGGACAGTCACGCCTAATGTGGTCTCTAGCACCACAACTCCAACAAGAATGGTAGTTCCCCCAACACTCACCGGTGTGGTTCCTCCCGCAAGTAGCACATGTGGGCAACTTCCCACCAGCTCTCTGACCCTGATGGCCCCTACCGTGGTTACCGCCACCACGCCTATGATCAAACTGATGCCGGTTGTCTCGATGCCTCTTGGCATCACCTCTATCAAAGTTGCTGGACCTCTTACCCGAACTAGATCCACCTGACCGCCTGGTCAAACTCAAACTGTGCTCTAAGTCCTTGGCCCTCGAGACCAAGACATCAAAATCGGTGTAATCAGAAGCTAGAGTATAGGTATTGATCTCCTCACTCAGCCCATATCGGAAGCGATTACAACGCTCCACTTCAGTAGGTACAAGCTCAGGTGCATACTGACTCAGTCTGACAAATCGGATCTCGTAATCAGTCACGGACATACTCCCCTGAAGCAATGCCATAAACTCTCTCTTCCTCTCATCGAGGTATCGCGGACCCAAATACTTCTTCCGGAAAGCCGTCTCAAAGAACTCCCAAGTGATCTCGGTCTCATCCATCCCCGAATTAACGGTGACCCACCAGGTGTAGGCATCACCCTGTAGCAAGGACTCAACACAACCCAACTTACGATCACCAGCGCACCCCATCTGAGCAAGGATACGGACGGTCTTCTCAAACCACATCTCTGACCTCTCCGGAGTAGCACCTCTAAACTCTTCGGCCCCAAGGCCCCGAAGTCTCTCTAATGGTAATCCGGTGCCCTCACCCTGATGATGAGCTGCCTGACCTCCAGCTACTGCAGCCTGGAATGCCCCGGCTATTGCCTGAACCAACGGAGCTAAGTCAATTCCGGCCGGTCCTTGGCCACCTTGGCCTCCTTGTGGTCCCATTCCTCCGGGCCCGGCCTCGCCTCCCACTCCCGGTGGAGGAGGTGGTGGTGGTGGAGGTGGTGGAGGAGCTCCAACTCCAACCACTGGCTCTCCCACTTGAGCCTCAACCCTCACAACTGGCTCAACTCTCAGAGCCTCTGCCCGTGGTTCCGGTCGAACCATCCTAGGCCTCCCACGTGGTCTCATGGTTCAACTAGCAAGGTAAACTACAACGAGAAACAGATAAGGATTACGTTAGTCAAAGCAAGGGTCCAATAGCGCTCAAGTATTCCTCTTTTCAAAAATCTCTTTTAAATTAAGTAATAGTAGCAATGGGCACTCACTCTATTCCAGACACGACAGTTTATGCATTCAAAACATCATACGGTCAATCAAGCATCAAGGATTCATTGCAAATCATGCATTGAACAACACAAGCATTTAACACATTTACCTTACCTCACTTACCTGCCCGAGGTCTCGGTAACCTCAGGCTCTGATACCAACAAATGTAACCCCCTCGTCCCGGTCTGGCCGGATGACCGGTCCGAGTGGGCCACACGGGGAAAACCGAAGCGAAACCCAAAGGATTCCCCCTCGGTTAGCAACCCTATTTTTTTTCTTTTTATAATAATCTTGCCTAGATGAATATTAAGTCCTATGTGATTCACAACAGCGGAAAACGTTCAAAGGAAAAACACATTCGAAACACAACCACGCATAAACAGTCAATTTTAAGCTTATAAGGCAGACAGTATCGATACCCTAATCAGGGGTATCGATACCCTCCTTCTAGGTCAACCCAGGAAGTCAACACGAGAAGACCGTATCGATACCCTTACCAGGGGTATCGATACCCTATTCCCCGGTCAACCTTCCTTGGTCAACAGACCAGAACCGTATCGATACTCGGGACACGGTATCGATACGCTCCATTCTAACTCCCAATTCCAAATTACAGAAACTTTGGACGGTATCGATACCCTAAGGGTATCGATACCCTAGGCAAAATCTGAGGCATTTGGGCAAGAGAGTATCGATACCCTAACCAGGGGTATCGATACCCCCTGCACTGCAATTTCTCAAATTCGACTAAAACCACCCCAAATCGACTCTAAATGCATTCCTCGACTCACCTAAGCGTATACCAACATGCGAGCACACATATATAAGCCATAGGTATCAATCAAACATGGGTTCAAGCTTTCATACATAGCATTCAATTCAAGGAACAAAATAGGCAATATTGAGCATACACAAAGGCTCTAAAGGATCATAAGCCACAAGTCATTCAAAAGAGGTTTGCACCCAGCATAAGACGACCTAAAGCATCCTAAAGCATACCATTATACACACCAACATTCATCAAAGTATTGCATGCTTACAAACCATAATCAAACTCAACAACATCATCATTCAAATGAGTCATATAAGCTCATACAAAGACCTTTGCCACATTGCTAGCTATTACAAAATCGATAACCATACTTGAGCTACAAACTTGGATGCCCTTCTTGCCTTGCCTCGAGCTAACACCACGCTAATGATCTGCATTGTTGAACATTGAGAGCGTAAGCTATAAGCTTAGTGAGGGTGCTCTAAAACGAAAAACAACAACAATGCAGGGTTCAAGCATGTAATCCTAGTCTCACACATATCAAGCATTGCAAATAAACCAGTAGACTTAGCTAGTCTTTCAAGTGGCATATATGGTCTCTCAATCCTAGCAAGATTTCACATCAATGTCAATTATCATATACAATACCATATATCAAAACCACATATCACCATCATGTATCACATTACATAAACAAGTTTAATTGGCCACTTTAATTACCCCGATTGTGCGGATTTAAAACCTTGACAACACTTTACCTCGGTGGGATTCCACTCATCACCGGACCTTGCATGTGCGGGATTCCACTCATCGCCACATGCCCTACGGATGGGATTCCACTCATCATCCCGTAGAAATATAATAAGCTTCCGGTGGAATGCTACATCACCGTACTCCTCCTTGATGACTTAACGCCATCAAGGCCACGTACGTTTTGACTCAATTTGTGTGCACACTATCCTAATGATCGATCATTTACAACCGGTAATTTTTAGTGCCAATTTTCATAACCACATCATATATAAACATCATCCACCACAATACATGCTCCCCACATATCAACTCATCATGATATACATACAAGTATCAATTAACCACAAATCAAGAGTATAGCTAGTAAGCACAAGAGCACATGGATATCAAAGGCTAAGCTATCAACCTTGAATTAAATGGAAGTGGCCTACCAAGCACACTTGCACACACACGCCCTACTCATGCTCGAACCAACTTTAAAACAAGTTTAGACCACTCACCGCCCTTCCTTAGCAAATCGGACAATCCTCCTACGCACCCGGATTCGGTCCCAAAGCCTCTTCCGCGTTTCCTCTTGCTTCTAGTAAAACAAAAACACATATATTACTTCCCAATTCAATGCTAATTCAACCTTCAACCCACTTTGCAATCACAACCCAAATTCTTCCATTTCTCAAATCACACAATCTCCTAAAAACCCAATTTTCGTGCTCCCTTAAGAACTTGCTGAAAAATCAATTTCCCAACATCCAAAAGACCTCCAAATCATCCCAAAACACCCCCATACCATAGGTAGACCAACAGCCCCTTACTTTCAACATAAATTCCACCAAAAACTCAAGTTTTACAACCTTAAATCTAGCCCTAAGACCTTACTACGAATTTCTATCCAAATTCAACCAAATTAAAGTATATGGTGTATTTTATCATGCTTAGACAAACCCCCAACATAATTTAACAAAACAAATTAAAAAACCCCATCAAAATCCCCAAATTTCATGGGAACCCTAATTTTCAAAACACTATTTTTTTGAAATCTACAACAAGGGATAGATAGAGAATGAAGAGGAGGTTTAGGAACATAATTACCTTTGAAAAACACTTTTAATTGAAGCTAGTATGAAGTGGAAAAGTAGCCAAGCAAGAAGGGGTTTTGGGGAGAGTTTTAGTGAAAATGGTGTTGGAGAGGGAATGGGGGGAAGAAAGATGACAACTTTTCTATAAAGTTGTCTAGCTTTTTAAATTTGGGTCAAATCGCGATAGAGGTCCCTCCCTTCTTATTTGAGCTCAAATAGGTCATTACTAGAAGTTGAATTATTTTAATTAAATTTTATTTAACTCGAATTAATACCCGGCTAACTCCTAGGCCCAAAATACGGGTGTTACAACTAGTTTAGGCACCAAAGTTAAAAAGAGATATAATATAGATCCTTATTTGTATATTAAGCCTAAAAAATGAAAAAAAACGTAACTCCACATATAATATTATTTCTAATATGGATCTATTCAATTTTTTATATAAAATTAATATTTTTTTAATTAAATAGAGAAATATTATATTTTCAAATCGGAATTTGAACTCATACAAAATAAAATAAAATAAGTATCCTTAACTATTATGTAACGACCCGAATTTCAAAATTCGTGGGTCGGCTCACTCGAACGTGAGCCTTGTGTGTTGGGCAAAAGTCTTAGACCCATTGGATGCTCAAAAGAGCCTTGGTGGGCTTCCTGCTTATTTTATTGGGCTGATTGGTGACCAAAGTGGGATGAAGGAAAATAGAAGGATTTTATGTTGCAAATAACCCCCTTGTCAAAAGAAGGCTGACCTCCCATTAAACTCTTTGCAGAAAAGGGGTGAAATATATCACCATTCTCCCCTTGCCTTCTTCTTTCTTCATATTTCTTATCTCCAAAAACTCCCACACAAGAGAAAAGTTTAATCTTTGTCTTTTAAGTAGAAATTCCAGAATTTATTGTTGGGGTGAAATATATTTCTTTTCAAAGGTGTCAATGAAATTAACCATTTGCTTTTCCGCCGCCTCGGACATTTACCCAGGGGGACATTATGAATCAACACCCAAAAAGTGTAACAGAATCGGGGGAGAAAACTATCGAGTCAGAATCGGAGAATAGAGAAAAAAATGGAGAAACGTGATAAAAAGCGTAGATGCGTGCTAAGAAGTAGAGTTTAGAGCATGTTAAGAAGCAGAGTTTAAATTGTAAAGGAAACAAATTAGAATAAAAATATTATTTTGTACATACATTTTGATATTTTTCTAGATTTGACACTGATGATAAGCTTATAAATGTTATAAAAAAATCTGCATTCATATAATATATAATGTTGTGTTTATTAAAATGTAACGTGAAACTAAATAAATGTATCACTTATAAGTAATTGAATGAATTAATAAAAATATTATAAACACAATTAATCTAATATAAATTATTTTTTGATTGAAAAAAAAAAAATAATTCACGTACCTCGTTAAAAATTCTCCTAAACTTAAATGGTAGATAAGAGTACACATGGTGGTGTATACATTATAAGAGAAGAAGCGTCATGTGCAAAAGCGCTACATGAAAAACAAAAGGGTACTCACATACGATCCCGAGTAACAAGTACCTCAATCGTAGGCGGAGGTATTGTGAAAGTCCATTCTCCCACCGGATGCCCCTGAGCCAAGCTTGCCAACTTATCCGCAATCATATTCGCCTTTCGAGAGATATAATTCACAGTGATATCCCAATCTCGACTCACATAATTCTTTATGGTCACCACCAAAGCATTATCATGAAGGCACAAAAAGGTGTTGCCAATAATCTTAACCACAATAACATTATCAACCTCTAAATCAACATGGCAATATCCAAGATCTCAAGCATATCTCAGAGCCTCATGCGCTGCTCATAACTCGGCCATAATCACCGAACAAACGTCAATACTCTTTGAGAAACCAAATAACCACTTACCCGTAGCATCGCGGATAACACCCCTGATGGCAGCCATGCCATTCGCACCACCAACAGCGCCGTCATAGTTGATCTTCACACACCCCGCCTTGGTTTGGTCCAGCTAACGTTCGTAGTTTCCAGCATACCAACACGCAACTGTGGAGGCATCTGATTCCCCAAAAAAGCAGCTGCGCACTCATCTCTCATACGCATAGCAAAACGCATAACATCCCGATGCGCATTAATACTTCAATTTTATTATAGTTATATTTAAAATTAGCATTTAAAAAAATTATTTTACTTCAATTTTACTAACAAACACAATTTACTTTATTTTTTAAATAGTTTAAACGCAATTACAAATTAATATTTGTTCATATAAACTTTTAATCTTAATCCTTTAAGTACACAAACTTTATAAATAAAACGAATTGAACTCTAATCTCCTAAAATGTAAATTATCATCTTTTCTACTGAGATCACTCATTAAGTTCAATAAGATGTACTTATTATTTTTTTTTAAATGTCACAGTTTGATACTTTTCACTATTAGCTATAATCTTTACCGTAAGAAAATTATATTTTTAATTGTGAAAACTATCTTTTTAATAAATACTGATTTCATTAAAATAATAGGGAACTGCCTATTAGGGTTTTCTCTTTTTTTTTCTTAGTGCCTTCGCTCTCTTTCTCTTTAGTTTGAACATAGGCCGGCGGCGACAATAGTTTTCGAGCTATTTGTCGATCGCCGGTCACCTTCTTTCATTTATTTATTTTATTTTTTTATTTTCAGTTTTTTTTATTCAATAAATTTGTCTTTATGACACGCTTTTCTCTACCGTTTGGTACATTTTTCTATTTTTAGTATGTTTTTTTTTGTCTCTTGACACGTTTTTTATTATTTGTTTTTTTATCAGGGTTGATTTGATGACGCCACGACTGATCAAGATGGTGATTATTTATAATCATGTTGATCTTTCCTGCTATGGATCTTCGGTTTGAATTTGGATACGCGGGTTGCGCTTGTGAAGAGTTTCTCATGTGCTCGGCTCTGAATTACGTTTTCTCGGTGGTAGCTTCATCCCATTTTGTTGTTCGTTTTGCTGATGCAGTCAGGTTTCGTATCTATTTTCGATCGAGTATTTTGATGGGTTTATAACCTTTTCATGTATGGTTCATGTCTGATCTAAAGTGGCTAGTTTTATGAGGAAGTCCAAATTATGTATTTAGTTTACGATGATAGTTTGTAAACCCTTATTATAATTTTGGGTATTTTCTCGTTAATAAAACATGTGGCTTATTTTCAAAAAAAATACTCCTATGCTTTAAAGGATATAAATCTATAATCAACGGGGTTGGTCTAAGTAGTAAGCATCTTGATATTGCTTAAATAAAATTTCGAGTTCGAGACGTTGTGTATGCAGAAAATTTCCGTTAAAGAATTCGCCTATAAAAACTAAGTGTACGACGCATATCGGTCCGAGTTAAACAAGACGAAGCCCTGAAATCAGAACGACAAAAAGAAATATACATCTGTATATTAAGCTCTTTTTACTGTAGATTAATATCGCTTCATAAAATAACTTTTTGTTGATTTTATCATTTAATACTACAACTTTTATGAATAAAATTTAATACTAAAATTTTGAAACTTAGTTTTCTCTTTATAGTCGGTTCAATTTTTTCTTATTTTCTTTCTGCTTAATCGATGGCGGTATTTATTTTTAATACTTATTATCGATCACCGGTGTTCATTATTTTTCTTGTTCTTTTATGTTTTATTTTTTAAAATTTAATAAAAAATTTCCCTCTTGTGCAGCGTGTTTTCACTACTTTTATGGCACACTTTTTATTGGTTTTTGTGGTTCGTTTCATTTGTCCTTTTACACGATTTTAACATACCGTAGCGATCATTTGGTGCTCATATAGAGATCCTTACGACACTAATTTTCTGATTTGATTCTGTCGTTGGTCATAGAAAAGATTGATCCACAGTCGTTTGATGGTTTGTTAGCTGATGTAATCAGAATTGCGTAGCTGAGTAATCTGCCTGATAGATTGGTTCGCTCACTGCTCCTTTTTCATCCCGTAAAGCGTCTCTTTTAGCTAGAGACAATAAGATTCATGAAGGTTTCCGAGTCTTGATGATATGTTAATCTCCATGGAAGAGTTTACCTTTCTTTGCACCTTGGAGATTTTTTTTAACTAGTCTTTTTTTATGCATTATATTTGTAATATCTTTCATGGTGATTAATAAAATCAGAAGCCATTGTTCAAAGGGAACCTTTTGTTTTATGAAATTTTGAACCCTTTCTGCTTAAAAATGTAAGAGGTTAAATTAACTATAAATCAGTTATATCTATTTTACACTTTGCAATACAAAATTAACACTTGATATTTTAAGCACTTTGAATAAAAATGATGGAAAGCTCAACGAGATAAACATATATCTATCCACCCAACTCTCCATGGAATTGTGATTCAAACTGCGATGATAAGCTTAAACTTTGGTGTTTGGGTGTCAATACCCAAGGCGTAAACTTTGGTGTTTCTTATTTTTTTTCCAGTTTTGTGTGTGTGTTCGGTATTTGGAAAAACTTTTTTAAAACAAGTCCATAATACATTGCCAAATGTCCATATTACAAGTTCACAACCCGAAGGCCCATTAAACAAGTCCATAATACATTACCAAATAAGTATTTGGGAAAGAGTTATTTAAGAAACAAGTGTTCAAATTAACTTTTCTTAAATTTTAGGTGTATAAAATATTTTTTTATAAAAATAAAGACTTAATATTTCAACCGTTATAATTTTAAGTGTTTGACCGTTTAAAAAACCTGTTGCCCATTAAGAACGTGACATATTATATTTTTTTATTATTTAAAAAATTAAAAAGAAAAAACTTTAAAAAAAACTTAAAATTCTCACAATCCCTAAAAAGTCTCAAATCCCTAATACTCAAAACCATGAATTCTCTAAATTGCCACTGTTATCGCTATTGTTGCCATCATCAGACACCATCAATGTCGTCTCTAGGGACCACCACCCATTTCTCCAACCATCAAACGTCGTTTGACTAGAACCATTCGCGTTCATCATTTGATTGACACGCCTCATATTGGTTACCGCCGATGGGTGGTTTGAAAAAATAGATGATGTCCTCCTCCGACGGTAGTGGTGGCGTCTGACAGCGACAATTTGAGGAATTTGTGGTTTTTAATATTAAAGATTTGGGGCTTTGGTAGGGATGGGCATTATACCCGGACCCGACGGGTTCTGACCCGACCCGACCCGATCGTGTCGGATTTTGTAATGAAAAAATCGGGTTCGGTTCGGATTTTTGTTAAGGGTAAATTCGAGTCGGGTCGGGTTCGAGTTTAGGGTGAAAAATATCTGACCCGACCCAGGACTAATAGTGTAACTTTTCCTTAAATTTTTTGGGATATTTACAACAATACCCCTCTTTATATATATATATATTTTATAATTAAGTCCTTACAATTGATTTTTTATTTATAATTTAGTCCTTTAAGTTATATATTTTTATAATTAAGTCCCTTAAAATTATTTTTTTACAATTAGATCTCTAAAATTAATTGATTTTATATAGTTCGGGTCGGGTCAGAGTCGATTTTAATATATTTATTTTCGGATCGGGTCGGATTTTTTGAAGAAAAAATTCAGGTCGGGTGCGAGTTTAGGGTGCATGTTTTCGGGCCGGATTCGGGTGGGCCAAAAACCCGACCCGTGCTCATCCCTAGCCTTTGGGGGTTTAGAAACTTTAAGTTTTTTTTAAAGTTATTTTTCCACTTTTTTAAAAATTAAAAAATATCCTATGTGTAACGTTCTTGGTAGGTTGCGGTTTTTTAAAATGTCGAGCACTTAAAATTATAACGATTAAAATTTTAGATACATATTTTTATATTAAGCTTTTAGGAAATGTTAAAATATGAAAAGTATATTGATAGATATTTTATTAATAAATTTAGTAATAATTTGCTTATAAGTTAATATATTTGGATTTTGGTAATAATTGCTAATTGAATTTGATTGCCTAATTTGGATTATCAATTGAATATTAATAAAATGGAAACATATAATATTTCCTTAATTCGTTTTTAACTCAATATTTCCTTAATTCTTAAATAGACTAATATTGATTGTCATGGTTTGTTATCTTTCTTGCTATGATTAAATTAGTAGTATTAATATTAATGAATATAAATTAATTGGACAATCCTTCATATGAGATTAAAAAGGATAACAGTAATGCATGTGCTGCCAATAATACTTCTGGCATTCATTAAATTAGTAATAATGATGGAGATTAGTTAAAGCGTGTAAAACTGAGATGACTAAATGTTATAATTTATAATACCCTCCTATGCCTTAGGAACTAGATAAATAAAACTATATAAATATAACATGGTTTAATATAAAAAAATACAACCTTGAGATGAAAATTTAATAATTCACAATAAATAAATAAATAAAATTTGGTAGTTCATGTTATTTGTTTATTAGGTAAACTACGTAGAATGTCACTTATGTTTTTATCAAATTTCATTTTAATTACACAAAATTTGTAGGTACGTTATAGACAATAGGGTTTTCAATATATCACAAACAATCATTTGATCCATAACTCTTATTAAATTAATAATATCACACATTAATAAAATATTGATGTCTATATTGACTCGTAAATAATAGTTAAACTATCAAATTGATCTTACTTTAAAAAAAAAAATAACTTTCAATCATTATATTTGAATCAATCTCATATTAATTCTGAAAATTCATATAAATTTTTCAAGAATATAGCTAAAAGTTTACTGAATGAGACATGTTTATACTATTCTCTCTTTTTATAGTATACTGGTATGATTATATAATAATATATGTTTATACGTTTTTTTGGATCTTTTGATAATGCACTCACATCTTATACACAGTGAAACTTAAAGTCGAGTCTCCTAAAATGAACATCATCATCTTTTTTTCACTAAAACTACTTGTTGGGTTCAACTTTACATTATTCTAATTATGTTTAGATGTGTAGTTTATACTATAGTTAAAAGGTTAGAAAGTAACAAATATCATAATTATAAAATAAGCATATCATCGGAAAAGTTTGTGGAAATTCCTATACCATAATTGCAAAGGTGAAATCCCTAAATTAATTGAATTAAAAGTTATATGCCAATTTAAGATTTCATGTCGAAATTAGGGATTATGTTAAATTTAACTCTAATTAAAGAATTTATAGTAATTAAGTAATTTGTTCTTGAAAAAAAAGAGGATTTGGCGGTAATCCCTGAATTGAGTACGAATAAGAAAGGCTGCGGATTCCAATTTTGGAATTTGGAGCGTCAACCCGCTGCTCCCTTACAAACCAACAAAATAACTTACTCATAACTGTCTCCTAACTAAATAACTTCCCCTAACTGAAACAGTTGCTGCTGACTTATCCAAAAACCCTCACTTTTGCCACGTCATTCATTCTGCTTATTAAATAAAAAGAAATATATTATCAAATATTCCTATTTCCATACCCAAATCTCTAATTAACTATATTTATTTCACCAGATTATTCCTGGCCTTAATTCACTCAAAAGAATCCACCATAATATTTAGCTTGCCATTTGAATATTAAAAATACTTCAATTAAAATATGATTAAATTTAACACTGTTAGTATCTTTATCAATACAATATTTTTATGTGGAAATATTTCACTAAAATGCAAAACTTTATTAAAGAAAACAAATATTTTATCATTTTTTAAACTAACCGCAAAAAAGAAAATAGAAACTAACGGAATCGAGACGCGAACAATTTATAATTCCACTATAAATACTCTAATCTCAAATCTCCAATCACCATTAGCATAAGCATTAGTATTAGAAGCAAAAACCAATTGCCGAGTTCCATTCTTCAACTCCAAGCCGTCCATTCTTTGCCGAGTTAACTCAGCCATGTTTCCTCCAATGGCGATCCGTCGTAGGACCAGTGGTCCCATTATACCCAGCGGCGAGGGTGCAGCGGGCAGCTGCTTCATCCTGTTTCGTAAAGAAGCTGACTACGCTCTTTACTCGCCTTATATTCTTTGTTTGGCTGCTGGATCTCTCAATATCGACGCCTTTCGCCATTACATTTCCCAGGACGTGCCTATTCTCAAAGCTTTTGCTCGAGCGTGAGTCCTTTGCGGAATGTATTCACAAGCTTGACTTGTTTGTTTATGAAATTTTATCTTTTATTGGATAGTTTGTATATTTGTTTTCTTTTGAATGATGGAAGGCTTCTTATGTAGATACATTGTTTGATTTATTTCCATAATTGATTTATTGTTTCCTTTGTATCTGGATTTTAGGCTTGAATTGGCCGAAGAATGGTCGGATGAGGACGATGAAAAGTTAGACATCTCCAAGCTAAGGAAGAGTATTTTAGGGGCCCTAAAACTGCATGATTCTTTTGTAGAGGTATGATCAAATAATGCTGTTTAGTGTTTATAATCCATATTGCAAATCAGCTTCTCTGAAAGTTGGAGACTTTGAGTTGTGCAGGAATGGGGTTTGGACCTTATTCAAGAATGCCCCGTCAATCCTGCAACTTTAAAATACACAGAATTTGTACTGGCAACAGCTTCTGGGGACGTTGCAGAATTGAAAGCTCAGGGAAAACTTATCACTCGATTCGGGAGAACAAAAGTCGCGGCATACGGTCTCGGAGCCATCACACCTTGCGTGAGGCTGCATGGCTTTCTCGGTAAGGAGTTACACGCATTTGCAGACCCCAACGAGGGCAACCACCCATACAAAAAGTGGATCTTTAACTACTCTAGCAATGATTTTAAGGTATGGTGGCGCTGGCGCCATTGATTGGATTCATTGTTTCTAATGCTCAGCTGGAGTCTAAGTTCTAACTTTTGATTCTTTTAATGTAGGACATGGTTAAGCAAACCGAAGACTTGATGGATAAACTTAGTCTCTGTTTCACAGGCGATGAACTTCAAATCAATGAAAGTGTTTATCAACAAGGCCTGAAACTATTAGCAGAGTTTTTCCATGCTCAAGCTCTGACTCAGCCCACTGTTGTTCCTCTCACTAAGGACCTTCACCCTGCAAGAGATCGTCTCATGGTGTTTTCTGATTTTGATCTTACTTGCACAGAAATTGATTCAGCTGCCATTTTGGCCGAGCTTGCAATCTTTACAGCCCCTAAATCCCATAAACCCCCTAAACGCCGTAAATCATCCCCTAGAGCCTCTAAATCACCCCCTAAATCCCCTGAACCTGACCCCCCTGAACCCCCTAGATACTATAAATCCCGTAGGTTACCTAAATTACCTAGACCCCCTGAACCCCCTGAATCTGATGATGAGATTGAGAACCAACCCGAAGGTCAAGTTCGAAGAATGTTATCTGCCGATGTGAAGAACGCATGGGGCGAAATTTCAAGAGAATACACAGAACAGTTTGAACAATGCATAGAAAGCATCTTGCCGTCTCAGAAAGGTACATCAACATGCTGCAATGCACCTTAAATATGTTTAATCTTCAAAAACATGTTGGTTCATTTACTTAATGTGGCTCTGCAGTGGTGTTCAACTATGAAAATCTACACACAGCACTCCAGGAAGTGTCAGATTTTGAGAAGAGGGAAAATTCTAAGGTGGTGGAGTCAGGGTTACTCAAGGGTCTAAGATTGGAAAACATTAAACGTGCCGGTCAAGGAATGATTTTTCAAGATGGTTGCATTAGTTTCTTTCAGAGAATCATAAAGGATGAAAATCTTAATGCCAGCGTCCATATTCTTTCTTATTGCTGGTGTAGTGATTTCGTCCGAGCTGCGTTTTCTTCAGGTATATAACCCTTCCCCGTAGTGTTACATTATAATTCTGTGATTTCATAGCTAGTGTCCAGTACTGATTGAAATAATTATTCATTCATTTCAAGCAGCACAGGGTTTAGAGGTTGTGAACATACATGCAAACGAATTCGGCTTTGAAGAATCGGTATCCACCGGTGAAATCATTGGGAAAATAGAGTCTCCGATTGACAAGGTCGAAGCTTTCAATCATATCCTACAAGGCTGTAGCGATGACAAAAGGAAGTTGACGGTTTTCATAGGAGACTCGGTTGGTGATTTGCTCTGTCTACTGAAAGCGGATATCGGTATCGTGATCGGATCGAGCGCAAGCCTGAGAACAGTGGGGGAACATTATGGAGTTTCATTTGTGCCATTGTTCCCTGGTTTGGTTAAGAAGCAGAAGGAATGTGATGAAGGAAGCGATTGTCTTTGGAAGGGCGAATCCGGCATTCTTTACACTGTGGAGAGATGGGATGAAATTCATGCCTTTGTTTTGGGATTTTAGATTCACCATTCTTTTGATTCTTTTCATCCGTGTCCAGGAAAATGTAAAAATGTGTTGGATGCGGAAATACTGACAATTCTTTTCTCTGTAATTACCATGAATTGGTTGAAATAAAAATGGTTTCTTTCTTCTTATTAAGGTAAATAAAAAAGAGTTAAACATAATGTATTAATGCGAAACAATAATGAATGTAAGCCATGAACCCTGCTCTGGGTGAATTGAAAGACAGATTTCAAGCCATTATTTTCATTGTGGCTTGAGATCCATGAGATTTGCTGTTGTTTTCATTTACAGATCCCAAATGGCAGATTTTATTGTTGCCGTTCCCAATCCCAAGCCCATGATTCCCATTGCCGTTGCCTTTGCTGCTTTTACTTCCATTGCTATGTTTCTTCTTACTTCCGAAAGTAATCGAAACTTCAAACTGGAAAGCATTGCCGAAACATGAAAACAACTTGAACCCACCGCTCCTTCTGTTCCTCGACCTCCTCCCTTTCCTCGATCTTTTCACGCTCCCGTTCCCGGTCCCCGGAGGCGGCATTTCCGACCGCCACCTCTCTAGCTTCATCGACAGCTCCTCCTCCCTCTCCTTCTTTGTCCATTCCGATATCTTACTCGTTTCAGTCGTCTGAGGTCGATCGTTAACCGGCGGTTGATACAACCCTTTCGCAATGGCCGCCGCCACAACGGAAGCCGATGGCCCAACGTCCGAGTTACAAAGTGAGTCACCGTTCACGATGCTTCCACATTGAATAGTCGAAAGTTTGTCACCCCTTTTGTGGTCCGGGCTTTCCTCTATTGTTAACTCGGTAAATCGGTCGCTTTGTGAACGGCTTATCTTGGCGTAAGCATTTGTCTCGTGATTCTCATGGCCGTCGGCGCCGCCTCCGTTTGTCGTTTCCGGTTTAAGGTTTTCTAATTGAGGCATGCTTCGCATTGTACTGTCAACGAGAGCAACCTCCATCATAAGAATCCCTTGAGGGCGGCCAGATGGGCGGCGGATTTGAAGCGTGACGGTCCTGCTGGCGTTGTTATTGATTGTGGCTTCGGTTACAGATCTCAAATGGAAAATATCGTTAATCAAAACATTAACCGATCCAACCAAAGCATCTTTAACCCACGCCGCCGCGTAAATCTCAACAACGATCTTTGAATCCTCCGAGTTCACGAACTTGTCGTCGACTTTGAACGTGAACCGATCATTCCACGTCGGATCAGTTCCGCCTCTCTGGTCGACTCCGGTGGCGAGCTTCTCGTCCGGTTTGACCCAAACGACCGCGTAGGTCTTCATGTTTTTGGAGACCGGAGCGAGGTCTTCGGCGGAAACGATGTTGATCTCTAGAAAACGGGAATGAGTAGGAGGAGCCATGGTGGATCGTGGTTGAGACACGGCAGAGCGCCACCACTAACACTGCCTGAGCACGGACACAAATCTACGCATGCATGAAAGACAAATGCATGTAAAGCTAAGAACGTGGGGAATAAAATACGGGTCAGAATTTTTGGGGCGAAATTGACGGTCCGGGGAAGTTTGTTAATTTGGCATGATTTCTAGACCATGACTTTTTATTTTTCTTCCTTAAACTAATTAACTAATTAATTTGTTTAATTAAAAGATGTTATAATTATAGATTCCACGTACGAATGTATATTTTTTTTCTCTATAATTATAGAAAAGTTTAGTTTCCACAAGAATTTTAACATTAGAATTTAGGGGTTAAATTTAGGGTGTAAGTTTAAGAGTTTAAGTGTAGGGATTTAAAATTTAGGAGTAATAGGTATAATTTAAGAGTTAGAGTTAAAATCTAGAGTTTAAAATTTAAGGTTTAAATTTTAAAATAATATGTTAAAGATTTAGATTTTAATATAATTCTAAATTTTAATCTATAAATCCTAAATCAATGATTTACTCGTAAATTAAAATCTCCCACCACCATTCACTGCCAGATATTCGGGAGGTTCTGCGGTACGGCGCCTAGTATGCGGCTAATATACGGCGTAACCGGCTAGGGCGGTGAGCGGTTAAAGATCATGTTTTCGGTAAAAGTTACCGATTATGTTGATCCGAATATCGATATAATCGGTAGCGCCGAATTTATCATTAAGTTGGAGCGGATGGGCACTCGGACATTTGGACTATAACAAAACCGGTAAAATTACCGGTTATGTTCATCCGAATTTCAATATATTCGGTAGCGCCTAATTTGTTGTTTATTTCGAAAGTATCCATACGTTATAAATCATTATCGAAACTTTTTGAAAACCAACGTAACCGTGGTTGAAAAAAAAAGTCGAAAATATCGATATTAATTAAGAGGGTGCAGAAAAGAATCGATATTTAATTCATATAATCTAACCGGTAAATCTAACCGGATATATTATTTCGAAATTATCCATACTTTATAAATCATTATCGAAACTTTTTGAAGACCAACGTAACCGTGGTTGAAAAAAATGTCGAAAATATCGATATTTAATTAAGAGCGTGCAGAAAAGAATCGATATTTAATTCATATAATCTAACCGGTAAATCTTACCGGATATATTATTTCGAAATTATCCATACTTTATAAATCATTATCGAAACCTTTTGAACACCAACGAAACCGTGGTTGAAAAAAATGTTGAAAATATCGATATTTAAGTAAGAGCGTGCAGAAAAGAATCGATATTTAATTTATATAATCTAACCGGTAAATCTTACCGGATATATTATTTCGAAATTATCCATACTTTATAAATCATTATCGAAACCTTTTGAACACCAAAGAAACCGTGGTTGAAAAAAATGTTGAAAATATCGATATTTAAGTAAGAGCGTGCAGAAAAGAATCGATATTTAATTCATATAATCTAACCGGTAAAACATAACCGGATATATTATTTCGAAATTATCCATACTTTATAAATCATTATCGAAACCTTTTGAACACCAACGAAACCGTGGTTGAAAAAAATGTTGAAAATATCGATATTTAAGTAAGAGCGTGCAGAAAAGAATCGATATTTAATTCATATAATCTAACCGGTAAAACATAACCGATTACATTACTAATTCATATAATGTAACCGGTAAATCTTGACCGAATTTATTGTTTGGTGTGGAAAGAATCGACACAATTCAAAAACATATCGAAACTTTTGGGAATTATATCGATTATATATATCATAATTATATAACCGGTTAAAAGTATCGTTTGTATTGCTTGCATTTACAGAAAACCTAAGAGAGGAGAGTATTTGAAATCGACCCAAGTTTGGTTGCTGTGAAATCGACACGAGTTTGGTTGCATTTACAGAAAGCCTAATTTGTTGTATCATAATCGAAAGGATAGGTTTAGGGTTTGGGGACTTTGAAGTAAAAGGTATGTTGTCGAAACCCTAATTATTTGGTAATGTAGTATTGGGTAGTTGGGGATAATGTTTTGGGTTTAGTGATGTTGAAGTAAAATCGGAATTCTGATCTATATAGGTCGAAAATGTGTAAATATATTTAGTAATTAAATATCGGAACTTTGTTCTGAGAACTTATCGGTAGAAAGTAATAATGTCGGTATAATTTATATATCGATACTTGTGTCAGAAAACTGAAGCGAGATGGGTTCTAAGGATCATGAAGATGTTGTTCAAGATGAGACTGAAATGATTCAAATGGAGGCGGAGAGAGTAGATAGGGAGGAAAATCCGAAGAGACCAAAGGGTGGATATCTGTACTTCTAGTAAGTAGAAATTGTGAAATAATTAATCTGTAAATTGTTATTGGATGAAAGTATTTAAGAACATTTAAACTTTCCTATGATGACAGTATTGACGAATTGCAGAGGATGAGGGATTCTGGGACTTACACTGTCGGTTCGGTATGTAAATTGAAATTATAGTGAATATATTGGAGGTTGAATATTTTGATTGTTTATGGTTTATGTATAATTTGCAGGTGAGAGACGTGGTGGTGAAGAAATGGTACAAGATGAGTGCAACTGAGAAGCAACCATACAACATGTTGTCCATAAATGCTAGAGGAAACTATGAGGCGAAGAAGAAGAAGAAGAAGATATTCATTATAGTTGTAAATATTTTATAAATGATATATAAAAACTCTGACATTATATGAATATTATTTACATAGGAAGTGTCGACTAGGTGTAGCATAAAACGAGTGCACCACATAGTAGAGGAGTTGAAAGCGAAGGGTAAATCAAATCTGTTGGAAGAAATGGGGTTTGGATCCGGCTACAAAATAAAGGCCATAGTGTGGATGAAGTTATAAACAGGGAGGATTGGAAATTACTTGTGCAGAAGTATGGCCTAACGTTTAATGTGTCATTTGCTACACTTGAGGACGGAATAAAAAGCGGCAAGTATGAAGGGGATGATCTGAAGGCCCGTGTACTATTGTACATTGTCGGAGTATTCCTTTGTCCAACGAGTGATTCATCCTCGAGCAAGGATAGTATGAAGTTATTGTGCGACTCCGGGTTTAGAGGTGAATTAAATTGGGCTTCATATGTGTATGAGAAAATAATTGATGCAATCACGACTTTTCAAAAGTCCAAAAACCCCTCATATCTGAAAGGATGCATTGCTGTCTTAGAGGTAAACTTTTCACGAGTTGAATATTGGTACTGGTTTAGAAAACTTTGTAAGTAGTTATTATAGAAAATGATAAAGTTTATACAAAATGCAGGTTGCATTGTATGATTTTTGGTCAGATTCTTCTTCTGTGCCGACATTCCGAAAAACCGGAGTGGCACGCATCACTGCCTGGGGCAAGGAAGAAGTTGTTCGAGTTATGGCAAAGTTAAAGTTGGAATTACCGAAAAAGAAGGTAATGGTAATTTCAGTATTTATAGATTACTAAGGACTTACAAAAGAAAGATGCTCTAATAATGTACTTTATTTCTGAAGGTTGGCGAGGAGGAAGAGGAGGAAGAGGAGAAGGTAGAATATAAGTTGAAAGTGAATGAAGGGGGAAGTAAATTTGACATATTGATTGCTGAGTTGGCGGAGGTTAAAAAACTCATTTCTGATTGTTTGCAAAGACAATCCAGAATCGAACAGGCTATTGAGAGCTTAAAGGGGGAAGTAGGGGAAAAGTGTAATGGTGTTGTTAAAGAAGTGGTGGAATTGAGGGGTGAGTTAAAGGGGGTGATTGAAACGGTGGAAAAAAATTGGAGGAGGGGTTAGATTTAATTCCTGAAATAAACAAAAAAATGGATGAGGGGATACATTTAACTCCTGAATTCAAGGAAGATATGGATGAGGGGATACATTTAACTCCTGAATTCAAGGAAGATATGGATGAGGGGATAGATTTAATTCCTGAAACAAACAAAAAGAGGAGCTATGTTGAGGCTAAATATGAAGAACTTATAAAAAATGATGAAGAAAATGTCGAAGAATTGACTAAAAGGGTGGAGGAACATATAAGAGAGGTCCACCATGAAGATACTAGGACACCGGGTCATGCAATAGATGTAGAGCTCGATTCAGGGTGTCCTGCACCAAAGAAGCAGAAGAGTAAAAAGGTAAAATGAATAATACAAATGACATCCATTTTGATTATTGTGTTGCGGCTAATATCTATTGATATATCGTAGGTTACAAAAGTAAAAATACCAAAGGGAATTGATGTCGTCGAGGCTGCTATGTGTGATTATGTATGGAATAGTGGCTTGTTAGAACCAGGGTAAGTTATATATATTGCTTTGCGAGTGATATTTAAATAAATGTGGTGAAAAAATTAATACAAAAAAAATTGCTTCAATAGAGATGTCATCGTAGATTACGGGCTCGAACATTGCACAGCAGGCGACCTTTGCAGCTTAATACCCGGGGAATGGCTAATAAGTCCGATCATTAATTTGAAAGGCTGGTTATTGGGTTACGAGTCGATGAGGAATCCTACCATGAAGCGGAAGATTTGCTATCTTCCATCCGAATTTGTGGTAAGTAAGTTACATTTTTACACATTTTCGTGTCCAATTTGGTCATGGCTGGTCAATTACTGGAGATTGTTTTTTGAAATGCAGAACGCGTTCATAAGCGACGGTCAAAATGCGCCGTATCTTGTACACTTCTATTCTAGAACGTTGATGGGCCATAATAAACTCACCGATTGTGACATGGTAAGATATTTTTGCTTACATGTTGTTAAGTATTTAAATAATAACAATAAATGTTCTAATATCTTGTGTGACAATTGTTGTAGATCTTCATGCCAATAAACGATTCGGATACTCATTGGTGTCTCTTGGTGTTGGATATGGTTGATCGTGTAGCATCGTTTCTTGATAGTCTACATAGATCTCCCCGGCACAAGACTAGAGTGGAGCAAACAAAGAAAATAGTATGTGTCGATACATTTTGTAATTTATAATGCATAAATTCTTCGTAATCTAATTGTATTTATTTTTTTTACGCAGTTGGAATGTTTTCAGAAATTTAGTGAGGACGAGGCGTTTTCTGCCCAATTTGGGAAGATTAAGGTCCCACCGAGGGATTTAAAATTCGTGGTCCGTAAGACGAAGGTGCAAACGAACGGACATGATTGCGGAATGTATGTGGTCATGTGGATGGAAGCTATTTCTGAAGGGAGGTCACCGGATGATTTGGTAAGTGGTCGGAAAAGGACTTCATTTTTAAAAAAAATTTGGGACTGACATTGACTCCTAATTTGAATGTAGGTTGTTGGGGATTTTGATCGTCCGAGAGTTTTAAACGATCTCATAAATCACGATTGTAATAGAAGGAGAACGAAGGTCACAACTGCTTGCCTGGCACGTATGAAAAGATAATTATGTTACCATACTTTTTCCCACTATGTAAATAATGATATCATAGTTAGTTTGTTGTAAATTATGTTAACATAATAGCTTACTCTTGTAAAAATATCATACTTATATTCCTTTAGGAAACAATTGTCGATACTGCCATAGCTTACTGGAATAAAATTTTCGATACTTTACTGCCGCAATGAGTAATAATATCGAAACTTGTATACGAAATATATGTATCCTTAGAGTAACAAACCCCGACAAAATCGATATTTTTTTTCCTTCGTTATTAAATTATCGAAACGTTTTGACACAGACGGACTTGCTTAGCTTACTGGAATAAAATTGTCGATACTTTTCTGTCCCAATGAGTAATAATATCGAAACTTGTATACGAAATATATGTATCCTTAGAGTAACAAACCCCGACAAAATCGATATTTTTTTCCTTCGTTATTAAATTATCGAAACTTTTTGACACAGACGGACTTGCTTAGCTTACTGGAATTAAATTGTCGATACTTTTCTGTCCCAATTGTTGATAATATTGAAACTTTTTTACGAAATATATGTATCCTTAGAGTAACAAACCCCGACAAAATCGATATCTTTTTTCCTTCGTTATTAAATTATCGAAACTTTTTGACACAGACGGACTTGCTTAGGTTACTGGAATTAAATTGTCGATACTTTTCTGTCCCAATTGTTGATAATATCGAAACTTTTTACGAAATATATGTATCCTTATAATATTAATCCTCGAAAAAATCGATACTTTATTTCCTTCGTTATTAAATTATCGAAACTTATAATCTTAATCGGAACTTTAGGCGGGATTTTTATTTAAACCAGCTCTTAACTTAAATCAAACACCCATTTAGGAATTTATTCGAAACTATTGCAGAGATCTCTTCAACTCCAACGACGACCTGGGTAACATCAACACCGACGAGGACGATTACAACGATCATATTTACAGGTTAGTAAAAGTGACTGACTTTTCGTACTTTAGGGTTAGGGTTTTGCACGATTATGGAGTAACCGATCATCTTCTGCATATAACAGTTGTAATGGCACCCAAAAAAGGGGCACCCAAACGGAAGAGAACTTCTGCTTCGAAGACAAAGTCATCTTCGAAATCAAGGTCTGCTAGTCAAGTAAGTTCAAGTTCTTCTGAAGAAAATTTGTCTTTTGAATCGCAAAACTTTAGAAGCACCGATGAGAAACTGACATATGATAGCAATTTCAAAACAAGGAAGATTCGTCCAGAACGTGTTATTGACTTGAACTTCTTCTTCGATGAGAAAAACAAATTTGGGTTTAAAGATACATTTACAGAATGGGGGTGGCTGGAACTGCTTGGTGTAGAACCAAAATATTACCCCAATCTTGTTAGAGTTTTCTATAGTAATGCAAAATTAGACCCGCAGCCTGGTACGGGAAAAATATTAGGATTTACGACTCATGTCATGGGTAAGGACATATATATAGATGCGTCATCTATTGTTGCTAGTATAGGAGTGAAGAATGTAGGAGATTCCGATGAACATGTTTTAGATCCTACCATGAAACGTGTGGATCGGAATACTCCCACTCGCCTTGGTGCGGAGGGCAGATTGTTCCACTTTCTTGTCAGTTTGTTTCTGAGGCCGTCCGGTGGGAAATATTCAGAACTTCGAGATATTGATTACTGGTGGTTGTCTAAATATGAATCAAGAACCGCTCCAAACATAGCAAAACTGATATATGAGACAATGCTACATATAGTGAAGAAGGGTGCTTCCATTACAACCTCACTACCATATGGATGCATAATTTGCCATATATTGAGGAAGGAAGGAGTGCAATTCAATCTTGACTGCCCTCTTCGACTATCCAGGAAGATCGACATGATTACCTTTACACATTTGAATGTTATATCGTAATGTTGTATGCAGTCACCATGTCTGTTGATGGGAACTTGCTGTATTCCATGTCTGTTGATGGGAACTTGCTGTATTCCAAATGTCCTCGTTGCCCTGAGACATAAAGAAGTGATTGATATTAAAATTAACCATAAACAAACACTTGCGGACAATATGTTGTAGAATACATATAGTAACTTACATTATAATCCTCATCTGCGGGGCCGTAGGACCATTCCGCATCGTTAGCAAAAAAGTCAGTCGAGGTAGGTTGTGTAAAAGAATCCAGACCCAGCTTTAATTTAGGACACGTTACTCTGTTATGTCCCTCATTATTGCAGAAAGAGCAACTCCTACTTTTCTTCTGGACGATCTTCTTTTGGACAACTTTTCTCTTTCCTTGTCTTCGTTTAGGGTCGCCAACGCGAACTCCATTATCAACATTTCTTCGTTTACTTGAATCTTTCAAACCGAAAGAGTTTTCAAATTCAGCAGTTAGTCTTTTCATCTCATCTCTTGCGGTTATGAAAGATGCATCTGTCTTTGATGCAATGTAGCACAAACGACTTGACGTTGTACGTAGGGCCGCGAACCGTGCCATTTGCATAACTTCAGGTGCTACATTGAAGTCAAGGAAACTTGGTGCAGCAGCCTTCGCCTCCTTCGTCCATCGAGTTAGAATCAAGGACTTTGGAATACATGTGTAATCCAAGTGCTTCAGAACATGCAGTTGATGGCAACATGGAATTCCTACAGTCTCAAACTTCCTACACGAGCATGTGACAGTTTCCGAGACAACATCAAAAGATACGTCAAATCTAATGTTCTTTTCCTTGTACTTTGACAGAACAAAATGTACAGACTCATCTGATAAGGACTGAATTTTTTCGTCAATCGGGTACAAAGTCTCCTCTTGAAGTTCTTCTTGGAAGAAACCAAATGATGCTCGCGTATAAATTTGACCAGCATGGCTTTCTAGGTCTGTAAGTTTGGTGATCTGGTAGGGCGTTGTCTGCGAACTTAAGCAATCTGCTTCCAACTCGTTGATACGAATTTGTCGAATTAAATAGTGTTCAATTGTACGAACTACGTCTACATATGTCTTCTTCTGTATCAGGGCACGTCCGAGTGCAGCATTCAAGGACTCGCTTCTTTGTGTGGATCGCAAATTGGCAAAGAAATGACCCGTTTGATATGCTTAAGCCCATAAGTTCCGAGTATTTCCCTTCTCTATCACCCATGGATGGTTTTCGACGTTGAATTCGGAAATCACCCTAGACCATTCTCTATCAAATTCGCTGGTTGTCCACCACGACCTCATACATCTGTTAAACGCTGTGCTAAATTTGCTGTCACCAATGTTAGCTTGTACATTGCGAGCTAGATGCCAGGAACATAATCTGTGCTTAGCATAAGGGAAAACACATTTGATAGCCCTCTGCATTGCCCTATCCCCGTCTGTCACAACTGAAAGAGGCGCTTTATTCAGCATGGCTTGTAGAAAATTTCGCAGCACCCACTCAAACGATTGAGTCGTTTCGTCAGCTATGATCGCAGTAGCAAAAACTATTGTGCTATGGTGATGATTGACACCGACAATAGGCAAAATTGGTCGTGCATAGTAATTACCTTTGTTAGTTGTGTCGAAGGCAATAACATCACCGAAGCAAGTGTAATCAGATCTCGATGTTGAATCAGCCCAAATAAGATGCTGCAATGCCCCTGATTCATCTGTGGAGTATGTCATAAAAAACCCTGGATCATCATCTTTCTTGTACTCAAAGTAATCAAGGAGTGCATTCACATCCCCATTGACAAGCTCCTTTGATTTACCTCTATCAAGTGCATTGTACAGGTCTTTACTAGTAAATCCAACATTACGAAATCCCCATGCCTGATTCATGAAATATTTCATTACCTTTGATGTCCCAACACCAACATCTTTCAACGCTGTTGCCTCAGCCACATCAGCCTCAGTCACACCTCTATTTGAACGCATAAATGGTGTCATAAGAGGTGTGCACAATGGATGATTATGTTCGTGGAAAGACTTACTCAGAACCCACTGATCTTTTGTTTTTGTTGCTGTGACAACGATTTTGGCCTTGCATCCTGTTCGTGTGACTGGCGTATGCGCACGTCGACGATTAACATTTTCGACCTTCGAACACCTAAACCCTTCTTTTGAACAACAAAATTCTTGTGTCTTAACATTCCCTTCGCCATCCAGCCGTGATGTTCCTCGACGTGCACTAAAACCTTTTTTCATTGCGTATTCCTTGTAAAAATTCCAAGCTTCCTCTCGTGAAGAAAAGAGCTGACCTACCAACAGTTCCGAATCATCAACGGTCAACTTCTCATCTTGCAAATTCCCGCTACCATTAACATCGTTGGATGGAATATCTTCCATTTTCTTAAACACGATCAGTTGAAGTGGTCCTAACTTTTCCTGCACAGGACTTTTGTTGTGTTGCTTTCATTTTCAGGTACTAAATTCGGTAGGTGGTGGTGGTTGATGGTGGTTGAAAGCATTTAGAGCAATTTATTTCTTCCTTCCTACAAAGTTAACGTGCAATAAATTCTATTTTTTTATCGATACATTTTTTCCCTCTGCTGAAAAAGTTTCGATCCTTTTGTAAAATTCCATGATACATTACCAAATCTGCGCGAAAATATCGAATCTTTCTTTCCTTCACGATAAAATGTTTCGATACTAAAAGAAACAATGAATTCTCATAGGTTACTGTAAATAAAGTTTCGATACAGTTTTCCCCTTTCTGAAAATGTTTCGATACTCTTGTTAAATTCCCTGTTACATTACCAAATCTGCGCGAAAATATCGAATCTTTCTTTCCTTCACGATAAAATATTTCGATACTAAAAGAAACAATAAATTCTCATAGCTTACTGTAAATAAAGTTTCGATACAATTTTCCCCTTTCTGAAAATGTTTCGATACTGTTGTTAAATTCCCTGATACGTTACCGAATCAGCTCGAAAATATCGATTCTTTCTTTACATGACGATAAATATTATCGATACCTTCAGGCAACATTATTCCAACTTACTAAATATGTTTCTATACTATTGTAAAAAGAAAGTATTGTTAAATGAAATGCGAATTACAGTTTTCATTCCAGTTAAATTTACTTATGTGGTGTTTTGCTTTCCTATAAATACCCACGAATTCCACCATCACTAACTCATTCCAAATTCTCTCTAAACACCGAGCCCAATCTTTGCTCACCTTATGGCCAAATTTCAGGCAACATTTTATTTTCTCGATACTTTTTTTCAGTCAACAATCACCACCAAAATGTCACTGAAAGATTTAATACAGTTGACAACAATCGAGGTTAGTAAACACGGCGACAAACAAATTTCTTCCATGGAATGTCGAATCCCAACACCGTCAGCAAACAAAACACACTACATTATGAAGCTTACGAACGAAACAGACGTTCGTAACATGTATGACCGCCTCAATTCCGTCGGAGCTACAGACGTCGATTTACATGTTAAGTTTGACGACGTCAACGCCGGCGAAGGTAGTTCGTCTGCACCCGTACAACCTGATCCAAACACTGAACGCGCACCGTCTTCACCGGATGTTGATGCGGCTGCGGATGAGCTGCAACTTTTTGTGTACAGGCGTAGAGAACGAAAACAACAGCTGATCGAAGAACTAAACCTAAGTTCAGACGTGTCCACTGACTACGATGATTCAGATTAACAAAAAACTTCTGAAATTATCTTCCAATTATGTTATATGACGTCTTATTTCATCCTTTATCCCTTACTTGTCCACTGCCTCCAAATAAAATTTTGATACATTACTCCCCCTATCTGAAAATGTTTCGATACTGCTGTTAAATTCCATCATACATTAGCGAATCTGCTCGAAAATATCGATAGTTCCTTAACGTTACCATACAAATACCGATACTTTAAGAAACAACGGATTCCCATAGCTTACTGGAACAAAAAGTTTCGATACAATTTACACACTATTAATAAAAAACCCGATACTTTTGCCAGAAAATCAATGTTCCGGTACGAATTTCCTTCGACAATATCGATAAAAAACAAGATTTTCGATACTTTTGACACACAAATATCGATAATTAACAAGATTTTCGATACTTTTCCATGTTTTAATGGAAATTATTAATAAGTTTGCAAAAACATTCATGATCCCGGTCTATTTTTACTCTATTCTTTATTCATTACATCAATGTATCCGGTTTTTTATTACCGTTTTCATTATACACTTCTACAACTTTGCACTCCAGTGTTATGTCATTTCTCACTTGTATCACATGCACCGTTTACTGCTCCTCCTGTATAAAGCTGAAACCCTTATTCCCAACAACGAATCTGATTCTTCCTTTTCAGTGTCGTGTCTTTTCACTTCTACCTCCCTGTATCACGCATGCACCATTTACTGCTCCTACTTCTCCACATTTACTTCTATAACCCCGGAAAAAGAGGAGAAGAACGAATCTGATTCTACCTTTTCAGTTTCGCGTCTTTCCAATGTATCACATGCACCGTTTCTGTTCATGTACCTTCTCCTCATTTATTTCTATAACCCGGGAAACGAGGAGAACGAACGAATCTCGGCCTTTCAGTCTCATGCATTATCACTTTCCCTCCCAAACGAAAATTGCCTATAAATTAACAACTCCTCTATTTTGCTCTTCACAACATCTTCAATTTTATCTACTCAACCCTTTCCTTTGCTTTTATAATCAGTTCTCTTTCCCAATCTTCTATTATAAAATGAGTTCAAGCAGAAATTCGGGTAAAATTCCTCAGTCTTTCGCAAAGAGGAAGATTGAATTCGACACATCATCAAACAGTGATGATGATTTCTACTTTGATTCTGATTCTGAAAATGACGAACAACTAAGCCACGAGGCATTAAAATCCAGCAAATTTTTCAGGAGTTTCTTCGAGGCCTTCGATCGAATGAACTCTATCAACGACCCTACTACTACATGGCGTTGTCCAGCATGCCACGGAGGTCCTGGTGCCTCTAAGTCGTTTTCTGGCCTTCAGTCCCTACTCACCCATGCAAAAACCAAAAAAGGAGATAAGATGAAAATCCATCGCCTCCTTGCTCAGACGTTGGACGAGGAATTACGAAGAATGGCTGCTTCGGCCACTCCTCAACCTCAACCTCAACAAAACGCTTCAGGCCATTGGCGTGGTCTGAGTAATGATGCTGCTATTGTCTCCCCCCCGCCTTCAAGCCACCAGGAACCTAATCACCAAATACTCTGGCCACCCATGGTGATGATTAGAAACACACAACTTCATACAGATGAAGAGGGGAAGGTAGTTATATAACTTCTGAATTATGTTTTCATTACTATTATAATACTTAACTTCTTATTTCTTTAATTTTTTGCTTCAGTGGATTGGCATGGGAAACCAAGACCTTCTCAACGCTTTCAATACCTTTGGTGCTGTTGCCAAGGCTCGCCATTCATATGGTCCACGAGGCCATCGTGGGATGAGCCTTTTGATTTTTGAGAGCACAGCGAGAGGTTATTTAGATGCTCAGCGTCTGCATAACCAGTTTGCTGCCCAAGGTTTCGGGTTAGATGCTTGGCAACGTCATGCTCCTTCCCCTCCATCCAGCCAGCGCCAACTATATGGTTACATGGCTGAAAAAGAAGATATACACATCTTCAACCGCCATCTCCAAGGTTTTCTCTATCATTTTCTTCTATTATTAATAACAAGATACTCTTCTGCTCATACTTATGCAAAAAAAATTTGTTCATTAGCCAACCAAAAGGTCAAGTTTGAGATGCGACCATATGCAGAGATGGTTGGACAGCAAGCTGGTGCTGGAACAAGTTCCATGGGTGGCAGGGGGACTTGAAGGGAGGAGGCTTGAAGGGACAATGAATTCAGAATAAAGAAAAGATTGATGGTCTAATATTTATGTGCAGTTCAAAGACCATGCCAGATTGTTTCCAATATCATAAAACTCTATTACATGATATTGAAAACAATTCGGCTTGGTCTTTGCATTGCACATAAATATTAGAAGATCAATCTTTTGTTTCTTCTCAATTTCTTTTTATTTCCGTTGCCATATCGTTTTGTAATCTTTTCATTTTGTAATCTTTTCCTTTCTATCTGATGCACTACTATTTTCTTGATTCTAATTTTTATAAAGTTTCCATACTTTTTCGATAGTATCTTTACCTCTCATAGACGTATCCAAACATTTAATATAAGTATCCATATATTGATAAAAAGTTTCGAAAAACTTTTCAAAAGTATTCAAACTTTCGAATTCAACATATCTGGTACCATTGATAAATTGTTTCGAAAAACTTTTCACAAGTATGGAAACTTTCGAATTCAACATATCCGGTACCATTGATAAAAAGTTTCGATAAATTTTCCAAAAGTATGGAAACTTTCGAATTCAACATATCCGGTACCATTGATAAAAAGTTTCGATAAACTTTTCAAAAGTATGGAAACTTTCGAATTCAACATATCCGGTACCATTGATAAAAAGTTTCGATAAACTTTTCAAAAGTATGTAAACTTTCGAATATAACATATCCGGTACCACGTTACCGAATACATTATATACCTTATAACAAATTAGACGCTACCGGTTTTATTATGTGTGACCTTTTACTTAAATTAGCCGGTTACCATTATTTTATCATTTTTTTGTGTGGTTTTTACCGGTTTTATCATTTCATATCCACATATCCGGTACCGCTTTACCGGTTACATTATATACACAACCATGTTTCCGGTAACGCCGTATATTAGCCGCATATTAATCTACCGCACGGTAGAAAAATCCCAGATATTCAGTTATTGATTAGAAAGACAACTTCCTAAACAATCCTTTAGTTTTCTTCACCCTCGTTTGGGGCATACACGATAAATAAATACTCACTCTGTCCCACTAAATTATCACATTTGAGTCAAATATTTTTAAGTTTGACCTCTTATAATTTAAATTTTATTATTGATAAAAATATAAAAAAATACATTTTAAAAACTTCGAATCAAGTAGTTTTTAAATATATATTTTATAAATTTTAATTAATTAAAATTTTTAACTAAATTATAGTCAAAATTGAACAATTTTGACCAATATGTGACAATTTAGTGGGACGGAGTTATTTCTTATGTCCTATTAATTTTAAATTTTATTAATTTTTTAAAATTAATTTTTTTTAAAAATTTAATTATAATTATTTTAAATATTTTAAACAATTAAACTTTATAAAGCATATAGTTTAAAAATACTTGATTGAAGGTTTAAAAATATACTTTTGATATTTTTATCAACAATAAATTTTAAATAATATTAAGTCAAAATTAAAAAAATAACCTAAAAAAGTTAATAAAAAACAAATTTAATGGTACATAGGAAGTATCATTTTTCTTCCCGGTTGTGTTCAATAGGGATATCTTTCAAGGAAACCCTCATGGTTGGTTGGATTAAAACCGATGAAGTATGAGTATTTCAATTGAATGCCGTATTATGTACTTAATCTTTTCATGTATCAGAGATATATTGACAAGAATAAAGCCAATAATTTATCTAAGGGGTGTCATTTTAATGATATTTAAAAGAAATTAATTATTTATAAAATGGTGTCAATTATATATATTTTTAATTTTTTATATACAAATTATATAAAAATATAATTTTAAAAAAATTTGGATGTCAACGGACACCTCAATTACGCATTATTAGGTACATTTAAGGTATTCTCCAGTATTTCATGTCCCCATATTTTTTATTCTTTTGTTCTCCCACATTTTTCTTTTTTTCTTATTTTTTCTCTTGTTCAAATAATTCAATCATATGTATATAAATATGTGTGATGTTATGTATATATAATTTTTTAATTTTTATATTATTTTAATATAAAATTTATTTTATATTTACCGTACATTGTAATTGTAAAAATTATTACTTTTCATCTTCGGTTTCGTACACGTACCCAAATCAGTACAACATAGATTAAAACTCAGTATTTTTTAACTTGAAAGTCTCTTCCAGTAAGCCATGTAAACATCAACTTTTGCTAATGTTGTCGATGAAGATCGTGTGCACCTCTTGATGATACCCAAGAACAGGGATGGACCGAGGGGGGTGCTGGGGGGGCAACCGCACCCCCTAAAATTTTGAAAATCATATATGATTTAGAAAAATTTTAGAATTTTTCTATGTATTTTCTATTAAAAATGTATTTTCGCCCCCCCTAAACTTCTATAAGTTCGCCCCCCTAGAAATTTATAGGTTCGCCCCCCTAACCTAAAGTCCTGGGTCCGTCACTGCCCAAGAACCTTCTTCACATTGACAATCTAAACACTTCTTTTAGACACCCCTTCATAAAATTTTGACTTTTGTAGTTTAGATTCTTTTAACATAATAAAAATATGATAAGCTATTTAACGCAGAAGTAGTATAAATTAAAGTTTACACATTTTTTATACTTTAGGGTTTAAGATTTAGTTTTAAAATTTATAATTTTAAATTTTATAGTTTAAATATGAAAAGTTAAATTTTATATTATGTTTACTAGATTTCTTTCATTGTCACACAATCATCAGAGTAAACAAATCTCTCGCTCCGACATACTATGATCATCGTGTTATTGAAAATATCTACAACCACATTACAATAAGCCAACAAAATTATCAGAACTCTAAACCATTAAACCTACAATAATACAAGCTAACCTTAAACCGTGGGGTCATTAAAATTGTTTAAATAATTCTATGTAGTTTCCCTAGGAGCTAATTTCTTACAAAAAAAAAAAACAGTTTTTCTCTTTTCCATTACACAAAAACTTTTGTTGCGATGAACTATCGATATTTAGATAATTTAGTTTCTCCATCAAATGATTAGACCAAAATGAGTTTGAAAGTTATTGACTTACATCCTATCAACCAAAAAATATCTACCGAATTCAAGTTTTATTACTCAAGGGAATCAATTTGGGTTGAAAGGGATATATATCGAAATATTAGGGTTCATGAATTTCTGAAAATGAGATGTAGTTGCAGTTAGGGATTCTCAGGTATTAAATCTAGTTTTGAAGTTTTATTTATTTTTAGTTCAACGCAATTTTTGTATTGATTATATGTAAAGGAGACCAACAAGGCAGCTTGGCCTAGTGATTATCGCGTGAGCCACTCTCCTCAATGGCTTAATTTTAATCCTTGCCACTCTCCACAAGCGTCTTAGTTTTAGGGTATATGAAGTTAGTTTAGTGTATAAGATTTAGAGGTTTAAGTGTGGGGTTTAAAATTTAAGGATAATTGTTTCAATTTAAGGTTTGGGTTATAATTTAGGGTTTATAGGTTAGAGTTTAATTTTTAGAATAATATGGTGATGATTTAAGTTTTAACCTATAAACCTTAAATTATAACCCTAAACCTTAAATTAAAATAACTATCCTTAAATTTAAACCCCTACACCTAAAACCCTAAACTAAGACATTTGTAAAACTTTCAGTTTTCACTACCTATGTATAAAATATTTATGTTATTATTATTAGTCAAATCAAAACATTGCAATGGAATGGAATGTAACAAAATATACGAATTTAAATAACGGTAATAATAAGATTAAAAAATATCTAAATTTAAATATTATAATTATCATAAACAACAATTCAAAACAAATATACGTAATAATCTTCTAACATCTATCGGTTATACTTGTATAACAAATTCAGATATCCAAATCCAAATTTACTACTCAATTATTTGTAAAATGCAAGAACTTATAAAATAAACTTAATGACTAATGAATATTTGACAAATAGAAACATCCGACTAATAATGACATATAATTTGGATTTGGACAATAGCATTCAGATTTAATACTAATAATATACAAACTCAAAATTTAAGAATTCAAATATACCAATAAATATACACACAAATGCCCACCCCCAGAATGTGCCCAGTAGGTCTAAATTCTCACCTCTGTTCACAAGCGAACAATTGCCAAATCTTAAAGCATACAAAGATAGTGCCCAATAATCAAGTTAAATACATATTGAATAAAAAAATATAAAAGCATGATCTCAAAATATATGAAAAAAAGAGAGAGAAGAAAAGTTGTAGGAAAAATCAAATTACATCATTTATTTAATTATTTTCATTACATTATTTAGTCAATTTTAGCCGAATAATCTCTTTTAAATTATTATTTGGGAAAATGGCTCCCAAAAAGTATTATTTGGCAAAATGACCCCAAACTTGCCACGTCAGTGAACCTCGCGTTCTGTAAGACGCGAGGTTTGATATCGCGTTCTACAGGACGCGAGGTCGTGGGGTTTTTTAAAAGATGAATGCGCATTAACACAAACAACAAGGACATGTAGACTAAAATCGCGTTGTGCAGAACGCGATATCAAACCTCGCGTTCTACACAACGCGAGGTTCACCGACGTGGCAAGTTTGGGGGTCATTTTGCCAAATAATATTTTTTGGGAGCCATTTTCACAAATAATAATTTAAAAGGAATTATTCATACAAAATTGCCCATTATTTAATTGCATCTATGAGGAAGAGAAGCAATGAATTGGCTCAGACCAACAATATGAATGTACGAACATGTGCAATTTACCTTGAATAAATATTAACAGATTCGGAGGAACATGACATCCTTCTCTTCATGAATCTACGGAAAATATGGAATGCAGCCGTGACCAGACTCGTTTATGTCAATGCGTATACGAAACACATTCGGATTGAAATGGGAATTTAAAGGGTTATGCTTAATAGAAGAGTCGTTCTTACCGAATGGAGCATTCATCCCTTTCTATCTTCTGTCAGCCTTGAATGGTGCTCGGAGCTCTGGTTCTGATCTTCACGGATACCTTTTGAGGTTGTAGCTTTTGATAGAGATGATCGCTGCTCGGACCCGGAATGGAGTCTCTGGCTTGCAGAGAGGCGACTGCTACCTGAAAGAAGCCAACTTGATCGACTATCACTCGGCCCCAAAGAAGAGTTTGTCAGCCTGCTGCTATTGGCAACAGCCCTCTTGGACAAGCTGCTGGGGCGGGTGGTACAACTTCGCCCCCTTCCAGAATCATTATCCTATATGGGGGAACGAGATATCAGAATAAAGATGAACTTTTGGGCACAGAGTATGAAATGGTCAAATTCTGTCATTAGTCCCTGTATCATGGGTAAGTTGTGGATTTTGTCTCTATACTCTAATTCGGTCATTTTAGCCCTTGTACTTTCCAAAATTTGGAATTTAAGTCCTGACCCAAATGGTAGAAAGACAATAACTAACTTACATGGACTAAAAACCATCAAATTAGAGAACAAGAAATAAATCTACAACTTATGCATAGTAAAGAGAGTCAGAGACTAATCTCCAAATTTGACTTAGTAATTAAATACAGTTTGGTGCACCGAAATTTCAAATTTTGAAAAGTACATGGTCTTAAATAAACCAAAATATAGGGACAAAATCTGCAACTTATGCATAGTATAGGGACTAATTGCAGAATTTGACCTTTTATGAAATATTCAAAGACCATGCATCAAATTTATTTGAAGGGGATCCCGATTGTATTACTCGGACTCGTGTGATCGGACAAAGATATGTGCCCGAAAAAGGTAGTTCCAATTTTCTCCAAAATTCCAAGTCGAGGATCATATCTCCATACCCATATTTAGGAATGGGTCAAACAAAGGTACTACAAGAAAAATAAAGAGTTGTCCTGATCGGCTGATCCATATGGGAAATGGGCAGAAATGCAAAAACTGAGATTATATGTAACAGTTAATGGCTGTTCATGCCTTAATGCCTACCGCATCTTTTGATGGTAATGCCTTCTCTGATACCTTCTGTTTTAAATGATCACTGAGATGTCCACTGCCTGAAGCGTTTTTCCTGGTAAATACCTCAACAACACCTGATGGTTTATCTCGTCCCACTATTCAGAACATGCAAGGAAAAGAGAGAAAATGCATTATAATTTACTCAACACAAAGGGACCATCTTTTTGCTTCCACAAGACTGAAATTAATTAAAGTGAATACATCTTTAGTAGTCCAAACATTTTAATCACACAAAATTTACCCCCCCCCCCCCGGCCACCCAAAACCTTACTAGATAACAACCCACCTGATTGCTTCTCCGTTCTTTCAGCAGATGCACCAGCAATTAAAGCAGCTCTTCCACTTGGCTGCTGAAAAGACACAAGAAAAGAAATAAGAATAACCCATGATACGGGAGATGTACAGCCCAAAGTTGGTTAGCACTGACATGTTGTCTAGAGCTACCAGTGAGCTGTGGATACTTGAGAATGGTCCAGTCATAGACATAGTCAAACTGATATCCTGCAAAGAAAACCGCCTCATGGAATCAAACAAGACCATATGCATTCCGCCATCCAAAATATTATTTGCAAACGATGTTTTCTCAAGATATTATTGGCAAGTGAAAATATCATGTTTTCCAACATCTAGAAAGCAGAAAAACTAACTTCAGCTAGCAACAAAATGAGCCTCGGACATGTTATACATAATGCTACAACAAACTGTGTTCACCACATGTTTCAAATGCATCAGAACAGGATTCAGACACATCTTGTTTAGTCCACTAACTCCTTGTTCATTTTCAAGGTTTGTAAGTTACATACTGATATTTGGGAACATACAAATATGACACAGATATCACCGATCTATGTACAGTTTCTTATACATTCAATTGACCCTACAAAAGAATGGAAGACACCAGAAAGCAATCACCTTCTAATTTTCTTCCCACTATAATTCACAAAACTTTATGTGCATTTGATCATACTTTTGATGGTAGCGGTCTTGTTTAGACCCGCAGAAATTAGGCTATTCATAGCTTTGACAACATTTCTGGGAATTACAAAGGATACAGACAGCTCCAAATTTCTGGTATGAAATGACATATCATGAGCATTTCGAAAATGAAACAAAAGTCGTTTGTTCTTACCTTCTCGAATAAATAAGTCACGGAAAAGCCTCTTCAAGTATGAATAATCTGGCTTGTCCTCAAAGCGTAATGAACGACAATAATGGAAGTATGATACAAACTCTGATGGATAAGACTTGCAGAGTACCTAAAGGTACAATATGCATATTTAAAGTAACTAGTTATAAAAAAAAAGGGGGGGGGGAGCATAGCTATAAAAAAAAAGGTAGCATTTGTATATTCAGAATTCAGTACGAGTGCACATGCGTTAATCTATAAGCATATAACCCTACATGCAACTGACAAGTTGAAACTTAAAATACCTCAATAGGAGTTACCATCTTCTTTTCACTGATTTTATCATACTTCTGTTTTTTCGTTGCTGCCTTCAGGCCCTGCCAGGGAAGGCTGATGCCAGTAGTGCACAATTAAAGAACATGATTAATGAGCAACACTTTTCAAATCAACACTTAGAACACACAAAAGAATGGTGCTTATATTGTTATAACCTTCCTCGTAAGAAATACATGAGCACATAGCCCAGTGATTCCATATCATCTCTTCGGCTTTGTTCTGCGATGATTGGAGAAACAATTAGATTACATGATGCACATCCTGTCTAACGTCAATAAGCAGCATAAAAAATAACTAAGGTAGTACTTTACCCACCAACTCCAAGGTGAGTGTTAACGCTTGCATATCGGGCTGTGCCTGTGAGGTTCTTGTTCTCTCTGTGAAGATACAAATTCACAGAAGTTGAAGCAAATCTTGAACTTGAATAAAAAGTAGATAAAGAACCACTCAAATAGACAATTGAACTAATAGTAGAATAGTAGATACCTTCCAGAGTCTTGATTACTTTCTAATAACATTATATACTGGCATATAAGCAATGGAATAGCAAACTATGCAAGCAAAAGCAGGACAAATCCCACAATAGCTTAAGAACTTTTAGAGTGCACTGATGACTCATCACTCTAGCTTGTTTAGTTGGATGTTATCATTCTCAAAGAGAGTCATCACCTACGCAATTAGTTTACAAATATCTACCTCTCATATGGAAACATTTTGAATACAACTGATAAACATAAAAGATCAATGGAACTGGAGCCTGTGCCACTATAGTGGATAAGAAACAAATGGAAATTGCATACCTATAAGGTATGTGTTTATGACTTTGAAGATCCCTATACTTTTTAGCAAGGCCATAATCAATGATATACACCTGTTGCAAAACCAATGTGATGGTTAGTAGCAAGTCGCGGAATTTAGTAATGACCCTCTGTATGCCAAGCAGCATGCATCCACGATACAGAATCTTGCACGTGTTCTCCCTTTAAACTTCTCAGTTAAGCAAGGCACATTTCAGATATTGAAGCTCACAGTGCAAACACAAGAGAATTAGCTTTTATTATGCAAAAACACTGAAACTTTCTTCTTCTCTTATTGTTATCTGAAACTATTAACTGATAAAAAGACGGGTGCATCCCACTATATAATTAGAAAGTAAAAGCATTGCATTAGCTCAAGTACCTGATTTTCTTTTCGTCCCAAACCCATTAGAAAGTTGTCGGGTTTTACATCACGGTGAAGAAATCCCCTTGAGTGCATAAACTCAACTCTGTTGATCTAAAGGGTTCCAGAAATAAAGAACGCATCATGCTTGAGGCCAATATAGGCAGAAAAACAATTTCGGCACTCGGCAGTAAGACTAAGACAGGTAAACATACTAACTGATCTGCGAGCATTAACACTGTCTTCAAAGAGAGTTTTCGATTGCAGTAGCTGTACAAGTCCTCAAGGCTTGGCCCTAGAAGCTCAATAACCATAACATTGTAGTCACCTTCAACTCCAAACCATTTCAGGTGGGGAACTCCCGCTTCATAAAAAACAATAGACAAAATAAACAATGAACTTTAGCTAATTTATTTCATATTCAGTTTGTACCTAAACAATTGGTTATACTCACTAAAATAAATAATTAGCAGCCCAAAATAAGAAAACCTTACTTCCGCCTTGAAGAAGCATGTACAACTTTGACTCATAGTTAAGCTGAGGATGCTTGGTCTTCACAGGTTCCTGAAGATGTAGGGTAAAAAAAGATCCTGGTTGATCAGTATCCACTGAAATCAAGGTAGGGAATCAGTAGAAAATGGGACTGAACCAAAATCAAAGTAGAAATGTTCTGAATTTACTTGTTATAAAATTTCAGCATAAAATTTGTGCTTATCATTCTCAGTGTAGCTCCATTTTCAAAACTCACCAAATTGTTTTATGTATCCGACATCTAACCTTAGATAGAGATAATGCTTACACTCTTTGAGGAGGAAAAAAACTTTAACAAGATCCTAAGACAAAATCAGTTCACCTTTTATTTTCAACAGCCTCTTCCAATCCATCACGACTCAATATTTTAGCATTCAATCCAGTATCCAACTCAAAAATTTACCATAACTAACAGTATGTTTTCAACCCAATAGATCTGTTCAACTCACAAGATACATTGAGAAATCAGCAAACAATCTCACAACCACTGAGATGAAGTCATATTTCCACAGATAAAATATTCAATCACCGATTGATTGCATTAATTTTTCAAACAGAGCAAGGTGAACTGGACTGTGCAGTAATTCAAAAATTAAAAATTAAAAACGAAAAATGTAAAACTAATCCTAAAAGTTTCTTATATAAGGTGATCATGTACAGATCTCTAAACTCAGTAAATCACTAACAAAAATTAAAATATACTAAAATTTAAGTCCAAAAAGATAAGGCTCCAACCATCTTTAAAGCAACTTCTTCACCTGTCTCTATATTGACCCCTATTAGAAAAAAGGTAAAGTACACCAATGCTAACTGAACTTTGATGCAAAAAACAAAATAGTAACCAACGTTTCAAAAATCACGAAGTAGCAATTAAACTTTCAATTTTGAAACAAAATAGTAACTGGGGCGTTAAATCCCGTTAACCCCTAACGAAAATCTGACTGGATATGTCACATCCCACCCACTTTTCCACCTCATATATAAAAAATAATAAAACTATATTCCACATATTTAAAAAATAAAATATAAAACCCACTTTACCCTTAAAAAAAGTTAGCTTTCACACTTTTGCTTCTCTTTTTCCCTTCTTCAAAAATCACTGCTTTACAAACCCTAACTCTTATATTGCTCTCTGTATTGTTCTTTGGTTTCTATCTCTCTCTATGCATCGATCGGATTCTCTACCTTTTCGATTTTTTTTGGAAGTTCATGGTGGAAATCTCGAGCTGGGGGAATCGCGGTTATTTTAGTAATTTGAGGTTTTGAGATAGTAGATTAGAATTTGGACCTAAAAGTGGCTGAATTGGAGTTGGTTTAAGGTAATTTGTGAGATTATTTGGTGGATTTTTTTAGCTGTGGCTGTGTGGTAGATTTTTTTTTTGAATTTTTTGAAATTTAGGGGGAGTTGGATTTGGAGTTGGATGGGGGAAGAAGAAGGAGGTGAAATCCCGCCAAAAAATGTGCAATCGGATACGGCGGATTTTCCAGCGAAGAAGCTAGCAAGGCAGCTCGATTTCACTGCCGGTTTTGGCAGGGTTTCTTCTGGAGGTGTGAATTTGCCGGAACACCCGCAGTCCACCCAAAGCGTAGGCGTGCCATCGTCTTCGGCTGCAATTACTGTACAACAACAGCAGCAACAGATAAAGCCGCCGGTGGTGGCTACCACCCCTGTTGTCGCTGCGCAACCTCCTCTTACTACTGCCTCAAGCAGAGTTGTGTAAGCTTTTCCGATAAAAAAACATTGACTTTCTTTTAGTTTGTTGTAATTTTGTTTTTTGGTGTTTGATCTTTGGATTAGTTCGTGTTTATTTTTCTATTTGAGAGTGTACATAGTAAGGAGCTCTTGGTTACAGTATCCCCACATTTCCTGTCCGGATTAACATTTTATTTTCAAATGCTTCAACACTAACTCTTTAATCTCAGCTATGTTTGCATCAAATTCTGTTTTTCCCCCTCTGTAGGACATACGATTTTAAGAAAGTTCGTGTTCTTTGCTTTAACAAAATAGTGGAGTTTCTTCTGGGAAGTGATCATTTGGAGGTTAATTGGTGCTTTTGTATCTGTTTCTCCTTCAAATCAATTTCTTTTTTTCTTTTTCCTTTGATTTCTTCACCAAACATTGTTTTTGAATTAACGCCGGAAGGGGTGGGTGACCGGTGACGATAACGCCGGTGAAAGGGTTTGAGTGTTGGGAGATTTAATGGGTTATTTTATTTTTTATTTAATAATAATAAAATATAATTTTGTTTTTATTTTTTATTTTTTAAATATGTGGAATATAGTTTTATTATTTTTTATATATGAGGTGGAAAAGTGGGTGGGGATGTGGCATACCCAGTCAGATTTCCGTTAGGGGTTAACGGGGTTTAACGCCCCAGTTACCATTTTGTTTCAAAATCTAAAGTTTAATTGCTACTTCGTGATTTTTGAAAGGTTGGTTACCATTTTGTTTTTTGCATCAAAGTTCAGTGACCGTCTGTGTACTTTACCCTAGAAAAAATAAAAAAAAATCTATCAGTTTAATTACTTTAAATTTCAAGGTAAAAATTAAAAGATAAAGAAGAGAAAGAGATTAACCGAGGAATAGCTCGCCGAAAGATCCAGCTCCGATCTTTCGACCGATTTTGAATATTCCACCAACAACACGATCCATCATAAATGATTAATAAAAGGAATTAAAAATATATTTACAATGAGATTGTTTGTGAAAAATGTTAGAACCAAAATATAATAGATATGAAATCTAAACCCATGATCTATCATGTCAAATCATCAAGAATAATAAACTGAATAAACCGAGTGCGGAAGCGTACCTGAATTCATTGATAGATTGAAAATCTTGAATCTTTCAACAAAATCTTTGGTATTGATCTTCCAAGAAGATATGTTATCTCTTGAAGTAAAACTCTCTGACTGGGAAGGAGAGAAAAACAAGTTAACCTATTTCTTGCGGATCATTACCTCTTTATATAGTTGATTATTAAACCAAACTATTAAATATTTATAACTCTGTCCCTCATTGAATTATAAATATATCTTATGGTATCTACACTTTTATTTCCATGACATTTTAATACCTATGACACGCTTAACTTAATTGGTCACTTTATTTTTGTGTCATATTTTATAATAGCAACATACATTTTACATATGTGCCCACAATTACGGATTTTAATCCAATAATCTCCCACTTGGGCAACATATGTTTCCTGATAAATGTACAACCTTATGAACTCAAAATTTTGCTATTATATAATAGGTATTCTATAACAATCTCGTCCATCAACTATATCCACATAGGATCAAAGCGGTCTTCGCCATATCAATCATGACTAGACCCATCAATGGTCAAGTATACAAATATAGTCAAATGACATAGATCAATCATGGATGTGTAGCATGGAAAATTACATGAAATGTGAACCATACATGTCTATTTCCAACTGGTCCTCCTAAACCTTAGTGAGATCAAACTTTACTGAATTCAGAATGTGCATAAACCAAAAAAATTTTATTTCTGCAGAAAATAATCTTAAATAACTTTAAACTGAAGTAACTGAAATTGTGTCTAAACCGAATGAGCATTATTTCAAAATTACAAACTCCCACTAAAACCGAATATCCTTAAATAACATTTCACCAACATGAGTAGTGTGCTCATGAAAGACCTAGGGTGACAGTTTCTTAATATGCGCGCAATTATGGAGTTTGTACTAACATGCTCTATAGACACATAACCACTATGAATTTTCTTTAACAACTAGGAACTTAATATTTATGTGCTTTAAATTTGAAGTGTTCCTATTGTTTATAGAATAAATGAATGCATATTTATTGTCACAAAATAACTAAAGTGGTCTTTTTATTCAATCTATAAGTAGTAGTTCATGTGACAGAATTCTTTTGCATCAATATTCAAATAGAATCGAAGTCTGTAAACCTAATGATCTCTAACTTACCAGAACTTCGACATGTGAGCAAGTAATTTTTTTTTTGTTTTCTGAAGATATCTCATAACCCCATTGGCTGATATCTAATGGTCCATAATATGATTCCTCAAATATCTGTCTAACATTCCAACAATGTACACAATTTCCAAATGCATACATACTTAAGCATAAATTAGATTCTCAATAGCTTATGTATAGAGAATCTTTTGAATTTTCTAAATTTCAAGGTTACTTTTAGGGCATTGAGTAAGATAATACTTATCTTCTTTAGCAATATGAGTGTCACTTGGTTTACTCCCACTGAACCTGTAGTATATACAAGTGTCAACCAAATTTATCTCAAAACCGAATGAGATAATCAACATGAAATTTATAATTTTATTAATAAGAGTCTTACATAAGCTCATAGATAGATTTCTTTAATTTACATATCATTGACATTGTATCATAAGACACAACTCTATGATTGTACCATATAAATAGTTTCTTCAATGTCGTCATTAAAAAAACTAAATTTAACATCTATCTAATGTAGCTTAAGACTAAAACAAGCAACAAGTGAAATAATTATCTTGAAAGAGTCTTTCAATAAAAACTTGAGAGAAAATCTCTACAAAATCAATGTCTTCTTTTAGAGTATATCCTTTAGATACAAGACGTGCTTTATACTTATCCACATTACCATTTCTATCCCTATTGGTTTTAAATATTCATTTACAACCAATTGGTTTGCACCTTAAGGTAATGAGACAAGTTAACTTTATTGCATTGCACAAAATTATACTCTTCTTGAATGGCATCAATCCACTTTTGAGAGTTAGAACTTTTATGGTCTGATGAAAAAAATGATTGAACATTTTCTATCATTCTATTGTTACCTTATTTTTTTTGTTGAAGAAATACAATATAATAATCTGGAATAGTATTTCATCTTACTCTCGTGGACCTCTTTAATGACACTTATTTTTTTAAGGTTGTTGAGTTTGTTCTTTTGAAACAATTACCTTATCTTGAATGGGAGTTGTTCAACATTGTTTTGTTGAGGTACTTGATTCACTTTTTGATTAATGATAGGTTGAAAACCTAAACATTGTTAAAAGTGATAGTAGGAATTAAATTATAATTCAATTACTCCTCAATAACAATGTATATAACCTTATTTCTCCCTCCAAACTTAACATCCTAAAAAAAATTATAAATCTCTCCTTAAAATAATCTTAATTGCGGGATCATAAAATTTACAGTCCATGGACCACTCAAAATAATCGAAGTAGTTGCTCGCTTTTAAAGTTTAATTTCTTTACATGTGTCCTAACTTATACAAAAGAATCAACACTGAAAAACTTATTGTCGTTTCTTTTGGCTAGAACCCTTAGCAACTTTATTTAAATATTTTCTTTATTGTCCTTATTCTTAAAGACGCTAACTAAATGAGCACTAACAAAATAATTATTTTTACACTTATAATGCTTCAACCTTTCTTCCTCTTGAACACGATGAGAAATGAACCCAAATAGAGTATATTTCTCCCTTTGACAGTTGTAACTTGAATTGGTTAAATTGTATAGAAAGCGGTATCAAAACCATAAGAACAAACAATTGTTAGAAAGTTCGATCTTATGTGCATTAAATTTTGAAGCAATATAAAGAATTTTTATAATCTACTCTCTCACATTTCCTTGACCCTTATACTTCATAGACATCGAAGAAAGCATAAGTGATGTCATCTTAACCTTAATGTTTTGGGTAAAACATTTCTTAATTCCGTCAAGGAAACCCTTAGTATGAATAATCTCTTTAGATTTGTGCTCCTAAAGACATCTAGAATGTTGTGTTTTATGATCATTAGACTCATGCGATTTGAACGATCTCACCTCTCAAAATACCTTTTATGGGTGCTTACCGCGGTGAAAGGTGCGAGTTGTTCATTCCTTAATGTAAAGTCTATGTTCATACATCAAAATACTATATTTAAGTGTCTTTTCTATTCCTTGAAATTAGTTTCACTAAACATGAGTGTAAAATGTATTTAACAGATATTGTAACAACAAAAATAAATTACCTAAATATAGAACAAAATTAAGTAAATAAAATAGAAACAAGCTCACCTAAATATTCATAAGTAAACAAATAAATTCAAAATAATGACTAGTTCCCCTCAAGATACCAAGCACAACATTAATATCAAGTATTTGGACAGTAATATTAATTGTAAGCGGTACTCTTGTTGTAGCAATCAAACATTGACAATAAACTATGTCAAACAATAGGTTAATCTTTGGACTAATGTATTACTCACATAAAATACCTTATAATTGTCACACATTTATCGCCACAGTTGTCGTTGTAATTCTGCCAAATATTAACTTTCCTTTGGGCCAATTAATAAACGTATGAATTACAAAAACTCATAATTATGTTAATATTTTTAAATAAACTAATCTACACAAAAGCGGCCACTTTGGTGACATTATGTTTCAATTAATTCATTAAAATATTAGACATCTGAAGCCAAAATATGAATTTAATTGTTTCAAAATATTTGTCTTAATTTATCTTTCAATCAAATTAAAAGAAAATCAAAATAATAATAAATTTGAATAAAGGTAAACCTCATATCAAGATACCGAACACTACATTAATATTTCATCTTTGGACAAAACATTAACTTGCAAATGATATCTTGGTACAGTAATCAAACATTGATAATAAGAACATGTCAAACAGAAATATTCCTTTGGGTCGATTTATTGCTCACATATAAAACTGAATAATTATCACATGTTTATTACCACAGTTGCACATGTAATAATGTTAATTATTAACCTTCCTTTGGGTCGATTAATACTAACATAATCCGACTTACATGCACAAAACCTTCTATATTTTAAAATAAAATAATTTTCACAATAGAGGTCACTTTGGTAACTTAATGCTTCAATTAATTTATCTCAAAATATATACAATAAATATACCGATATCCAAATTTAAAATTTTGTAACAGTCAAAACTGAAATTTTTGATAACACTTAAGTTTCCGAAATAACCCAAAATAAGGTTGTCTAAATGGGGCTATCAGAAATCAAATAAACCAAAATCTTTAATTGTTCCTTAAAAGAATTGTCTTAAACCTTAAACATGCATTTACCAAAATCAAAGTCGAATTCAAAACACTCAATTTTTAACTAAAAGCCAAAATCAGAAATGTCATATAAATGAATAATTCACATAATAACCACATAAAACCTTAAAATATTCATAATAATCTAATGATCAAAATTGAAATTTTAATCAAACCGAAAGGAATATACATCAATATCAAATGCAAATATGTATATTTCGTAGAAAACATTAACCGCATAATTAAGCATAATGTCAAACAAATTTAAGCTAAAGGTTCTGAACAAAACTAAACATGAACAAAAAACAACCATAATAATTAGACATAAACCGAATATAAAGCTTTGAGAGCTAACCTGAATATAAAGTTTCCAAGTCATGGTTAATTTACCACGACAAAGCTCAAGTCAATTTTTTTTTCTTAATTACAAACGACCAAAACTATAATTTTGATCAAACTGAATTGAATATATATTTAAAATTATATATATATATATATATATATATATATATATTATAACTTGAATTTCTTATGCGATTACCGAAAAAAAAGACAATAAAAGAAATTCATATTCTGTAAATAGTTTACTTTTAATGAATTCTTTAACCAATTCACGACATAGGCACAAATTTATGAAATTGGTTTTCGCATAGGGTTATTACCTACAACAAACTTAGGGAAAAATATATATTAACAATCGGTAATTCCAGAATATTTTATAAAACAAACCCTAAATATACGTGTACTAAAAGTATATAATCTGTTCTAAATTAAAAACACCCAAATTGAAAACGCAATTTCAATTGTTTATTATTGGCTCAACAAACAGAAACTCCGGATGGAAGATTAATAACCCAGAATTTATACGAATCATGCAAAATTTTATTCAAGAATTCTAATTCTATTAATTAATAGATTCTTAATGATTCGACATACTCTGTCCCTGATGTCACTTGTTAGAACCAAAATATAATAGATATGAAATCTAAACCCCATGATCTATATGTCAAATCATCAAGAACAATAAACTGAATAAACCGAGTGCGGAAGCGTACCTGAATTCATTGATAGATTGAAAATCTTGAATCTTGATGTTGAAATCAAAATCTTTGGTATTGATCTTCCAAGAAGATAGGTTATCTCTTGAACTAAAACTCTCTGGCGGCGGGGAAGGAGAGAAAAACAAGTTAACTTATTTCTTGGGGACCACTACCTCTTTATATAGTTGATTATTAAATCAAACTATTAAATATTTATAACTCTGCCCCTCATGAATTATAAATATATCTTATGGTATCTACACTTTTATTTCTATGATATTTTAATACCTATGACACGCTTAACTTAATTGGTCACTTTATTTTTGTGTCATACTTTATAATAGCAACCTACATTTTACATATGTGCCCACAATTACGGATTTTAATCCAACAAAAAAATCGTCTTGTCATGGGGGAAATAAAAGTCGGAAGTGATTGGATCCATGAGCCACATTATTGAATAGAAATGGAAAGAAAAGCAAAATGATGAATAATTTTCGTGGGAAAACTTCAATCAGGTTGAACAAAACCAAGGAAGATAATCAAAAGAAGGCGGGAAAAAGGAGAGAGAGAGAGAATGGAAGATTTCAATAAAGAACAATTTCTGCTTCTCTGATGTTTCTGGAGAATAAAGAAAACAATATCAGTTTCTTTTCCTAAAAACAATGGAAATTATTTCATATTTTTTTCGATATTTTCCTTCTTCCTTGTGATTTCTTCTTCTTCCCCTATCTCTCTCTCTCTCTAATCATTCATTTGCTCTGTTGCGCGGTTAAGAAGACGGCTCACAAGGCACGTGAAAAACACGTGTGTGATAGTTTAAGTTCTGTTTAGGCTTAATAGCTCATTACATCCCTACCTTAGCCTAATTTTTATTTTGTCACTGTTTTATATTTTTGGGTAACTATATGAATGACCACCTAATTATGGGAGAAGTTTTATTTTAACCATTATACTTTTAATTTTGTCAATAAAATCACTTAATTATTCAAATTATATTAATTAAACCACTTATCGTTAAAAACTAATAGAGATGTTGACATGATAATTAATATAAGTTTGTGTGATTACACATTTAGTCCATATCACTTACACATTCTATTATTTTGGTTTTAAGTTTGATTCAATGTAATAAATTTAATCTATAACACGTGTCACTAATTGATTAGAGGAATTTGAAGTATTTTTATTTAATTTATTAATTTATTTTCTATCAATTAGGTATCGACACATGTCAAGAAAATAAAAGATACATGGAATGGCATTTGGGGACTTAAACCCAACCGTTGCAGATAGAAAGTCACACGTGTACCATTGAGCCAAGTGCCACGATTGGATATAGTTTTTAACATTGTAAAATTTGCATATTAGTTTTGTTTTATTCTAGAGAAGGTTTGTTCCTTTTGATTTAATATTTTCATTAGTTCATGTCTCTTTTGAATAGTTTTGGCACCTTGCTTTTTACCTTTCTCATATGGATTCATGGGAATATTTAGTTACATGTTTGTTCTCAAATTTATAATTGAATGATGAAATATTATTTTTAGAAAAAAAATGATATGTTTCTTCTTAAACCTAAAATTAAGTGACTGAATTATCACTTTTAAAAAAAGAGTGGCCTATTTGTTAAGAAACCTATAACTAAGTAACATATGGTATAATTCATCCTTAGTTTTACAAATAATTTAATTTACTGTGCCTGAGTGATTAGCATGCTTCTCAGAGTTTTGAATCCTTCCAACAATATTTGCAATGGCATTTTAGGTGTAAATAGATTGTTCTGATTTTTAACCAATTCAACTGGTTCCGATTCAAAAAGTAGCTTTTACATACAAACTACAAAGAGAGCACACCATATGCATGCATAATCAGCTCAATTGTAACAGAAAATCAAGGGAATCTAATGCAAGGTACCCATCAAAAACGTTCAGCACAGTTGGCTCAACGCTCAAGTGTAGCAAGCCACATGGTTTGCGGACACAAACACGATGGAGCTGTAGGGGTGACATCCCGTCGACACGGTCCCGACGATGCAAGTAAGTACACTTGGTGATTGCTCTGTTTCGATGAAGGAAAAGGAAAGGAAAGGAAAGAAAAGTCCATGGACACCAAAACAAGGCCCGCATCAGCAGTGATGGCATCCCCTCTCGAAGGAGCAAAGGACTTGACAAAAGGCGAGGAATAGGAGACACCACTCCATGGCAAAGGGGTGGAAACCACCAGACCAAAAGAGAGCAAAAGTTCTCAAACAACAATAAAACAAAGAAAAGGAAAATGAAAGGAAGAAAACACGAGACCATACTAATCAAGGTTAGACTCAAAAGAAGGGGAAAGAGCAACCACTGGCGGACATGTGTATGCGTCGAACAAGTACCTGTTTGATAACTACTCCTAAGCCCAGATGATATTGATAAAAAACGTTGTATGTAGTATGTTCTTGCCAATAGGTTGCACTTGTTTTAACAAACAATGTAATCATGAAGAACACATGCAATAATGATGATTGTGTAGATATCTTATTTTGCATACACTTTTTACTTGGTTTTTGCGTGTTTTCAAACTCAATTGGTTGCATTTAGAGTAGTTTGCATATAGTTTACATGTAATTATGAGTTACACTACATGTTCTTAAATTGTTATATACTTTGGTGTTTTTTAATGGAAAAGTTAGTGTTTTGTAGTGCATGCGCATGACCTAGTGCATGTTGAAGGAATGTTGGAGCGTAAGGATGGCAAATCTTTCGGCTGGAGCTGACGAGGCAACAAGAATTGGAGATAAATTAAACTTTGACCCATGTGGACTCTCTTTAGATACGGAACATTAAAAGATAGTGAAAAAACAAACATCCTTTTAAAGGAGGCTGCGCGTTTTAGGGTTGAAAAAACCTAGCTTTCATGCCTATATAAACAAGACTTTGACAACAATTCAAGGGAGCTCGATCACAGACGACAATCCTTAGTCTTCAGCTATCAGAGAATCACCGAAGTCAAAGCTCTAGAAGAATCTCCACACGACGGAAGCCATCAAGAGAGGGTGAAGGAGTGCGGGGCCTGCAACAACATATAGAAAGCTTAGAGGAAGATTGTCGAGGACGCTTTACCTTTTTCATCCCTTGCTTGATAAATTGCTTATATTTTTAATTTCTATTATGAATGCTTTAGGCTCAGACATGAGCTAAATACTTTTATTTGGGTTTATTGCTAATTAAGATTTTATGTCTTGAATACTCTACTTTAATGCTATAGTTTGTTTTCCTTTATCTATTATGTTTATCGTTCTTCATGCGTAGTTATTGTAAGAACTATCGAGATAAGCCTTTTAACTATTGATTTGTTGCATAATATCGAGAGAGTTAGGTTAAACAAATGTGAACAGTGAGGCTAAGTTGTTAACTTAGTCTTAATCCGTCTTAGACATAAGTTTAGAGTTTCAACGACTAAAATAGAAATTTTAAATAAATAATAGAGTTGTTAGGGTTCATGCAGACATGTATTACCTTAGCTTCAATATTATTAACTTCTAAGCATCGAGGGAGTCAAAAGTTCATTAAAAATCTTGTCAAATAGATAATGATCTTAATGGTTTACACAAACATGTATTGTCAGACGCTATAGAATTGAAATAAGTAGTCAAGCATAATTCTTAGGCAATAAACCAATCTTCCATAATTATCTATTATTTGTTGCAACATTTGTTCTCTTGATCATAGCCACCTTTACTTTATTTTCATTTAGTTTTAATAAATCGACACCAATCAATATTTGCTCAAACATTTTTAAGTTTGATAAATTCGTAGTTATTGATCTAATCCTCATAGGTTTGACACTTTATTCTATCACTTTATTACTTGATTCGACGGGTATACTTGCTCTAAAGTGCATCACTATTCGACAAGTATCAAGTTTTTGGCGTCGTTGTTAAGAATTAACAATTGATAATTAGGTTGTAATTGCGCTTACGATTTTATTTTATTTACATTTCATTTTTATTTTTGTTTTTATTTTATTTTTCAGGTACATTCTAGTGTATGACTAGACGCTCAAACTCAAAACCTATTTTTCTATTTAATACAAAGATTAAAAAAAACTTTGTAAGATATATGTAGAGGACGATGAGATACAGTGAACGAGGATGAAAAGATTGGCATGGATGACCAAAAGAATTGTAACCAAGAGGTACCACCGGTAGATACACGAGAAATTGTTAATAAGTAGCCCATAATGGAGGACATGCAAGACAGGAGGTTCCGCCACCTGCTAGACTTAGAAGACCCATTAGAGACAACATGGATTCGGTTATCAACAACCCCAACCTATCGATTGTGTTGTCTGATCTAGGGACAACTCACTTTGAGTTGAAGCATGTTATGTTCAACATGCTCAACTCCATTAGACAATTTGGAGGATCAACAAGAGAGGATGCTCGAGAACACATCAAACTTTTCTTAGAAGTTTGTGATTGCTTTAAACAATCGGGGGTCTTGATGATGTGTTGGGACTTAAACTATTCTCATACTTTTTGCGAGATTGAGCCATAACATGGTTAAAGACCAGTTCTTCAGGATCTATTACATTCTAGGATGACTTGTGCATGAACTTTCTACACAGATATGATCCATCGAACGTGCACAATCAGGAGTGAAGCTAGATCATTACATTCACGCAACGAGATGATAAATCTATGTATGAATGCTGAGACAAATACAAAGACATGTTGCGTAAGTGCTCGATTCTTAAATTTCATGATTAATTACAAATAATAACTTTCTATAATGACATCAATGCACCTACAAGGATGGTGATTGACTCTTTAGCCAATGAAATTTTGTTTGACAAAGACCCTAAAGAGATTTTTGAAATACTTTACCAGATAGCCAAAAACGACTATCAATTTTTTCAATAAGGAGATTGAAGCCTAACCCTAAATTTTCTAGAGCAATCTAGTTGAAAGATTCCCAAAGTGTGGCGGCTTAACTCTTCACCATTACAAACTTGCTCAAAAACATATAACCGATATTCACCACACGAGAGGCTAAGGTAATCCAATATATATGTGAGCATTGTGATGGGGAACACTAGTCGAATGAATTCCCCCAACAACAAGAATCTGGATGCTACGTAAGGAATGCCAACCGCAACAATAACCCCTACTCGAACACCTACAACCCAAGGTGGTGGCAACATTCAAATTTTGGTTGGACCTCCCATGCAATTTAGGAGCGCGACAGAATTTCATAGCAGAACCTCCTGAATTTCAACAACATGAGATGCATACCTTTTGTTTTTAGAAGGGAAGAAGATGAAGTTTAAGATTGGACTAAAATGTTGTAATATTTAAATGTTGAGAGTTAAAATTTTAAATTTAAGAGCAAATTAAAATAAAATGTAAACGTTAAGGGTTAAATTTGTTATTATATAGTTTTTATTAACTGCCACATCATCCGCCGTTTATTTTTTAACAGAATTGTACCGATTTGTTAGTCGCAATTAGTCGAAAGACCTATTTGTAACTTCTCATAATCAAGGGACTCAACAAAGAATTGAGTCATAGTCGATGGACTATTTATATAGTTTACACTTATATTTAATGACTATTTTGTAACTTTAAAAATATAGTGACCAAAACAATTATTTTAACGTAGTTTAGTGACATATGTTGTACTTACCCTTTGTATAAATTTCTGATGAACCAACAATTATTTTGTATAAGTTACTAATCGGAACGAAAGCATAGTTTAGTGTGAAGTATGTTGTACTTCACCCTTTGTATAAATTGCGTCATTTACTAGGGTTCATTTGGTGGCATAATTAAAATGAAGTACTTAAGATTTTGGCTAATTACAATTCAGTACTTTTTCTAGCAGTTCAGGTTCCATTTATATTATTCGAAGGAAATATAAGTAATCTTTTTCAACTATTCATGAATTTCCTTCTCCAGAACCCCAAAAAAGTGCGTTGTTTTAATTCATTTGTGGAAAACCCGTCAAAGCTGATCCCATCATCATCATCGAGACATCAACTTTCGCTTCCACTCGCTTCAATCTCAAATACTTTTATTCCTCAACAATCTCAGTAGAGATGCAAGGGTTTTCCGATGGCGGCGCCGATTTGGCTCAGCTTCAAACAAATATGCGCAACATCGAAGTCGCTTGCACTTCGATTCAGGTTCATCATTTACTCACTTAAGATTGAACTGTATAGATGGTCTATTGGATTACTTCATTTGCTTCGTTTACTAATCTATCTTTTCTTTGCCTTTTATTTCTGGGCGACTGAAATTTACTATTTGTTTCATCTACTAGTTGAAAATGCGAAGTTTCTTCTACTGGTTGATTGTATTCGCTTAACACTTAACTGGATTCCATTTGTTTTGGGAGCAGATGCATATAAATCCAGCGGCGGCAGAGGCAACGATATTGTCACTATCTCAGTCTCCTCAACCGTACACGGCATGCCGATTTATCCTTGGTGAGTTAAGCTAACTGAATATAGATATCAATGTACCAATGCACTTCTTATAGTATTTGGTTCCTGAAAAAATCACTAAAAGGTGAAGTTTTGTTTTTCAAAAAAATAAGCAAATAGTGGAAATGTAACTCTGATTCTAATATGGCTGTTCCATGAGAATGTAAATCATCCAGAATACATTGGACAGTATTTAAGATGCTCTTAAGTGGTGAGAATTTTCTGTATTTGATGGAAGCAAGGATGTAGGTCCAATGAATGTTTAATTCTGTTGGTGGCCTATGATTATTAGGTAAAAACTCTATATGTGTAAAATCTTGTTAAAGGTACTCCATGAAATGTATTAACAGACAGATTATCTGTGAATAGAATTGCCCTGTTTGATTTATTTGCTGGTGTTTTGGTCATAGAAGTTTTTTTTAATCCCGCAGTCATGTTTCAGCTTGTTGAGATTGATGCTAGGGGTCAATACTGACATTTATGTTTCCACTTTTTCGCAAAGGATTGCAGCAGCATTTGTTTGTTTGTTTGTTTTTTCTTAAGTTATGGCTTACTTTGTTCGTTTTCAACTGAACATCTAGAAATTATATTCTTGTTTGTCTGGTTCACAATGCTATTAATCACTTTTGGAGATGTACTTTTAACTGGTTGTCATGGTCATTTGACCTTTGTTTAATAAGCTTGAAACATTTTGTACCGAAACTGGTGAGATTTATGTTGTTATTATGGTTTAGACTGTTAGCTTTCTGATATTTCATGCTAAAATTCCCTTTATTATTCAGAAAATTCTCAGGTTCCAAATGCAAGGTTTCAGGCTGCTGGAGCCATTCGAGATGCAGCTATCAGAGAATGGAGTTCTCTTTCCACTGAAGAAAGGAGAAGTTTGATTAGGTATCATCAGCTTTTTGAAGATTGCATTCTGCTAAAATATTGTTATTATTAAAAAGAGTACTGTCAGCATTAAGCAAGGCACAAAAGTATGTCTTTTTTCAATTAAATGGCCTCTGTTTGCTGTGTTTCTTGGGCTTTTCTTATTTTTCAATTAATCCCTGTTTCCATTCTGCAGTTTCTGTCTGTGCTTTGTTATGCAACATGCTAGTTCACCAGAGGGCTATGTCCTTGCAAAGGTGTCTTCTGTGGCTGCTCAATTGATGAAAAGAGGCTGGTAGGTCGCATGAGCTTCCATATTCAGCTTAAAGATAACATTTTGTACCAGCTATTCTGACCTTCTCATCATTAAAGCTTGTAGTATAAGTTTTCTCGTGCTGGAGTAACATTAAAGACATTGCTATTGAATTCCAACATATGCTCTGAGATATTGGAAACATTATATGTCTAAATGAATGTTTTATTTGTAGGCTTGATTTTACGGAGGCTGAGAAGGAGGCATTCTTTTATCAGGTATGAGTCCTGTTGTTATTATCCTTTCTGCAGATGTAGCTGTGATACTTACAAGTTATCTTTCAAACGATATTCTGTTTGTTTATCTTACTTGCTTAGTTTCTTATAAAAAAGAGATGGATCATAGATGTTATGCTCCCATCCTTCTCTTCTCTGTTAGATAGTGGAGCAGAGCTTGAATAATATTTTGGAGGGTGAAAAAGTTAACTTATTTATTTATGTTAACCATATAAGCTGTACGTGATTTAGTATATAAGTACTGTCTCATAAAATTTTTAACTTTTTTTGAGTTTTTCAAGTTTTGGAACTCACTTTAGGTCACCAGTTATAGATTGGAATGTCTTAACAGTTTCATGGTTACAGGTTAATCAGGCCATTCTTGGTGCTCACGGAATTGATGTACAGTTCATAGGAGTGAATTTCTTGGAATCTTTGGTATGCAATAATTTTTTAGGATCCTAATTGGCCTCTGTTCTATCTTTCACTATGTTGGCTTTAGATTTTTACAGTCAACCTCCTTTTTTCTTTTAGGTTTCTGAATTTTCACCTTCTACTTCAAGTGCCATGGGTCTTCCCAGGGAATTTCACGAGCAGTGTCGGACATCATTAGAGCTAAACTATTTGAAGGTTCCTTCAATTTCTCTCTAACTCATGTTAATACTATTGGTTTATTGATGTTATCCATCAAAGAATAGGGTATTGTATATGCAGAGATTCCTTTTTATCTTGACTTGTTTACTTGTCCTACCCTTGTGTTTTGATTCATAGATGTTCTACTGCTGGGCACGAGATGCTGCTTTAAGCGTCACGAACAAAATAATGGAACCTAATGCTGTGATACCTGAGGTTAAAGTTTGTACTGCTGCACTGCGACTCATGCTTCAAATTCTGAACTGGGAGTTTCGAAATGACACAACCAGTATGAAAGCTGGTATCGATGTTTTTTCAGCTGGAGTTAGACATGACAATGCATCATCTAAGCGGTCTGAATGCGTCTTAGTGCAGGTAATGGACATATTTAGAGTATTCGATTTTGCTGCTCGCACCCCCTCTCCACGAACAATGAATGCATTGGCATCTGTAATCCTTTGGAGACTTCAAATAGGAGAATACCTGACCAGAGATCAACCAAATATAAAACATTATTTCTTGCCTTCCACGAAGAGATTGGGTGTTTTTAGATGCTGTATTTGAATAATTTACTTGCACAAGTCTTGTTGATTCTCGTTTTTGGTGCAATTTTGATGTAGCCTGGGCCTGCATGGTTTGAGGTTTTAATCTCAAGTGGACATGTTAGCTGGCTGCTCGGCTTATATGCAGCACTTAGACAGAAGTTTTCTCGTGAAGGTTACTGGATTGACTGCCCTATTGCAGTCTCTGCTCGAAAGCTAATTGTACAGTTATGCTCTTTGACTGGAACCATATTTCCTTCTGGTATGTGTTCCATTTAATACCTTTATGTTTATCATTATGTATTCTATTTGTATTAAATCCATATTTATTGCTGCTTTGGTATAATATTTGTTCTAATTGCTTGATGAATCTCTTGAAGTATATATTTTATGACCATTAGTTGTTTTGTGTACTTATTGATGTGGAATTATGATGCCAGTGTCTTAATCATTGCTTGAAATAAAAAAGAATGAAGTTATGGTATGTCAACATAACAGATTCCTTATGTTGAAGGCTTTTTGTCTTGCTGGAGCTGAACGGCTTGATAGTACCACCTGAAATTGTGAGATAAGAAATCTCCCCTTGTTTTAGATTGAAACTGTCATAGATAGCATTCTCCTTTTTAAGGCCACTGGTGATTGGTTCCAATGAGCAATGCTTTTAGATTTAGCTTTGTTGCTAAGTTAAAGATTTAATTTTGATTCCGGCTTAAAACCTTGTACAGATAATAGATTTCTCCAAGGAGAGCATTCTCTGGAGAGAGAAAGATTGAGTTAGGGGCAATGCACTCTCGTTTTTAATGAGCCATTATTATGTTTATGAAAATCAGTTCTCTTTTATGAGTTTACTAAGATTATTAAATCTATGAAGTTTGTTTACCTTCTTATTTCTTATTAGCAAGGGTCCCTCAGTTAGATTTAAAGTTTTAACCAATAATTTTATTAAATTATTCTAGATAACGGGAAAATGCAAGAGAATCATTTGCTACAATTGCTATCTGGTATATTACAGTGGATAGATCCTCCTGATGTTGTTTCAAAAGCAATCGAAGAGGGGAAAAGTGAAAGGTTGGTTTTCCATATTTGCTCTTCTGTGGAACATTTACTTCTATGTTTATGACCTCGCCATGAAGTGACAAGATTTCTATTGTATTACCCAGTGAAATGCTTGATGGTTGCCGTGCATTGCTATCTATTGCAACTGCTACGACTCCTTTTGTGTTTGATCAACTCTTGAAAGCCATAAGGTAAATATATGATGCTAGCCATTTCATTGTTTTATTTTATTCTTTGTGTAGTCCTGAAACAATTTTGTCTTATTGCTTTGCTGCTCAGACCTTGTGGTACTCTTTCCTTGCTGTCCACCTTGATGTGTGAAGTTGTCAAGGTTCTGATGACTAATAACACTGATGAGGAGACTTGGAGCTGGGAGGCCCGAGATATCTTGTTAGATACATGGACTATTCTACTTGTGGTATGTTGTTCTAGCTAGAACATTTATATTTTGTTGCCTTAAGCTAATCTATCAATTTATTTTAGTTTCTACTAGTACAATATTTAGTGCAAATAAAAACTATCAATTGGGTGTTTGGGCCATTTCAGGACAAGTCTTCAAAATTTTGCATCCTTTTTGGGCCTGGGTCATTTTGTGTTCGGTTCATTTTAGTTGAGTCATTTCATATTTGGGTCATTTTGGGTTTACACTCAGCTTATTCAAGTTCGAGTGATTTTGGTTTGTTTCATTTGGGTTTGACACTTGGATAATTCAGGTTCAATTTAAGTTTAAATAATTTGTCATTTCAAGCTTGGTCATTTTTTTCTTTTGGATTGTATCAAGTTCTAACTTTTCGGGTCAAATTGGGTTGGATTGGGTTCTGGTGGGTTTGGGTTTTTCAAATTTGGAAGAATAGACTGGTCTAGTGTAAATATATCTTTCGTAACTTCATTTAGTGGTGACCAATGAAATAAAATGTACTTTACAACTTGTCAGCCTACGGATGTATTGCTTCATTACAGTGCTAGTTATCCAACAGTTTGTTCTGTTACCAGTGAATGTAACATTGCTTTGTTTGGTTGATATAGTGGCTTCTGCTTCAGTAGCAAATGATGATGGTGATTCGGACTATCTTCAGGCTTCTATTTCTGGTAAGTGACGTTCATTTTTTCTTCATGCCAATGTCTTATTGTTATCGTTATATTATTTTACACATGCTAAAGAAATGATTATAATAATTTTCATCTACTTCTTTCTTAACTCATTTTCGGAGTGTATGAATACCATTCAACATTGTCATTGCATTTCCTTACAGCGATGGATGAAAGATTAAGTTCATATGCTCTCATTGCAAGAGCAGCAATTGATGTCACAATTCCTTTGCTCACAAGACTGTTTTCTGAACGTTTTGCACGGCTACATCAGGTGCTCTTTTCACATTCACGAGAAAAAAAACTAGCTGATTTCCCCAACATATTACATTGTTTATTGAGATGCTGTTGCATGGATCTCTTTTCTTTTCTCCTCCCTTATTTTTTAAGTGACTTGTTTGTGTGCAGGGAAGAGGCGTTATTGATCCTACTGAAACTTTGGAAGAACTTTACTCACTATTACTAATAACTGGACATGTACTTGCTGATGAAGGGGAGGGAGAAACACCTTTGGTAATTTTATTTCTTTTCTATATATTCCAAAGCTTTGCTATGAAAGAGAATCTATCATTTGTGTATGTGTGCGCATAATGTCTTTACCAATTTCACTTTTAAGCTTTTGTACTACTACTACTACTACTACTCATATAGTATATTTACTGTTTTCAAATTGATCTCACTACTACTACTACTATTCATATAGTATATTAACTGTTTTCAAATTGATTTCCCTTACTACTACTATTATTCATATAGTATATTAACTGTTTTCAAATTGATTTCCCTTACTACTACTATTATTCATATAGTATATTAACTGTTTTCAAATTGATTTCCCTTGTTGAATATCTCAGCAGTTATGGAGGTAGTACCTTTAGTTGAACAATTTGCTTTGATTTCTTTCCCACGTGTTAGTGTTCACCATATAATACTGTGAACAGTGTTCAATAACTTTTCCTGTTATGATGTGAGATATTAAAGTCCGTATAGTTAATTGAGTGCTGGGTAGGTCCCTTGGGTTTCAATTTCATGTTTCATATTCTTCTTGTAGAAATGTGCTGATCTCCCCCCCCCCCCCAGAAGTTTGAGGTGTTTCTGGCAGTATTTAACTGTTTTCAGATACTACTACTACTACTATTATTCATATAGTATATTAACTGTTTTCAAATTGATTTCCCTTGTTGAATATCTCAGCAGTTATGGAGGTAGTACCTTTAGTTGAACAATTTGCTTTGATTTCTTTTCCACATGTTAGTCTTCACATATAATACTGTGAACAGTGTTCAATAACTTTTCCTGTTATGATGTGAGATATTAAAGTCAGTATAGTTAATTGAGTGCTGGGTAGGTCCCTTGGGTTTCAATTTCATGTTCCATATTCTTCTTGTAGAAACGTGCCTATCTCCCCCCCCCCCCCCCCCCCCCCGAAGTTTAAGGTGTTTCTGGCAGTATTTAATGTGATGTTTTATGTTTAAATTCCTAAGCTTATTATTTTAAACAATCATTTGTCTTACCTAGAATCTGATTGTAGTTGTGTTATTTGACTTAGGTACCAACTGCCATACAAACTCATTTTGCTGACGTTGTAGAGGCAGAAAAGCATCCTGTTGTTGTTCTCTCAGGGTACAGCTTGGCATTCTTTTTATTACTTTCTTATAGACTTGTGTTGATTTTATCTAAATTGTACTCAGCTTCTTGCCAGAATGAAATAGTTCTTTTCAATGGTCTTTTTCATTTGATGCAGTTCAATTATAAGGTTTGCTGAGCAGAGCATGGATCCAGAAGTAAGAGCAAATGTTTTCAGTCCTCGGCTTATGGAGGTAATGTTTTCTATCTCTAGCTCCTTAACCCTTTTTTAGTTACCTTGACCATTGTTTTTCTAACTTGGTTTTCTTAATTATGTATATAGGCTGTCATATGGTTTCTTGCAAGATGGTCTCATACATACCTAATGCCTCTTGAAGAAACTAACTGCCTTAGTAATGATTATCAGCAGCATCAGTCAATGAACTCTAAAAAAGCTTTATTAAGTTTTTTCGGAGAACATAATCAGGGACAAGTTGTTCTTGACATTATTGTTCGCATCTCTGTGATGACATTGGTTTCATATCCGGGGGAGAAGGATTTGCAGGTATAATATTTAAACTTTTTCCTTGTAAAACTTTCTTGTCTTTTGTAATGTCTATCTGGTGCTCCCTCCATTCTCTTCCTGGTTATTTTTATAAAATGATATCAACGAACTAAATGATTCATACTTGCCACCATCTTTACACAGGGTCTTACTTGCCACCATCTGCTTCACACCCTAGTTCACCGGAAAACGATTTGTTATCAGCTTGTCTCACTGGTGAGGCCCTAGTGCTTTCATGTATACCTTTGAGATGCATTAACTATATCAGTTAGAGTTTCACTTTCACATTTATTTTAAGTCCTATTATAAATTTGTAGTTGCCTGCTTCTCACCTCTTTCTCTGTTTTGTTCTTCTACACAACAGGGGTTTTGTTGAATAATAAGTTCAATTGGGTTATGTTGAATATTAAGTCAAACTTATTTGTACAACTTTATATTCCTACTTAATTGATGAATATGTTGTTATAGCTACTCTTAAGAAATTCTCTGGTCCCAGTACCTGCATTTATTATGTAAAATCATTGTTAACTTGAGCTAGTTTGTTTTAATCTATGTTTTGCAGGAGTCATGGCGTAACCTAGCGAATGCTTTTACAAATGAGAAAAGTTTGTTCTTGTTGAGTTCTGCCAATCAGGTAAGAATATGTTATAAGCTCATTCTACTAGTACCTGTCCTTGCTCCTAGTTCCATATTATAATGATTATTTCTCCTTTTCCAGCGCTCATTAGCTCAGACCCTTGTTCTCTCAGCTTCTGGACTTAGGAATTCAGAGACCGCAAATCAGTAAGTCTTTTTTTTATCTTTTTTTTTTTTTTTTTTGGGGGGGGGGGGTAGGGTCACCCTTTGCCCTTTTTGAACTTCAGCTTAATGGGCTAATTTCATCTCATTGTTTTCAAAGATATGTGAAGGGTCTCATGGCTCATATGACAACATATCTGGTGGAGCTATCTAACAGAAGTGATCTTAAAAGTGTTGCACACCAACCAGATATCATCATGTCGGTAAGGATATTAAAAGTTAATTCCAAAATCTTCTTAATTATTTAACCAATTGGAATAGTTTTTCATTTAAGTCATGGACATTATGCAGGTTAGTTGCTTGTTGGAGAGGCTACGTGGAGCTGCCAGTGCTGCTGGACCTAGAAGACAAAGAGCAATGTATGAGATTGGTATCTCTGTAATGAACCCTGTGCTACATCTTCTTGAAGTTTACAAGGATGAGGTATCACATAATTCTATCCTTTCACATTCTTTTTGGTAGATCATCTTTTGAAGTATGTATTATCATGAAACTATAGAAATCATCCATTGCAACTCCAGATTATTGTAGCTAATTGGCTGCAGTATGTCTCTATCTGTGTCTGTGAAGCCTTGTTTGAGCCAAGTTAAATATCATTTGATTGCAATTACTTTAGAACTATGTTACACGGACTATGATATTAGCTTTTGGTGTAGTTATGTATTCGACATGGGTATGTTGATTTTTTTTTTCAGTTTTAAAATTTATTTGGAGGGTCATATCAACATATCTATGTCAGCATATGCATTTAACATGGGTGTCATAGACGAGTACTTCAAGAAAAATGAGGAATCGATGTAACATAACTTTCGAATGTTGTTATACACTTCAGATCTCACGGTGTGATTTAGTTTTCCTCTTTAGCATTTTGCCATCTGATGCCTTCATTTGCAGTGAATTGATTCTGCTTTCTCTTATTCCTGTTTAACCTGTAACTCAACTTATCTTCATTAGAAACAAAGAGTGTTTGTACTAATTTCTAATTATTGCGTAGTCTGCAGTTGTTTACCTGCTTCTCAAATTCATTGTTGACTGGGTGGATGGACAAATATCCTACCTGGAGTCTCGAGAAACTGCTGCTGTAATTGATTTCTGCATGCGTTTGCTCCAGCTTTACTCATCACACAATATTGGGAAGGTAATTTTTGTTCAATCTCCATATAAAATTCCTTAAATACTCGGATTAAAGTTCTTCATCTCTTTATCATCTCCATCTTCAAATTTCTACTCAAGTAACATTTCAGCTATGAAGGTACCCTATTAATATATCTGAGTCAGCAGTTATGCAATAGTTTTCATTTTCTTCCATATAATTTAAAGCTTCTGAAAATTGAAAAAGAACTTGATTATCGTGCTAAAGGAAGAACATCTTCCGGCTAGATAAATTTTGCATTGTTTTGACTTTTGAGCTGTAAGAACTATTTTCTTGGCTAATTTCACAAAATGCTTATTTATTTAGCTTTGTAGCTGCGTAGCATAGTCCAATCTAGTTCCAATGCCAAGTTTTTGGCATACTCCATAGCAGTGGAAGTAATTTCTTCTAAAATTGATTGCATACTACAGCACCCAAGCTCATTTCAAAACTGACAGAAACTGTTCAACACAAGGCTCTATCTGGTAAAATTATTGCTGGCCAGGATGAATTAACACTGGTCAAGTACTACTGCCCTTGGCCTTTTTGGATGGAATATGGTTCACTTTGTTTCAAAATGAGCTTCATATCTAGCATTCACTGTACCTCATAAAAGAGGTACTAGGTTTGACATACACGAGCCTTTCATCTGGCCTCATTGGCTAGTATCCTCAATGTAGCATGCAGAGTATTTGATCTGGATGTCCTATATCTCAATTTTGAAATTGCTTCGGGTTACTTATACTTGCTTCAACACCTATTAATCAACTACTTGATTTTGGGCCAATTATACTGTTGCTTTTAAAACTTTTATGTAAACATTACCTTGGATATGTTTCTTTTGCCTTCTAACACCATAATGGTTATCTTACGTTCTTATTTGTGTTGGATCATCCTCTGATCTTATTTCTTTGTTAGTTTGTGTAATAATCATATGATTCATTACAAGTATAAGATCTTTTATTGAATACTTCTTTATCAAGCAATGTTTCATATAGGCATATAGCAGTTTACTTTTCTTCTAGTACTTATGATTTTCCAGGATGCAGAATCTTCTTTCATTATAAGTTTGTGCGTGCAATTTTTCCTGGATAGTTGTGTTCTTTTATTCTGTTTTTGAAATCTATGTTTGTTGAGCCAAGTTTATTCAAAATAGCGTTAACTCTTCAAAGGCTTCCTTGTAATTCTTACTCCTGCCACTCTTACGCGTACCATTGTGATATATTTGTCACCAATACTGTGCCATTTATGACTCTGCAAAGTTATTTTCTCTTTCTTTTTCAGATATCAATAAGTCTTTCAAGCACTTTACTTAGTGAGGCAAAGACTGAGAAATATAAAGATCTGCGTGCTCTTCTTCAACTTCTTTCAAGTCTTTGTTCAAAAGATCTGGTAGGTGTTAAGTTGTGTGGCGGTTGATTCTCATGTGGGAGTAAGATTTTATCACTCAACATTTACCATTTTTTGTAGGTTGATTTCTCTTCCGATTCTGTTGAAGCTGCTGGCATTAATATATCTCAGGTTAGTAATTCATTGTTATAGTCATTAAATCTTCAGGATGGTGTTTGATGTTCCTCTTGCAGGTTGTTTTCTTTGGTCTTCACATAGTCACTCCTTTGATATCTTTGGAGCTGCTGAAATACCCGAAGCTTTGTCATGATGTAAGAATTCTATCCATTCCGATGAAGTAGCTTGTGTTCTTTTCTGGAAGCTTATTATTAGTGTTTTATTCTGCAGTACTTCTCACTTGTGTCGCATATTCTGGAGGTATACCCCGAAACACTTGCACAATTAAACAGTGAGGCATTTGCACATATTATAGGAACTCTGGATTTCGGTCTTCACCATCAGGTAAAGAACTATCCAAATTATAACCTATGATGTCAATGTTTCCACTTTTTACCTTCCTGGCCAGACAAGAGTCTTCTACTCCCACTCCCCTATATCAGGGTTGGGTAGTATAAGATGGAGAAGATTAAGTCAGGGCTGTATTATTCAACTTGTGTTGAAATTGTTTGCTTTTCTTGAATCTTTCCCTCATTATGAATATCTTTTGCAAGCTCGAAGATAAATTTCAACTTTAAATATCTCATGCTTAGTTATTTCGTCTTTGGTCCTTGGTTATACAGGACTTAGAAGTGGTTAACATGTGCCTGGGAGCTCTGAAAGCTCTGGCTGCATACAACTATCGGGAGATCTGTGCAGGTAAAACCGGATTGGTTTCTGCAGGACTAGGAAATTTGCCAGAGGGAATTTTCAGCCGGTTTCTACGTTCCTTGTTGCAATTGCTCCTTTTTGAAGATTACAGGTACTTGGAAGCAAATTTAGATAATAAGCTTTACATGAACAAGTGTAAATGAACATTGTATGCCTGACTGATCCTTTTTGTTTTCCACATGACCGTACCTTTATTTGCTTGTGATTTCAGTCCTGATCTTGTTAGCGCTGCAGCAGATGCTCTCCTTCCGTTGATCCTTATCGAGCAAGGCCTATACCAGGTTTTCCTTTAGTTTCTTGATAATCGTAATGCTTATCAGTGCATGTTTTGTAATTCTATGAGTTGAAGCTCGAAGAGCTAGGGTCTGACCTTTAAGCATTTGATTTTTGTTCTGTTAATGGACACTGCATGTATTGTTGTTAAACGTCCCGAGCTATTTCTGCTTTGTCACAAATATGGACTTTCTTCTTATGTTATTGTACTGCTTCTGCAGAAATTAGGCAACGAGTTAATCGAGAGGCAGACAAATCCGGCACTAAAATCTAGGCTGGCAAATGCATTGCATTCGCTCACAAGTTCAAACCATCTTTCTTCAAGGCTAGACCGTGTTAACTACCAGAGATTTAGGAAGAACTTAAACAGCTTTCTGGTAGAAGTTCGGGGATTTCTGCGAACAATATAAATATGACGTGATATCCTTTACAATGTTGCAGATAATTTTTCTTATCATTCTTTGCATGATAAAAAAATGGAAAAGAAAAGCTGAAATCAAAAGAGATTACCCATTTCACGGATTCTGTCAATGCTTGTTGATATTCTGTAGAACTAGCTGACTGAAGATCAATGGGGCAAAACAGCATGACTGTCAAGATATGATATTATTGCAGAATTGGCAGAACAAGAGGAATGGTTGGTTTCAATTTCTGGTCTTTTCTGAACTTCAGCAAGCAGTTGGAGGCATTGCTTCTTGTGGTTTGAGGCGCATCCCTATGACGATCGAAGTTTGATCCGATCTATTATCATGGTTGTAGGCTGAACTACCTGGCTTCTTTTTTTACCGGAATTCGTTTTGGTTTGTAATGTAAGAACTTGGAATTGCATGCAAAGTATATTGTGGTTGCTTGATAGGGAAAAGTTCAGCCGACTATTTTGTACAAACTATACAAATAATTGATATTTTGGGCAACTCAATTTTTTTTTTACACTACAAATCTTAAACTTCATTGAACAACACCAAGGTTACAAGAAAAAGCAAACCATGCAGGCTATGCCAAACAAGAACATTAGCCACGAAAACAAACAAACCTCAAATTGAGGAAAGATAGAGAGTTCGACACAAGCAATCGAGAAACACATAGACATAGAACTAGGGATGGGCACGGGTCGGGTAGGATTTTTGGCCCACCCGAACCTGACCCGAAACTAAGTATCTTAAAACCGACCCCGACCCCGACCCGATCCAATTTTTTTTTTAAAAAATCTGACCCGATCCGAAATAAATATTCTAAACCCACCCGATCTATAGAAAAAAAATTAATTTTAGGGACCTAATTGTAAAAAAATAATTTTAAGAGATAATTATAAAAAATAATAATTTTAAGGACTAAAATGTAAATAAAAAAATTAATTTTAATGACTTAATTATAAAAAAACATATAAAGAAGGGGTATTATTACAAATATCCCTAAAAATTTAGGGGAAAATTACACTATTAATCCTGGGTCGAGTCAGGTCAAATTTTTTCACCCTAAAATCCGACCCGACCCTACACAAAAATTCTACCCGAACCAGATTTTTTTATAAAAATACCCAACCCGATCGAGTCTGGTCGGAACCCATCGGGTCCGAGTGCCATGCCCATCCCTACATAAAACCACCGAGGATCATAACAACAAAAAACAAGACAGATTCATGAGAGAGATAAGTAATCCAGGGATGAAAAACGCGACTCCAAAATCTTCATTACGAGAGCTCCTGAAGGAGTAGGCTCCCTCTCCCACAAGAGGTCTTATTATCAACCTCAAATTGAGTTTTTTCAAATTATATTTTTTAAATTTAATAATAAAAAACATGCATGTTATGTTTTTATTGGATAAATTTTTTCAATGATCGAATGCTTAAAATTGTAACAATGGAACTTTAAGTACTTATTTTTATCAAAAAATATTTTAAGTACTTAAAATTTTAAAAATATAATTTAGATATTTGTTTTTTATTTAAGCGGTAAAAAAAAAAACTCTTCCCTCGCCGTTAAATTATGAGCTCGATAATCTATCCGTGATGTTGCAATTCGGGTTAATTGTGAGTGATGGGTCACTCAAATTAACTATTTTTCTTTGGGGTTTGATTAATAAATCCAATATATGTGCACTTTCTGAGTAATCCTGTTTAACTCAAAATCCCTTTTTTCTCGAACTTGGAAATTCTCTTGGGGAAGCTCTCTCTCTCTCTCTTCCTCCCACCTTCAATCAAGGCATTTCAGGGTAATCTCTCGTTAACCAAACCGAATATTAGAAAATGAAATTTTATTTATTTGTGGAAAGTTTGCATTTTTTTTTGGATTCTTATTCTCATTTTAACATCTGCGATTTATTTAGTTTAAGCATTTACTTCCCGTCGGGTGTTTTTAAGACAACCCATTTGTTGTTTCAGTGTGTGATTTTGATGGCCAAAAGAAGTTTGAACGATCCCATTTTCTAAGTCAATTTCTTGTTTTTGGGGATGGGCATAAGAAAGTTCTAAGGGAATTCATAAATGTAGTTCTTATCAAGTATAAAGTCATTGGCTTTTAGGAATCTTCTAACTACACAAATTAAAACATTTTGATCTTATCCTAGATTGTCCTTTAACACAATGTTTCATCCATATATCTAGAAATTTTATGTTCTTGGTTGGGTGAGGTTTTTGTGGCTCAATTTGTGTCTTCATATCCTTTTCATGTATTTTCTCATGTCATAATTTTGTTAAAGGTATTTTATATTTAACTTTATACTTGTTAATAACTTGTGTTATATAGATTTTTTTCATGTTTCATGTTGTGTTTTAGCTATTTTTCTGTCATATACTGCATTGCTAGATCTATTGGTGAGTAGGTTTTGGCTAGTGCTTGTTTCTTTTCATTTGGTAGTGAAAATTTTACTGGTTTGCTTGTCAAGGTAATAGTTGATCTTAGATTTAGTAGCCTGTCTTTTGGAGTCATCGTAGTGATGCAATTTCAAGATTCGACTGGTTTGATTCCTTAAATACATCTTGAAGGATTTGCTTATCTACATGAAGAAAAGACGAATGAAACGTGAGGGTGTTCTTCATACTGCATTGACCTGTGATGACGTCCTCTGCAATATCCTTCTCCGGTTACCACCCGAATCTATTCCCAAGCTCATTATTGTATCAAAGCGGTGGCTTCACTTGATATGTAGCTCATCTTTTCGTCATGGTTATTTGAGTCGATGGAGGGTGGGTTATAACCTGTTAGGATTTTTCGTGTGCAATTCCTTATACCTTGGAAGACCTCAAGGCGGTGCTCGTCGCCCCCGTTCCGAACCTGCTCTCCCATTGCTGTCTACTAGTAGAGAGTGTGATGATTTGAAGTTCTCTGGGGTCCTTAAAAAGCTCGGTTACTTTATTGACTCTTCTGACGGTCATCTTCTTTGTGGTCGTCACCCGAAGACATATTTTGTATGGAATCCCATTACCAAGGAACAATATAAACTACCTCGTCCTCGAGTGTATTTTGAGGAGTTGTGCATGGCCTTCATCGTTGAAGACTCACCTGATGATGATTTCTGCTACAGAGTTGTTCGTGCAAAATGTGAAAGCAGATTTGAGGAGATCAGTGTTGTCACGATAGAAACTTTCTCGTCAAAGACCAGTACGTGGTGTTATTCCAAGCTTAAATGTTCTTCAAATATATCTCTATCTCCTTGGATTTCGGGCACTGTGATTGGAGGCGTCATCCACTGGTATGCAGCCCGGGGGAATGTAGCTATTTATGACCCGGATCATCATGACAAGCATATTGCTTTAGTTAAACTCCCGGGGCCATTTGATTTCGACGCGCAAGTTCTCGGGGAGTCTTCAGACGGGTGTCTACAATATGGCTGGAGCTGTAAGGCAGGCCTACAGATATGGGTTCTTGAAAAGGGTTTGGATGGTTATTCATCCTTATTCTCCACTAACAAACAGTCGAGTCTTTCATGGAGCTTGAGATATAAGTTGAGCTTCAAAATAATGTGGAAAAAGAATCCAAGTCTTGCGACAAAATGTATTGCACGTTCAAAAGAAACCGAAATAATGGCATTTTCTCCGCAAAAATCTGAAAGTGTCTTCATTAGATCCGGATCAAACATATTTCTCTACAACTTTAAGAGCAACAGGATGGAAGTGATTCAGTACCAGGGTCGCGGATCTTCAATCTTATCTGATTTCTCTAAAGTGGTACCCTACTACAAACGAGCCTGGCCCCAGTCTGTCTTGTGTGGCGATGGAAATGGCACAACATGAATGCATGCTATGCGCTATATCTGTGAAAGCCTGTAATTATCAGTTAGGTGATACTTTGAAGGTACCCCTTTTCGTTTATCTAACTTACGGAAATGAATGCGATGCGTTGTTCGGTTATATCGGTTTAGTGCTCTTTTTTCCTGTTCATGACATGCATATTATATATAAATGTCTATGGCTTTTATTAGGGACGACCGATCTTCATCGAAGTGTTTATAGTTTAAGAGTGTCTTCTATTAGTTTAATCACCATTTCCATTAATATTATACAATCATATTACGAACCAAGCAAACGAAATACCCGATATATATCCCCAAGGGAATCTGCTGGTAGATATCAAGCAGCAAACCATTAGTATTTATAAACTCTGCAACTCAAGTTAAGGTCAGGCCTCCACCATTGATTAATCCCGTGATCTTTGCTGAGATCTCGGGTAGAACTGAGATTCACCGTCAGATTTGCCGAAGGCAGCAAATGAAGCGGCTCCGAAGTTTGAAATCCCTTCAACCCCACCGCATTCATTGCTATATTTCCCAGTGAATGCTGGCTTGTCAGCCTTGCAAGTTTCCCTGCTCCCATGTCTTCAAGCTTCCGCCTATGCTCGAAATACCCTATATATTCAGCACATATCGGATCCAACGGATTCACAAACAGACACGGAATCCACCCAGATATTACAGTAAATGAATCCTCAATCCCCTTTGAATTGTTGTGCTCAGTCGCGGCAAATGCAAGCCCTGCTTTGATTAAAGTCCCTGCAAACCGAAGCCCATGCCTCAGTTTCCCATCTTTTACTCTCTCAATCGGAGCCGACACAAATGGCGGATTAAACAGATAAGCTTCCAAGAAGCTGCCTCTCTTAGCCATGTTTTTTCCTGCAAGCATTGCAGTCGACGCCCCTTGGGAATGACCGGTTAACCAGACGTTTGAACAACCGACCACCGAGACCACATCTTGAACAGCTTTCATGGCTGTCTTAAAACGACTACTCTCATGAAGTCCATTCAGGACTACGCCTAAGTTCAAGTCGAGATCCCTTGAGAAGGATCTTTCTTTCTTTACAGTACCTCGAAAAGCGAAAACATACTGAGGGCTCCGGTCCGGCGAGCGATGATAAGTATGAGCCGGAGGATTATATTCGAAAATAGCACCGAAGATGCTATCATCAACATCGTCGACCAGCTGATAAACCAACTTGAAGTTGAAAGCCTCCCACCACGGTGGCGCTAGGCACTGAGAACCACCGCGTGTCTCTTGACGATCACTTTCCAGTACGTAAGCTCCTTTAACCAAGCAGGCGGATACGGACCTTCGGTGCTCGGCGTTGTGCCAGTCGACGCTGCTAAGGTGTTTGGGTCCCCAATGGTTAAAATCTTCACTTCCAGAGGCCATTGTAACGCTGGGAACTGTTGATCACAAAAATGGACAGTTAAAAAATATTATCTTAATTTAGCAACCATTGTAAACTTTTAAAGATTAAATTTGACATTCTTTTTATTTTGATTTCTAAAACTTTTTATTCATATTATTTCATAAACTGGTTTTTTGGTATTTTGATTATGTGGCACTCTAAAAATGATATACTTCTAGAGTGGAATATCATTACAGGGTTGATTTTTTTTAAAAGAAAATCACTAAATTTAAGAATTAATTTAGATAAAAAAAGATTTAAAGAGAAAATTAAATAAAATAACTAAGTTTTAGGACTAAATATTATTTTACTAGGTGAACCCAGTTCGAGAAGCATAGTTTGTAGGTGCATGCGATTTTACTCAAATTTAAAACTAAATTAAGATAATATTTGTAATCAAACAAAAAAATCAATTTATCATTAACATTTTTAGGGTAATTTATCATCTGTTTTACTTGGCTTGTTTATTCACTTAATTATGTCACTTATAAAGTTTATAAAAAAATCACTTATATTTTACTATTAAAATAAATGAATCAAAAAGATAAAAATATAATTGTATGGTATGAACTATGAAGTGAGAATAATGAAAGTTTTCCCTCAAAGAATATAAACAAAAATAAAAGCAAAGCAAAGCAAAGCAAAGGCAGTGAAGGAAAGAGAGATTACCAACAAAGGATGAGATGGAGGGGAGAAGTTTTGTTTTGTGAATACAACTTGATGAGACCACCAATTTATAGAGGGTTCCCCAAATCAATCCAAAGCTAAGAAGGAATAAGAATATGAACTACAAATTTGGAGATAAGTATCCACATTAAAATATGCCCAACATCATCTTTAAGTATCCACATTAAAATATGTTCAAAAAGAGAAATACTATACATATTTGATTAGAGAATAATACAATTTTTAAAACAAACTTAGTGCAATGCACATTTCTCTTTTAGAAAAAAAAAAAAAACTTTATTTAACTTGTAAAAGAAGTTTGATACTTAGTGTGCAATGACATTGGCTACCATCTAAATGTAAAATTTTGAACGTATGCAATAGAAGTGATCACACAAGTTTTTTAAAATAATGAGTTAAGTTAAATATTTGCAAGGAAAAAATAAAAGATTAGTTATGGATTAGTGATAAAGCATATGAGAAAGCAAAATAAGGTTGTACTTCATTGATTTTGAATCCTGTTAAGTTTATTTTTTATTTAAAAGTCAATCTACCACGTACACTACTAGGGTTGTAAATGAGACAAGACAGATCGCGAGCTACTCGAGCACGACTTGGTCAAAGCTCGGTCAAAGATCGACTCGATTGGACTCGACTCGACTTCTTGACGAGCTGAGCCGAGCTACTTGATACCCGACTCGAAAAGCTCACGAGCTACTCGAAAATATAATATGCTAATTTTTTTATATTTTATAATTTAAAATCTAAATTCTTAAACTTAAAACCCTAAACATAAGTATTAAACCCTAAAATCTAGATCCTAAATTCTAAACCATACAACCTAAACCTCTAAACCCTAAACTAACAACATAAACCCTAAAATTAACAAGCTTGAGTTTACACAACTTGTGTATCAAAGTTTTTTCTTCATAGGACTTTAAATGAGACGTGATAGATGAAGAGTTACTCGAGTCCAATGTAGTCAAAGATCGATCAATACTTGACTCAATTGGGCTCGAATCAAGCTCAAACTCGACCCGAGTTCTAAACGAGCCGAGTCGAGCTCAGATTTCTCAGGCTCGTTAGAAATTACTCAAGCTCGAACTCGACTCGAAATCTTAATGAGCCGAGCCGAGCCGAGCTTAGCACTACTCGAGCTCAACTCGGCTCGTTTACACCATTATATACTACAAGCATTTATTTATTATCTTAAAACTGAAGGTCTTATTTTAATAAATTGCATAAAGACTCGTATATATTTGAACCGCCCAGAATAAAATGAACCTTGGGTTGAATGAATACAAAAAGAACAGTGTAATTATAAGGAATTTTAAATTCCTTAGTTAAGAGTAGGGAAATGCATGCATTTTTAGCCACATTGTCCGATAAAAAATTATATGGGAGGAGCCGAAATGAAAGGAATTTTTTTTAAGGATCAAAGTGAAAAAATCTCGTTTTTATTATGGATGTGGATGCAATAAATAGATCATTTCTTTCTCTGCTTATAATTTTTTCTTATCCAAATTTAGGGGTGTAAATGAACAGAGCTTGAACGAACAAAGTTTTGTTTGTGTTCGATTATTTATTTTTAAAGGTGTTCATGTTTGATTCGTGCTTGTTTAAATTTTCAATTTCGTGTTCATATTCGTTTATTTATTTTTGAAGGTGTTCGTGTTTAGTTCTTGTTCTTTTAAGTTTTCAATATCATGTTCATGTTCGTTTATTTATTTTTGGAGGTGCTCGTGTTAGTTTATTTAGCGTTTGCCAACATGTTCGTTTAATGTTCGCGAACATGTTTGATTGTAGCCAAAAATAGTGAAATTACACCAGTAGTCCTTAACCTTCTTGGGCTTCACAATTTGAACTCCAATGTTCACCTTATGTTCGATTTAGCCCCTATTTGCACCAATTTTTAAGATATAAAGTTTTAAAAAGAAAAATGGAAGTAGATAAAAGAGTTGATAAACGAGCTTATAAACGAGTCGATAAACGAGCTTATAAATGAGTCGATAAACGAGTTTATTTGTGAACATAAACGAACAGAAAACACTTTTGTTCTCGTTCGTTCCTTTATTAAACGAACATAAAAATATTTATTTGTAATCGTTTATTTAACTTAATAAATGAACATAATACAAATAGTTCATCAAACGCTCTATTCATTTACACCCATGTACAAACCTCGAATTTCTAACTTTTTTTTCAAAAGAAAAAGAAAAAAATCTATCGGAATTGATTAAACCGATTATTCCCCTTATTGTGGTGGTGGATCCACTAAATGCATCGGATCCATTATTTTATTCCCCTTTATATTAATTAATTCTGACGCAATATACATGTCGCATGACTGCTTACTTCAATATAGCATTAATATATTAAATGTATGAACATGTAAAATCATTAATATATTAAATATATGAAGGAAAAATATACAAATAGGAATATATAATTTTTTATCTTTTAACATAAATAAACTAACACAACACATAAAAAGCTTAAAATCTTTTTTATAATAATTTAATTCAATTTGATTCAATTACTTCACTTAATTTTAATTTTAGTAACATTATATATTTGAAATCTTAATTTAATCAAATAAACATTGATCAACTTAATTTTAACAATAAAAAATCCTTGCAAAATTTGGGTAAACGACACAATTTATCAAGAGCGTCAAAGTTGTTAAAACTTTTTTTTTATGAAAGCTAAAGTGACTTTTTAAAATAAAATAAACTTGCAATGAAGCAACAACTAGACATAACATAAAATAAATAATAATAAAAACATTGTAGCGTAGCAATTTAATGATATTGTAGAATGTAAAACCCTAAAGAAAGAAACTTAAGCGCCGCTCTCTCAATTTCAACCCAACTTCCTTTTTTTAATTCTTGATTTATTGGTGGCGGGGTTAGTTTTAATTTTGGGTCTGATTTGTGGATTATCGGTGCTCTTCAGTAGATTCATCCTTTATGTAATTCGTTTGTTAAAGCAGTCAGATCTGTTTTACGAAAGAGCCTCTAAGATTGCTGGTTTTGCATACCACTCCTACTTCAAGTCTGAAGCGTGTATGTCGATAGAGACAAAAAATCTTATTCTCTACTTCTATTTTTCCGGTATTTCATATTTATCATTGTTTTGTAGCCCAGTAGAGGTGTTTTGCTGGTCTGATTTTTTTTCAATATAAATTTATTGTGTTCTTTATTTTTTTGCTACAATTTCATTTTTTAGATTATTTTTCTATTTTAATTTATGCTACAATTAAGTAAATGTTAGTAAAGTTAAAAATCTCCTAATATTTGATTGAACAAACACTTTGACATATATATTTTTTTATTTTGGGTTAAAATTATATCTTTGCAAATAAAAATTATTAGTCAACTAACGGTAAACAACTTAAAATAACTTGCCAACTTATCATTTCAAAAAAAAAATCCAGCTTTACAATTAAGTTGCAATTTTTTTTGGTGTAATGTTACAATTATCAATTTTCACAAAACGTGTGTACTTCACCTTTAATCCAATATCTCACGCGATGATTTTATAGAGTCAATCTGTGCAAAATAGAAGTACATGAATATCCTTATAAAAAATACAACTTTCAATATTATCAAGATAAAATCGAATAATACTAATAAAAATATTATTTTAAAGAAAATGATGTCACTCTCTGGCTACACTAACACCGAGCAACCAATGATTTTTCAAAAATTAAAAATCAAGTTAGAAGAAAGAACAAAGAAAAATACAACTTTCAACATTATCAAGATAAAATCGAATAACGTGTTGTGAATAAAATAAAAAGAACAAAGAACAAAAAAAACAAGTAGATGAAAGAAAAATAAAGATTTATATTTATTCTGAATATTGAAACGTATACAATACATTCATCAAAACATCTATTTATAGGCATTAGAAGTACATGATACATAAAATTTTATTTAATGAAAATAACATTTCTATTGATAGAGTAAATCAAATCTCCTAGATAAAGTTCTTATCATAATAGTCATCCACATAGATAAATATTCATAATATAAACTTGTTTTTATATTCTATGACAAGAACAATTTGGCCAAATGTATTCATAGGTAATCTTACATTTTCTCAACCAAACATCATAATTCATAATCTTATATACCGGTCAAATGTTTCAAACAAAATAATATAATATTTCTTGTATTTGTACTTTTATGTTCGTGAACTAAACTTGTATTTAGAATTTAAATATTTATCCGATCACCAATTTAATCCAAGAAAATTAACATCTAATTTTACACCATTTTTTCCTTACTAGGGAACCCATTTCCCCCTATTTATAAGTAAGCAAACAATCTCCTTTGGCTTTATAGATCCTTATCACATCGTACCGAAAAAGCCAAATTCCAAATCAAATATGTAGCCTTAAAGCTCGTTTTCAATTTGGTCCATACAATTGGCTACACATCTTCATGAGCCCCCACTTTTCACTTCCTTCACTCAAGGGCACAAGAAAAGAGGGTCAATGGGCAAATGGTCCCTCCACATCTAACCGGAAAAGCCCCATTTCCTTTCACTTTTCATAAATTATTGCCGCCAATTGCTCCTTCAAAGTCGAGGCTTTTATTCAAATTTGGCTGTTGTGCTTTTTCAGTTTTATTTGGTCTATTTGGGTTGTGAGTATTGTGGTAAGTGCCCCACATTCTTGAGACACTGCTCATATTGGTGCTCGGAGGCTGGGTCTGTGCGGGTTTAGCCTCTTTTGCATGCGACTTAACCATGTGTGTTTTGCTTTGTGGAATTGTGTATGCTCAAGTTTTAGTTGTATCATGGCCTTGTGCCTCTAAGTTTTTGATCCAAACGGTGAATTTATCGGTCGAATTTTGTACTTAGTATTGACGTGATACATTTTTTCCCTCTAATTAAGATTATGGAGGTTTTTTAATGAGGCTCACATCTATGATGTATGTTTTTCTATAATAAAGTCATACAACTTTTACCCTTTCAAAAAAATTAATCTAATATTTTAAATATGATGATTTTTTCAATTTATTCTTAAAATCTTTATTTAACCCGAAATTGACCCCAATTTTTTTCTCTAATTTTTATAATTTAATCTGATATTTAAAATAGGAGTCTATTTCAGGTTAAATGTAAATTTTTAGGACTAAAATAAATGAAAATATCATCATATTAAAAATGTATACTTTAGGGGCCAACACGATATAAAGTGTATACTTTATAATGTTCTTTTTCATTTCAAACATTTTAAATTTAGAAAAATCGTAAAATCTTAAAAAAATACCAAAAAATCAGAATTTATATTTTTCAAAAACTATTTTTTAAAATTGTAATTATGCTTAATTCATTTTTAAAAGAAAAAGAATATAAAAATATAAAAGAAATACCCAAACAATTATATTTTTTACTCCTTTTATAAATGTTTAAAATTTTATGAAATTTTCATTTTATGATTTTTTTAGAATTTTAATTTTTTTATTCCTTTTTTACACATAATGAAACCTGATTGGATCACACGATTAATTTTAATGGAAAGTTTTAAAAGGTCAATAGTGTAAACGAAATAAAATTTGAGTGATAAACTGATAAAAAATAGTAAAATGGCCAAAATGAGTTTCTCTAAACTGGAGGGGATAAAGAATTTATTAGCCTTAAAACAATGGCAAATATTCCAAAAAATCAAAAACTTATTTTGTGTATTAGTTTAGCATGATGAGTCTAGAGAAATCGTCATGTACCAATATGTACTGATATGTACTTTTAACTATTTTAACAACTTTTGAAATTGTGGAGACTTAAGACGTGATTATTCCTTTTTAAAAATGAAATATGTTAAAAAAACTTGTGTGCATTTCAAGGGTTTGTACTTGTTAATTTACTAAAATATATATTAAGTCTCACTTTAACTAAAATTAATGTTTGTTTCTTCTAGCTGATTCGAGTTTAAGCCACTTTATTTATAAGGTGTGCATAAAATTATTCAGAATTAACAAAAAATAGATACTACCGAGGGACTATATTAAAATATTTAAAAATATAACAATTTCAATATTTTAACACGGAAACATCTAAAAGGGAGATTCTAGGGACAAACCTTTAAATACAGGCTAAAAAACGGCAGATGTAAAAAAGCGGTACACAAATTGTACATGAAGCGGTACACAAATTGGTACAATTTTGTAATAGAAGAATGCAGATACCTTTTTATTACAAAGATGCATTGTTTACTGGGTAAAAAGCGGTACATATTTTATTACAAATAATGTACATAAATCTTTACAAGTTTGTAACACAGAAGGTATATACCTTTTTTATTACGCTATTTCACCAAGGGGCATCCATACCACCTTTAGATGGTATCGATACCGGTTTGGCATACAAGAAAAAATTGGTACATTTATACAAAATGTGTATGTACACAACTTGTTACAAGGAAACACAATTTAGTACAATAATAACAAGGGGCTTCGATACTACCTAAAGGTGGTATCGATGCTGGTTTGGCAGACATAAAAAAATTAGTACATTTGTTATACAAAATGTGTACGTACACAAAAATATTACACAATGTGCATATACACAAATGAGTACAAAAATGTACACAAATTGCAACAATTTTGTAAGAGAAAAAGATATATACCTTTTTTAATATGCTATTTCACCAAAGGGTATCGATGCTGGTTTGTATTTAGCCTGTTTTTAAGCCGCCTGTTTTTAGAAAAGCCCCATCTAAAACCCTTACTAAACATAAAAGGAAATAAGAAGCATAAATTGAGAAAAAGACTTGGATTTGACACATTAATTGGATGCATTACACAGCCCTTTTCTCGGTTATCTTTCATTTCAATTGCAATAAAACTATTATTACACTCACGAAACTGGTACCAACAAATTAAAAATATTCATGAGTTTCATATATTTCTAGCTCCAAAAGTTTATAATTGTACAAAATCACATAGCAGCTGCCAACTATTGATTGAAGTGAAGATGGACAACCCAATTTTCAGAGTTTTTTTTTTTATTAAAAAAAGTGTACAAATGAGCTGTAACATTATTTTGAGAAAAAAAAATAAGTTACAGTTAAATTTAAACTTTAAAAGGGTACATTTTAAAAAATTTTGGCAAAAAGACAAAAATATCGCTAACGTTTTATTGAACGGTCGCATTCGTCCTATTTTTTGAAGTAATTTAACTCTTAACGTTCTATTTTGATTCAAATAGCTCCTCTGCGGATGAAAATTATTAGTCAATTAACGGTATAAAGCTTAAAATGATTTGACAAACCTACATCACAGTGCATGCTGACATGGTAGTGTCATATAGACAAATCATTTTTTTTATATAATAATTCTTTTTACAGACATATGATATTAGTATCTTTTTTTAATACTAGCAAGTTAAACACTTAAGTTTTATAAAATGAAATTAAGGTTTTACTTTTGGGAAACGAGAAGATGAAATAATTCATATTTTTAATACAAAATATTAAAAAAAGCATATAATATAATAATATACATTATATAACTGGTCGTTTCGGTTACCTTTTTTCTTCAAAATCGTAAATCGTAATCGAACCGATTTCTTAAAAAAAAACAAATAAAAACTAAATTTTTCGGTTCAATCTTTTCAAGATCGATTTCAATTTTTTTGCACACTCCTAGTGAGAGACAATTATCCCTCCCCACCCTCATATTAATATAGCTTCGTCATTGACTGTTTCTCATCACAATATTATTTTTAAAAAATCGAATTTAAATATGGACTCTCTCATTTTAATTGTTCTTTTACCTATTTCAAATAAATTTAATACTATTATATATGTATATGTAATAAATAGCGCCATCCATATTCCTTAATTTATTTGCACACCATCCCCCATAATTCCCTCCCACTTTCTCATCTTGAATTCAAAATCTATTCACTTTACAACTTTTTTCCCACCTTCCGAACACCACCTTTTATTTCCTGTAAAATTGGGAAAACACCTCAAAATCTGCCACGGCAAACACTGTACATTTGAACAATCAAACAAAATCTCGTGAAAATGAATAATGGGACCCCATTTCTTAAAGTGCAGCCCCAAGCCCTAATTCAGCAATTCCTACCAAAGTCTCTTCTATAATTAAATTAAGGTATAATACTAAAAAATGTCTAACATTTGGTTAAATAGTTATTTTGGTCTTTTATTCTTTTTTTGAGTAAATTAACCCTTAACATTTTATTTTGGGTCAAAATAGCCCATTTACGGATAAAAACTGTTAGTAAACTCACGGTAAATGGCTTAAAATGATGTGACAAACCTCCATTGCAGTACACGCCGCGATAATATTGTCATATAGGCAAATATGGTTATTTACTAAATGACACATCAGTCAAAAATAATCTTATAAAATTACATAAAATATAAAATATTTTCTTCTAACATGCTATTATGTCAAGTCATTTCAAGTTGTTTATCGTCGGTTGACTAACGATTTTTATTCATAAGGGGTCATTTTAAGCCAAAATATAACATTGCGGGCTAAACTGCTTAAAAAAAGAACATAAGCCAATGTAAGTGTAATTATTTAGTCAAACATTCATGGCATTTTTTGGCACTATACCTTAAATTAATTTCACCTCAAATTGTAGTTAATTCCAATGCCCCCAATCTTTAAGAATAATATTTTATTATAAAATATGAATTAGAGATGATAAATCGAGAATCATCTAAACTGAGATTCACTAATTAATTGTGTGGTCAAAAATAATCATGTTATCTCAATTTATATAGGTTTAAATTCTGATATTAATATAAAAAAAACATGAAAACTATTCAAATTTTAAAAAAATATGTAAGAAAGATAGCGTAATGGACAAATATAGTTAAAGAGAGCTTGTCTCTTTCTAGGAATCTCCCACAATAGCGTTTGGAACAAGATGAGATAACTGCAGCATGTTTGAACAAAATTTAAAACAAAATCTTTTTCTAAGATTTGAACCGAAACACTTTGGACATTTTCATTACAATGTCAACCACCGTTAACCCCACGTCTGTTTTACGTTTCTCTTAAAAAAAAAAAGGTAAACTACAATATTAGCCATCCAATTATTGCTTTTTAACTTTGGTCACCAAACTTCTTTTTTTTTATAAAATCATCACTAATATTACATTTTTTATTTTTGTCACTAACTTTTAAGTTACAACAAAACTTAACGGAGGTGATGACCTGGTTTGGTATAATAATTGTCTTAGTCTTTAAAACTTATGCAATCTATCAGTTTGATCATAATTCAAAATAATTTAATAAATTTAACCCTCAATATTTAAAAAACTATCAATTTGATCGTTCTCATATATGTTTCCTCTATTCTCTAAACCTAAATTGTGACAAAAAGCAATCCGACACGGCTAACGCCAATGACTGTCATTGATGGATGCTAAACTCCAAAATTTCCAAATCGAACTCAAATTTAATGTCCAATTAATAAAAAAATATCTAAAGTCTTAATGTTTCATTTTTTAAAGTTGAATTTGTTAGGTGTTATCGTTATATTTGGTATTCCTTCACTACCATTAAATTTGTTATTTATAGACTTTTAGGTGGGGTGGGCAAAATTCGGCTTGAATTTTTTTAAATAAAGTTTAATTTATATAATGAAAATTCGAATAACTTGAAAATTTTAGTGATTAGTAGATCAATTTTCAAGTCCGAGTCTAGTCCCTCAATTATGTCCGTTATGAATGTGTGTGTTATATGGTTATAGAAAACCTTTAAATTGGAACTAATTAATACCATAATATTATAAGTATTAAATTTGAATAGAAATTCGAATAAATCAACTCAACTCAAAATTTTCAAAAAAAGAAGTTTCAGCTACAAAACAGAACTCATCAACTCTACAAACTCAATTTTTTTTACTCTACTCGATCGAATGCTCACCCTACTTTTAATAGTAAAAAATTTTAAACTTTGACCATAATTATTTTAATATTGTGATTTTTACGAATTTTTTTTCTAATTTACTATGAATTCTAATAATTTGTTGTGATTTTTATATTTTTAAATTTTATTTTATATTTATTGTACATATGTCATATCCATACTTTGTAATTTTAGAAATATTGTTTTTGTCCTCGTATCCATGCTCATATCAGTGCAGCATTGCCCCTAAATATTGTTTCCGTCCCCGTACTTTGTCATACCGGTTCACATTATTTAGTTTTCAAATTTAAAATTAAAAAAAACACATAAAATTTAAAAATTCATTAAGATAAAAATATTTGTATAAGATACATAAAAATTTAAAACACACATATATATATATATATATATATATAAGATACATAATTCAAACACAAATATTAGTGATTTGAAGTTAGTTTTAAGATAGAAATATATATATATATATATATATATATATATATATATATATATATCAAACAAATATTTGAAGTTAGTTTTAAGATATAAGTGTTTGTGTGTGCACGCGTGTGTCTGTACATAATACAAAGATGAAAATAATTTAAAGACTTACATTTAGTTTTAGGGTAAAATATTAAGAACCTAAAATAAAAATATAATTTAAAATTAAAAAAAATATATATTAAAACTACCGGGTCGGGTGCCCAATTACAATAAAATCATCCCAGAACCAACCCAATTACCGGGGAAATCCTGGGTTGGGTTTTTTTTTTAAAAAAAATTATCGACTTTTTTTTTATCAGTGAAGGGAGTTTTATTTAATATAAAGATAACCACAACTACAACCTTAAGGCCTCATTAAAAACTTCCCTAGACTTAATGAAGGAAAATAATACCTCAATGAATTATCGACTTTTTAAAGTTCGGGTCGACAGGTCAACGAGCTTGGTCAACCGGGTCAGACATTTTTGAACACCCCCTAATGAATATTATTTGAAGCCCGCTTGTGGAAAGAAAAATCTCATTGACAATGAATTAAATATTATTTTTTAACTATTGAAATATGAAACTAGCGTCTTGAGATCATAACAAGACCATACAAGAAAAAGGTAAAAACTCAATACAAAGTCTCGAAACAAAAGATAGATACAAACATCACCAAAGATCAACGATGAAAGGTAAAATCATCAACAAACAACATAAAAATGCATATTACAATAAGTTACATTGATAATAGCGTAATAACCACGACTCAATCGCGAACAAAAATATGATTGTTATATATTTGTAATTGAGTTTTATGTAAGTAAAATTCTAAAAAAGGATATGATTTTTTTGAATAGTCATATTTGTTTATAAATATTCTTAATCTTTTGACAAAACACATACACTTTACAAACATTGTAATTGAACTTGTGTCTCTTATGATGAATATCACTCGCTTTTCCACCAATTCAATTGTTGGGTTCAAAAAAATATGAATTACTTGTACATTAATGTGGAACAATATTTATTCGGTTGAATTAATGTGCTAAGCATTTTATTATCATTAATTAAACTTCCTCCATGGACCAAATCTCAATACTCATAACCTCCTATTTTATTTATTATTTTCATATTATCTTTTATGTCGAAAGTGTCTTTTTTTCTTCTTATAGGGTAGGTATGAATTCTCTACTTAAAATAATAAGCTTTATATTTTTTCCCAGAAATAAAAGGAACAGGAACTTTTCATATAAAAAGAGTATTATCACTTAGATCTTATTTTTAAAGTATGTGTTGAGAATCATTTATTTATTTTAATATTTTTTCTTGTTTAAAACTCCATCGACAAATATTATTTTTAAATAATACCTTCATCATCGTGCTTTTCAACTAACAACATACTATGCAATGTGTATTTATATTTGGGTAAATTATGTAAATGATCCTTAAACTATATGATGTTTTTTTTGTTGAGTCCCAACTAAAAAAATTATAAAATGATCACTCAACTTAAAAAAAACAACAAATTAATTCATTTTTGCTAAAAATAATTAACCGCAAATGACGTAACAATTAATAAAATTGACATAATAACAAATTTATTAAATAAATAAAGTTCATAAAAATCACTCTATAACAATTCATGTTAATATGTTTTTTTAATAAAAATGACTTCCCCATTTTGTTAGATTATATAAATACATTGGGAAGGTTATATATAATTTTTGAATAATTTAAAGGTGATTGAAATGTAATATTTGTTCATAAATATTTTTAACCCTTTGGCAATGCACAGACACCTTGCAGACATTGCGATTGAACCGAGTCTCTTAGGATGAACTTTATCCGTTTTTTCATAGAAATCATTTGGTGGATATCAAAATACATTAAAATTTATAAACATCATATAGAAATCTTTTAGGGAATTTGTTGAAGATCGTGAAACTTTGAGTTTAGGATGAAAGCATTGTTTAGAGAAAGAAGAATCTGATAGAAGTTTTATTATTGAATGATATGAAATACATGTGAATAGCTTCCTTAAATAGACTAAGCAACTAACCTAACTAACATGAAATACTAAACGGGTAACTACTAACAAACTACCCTAACTGCTTATACTAACGGTCTTCAACACACCCCCTCAAGTTGGAGGGTGAAAAATATCCTTCACACCCAGCTTGTCCAAAATATAGACATGTTGAGCAATTCCAAGTCCTTTGGTAAGTATATCAGCTTGTTGATCCTTGGTTGAAACGTGTTTTGCTTTTTTGACTTCCAACAAACCAATGATCTTCCAAGCTTAATTACATATCCTGTAACAGATCTTCTTGTCATTGGACATACAGCCCAATCTGAGTCACAGTAGCAAACTAACTTCAATTCATTTTCTGCAGCAAAAAAGATTCCTTGACCAGGATTCTTTCTTATATATCGAACAATCCTTAGGGCTGCTTCATAGTGGCTTTTCTTAGGTGCCTGCATAAATTGACTTAGATGTTGCACACTAAATGCAATGTCTGGCCGTGTATTAGTGAGGTACAACAATCTTCCAATTAGCCTCTGATATACTGTAATGTCTTCAAGTAGTTCATCACTTCCAGCTGGATCCTTAGTCGGATTGTCTTTGTCAAAATCAGCTGTTGTTAACTTCTGACTAGCTTCCAAAGGTGTTGAAGCATTTCGAACACCCCCTAAACCTGTGTCCTCAATAAGTTCAAGTGCATATTTCCGTTGGCTTAGAATTATGCCTTCTTTAGATCTTAATACCTCAATTCCAAGGAAGTATTTAAGACTCCCTAGGTCCTTCATTTTGAAATTTCCATGAAGAACTCCTTTAAGTCTGTTAATCATTTCTTCACAATTGCCAGTAATAAGCAAATCATCTACATAGACAATAACAATAACAATCTTGTCTCCTTCCTTCTTTGTGAACATGGAATAATCATAAAGACTTTGATTATATCCATTGCTTGTGAGAGCTTCTGACAGCTTAAGGTTCCACTGCCTTGAAGCCTGTTTTAATCCATATAAGGATTTACGCAAACGACATACCATATTCCCCCCTCGATTGGTAAAGCCTTCAGGGAGACTCATGTAGACTTCTTCATAGAAGTCGCCTTGCAAGAAGGCATTGAACACATCCATCTGGAATAAAGGCCAGCCATACATTGCAGCCAACGCAATAACAGCACGAACAGTAACTTGTTTTGTAACTGGAGAAAAGGTTTCTTGGTAGTCAAGGCCCTCACGTTGGTTGTACCCTTTCGCAACGAGCCTCGCTTTGAATCTCTCAATGGTTCCATCTGCCTTATATTTGATCTTATATACCCATTTACATCCAATGGGTTTGTGTCCAGTTGGCAACGATGTGAGCTCCCAAGTACCATTTGCCTCAAGTGCCTCAATTTCTTGTTTCATTGCTTCGATCCACCTTTCATCCTTGCTTGCTTCACTGTAAGACTTAGGTTCTACTACAGATGATAATGAAGCTGCAAAGGAACGCGTGCGAACAGGCAAATGACAATAAGAAATACAATTGGAAATTGCACAAGGATTATCCACTTCTGTATCAGGAGAAGCGGAACACACAAAATCATTTAGCCATGTAGGTGGCCTAGTAGCACGTGATGATCTTCTCAATACTGGTTGTGCATGCACGGTACGCGTGGCACATGAATTATCATGCAAGGGTGGCTCACCAAAACGTGTAGTATCATCTTCATGAAGATACAAGAAGTCACTATTCGACAAATCTGTATGGAAAAAAGAGGAAGATTTAAACGAGAATTTAAATGGGAAAATATTCTCATGAAATACAACATCCCTGTTAACAAAAAAACTTTTAGTTTCTAGGTTAAAGAGAATATAGCCCTTCTGCTCAAGAGAATATCCAACAAAAACCGATGGAATTGCCCTCGGAGCAAACTTGTCTGTGCAATGTGGGACAGTTGCATATGCCAAACAGCCAAACACCCGAAAATGATCAAATGAAGGCTGCTTTTGAAAAAGCAACTCATAAGGAGATTTCCATTCTAATACAGCAGTAGGCAATCTATTGATGATATAACACGCAGCATGAATGCACTCTCCCCAGAACTTTGTAGAAACATTAGACTGAAACTTCAAAGCACGAGCAACGTTTAGCAAATGTCTATGCTTCCTTTCAGCAACACCATTCTACTGAGGAGTATAGACACAGGAATGCTGATGAACAATACCATTAGAGGAGAAAAAATTAGTTCCCTCACTAGCAAAAAACTCAGTTCCATTATCGCTACGTATTGCTTTAATCTTAGAGGCAAACTGAGTATAGACATATGCATGGAACTGCTTTAGAGCAACCAAGGCATCACTTTTAAGTTTAAGCAAAAATATCCAAGTCATCCTTGTAAAATCATCTACAACAGTTAAAAAGAATCGTTCTCCACTATGTGTACTTACACGATATGGACCCCATAAGTCTATATGAATCAAATTAAAAGGACTATCAGCACGAGTATGACTAGTAGGAAAAGGAAGACAAGCTTGTTTAGCCAAAGGGCAAATGTCACACTTTTGTATTTCATTTTGATATCCATTACAATTTACAATAGAGAGCTTAGACAACGTAGAATAAGAGGTATGTCCAAGACGAGCATGCCAAATGCTAACAAAATTTTTAGAAGAAATAGAAGACAAACAAGTAACAGGATGAGGTTGAACAATGCGCAAAATATCATCAAGAAGCTTAGGATCTGAATAGCTAGAAGGCTGCAAGACATAAAGCCCCCTTCTCATTCTACCAATCCCCTTCATCTTTCCACTGTAAATGTCCTGCAAGATGCAGAAATCAGGAAAAAAAACAACTAAACAATGTAAATCAGTGGTTAGCTTAGAGATAGACATCAAATTGTATGTAAAATTAGGCACAAGCAAAACGTTACTAAGAACATCAGTAGATGACAACTCATATTTACCAATATGAGAAACAGAAGCTGTGTTACCATTTGGCAACTGTACAATGGAAGAAGAATTACAAGGCACAACTGAAGACAAGAAATTAGGATTAAAGGTCATATGATTTGTTGCACCGGTGTCAAGGATCCATTCAGTAGCACATGCATCATGAAACATACCTGCCATATGGGCTTGGATATCTGAACCCACCATATTGGCCTGCCAAGAAGGATCTTTACCAAGAAACTTCAAGATCTGTTGATATTGATCTTGCGTAAAAGTTGGTGCAGGAACAACATTTGCTGAAACATGTTGTTGCGTATCTGAAGAATCAGTTACACTATTGGAAACAGGACCCATAGAGTTAGAACTTGAACTCGAAAAAAAATTATTATTACTCGAATTGACAGAGTTAGCAACAGATCTATTGTAAGACCCTTTCTTGTGAAATTTAGATTCATTGGGATAACCAATAAGCTTGTAACAAGAGTCTTTCTTGTGACCTTTTATATGACAATAGTCACATACACCATTGAACTTCTTTCTCTGCTGAACACTTGAATACAAAGCTCTTGGTTCAGCCATTACACTAGAAGAATTAGAATTCAAACGATGCCCTTCTTCTTGAACAAGCATAGAATATGCCTCATTTGCAGAAGGCAAGGGTTTCATTAACAAAATCTGACTCCTAATTATAGAATATGTATCATTTAAGCCCATAAGAAGCTGAAACAACCTCTATTGCTTCACATGTGCAGTATTCTGCTGAGATGCCTCACAATTACAAGTTGTAAAAGGGACAAGAACATCATACTCATCCCAAAGCAAGCGTAACCGAGTATAATAGACAGAAATAGAAGAAAGACCCTGAGTATGAGCAGCTATCTCTCGATGCAAGAAGTAGATCCTTGATCCATCAACCTTGTCAAACCTCTCCTTCAAGCCTTTCCAAACCAAGGAAGCTGAAGAAGCAAATACAATTCCTGCAGAGAGTTCCTGACTAACAGTATTTAGGATCCAAGAAAGAACCAAAGCATTACATCGATCCCACTGTGACCGTAGATTCACAGCAACACTCTCCCTGGTGCAAGAACCATCTATAAAACCAATCTTGTTTTTTGCAAGCATAGCAATCCGCATGGATCTACTCCACAAACTATAATTCTCAATACCAGTTAACTTATGAGAAACTAACAAAGTTCCAGGCGTGTCTGATGGATGCAAATACAGAACATGATTTGAATCGATCTCCATTGACACAAGCAAAAACAGAAAAAGAAGAAGAAAGAACCTGTAATTCAATTCCCAAGACCCAACAAAGAAACTTCAATGGAACGAACCCGAGTGACCTCTGATACCATGTTGAAAGATCGTGAAACTTTGAGTTTAGGATGAAAGCATTGTTTAGAGAAAGAAGAATCTGATAGAAGTTTTATTATTGAATGATATGAAATACATGTGAATAGCTTCCTTAAATAGACTAAGCAACTAACCTAACTAACATGAAATACTAAACGGGTAACTACTAACAAACTACCCTAACTGCTTATACTAACGGTCTTCAACAGAATTAAACGGTCGGTAAGACATTTTAATATTGCATTTAGTTTAATAATTGCTCTCTTTCCATATTAATATGCGACATTTTTTTTCTTTTGATTTTTGAGTTATTTAAAAGATCTCTTAGACCTAACCAAGATTAGCAATTTGAAATATCAACAACATTTTCAATTTACTTTATTTATTAATGTAATCTACATCACAACTATTTTTACCTTGGATCGCATGCTCCAGTATTTAGAGACGAACGTAAAATTTTATGTTAAGTGTGCGAACTGTTAAAGAGTTATATAGAAATGTAGAGATACAAAATTACAAAATTTTAGGGATTGTAAATTTAGATCATCGATAGAAAATACGTAAATTATATACGGAATTGAAATTTTTAAGAGTGTGACTACCCCAACATCTCTTGATCCATCCTACCCGTAGTTGCTATATCATATTAATACAAATCATTATTTTGCACTTTTAACTATATAAATTTTAAAACTTATAAATATTTTGTTTGGAATGTAATATATTTAATTAAATTTATTCAATGGACAGAATCTAAATACTCATAACCTCCTATTTTATTTGTTATTTTCATATTATCTTTTATGTGGAAAGTGACCTTTTTCTCATAGGGTAGGTATGACTTCTCTAATTAAAATAACAGGCTTTATATTTTTCCCAGAAATAAAAGATAAAGGAATTTTTCATATAAAAAGAGTATTATCACTGAGATTTTATTGTTAAAGTATGTGTTGAGATTCATTTATTTATTTTAATATTTTTCTTGTTTCAAAACTCAATCAACAAATTTTATTTTTAAATAATACCTTGATCATCATGCTTTTCAACTAACGACATATTATGTAATATATATTTATGTTTAGTAAATTATATAAATGATCGTTCAACTATATGATATTTTCTATTGAATCGCATGACTATAAAAACTATAAAATGATCATTCAACTAATAAAGTAACGATTTAATATATTTTTATTAAAAATTTAATAACAAATGACTTGACAGCTAATAAAATTAACATAATAATAAATATATCAAATAAATAAAGTGCATTAAAATCCACTTGATAACACTCATATTAGTATATTTTTTAATAAAAATGGTTTCCCCCATTTTGTTAGATTATATAAATACATTGGAAAGGCTATATACATCCCACTTTATCTAGATGAACCGCTATATTTTTATTTTATTTATCAATATTTTATTTGGAATGTAATATGGTAAAAATATAAATATCCATTTCTTTTTAAAAGGATAAAGTAATTTAAGGACCATTTTGGTATTTTAACCTAAACTAAAAAGTAAATAATTTACTTTTAAAAATTAAATAATTAATGAAGAGTTCAAAGTTGACAGAATAAAACACACATTAAGATTTATAAACAACATGTAGAAATCTTTTAGGGAATTAAACGGTCGGTAAGACATTTTAACATTGATTTTAGTTTAATAATTTTCTCTTTCCATATTAATATGCAACTTTTTTCTTTTGATTTTTGGGTCATTTAAAAGATTCCTTAGACCTAACCAAGATTAGCAATTTGAAATATCAACGACATTTTCAAATTACTTTATTTATTTATTTATGGTATCAATGTATTTCAAATTACATTTTCAATTTAGCACTTTGCATTTTAACGAAATATTTTTTTTGTAATTTATTCTTTTTACTTTGTATTTTATTTAATTTGATCATTCAACTAAAATTTTTTATAAAATTTTTCTTCACATCAATTCATTAACTCTTTATACTCCCATCAATACTTTATCCTCAAAAGTTTCTTATAAAAAACATTATAAATATATTTTAGAAGTTTAGATGATATTTTTTATTAAATAACATTACAAATCTTATTTATACAAGTGAAAAATAATATAAAAATATATATGCACACCTTATACGATTACAGAAAGTCGTTTAAATTAAAATTAAACTGTACTATAGTATGATAAATAATTAAAATTAAATTTGTATAGGAACTCAAAAACTCAACTCGACTCGAATTGAAAAAAATTCAAATAAAATTTGAGTTACAAAAATATGACACGTCAACTTGAATAACTCGAAATTTTTTTACTCGACTCGAGCAAACGCTCACCCATAATAAAATGAATTACAATTCTGTAAAAAAAAATACCTTGTCAAATATTGTAAAACAAAATATTTTAGTATGATATTAATGTAACGCCGTGAAATAACAGAAAGATGGCGTTGAAGTCAAAAACTGAAAAAACTGCCCGCTATATATATAACCAACATCTAAACACTATTACAAAGAAAGGAAAGAAAACGCAGCTTTGAAAGCCTGAGAGCTAATAAAAGGAAAATCACAGAAAGCATTTCGTCTGTTTTAGGAAGAGAGAAGAAGAAAGGTTCCAGATCAAGCTAGGGGGGAAGAACATAACTGTGAGAGAATTATAACATTTATCAAAGTTCTTATCTTTATTTTATACATTCTGGGTTTCTTCTCTCTCTTTTTTTCGTTTTTAAGGTATTTTTATGTGAAAGTTTGCTTAGAAATGAAGAGTTCTGGTAAATTTCTCTTTTTCTTTTTTATCCATCTGGTGTGTTTTTTTCCTTACAATTCTGGGTTTTCTCATTTTGGTGTAGAAGTGTTGGATTTGTGGATTTTGTAACTTTATTAAGTAAAATGTAAAGTTTTTTATGTTTGCTTTATGTGAAATGCTTGTCAATAAATTTGGAGTCTTTGCTAAGGCTTTCTTTTTTTAAATTTCTGTGTTTTCTTATTCTGGTTTAAAGGATTTGATTTTGCTCATGCGTGATTCCATTTTCTGTCATTCCTAGATTCTCCGATTTATGGTTGCTAAATTAAACAAACTATTCTTCTTCTCTGTGTATTTTGCTTGTTAAAAGTGTATGTGAAGTAATCATCATTGCATACTAAAGTAAAGTTTTAAATTCCTTACAATTTGCATTTGAAGTTTACATTTCAGGGTAAATTCCAAATTATTCCACAAAATCTTTGGAAAATCCCTTGGCTTGTTCACCTTTTTGCATCCCAAGGTTGAAAAAAAGTGAAAATATTGCAAGGTTTTGAAAACAAAAGGTATACCATGGGAAAAAGATTTTTTTATCACTTGATGTGCATGTCATGGCTGTTGGAAAGCATCCACATTAAGAGAAAACTGGATAAGAGTGAATGTGATGTGAATGCTGTTAATTTCAGTTAGGATTGCATGTTCTGGCCGCAGATGTGGAGTTTGTATTGCGAATCATGAGGCCGATCTTTTTATTGCAACATCTGGGTTTTCAGTCGATGAAACTTGTTATAGATCTCTTATAATCATGTAGTACTTGTCCTCCTTTTTACAGTTTTTGTTTTGGCAGCTTGCAATTGCCTGCTGAGGCTGGTTTTTTATGTGATTCATGTTCAGCGGTGGTCCCTTTCTTCAAATTCTCAAAACATCTTATGCATATCGAGACAATGTCGAAACGATTATCTGTCTTTTGATATGTTTTTCTATTTTTCATGTGGTTCCATTATATACTGTAGTGAATGAATGAAGTTTTCTTATGCAGTGAGATGGGAAGGGAACTCACAGATGTGCGAATGGACGGTAAGCCAAATGGTGCAGTGCAATCAAATGGTAATCGAAGAGTATGGCAAGGCACCAAGTCAAATAATTATGAGGTCAAAAAATGCACCGTGGAGAAGTCGATCCTTGACAATGGTCATGGGAGGCAAGATGTGCTAGCTGTTAAAAGCACAAATTTTGGTTCCAACACACTTGAAGGGAAAAATGAAATGGCTGAAGATCAGAATTCCGCTGACAATAAGAAGTTAAGCACTGCTGCATCAAAAACTGGTGCAAATGGCACAGAAAATATTAACTCTACAACCTCCCATACTGCTGCGAAGGATTTGGAGGTAACTACAATTCTTGAGTAGGGATGAAATTTCCGATCTGGTGAATACAATATGGGGATTTCATTGACTTGAATCTGATCCAATCCAATCTGAGATTTAATCCGGTTAGGATAATGCCGATTAGCAATGCAGTAGGAGGTTTCCAGATATGGTTGTACATAACTTTTTGAAGTAAACTTAGCAATAATATTGTTATTATCTGTGGTTTACAGTGTTTTTGACCTGCATGTTGAGATGATCTTATGATAGAAAATAACCAATATTGTTTATGTGCACGATGCTGATCTTTTAAATTTTGGTCATTTCTCAGCCAAACAATCCTTTAACTCCTCTGATGTTGAGGAAGTCAATGCATCCGTATGAGAAGAAGCATCCCGATGAAGAAGATAATTGGTCTGTCACTTCCTCGTATCCTCTATGAATTTGTTGTTACCTGTTCTTTTTTAAAAACTATATCAAGGGACTGCTTTCGATCCTACCCTGAACTGTACATCCATATTTCTCTCTTTTATTTGTTAAAATGTTTTAGGGAAAGCGTTTGTGGAGGTGTAATTTTCATTTATTGTATTGGTCGAGTTTCCCTTAACTCTGTTTTAGTACTGCTACTTATGCTCGAACTGCAAGATCGAGGGTAACTATTGGAACTTCTCCAACTTTTAGAAGTGCTGAACGTGCTGAGAAGCGTAGCGAGGTATGTTCTTAGCCCAAAAGTCTATATTCGGATTCTATTTGCATACTTTCTCTCAATCATTGGCTTTCTAGTTATCCTAATAGTGTGTGTGTGTGTGTGTATTCATCCAGTTTTATCAGAAGTTAGAGGAAAAACACCAAGCTTTGGAGGCTGAGAGAAGCCAGTGGGAGGCAAGGACCAAGGTACATGGCATATCTATGCCGATCGACGATTGTTCTCCTCAGACTAAGATATATGTGACATTTATATACATTTTAAAAATTAACAAAATGGACCCTCCTTACTTTGTTGCAGGAAGAGCAGGAAGCAGCCCTTAAGCAGCTTAGAAAGAGCATGGTTGTTAAAGCAAATCCAATACCTAGTTTCTACTACGAAGGACCTCCGCCAAAGGCTGAACCGAAGAAGGTATATCTGGTGTACACAGTATACCCCTTTGCTTGAAAGCTTTTATACGTTTCTTAGAGCTTTCATTTCATTTCAGCTGCCACTGACTCGGCCAAAGTCACCAAATCTTACCCGGAGAAAGAGCTGCAGCGACGTAGTCCACTCAACTCAAGATGAAAAGGCAAAAACTTGCTGCCGAGCCCACCGCCACAGCTTCGGTAACCATATGGAACGATGCACTACAGCAAAGGAGGTGAAAAGCAAGAGTCAGGCCAGTGGACAGAACAGCAACAGCAACAGCCATGGAACTCGAGATGGAGCGAAACAGATAACAAAAGGCGGTCCAACAAAAATCGCGGAGCAGAGTAACACTAACATTGCTGTTCAGGCATGAAAAATCTCTTGAAGCAGGGATGGTGTTGAGTAGCGCCATATGGATGGTCCTTAAACTTTTCCAGCAGTGATGAGTTTGTGTGGTTTGCATTAATGTGAACTGTATATGTGTTGTAAGTTATATTGTGACATATCCTGTTCCTGTTACTGTTATGTATATGAAACAGAATTATTCTAATGATGAAATGACTCGTTTTAATCTGAATATTGTTATTTGTCATTCACTATAATTCTCTTTTAATTTCATACTATTAGGTTTTTATTAACCATAATAAAAAAAGTTTATTTATTTGGAGAAACCCCATCTCATGCTATTTGTTGTCTGAACATATGTTGCACAAAGGTATAAATATATTTTTTTAAAATAGCATTTGTATATTTTTCAAGTGAAAATAGGGTAATTATTTGATACACTAGCGGTGAAAATTAAAAATTTTCACAAGTATTTTAGCTTTAGGGTTTTGGATTTAGTTTAGGGTGTATAGTTTAGGGGCTTAAGTGAATGAGTTTTGAATTTAAGGATAGTGGTTGAAATTTATAGTTTAGGGTTATAATTTAGGGTTTATAGATTAAAACTTAAATCCTTATCATATTATCCTAAAAACTAACCTCTAAACCCTAAATTCTAACCCTAAACTCTAAATTTTAATCATTATCCCTAAATTCTAAATCCTTACACTTAAATCCCTAAACACTACATTTTTAACTAAACCCCTAATCGTTTGTGGAAACTACCGCCGATATATATATATATATATGATAATAATCCTTGAAAATAAAGAAAAAATATATATGTACATATACATTAGTACATAAATAGAATTGGATAAGAGACTGGAGATTGTTGTTTGTGGTGGCTCCCTCCAAAAAAATGGCACCTTCAGCTCTCCCGATATTTTCATCATCGTTTCTTTTCCCTCTCAAAACCCAAAAATCCTTTAAACTCCCAAAACCGCTAACAATAACGTGCAGTTCACAAGAACCCAGAAAACCCTCCAAAACCCCACAAAGACCCACATCCAGGAACAGGAAAAGAGCGCCGTATGGGACTTCTAGGAGGTCAATTCTCAAGAAAACGTTCACTCAAGAGCAAGTCAAGTTCTCTGCAGGTGTTTCAGCTGACCCTCACGTGGGGATTATTGGCGGAGGAATGGCCGGTCTTCTTTGTGCTTTGACCTTGGAGAAAAGAGGTGTTAAGTCCACTGTTTTTGACACGGTTAGTTCCTTTGGCTACCTATCTTGGTTCTTTAATTTGGGTTTTCATGGGGATTATTGTTGTTCTTTATGGTAATTTTGATCAATGAAATTAAAAAAATGTTCTTTTTTTTTCTATAAACATGTTAAAAAAGGTTTTGGTTGTTGTTGTTGTTGTTTGCTTGAATAAATAACTGCATTTAGTTAATGGAATGAAATGTTCATTTCATTTGGAAATTTAGAGTGTATAAATAAATATAAGTTTGGAGTTGTTTAATTTTATCTTTTTGTTTGTGTATTCATCGGAAGAACTCTTTGAACAGCTGAAATCACATTGCTTCCCCTAAACTCTGTAATCCAAGGTTATTTTGATGTGTATAAAATCCTGGGATTTTCTTTAATCAGGCATTTTTCACTCAATATTTTTCTTCTGATAAGTGAAATTCCAGTGCTCATTGAATTTAAATTTAGACTTTGGCTTTGGCTTTGGCATGCCTAATTATTATCTATTACATGTGTTGGGCTAGCATTTTAGTCTTAAGTTAATGTAATCCAATCCCTTGCGTGTGATTGTTCCCATAAAGTTTAGAAGTTCAACCATTTGCATTAAAATCTTGTAATGTAGTTTGGATTATTGCAAATAATGTGGTTTCTTGTCGTCTTTCGCCGTAAAAGGGAATGCATGGTTTGGGAGGAAGAATGGGAACTAGGGTCATTGATCCTCAACAGCTTATATTTGATCACGCCGCTCAGTTTTTTACTGTGAGTGATTCTCGGTTTGCTGAGCTAGTTGATTATTGGTTGGATAAAGGCTTGGTTCGACAATGGAAAGGTTTAGTTGGTCAGCTTGAATTAGGCGGCCAGTTTGTTCCTCTTCCTCCATCACCACCAAGGTTTATAGGTGCTAATGGGATGCGCCCTTTAGCAGATTTGTTGCTTTCTGAGGTAATTGCCTTGATTTTCATTGCCTCATGTTCTGCTTTTCATACAGCTTTAGTATTAGTTGAATGGAAAGGTTAAATCTCATCGGAAACAGATAAATTACTAATTGTCTAGAGGGATGCTTGTCATTATTGGACTTTGTTGTCTCGGGTGATTAATTGTGTTGACATTTTAACAGTGGTTATATCTGAGAAAGTTTGATGCTTAGTGCAGGCTTCTATGGTCAATGTAGAGAGACCTTGTTGGATAAGTAAACTCGAGCCATTTAATGGGATGTGGTACTTGAGTGAGAACGGAAAACCTCGTGGGCAATTTGATGCAATTGTTATTGCTCATAATGGTAATTTTGTGCCTCAATACTTGTTTCTTTTGTCCCGAGTTTTTTGTTCAATTCAAATTTGCACAAGAACATTGTGTTATGGTTTTATCCTAATAGGTTTAGGAGTTAATATTATGCATGCACTGAATAAGCTATGAATATCATTTTTTACTGGTGTTGTTACTGTTAAGATCTAGATAGGGCTGACCGTGCAGAGAGCTCTAGATAATAGGGCCCAATTTCACATTATGACATTTTTTTTTATATTTGTTTGAGGGCAATTCAAGGTATGCTTGGAGGTTAGGGACAAGCTGTTTTTCTAGGATTACAAAAGGTGTATCCATACAAAGGGATGGCTCAAAAACTAAATATGCCACCTATTTAGGTTAGGGCATTACGGTTTTCGAGCTCTTGGTACTGATATTTGGTAAGAAGGATGAAGGCTATGATCCTTTTTCATAGCATAATCTTTGGCTTAGTAATTTGTATGATCATTTTAACACAAGGGCAATTCAATGAGTTGTTCTAGTTCCTGCTCTTCAGTTTTCTTCTAGTACCAATGTGGCAATGTCGGATCCCATGTTCAACACATTTTTGGACGAGTATGGGGTATGACCTTCCAACATGGGAAAACTGGAAAAAATTGAACATACCCGTTTTGGACATATACCCATGTCCAACATCACACCCAAGTCTGAGTAATATAGCTTTTCCATGTACTCACAGGGAAATGTGCAAACCGCTTGCTTGCTTCATCAGGATTACCTTTAATTGCCAGACAAATGAAGGTATATATATTTATTGTTATCGGATACATTCTCATTTTCAATGCGGCCAGAAGTTCTCAACTTCTTCTTCTTCTTTTAGAGGCTAGAATTGAGTTCGATATGGGCCCTTCTCGCAGCATTTGAGCATCCCCTTCCAATGGGAGACGGTAAAGTTACATTTGAAGGAGCTTTTGTTAAGGGAGTTGATTCCATATCTTGGATGGCAAACAATTCAATGAAGCTTTTGGGTTCTCAGAGTGATGGTCCTCACTGTTGGACCTTTTTCAGCACTGCAGCCTACGGAAAACAAAACAAGGTTCCTCAGGTTAGTTTTGAACTGAAGAAATGCTTTGTGATTCTTGTGGACCATCGCTTTCCCATTCTATGTTGAACCTTCGTAATATTGCTTGTATATTGTGTTTGCAAGTCTAGTAGTTTTGGGGCTTCGTTAAATATGTGTTAAGTTTTTCAATTTGCACTAGGAAAATATACCTGCTCAAACAGCGGAGAAGGTGAAAACAAGCATGCTTGAGGGTGTTGAAGCTGCACTCGGACTATCGAAAGGATCACTTCCGAGACCTATTTACAGTAGAGTCCAGCTATGGTAACATTCTACTTTCTCTTAACCTGTATACAAATTATTGATTTTTTATTATGATAATATTATAACCCACTTGAAATCCGGAATTGCTTGTTGTTAATGATCAAATAAAGAGGGGATAACATGCTTGAAATATTAGTTAGTATTTGAATCAGGGACTCCTTTGCAATTGTTTGAATTCATTTCTCACTGTGGACATGCAGGGGTGCAGCTCTTCCGACTAACACTCCTGGTGTTCCGTGTATTTTTGATCCTCATGGAAGGGCTGGAATTTGCGGTGATTGGTTATTAGGCTCAAATTTAGAGTCGGCAGCTTTAAGTGGCATGGCTCTTGCAAATCAGGTATGTTCCAATTGTGATGTTTCCTCACTTCTGTTTTCTGGTAGCAAACTTGAAAAGGCTTTCATTTAGCCTAAGATCTGGTTCAGGTTGTACCAAACTGCACTAGCTGAGGCTTTCCCACCAAAGCAAATATGTTGCTGAAAACTATATATATATATGTGTGTGTGTGTGTATTTTCTCGTCTTGCAGTTCTTTTCAATTCATTTCATGAATCCTCGGCTTTTGACATCGATATTTATGAAGAAATGTTGCCTATTTAATGTAGATTGCAGACTATTTACAAAGTGATGGATCATGTCCAGAGGAGTTTGCCGTGGGTTTAGAGAAGGAATTTCAGGCAATTGAAGGACATGATATCGGACAATTTGCAGCTGCAGAGGTTGAATCCTTAAAACAAGACAACGAAATGTCTGAATTTGAACTTGCCAGTGCCACCTAAAATCTCAATATTCAACCTCCAAAGATTCCTGCAACATCCCCAAGTATGATTTTCTCTTTCCCTAGGTGTTTTTATTCGTAGAGATTCAAGACGCCACCTTTCAAAGGCGACTGCATGACCGTGTGAACTAAACTCGGTGTTCTTGCGCTTGGCAGCTGACATTCCTTATAACAAGTCAGAGAAATAATGGGGAAGTTGACGGCAAAGGCACTGATGCAATCCATCAGCTAAATTGAATATCAAGGCTTGCCAGTCTCCGGTCACCATTGAACCAGTAATATTAGTCAGTTTGTCACCAAATTTTTGGCTCTGATTTTATGCAATCCGTATATTCATTTAGTGGTACATATTTCTTATTCAACGTGTTTAACGTAAATACATTGTACATTATTTAATACGGAAACCCCTCATTCATTAATCCAAGGCGCTTTGATTTATTTTTTATGAAGAAGAGATTATCATCACTTGTCTCGTTAAAAATTCGTACTTTTGTTAGATCTTTTAATCCTCAGTTTCCTATCAAAAGAAGAAATCATGATTCATGAGCAGCAGTTAGAGTTAACAATACCACTAATCTCTATTTAAGTAACTCGTTTGAATATTGAATACGGCTATTCCAAGAAGAACTTGCCTCCCCTTTGAGCAATGGCATTTACTATAAGAAGTTCCACATTTAAAACTGCTCTCTTCTGCCCTGAACGAGCACCTTCTTCTTGATTGATGCTAGAGTTGATCAAAATGGTGAGGGATGTCATTTAAATGGAAAGAATTCCCATCTTAATTATCTACACTCCCATCAATCTCCCATGATCCATTCTCAAACATGAATGGAATGATCTTGTAGTTGATTAAAGAAATTTTTAAATATAGAGGGTTAACTTTATATATTATTATCCTATACACCGGCGGTGAAAACTAAAAGTTTCCACAAGCGCCTTAGTTTTAAGGTTTATGGGCTTAGTTTAGGGTTTAGGGTTTTAGGTGTAGGGATTTAGAATTTAGATATAGTGGTTAGAATTTAGAGTTTAAGGTTTAGTTTTTAGGTTAATATGGTGATGATTTATGTTTTAATATATAAACCCTAAATTATAACCCTAAACTATAAATTTCAAACACAATTCTTAAATTCAAAAGCTATACACCTAAACCCCTAAACCATACCCCTTAAACTAAGTCCCTAAACCCTAAAAACTAAGGCGCTTGTGGAAACTTTTAGTTTCTACCGTTGGTGTATCAAATAATTACCCTAACTTTATATAATAAACTAATAGAATGCATAAGTTTTGAGAGACTAACTTTATTATTATATCAAGCTCTTAATTAATTCAATGTTAATGACATAATGATTTGTTCGTCACAAAATTTTAATTAAATGATTTATTCTTAAATTGTTATTTTTAAAAAATAAGTGATATGTTTATTCCTAATCTTATAATTAAGTTACTCAATTATTACTTTTTAAAGAAGAGTAAAAATAAATGACCTCTAGTGTATTAAGGAAGATTCGAATGGTTGTGTTTAGTTAAAATAGTTTCTGGTTTTCTGAACCATCTGTATGTATGCAGAGTGTAAAGTTTGCAATTTTTAGCAAAACACAATGTTCACAAGAATGTAGGCGAGCCATCCAAAGTTGGCAACCACAAGGTTTAAACATAAACAGATACAAATGGATGGTGGAATCACCAGCCACCACATCGTCCCAACTGATGCCGCCAACCCTTCCAAATCACCATTTCAGTTTCCAGCTTAACCTGCCAGGCCTAGTGTGTGTGTGTTTGTTTTTTTAATCAAACCAAAAAAACAATAAGAATTCTTAACCATTTCGAATCCCTCCATCCCTCGGTTTTACCCTTTCGAAACCATTGCCTGGCCGCCTCAGCTTTTAGTATTGCTGCCGGCGGCCAGAATATGGCGTTAAAAGCTTCCATTTTTCTGTTCCGTTGTGGACAATAAACAAGAAGAAGCTTCAAAAACTTTTATATATTTATATCTGTAGACATGGTGAAGGACGGAGAGGAGATGAGGAAGGCGATAACATGTTCGTTATCGAAGTCATTATCGACGTCATTATGCGAGTTGGAAACGGAAGAGTTGAAACGGATGCCGCCATTGATGAAAAACAGGAGGTATTTGTCAAAGCAGTTGTCGATGTGCAAGACGTATCGGGACATTGCGTGGGAGAGAAGGCGACGCCAGATTAGAGGGAAAAATGGGTTGACAGATGAAGATTTGCATGAACTTAGAGGTTGCATTGAGCTTGGATTCGGATTCAACGAAGAAGATGGTCAGAAGCTGTGCAATACGTTGCCTGCTTTGGACCTTTATTTCGCCGTAAACCGTCAGCTTTCGCCAAGTCCGCCGGTTTCGACGCCTCAAAGCCGACGTTCTTCCTCTGAATCTTCACTTGGCGGTGGATCATCTTCTTTTGACACTACTCCTGTAAGTGAGCCAGCTGATTGGAAAGTTTACAGCCCAGGTAAAAGATTTTAATGCCAATACGATTCAAACCCTTCATTTGTAGCAACTCGGTGGATTCAGGAATTTAAGAATGAGTCCAAAATATTTTCTGAAAAAATGGAGATGCAGTAGCTCCTCTACGTGATTACTGCCGGGACGAATGCAGAATTTTTTATAAAATTTCAAGGAAGATAGAATTTATAAAATTTGAAGGGGACAAAAATAGATTTTTAATAGAAAATACATATTAAATTTTTAAGAAAAAATCCTTTTAAATCATATAGGACCTAATGACAGATTATTATTATTATTTTGTTGGTTTCTTCAAATTAACTGCTATTTACATATTTTGTTTCCAGGGGAAAATCCAAAACAAGTGAAGACTAAGCTAAGACATTGGGCGCAGGCAGTGGCATGTTCTCTGATGCAGTCATACCAATGAAGTTTGGTTTGCTTGCAGAAGAAAATGAGAATGAAAGCTAAAAAAAGAAAGGCATATATACATACATATATATATATATATATTAGAGAAAATATGGGACGTCCCTGCGACACCACAAACCGCAACCACATCTATGTCATAGTTATATTTTAGAAAAAATCACGCCACAACGACTTTAATCGCGATGTTGCATCTGCATCCGCAACCGTAACCGAAATTTAATACTAGGACAGAGAGAGTCAGTCAATGAGGTTGGGTTTGCATTGTTTAGGGTTCTTTCTTTGATTTAATCAATAGAATAAATCGGTCAAAGTCAAACAACATATTGCAGCATCTATGGGTAAATTAGTATTGTTCTTTTGCGAGATTAGATGTGGAATAATAGTAAGTGATTTGTATATTGACCTTTTTAAACACAATGCTTTTTATTTATGGGTAAATTACACCATAGGTAACTCAATTACTTAGTAAGATTACAAATGATCATTGCATTTCAAAAATTATAAACAAGTCACTCTATTTATCGATTGTAACAAACAATGAAACAAATCACTTTTGTTATTAAGTGTGTAACGGACGTTAAATTTTTAGTTATAATTAAGTGACATAATTGTTATAATCGATAAATAGAGTAACCTATAGAAGGAGATTAAAAAAGTCTAAAGCCAAACCTCTAATATCGGCAATGTATAACAAAGACGAAAAATCATCAGTCCATTGCACATCCACATCGGAATGAAAATGGCTAGTAACTAGGAAAATAAAAGAACATAAGCCTAAATCAATTGCAAACTCCAAGAAGCTCACCGCGATGCCCTAAGAACAGGGATTTAAATAGCGGTAGTAGTACCGTTCGAAATCGCGCTACATGCAACAATTATATCTGTAATAGCATCAGTTATTAAAAAATGTCACGACTGTAATACTCGTAGTGACCACAATAAAATTTGTTATGTCCATAATGTGATCAAAAATACTGTCACAACCGCAATTTAAATCCACGCCTAAAAAGACTGCATATCCTCGTTATAGAAAAAAACTGTCGCGACATAAAACCTAGCCAGTAATAAAATTCACATTGACCTGGCCTATAGCGATGGCGTCTAAAGAGGTACAATCTTGTTGTAGCGTAGGTAGAATTAGGGACTAAGATGCATAATATCTTTAACAATAAGCCCATGAAAAGAAGAGAGGGTATTTGGATCCCCCGTGAAGGAAATAAACTTGCAGGCATGATCGCAAAGCTCGACAATCTTTCCAGCTACAACCTGTCTCTCTTTACTATTGTCGAGCTTTGCGAATTAATATCTTACTAGACTGAAGAATAAAAGTTGAAAGTGAGATTTCAGTTTTCTCTGTTAGCTATAATATGTATTGGTACAATCTATTATACAATATAAAATTATTCATATTTTTCTCGATTTTAAATTAAAAAATATTAAACATATAAATATACTCTATATCCTTTTATATACCAATAAAGATGTCAAATTGAAAATTTCACAAAAGGCGTTACAGTGATGTAGATATTTTGTATAGGAATATTATAATGGTAAAAAAGAAACAAAATATTGTATCTTTTTAATTTTAACCATAGCTTTAATTCTAATTATGAGAATATATATATATTAATATATATATATATAAGTTTTACACTAAGTGTAGGTAGAACCCTCTGCTAGGATATATTTATATGAATAAACTATAAGAATAACCATTTAATTTTGAGGTTTTTTTACGGATTTAAATGTGATTTATAAGGTAGTATTTATTCATATATATTCTTAACTTTTTGACAATGTGCATACACTTTGTAGACAAAGCGATTTGAACCCGTGTCTCTTAGGATGAAATTCATCTGTTTTTTCCAGTAAAAAAATAATGAGGTAAAATTTTATTTCGATAATCGATCTATTAATTTTGTCAATCAAACTACTAAACTATTAAAATATTATCAATTGAGTCACTTGATGTCAAAACCTAACCAAAGAGGTGGTGTGGCGGTTAACGAAATTTGATATAATTACACATTTGATCTCTATTACTTACATATTATATTAATTTAGTCTAAATTTTAATTTAATTACAAATTTACCATTTAATTAAATGTTGACACGTGTCACCGTTTGATTGGAAGATTTTACTCTTAATTTAAATTAATTTATTTGATAATTTATCATCCAATCGAGATGATAACACGTATCACTCGTATAAATGGTTGAAAAAGTTAAAAACATGCCTCCAAATGAATTCAATCCCATGCCAAATGCATGGAATGAGAAAGCTATTGCCACTTAGTCAGATGCTCGGATCTACAACAAGTTTTATTTAAGTTTTACTTCGGGTGATAATTAATGAGGTAAAAAATAGGGGTTGCAGTGAGAGTCAAGTCAAGTGCCCTTCAGTTTGAAGTTTACATGCCATTTTAGAATTAGAGACATGATTTGGGGAAGCCTATTGCATTTAACCATAAAAAGAAGGGGTGAACTACAACGGAAGTCATTCAATTATTAAAAGTTACATTTGGAACACTCAGTTATGAGTAATTTTACATTTAGGTCACCCAATTATTAAATGTTACATTTGGGTCACTCAATTATGAGTAAGGTTACATTTGAGTCACCCTTCATATTTTAAAAAAATTATATATGAAGGGTGACCCAAATGTAACATTACTCATAATTGAGTGACCCAAATGTAACATTTAATAACTGAATGACCTAAATGTATCCTTACCCATAATTGAGTGACCCAAATGTAACCTTTAATAATTGAGTGACCTAAATGTATCATTACCCACAATTGAGTGACCCAAATGTAACTTTTAATAATTGGATGCCCAGATGTAACCTTACCCATAATTAAATGACCTTCATTGTATTTTAGTCAAAAAGAAAATAGTTTTAAAATGAGGTGGAAGTATTTTTTTTACTTTATTATTTAGTTTATATTATAAATAAGTACTTAAAATATACTGATTTACTACTTGTGGACCATTCCATGAACAAATTGATACAAGTACATTCTCAGAATACTTTCTAGATGTTAAACACTAATTATATGCATAGAATGTTATAGTAAACGTGCACCTCACCTGAGTTAGCATGTTGATAATTTTATCACCTTAGACTCTATTATCATTAAAAATGAAGATCTGAAAGAGCTAAGGGAGTTGGGTTAGGGGTGCATTTGGGATTGTCTAGTCTACCATGGGCAGTTGGGAACAAATGTTTCCATCAAGCGTACAAAAAAAAATCTGATGTACTGGACGTTCATACTGAAATCTCTTTTTATTTTTCAAGTTGATATATTAGAAAAATAAATGGACAAAAGGATGAAAATGTAAGAGAGATAATAGAAAGATAAAAGGATAAAGAAAGATTAAATTGAAGTAATTTTAAAATATTAAAAGGTTAATTTTTTATAATTAAGACTAAATTATAATAATGTGTAAAAATTAAGAATTAAATTTATTAAACTCTTCAAATTATGGATAAATTGATTGAATCTATAACTATAAATGGCCAAATATACTATTATACAAAAAATTTAACAACCACGTCACTTCTTTAACAGAAATTAACGACACAATTACTATTTTGTATTAAAACATAATGTTTAACTGTCATTCTAAAACTTTAAAAATTTAGTTATTGTTTTAATTTTTCGAGATAATTTAATGACCATTTGGACATTTTACCCAAAATATTAATACTACATCTAAAATTTCTCTTGTGTTGTGTTGTGCTTCTCTCTTTCTCCAAAGCTTAGAGAAGTCCTAAAAAGGGAAACTTTCTCTTACATGAGACCTGAAGAAAAGAGAGAAAGATTGAGGGAGATGTTCCGAAACCCCGATTCCTTGAATTTTAACTGAAACCCAGATCCAATTCCGAGTCCTAGGCTCCCTAATTAACATCAAATTTTAATCTTTTTTTGTTTAGGGGGGGAGGGGGATTTTCATTCTTGTTTTCAATGGCTGAATTAGGGCAACAAACGGTGGACTTCTCGAGTTTAGTGAGTCGAACCGCCGAAGAATCGTTCACGTCATTGAAAGAACTCGTGGAGAAATCTAAATCAGGCGACCAAGCGGATACGGAGAAGAAGATCAATCTCCTTAAGTATATAGTCAAGACCCAGCAACGGATGCTTAGACTTAATGTTCTGGCTAAGTGGTGTCAGCAGGTGCGTCGACCCGCTCATGTTCCCCCCGAGTTCACTTTGCTAACTTCGTTTCAAGTTTCACCTTTCTTTCTTGGTAAAAAAGATTTGTGGGTGTTTTTGCTTGGGAAATGTTATGGGTTTTTTTAATCGAACAACTGGAGCTCTCTATTTAGTAAAAGATTTATTGGATTTTGAGTTTTATGTCTGTGACTAGTCCTTTTTGTTCGTTAGTTATCTTTTGAGTAGCTATTGAAAATGGAAGTGAATCAATGATTTTACTTGTGGCACATGTTCTTTTGTTTCTGGCTGTGCATTTTTATAGAATTTTAGTGAATTCCGAATCTCTTGAAGTGTAGAAATGAAGGCATTGCTATGGAATTCTAGCTTGGTGTCGTGACTTGTGAGTAGTGACCACAAAGAAGGAAGAAATACAATTACTTGAAAAAAATGGAGGGGGTGAAAATCTAACGATAGTCGGCTATGATCTTCACTCACCATCGAGCCCATTACTTATTTAGAGTACTATTAGTAATGTGCTAAAATGGATTACTTGTGTGGATAAATGTGTAAGAGTTTACCTGATGATTGCTGGATTATCATGGATATGCTCACTTTTTGTTTCCATTAACTTTGTTATGAGTTTGCAACACCTTTTATGAGTTCAATTTCTTTGACAAATTTCCAACCCATTAGTTCATGCCACTTGTAGTTGAATTCTGTCTAGACACAATCGTTGTCTTCAACCTTTGCATATTTTGTAGCATTAATTAATGTTTTAGATCGTTTTAGTTGTGCTGGTTGGATTTTAAAGAGATATATTATCTTATTTAATGAATTTGAACTATGTGATGTGCTAGTGTGCTGCTGCTAAACTGCATCTGGAAGTAAATTTGTACCTTTGGTTCCAAATTCCATAGATTCCTTTCCACGTGGGTATCAATTGACATATTAGCTATACAAGCTCATACTTGGCTTTATGTCGTGACGTGCAGGTTCCACTCATACAGTATTGCCAGCAACTGACTTCGACTTTATCAAGTCATGATACATGTTTCACCCAGGCTGCAGATTCGTTATTCTTCATGCACGAGGGGTTACAGCAAGCTCGTGCCCCTGTGTATGATGTTCCATCTGCTGTTGAAATCTTACTCACAGGATCATATGAGCGATTACCGAAATGTATAGAGGATGTGGGTATGCAAAGCTCATTAACTGAGGATCAGCAAAAGCCGGCTTTGAAAAAGCTGGACACACTTGTACGCTCTAAATTACTTGAAGTTACATTGCCCAAGGAAATTTCTGAAGTGAAAGTTGCTGATGGTACTGCTTCGATTCGTGTAGATGGAGAATTTAAGGTGTTAGTTACCCTTGGTTACCGTGGACATCTAACATTGTGGAGGATTTTGCATTTAGAATTACTGGTTGGTGAGAGAAGTGGGATTGTGAAACTAGAGGAGATGAGAAGGCATGTTCTTGGAGATGACTTAGAGCGCAGAATGTCTGCAGCAGAGAATCCATTTGCTACCTTATACTCAGTTCTGCATGAGCTCTGTGTCGCACTTGTTATGGACACTGTCATAAGGCAAGTGCAAGCACTCCGGCAAGGGAGATGGAAAGATGCTATACGGTTTGAGCTGATATCCGATGGAGGAAGTGGTGGTTCCGCACAGCTGAATCAAGATAATGAATCTGATTCAGCTGGTCTACGAACTCCAGGATTGAAACTTGTCTATTGGCTAGATTTTGATAAAAACCCAGGTGCTTCAGACTCAGGATCTTGCCCGTATATAAAAATTGAACCTGGACCAGACCTGCAGATTAAGTGTCAACATAGCACATTTGTTATAGACCCATTAACCGGCAAGGAGGCGACTTTCTTCCTTGATCAAAGTTGCATTGATGTAGAAAAACTGCTATTAAGAGCTATATCATGCAATAGATATACTCGTCTGCTGGAAATTCAGAAAGAGCTGATGAAAAATGTGCAGATCTGCCGAGATGCTAGTGATGTCGTTCTCCTTTCGCAGGCTGATGAAACTGATAGTGAGCATATAAAGGTTGTTTCCCTTATACTATGAATTTATTTGCTGGCAACTTACTCTGGACTGTCTTAATTAGGAGATAGAATCTACTTGGGCTACACCTATTGTACCCTAGTTTTCTTTGTCTTTATTCATCATATGTTGTTGCTATAATTTTAATTACAATATCACTGATGATACTCTGGTAAATTTGATTTTTCCCTCCATTTTGTGTTGCTGAAGGATGCTAAGCTTGACAGCAAGGAACATGGGGGGCAGGAATTACTGCGTGTCCGTGCTTATGGCTCATCGTTTTTTACCCTTGGAATAAATATAAGGTCTGTCTCTACCCCTACACTAACATGTCGTTTCCTGTCTCTAGTTTTTCACTTCTTTTCCATGTGCATTCACCCTTAATATGTGTACTCCCTCAAAAAGTACTATCTGGACATTTTCAATTACACCTGGTAACTTGTATAGATGCTTCTTCACCTTGTTAATCATTTTCTAATGCCAGATTTTTGAAGTGACATATTTATACTTGTAATGTAGATGTAGTTCTATTGATAAATATTTCTTGGCCTAGTTTAGAGTTTATGAAACTTTGTTTTGGTTCACAGAAATGGCCGCTTTCTTCTCCAGTCATCCCAAAATATTCTTGCACCTTCAGCATTGTTAGAGTGTGAAGAAACTTTAAACCAAGGAACTATGACAGCAACTGACGTTTTTACAAGCTTGCGAAGCAAAAGTATACTACATCTGTTTGCTGCTATTGGAAGATTCTTAGGCCTCGAAGTAACCAGCTCTGCCTTTTATTTTTATCATTACCAAATGCTATATTACTGTTTTTGTCTTTCTTTTATTTATTTGCCAATGATAAATGAATCTGTATGTTTGATTCTTGTAGGTCTATGAACATGGTTTTGCTGCAGTAAAAGTTCCCAAGGACCTCGTGAATGGTTCTGCTGTACTGGTAATGGGGTTTCCAGAGTGTGAGAGTTCTTATTTTCTCTTGATGGAACTAGATAAGGAGTTCAAACCTGTGTTTAAACTGCTAGAGACCCAATCAGATTCATCAGGGAAAGGTCATTCATTTAATGACATAAATAATGTGCTGCGCATTAAGAAAATTGATATTAGCCATATGCATATGCTTGAAGATGAAACAAATTTGAGCATACTTGACTGGGGAAAATTGGTTTCACCTTTGCCTAACGTTGGGGGCCGAAATAAGATATCTGAACATGATATGTTTAACCTTGATGGTTCTGTGCAAATTGCTGGGGATCCTTCATCAAATTTTTCATCTATTGTTGATGAAGTTTTTGAAATTGAAAAGGGGACATCCGCAACTCCTTTTCCTTCTCAAAATTTTTCTTCGTTTAGTTCTCATGCGTCTCATCTTACTTCTGTCCCAATGAATCTGCATAGTGTAAAAGCAGGAACCCCCTCTCCAAAGTGGGACACGGGTTTGCAGGTCTCACAGCATAATAATGTTGCAAAACCATCAGGGTCAGCTACTCATTATGATGGTCCATTGTATCCATCAAGTGGTATTAAGAGCTCATTTCACTCTGCTTCATATGGTTCGTTATCATCTGGCACAGGAAGAATCACATCTTCGAAGAAGCTATCTGCTTCAAAATCTGAGCAGGATCTGGCCTCTCTTAGATCTCCTCATTCAGTTGACACTGGAGTATTGGATGAAGATCAGTTGAGATTACTAAATGATACTTCGAAGGATGCACTGTCGGCAAGTAGGTCTCGACTATTATCTCCACCTAGATCAACCCTTCCTCGAGTCATTGCACAAAATGCAAAGCCTAATGGGCCTAGAAGCTCATCCCCTGGAAATCTAACTGCAGCTGTTAGGTTTTCTGGAGCAAGCCCTTTGGCTTCACCCCCCGTATGTAAGATACTTTCTCTGAGTGTGGTGTCTGTTCAGTTTTTTTCATGGTTACTCATATTTGACTAGCTAAATGTACCTTTTGCAGCCCAAGCAGCAGAAACTACAATTTGTCATGGCGATTCCAATGATGCTTCCAAACATGACCAAAATCCTCGAAAGCGTAAAATTTCAAATTTGTTGAGTTTGATTCCTTCTCTTCAGGGTATAGATACGGATGCAGGATTTTCAAAGAGAAGGAAAACCTCTGATGTCGCTTGCACTCAGCTGCCTACATCTCGGGTGATTAAATCTTCGGCAACGATCTCTAAATCTGAAGTGTACAGTTATGATAATCTTATGGCTGAAGCAAATAAAGGAAATGCACCTTCTGGCATCTATGTTTCTGCTCTTCTTCACGTGGTCAGGCATTCTTCACTATGCATTAAACATGCCAAACTCACTAGCCAGATGGAGGAACTGGACATTCCTTATGTTGAAGAAGTGGGTTTAAGAAACACATCCTCAAATATATGGTTCCGTCTTCCATGTTCCCAAGGTGATTCCTGGCGACATATCTGCTTGCGACTTGGCAGGCCTGGAAGCATGTACTGGGATGTTAAAATAAATGACCAACACTTCAGAGATTTGTGGGAACTTCAGAAGGGAAGTACTAGTACACCTTGGGGCTCTGGCATACGCATAGCAAATACTTCTCATGTGGATTCTCATATTCGTTATGATCCGGATGGTGTTGTTCTTAGTTATCATTCTGTCGAGGCAGATAGTATTAAAAAGTTGGTGGCGGATATACGAAGGCTCTCTAATGCCAGAACGTTTGCCCTGGGGATGTGGAAATTGCTTGGGGTTAGAGCAGAAGACAAACCTGAAGAAGGTAATGCAAACTCCGATCTTAAAATACCTGTTGGAGGGAAAGGTGCTATTGAGGCTGCTGATAAGTTATCAGAACAGATGAGGAGGTCTTTCAGAATTGAGGCAGTAGGATTATTGAGTTTGTGGTTTTGCTTTGGATCAGGTGTGTTAGCTCGCTTTGTTGTGGAGTGGGAATCTGGTAAAGAAGGTTGCACGATGCATGTTTCTCCCGATCAACTTTGGCCTCATACCAAGGTTCGTTTTTTCCCCTTCCCTTTAAAATAATTTCATTGTTCATTATTTTGTCTCATACTATTTACTGTGATTTTTAATGTTTGCCTGGTATAATTTGTTAGCCACATTGTTTCTTATACATTTATCATGTAATATTGCAAAATGTCATGGCTGGGGCCTTTCTTTGGTTTTATCTTTCCCCCTTAAGAACTTGATTAAGCATGCTAGATGGCTGGAGGTTGTCCCTGTTTTTCCTGAGCTTTTCAGACTTACGGAGATCCTATCTTGGTTTATTTTGGTGCTTGGCATAGTATCATTTCTTTCCCGTTTTTTTAGAATTACACCGAATGAATGGTTACTCATGCCATGGTGGTTTACTTCAATGTTTGAATGAAAACTTCATTACCTTTTGCTTTACTGGCTTTTGGACAAATGGTTGTTGGCTTAAAGTTGTATCATTTTCTTTGAACTGCACCAAGAGAAAGAACGATAATTTATTAGCACAAGAGTTCCCCCAATGGATCAGCTGACAAGTATCGCACATGAAATCATGAATGTGTTTTAAGTAGGGTCTCGGTAAAAATTTCCCTTGAACTACATTGTGGCACTGTGTGGTATGAGATTTAGCTTGATGTAAGCTTATCTCACACAAGGACAAAGGAGAGTTATTCGTCTTAAACACAGATGACATTTAATGTAGATTTATTTGAATTCTCTGGATATTAGAGAAACTTGTCTTTGGCTCAAATCTGATATTGGTACAGTTCCCCATGTGCATCATAAATGCACTAATTGCTCTGATTACTTTGTACAGTTTTTGGAAGATTTCATAGATGGAGCTGAAGTTGCATCTCTGTTAGACTGCATTCGGCTTACTGCGGGTCCTTTGCATGCTCTTGTTGCCGCAACTCGGCCTGCTCGAGCTAGTCCTTCTCCTGGAGTCTCTGGGGGATCTGGAGCTATTTCTTCTGTACCAAAACAGTCGGGATACACTCCATTGCAGGGACTTCTGCCAAGCAGTTCAACCACAAATGTTAATCAGGCTGCTGCTGCATCTGCTGCTGCAAGCTCTATGGGGAACCATAGCCTCCATGGGGCTGCAATGTTAGCGGCCTCTGGGAGAGGTGGCCCTGGCATTGTACCCAGCTCACTGTTGCCCATTGATGTTTCTGTTGTATTACGTGGTCCATATTGGATACGCATAATATATCGCAAGCGTTTTGCAGTGGACATGCGATGCTTTGCTGGTGATCAGGTTTGGCTGCAACCGGCGACACCACCTGCAACACCACCAAGGGGAGGAACATCTGTTGGAGGGTCCTTACCATGTCCACAGTTCAGGCCTTTCATTATGGAGCATGTTGCTCAAGAACTGAATGGATTAGATTCTGGTTTCACGAGTGGCCAACAAACAGTTGGCCCGGCGAATTCAAACAATACGAACTTGAGTTCAGGTCCACAGCTTTCAGCAAATGGAAATAGAGTTAACGTTCCTTCCTCTGCAGCAATGTCTAGGGCTGCAAACCAGGTAGCTGGTTTAAACCGTGTGGGAAATGCTCTTCCGGGATCACCAAATTTGGCTGTCGTGAGCTCGGGATTGCCAATACGTCGACCGCCTGGTAGTGGTGTTCCTGCACACGTTAGGGGGGAACTGAATACTGCCATTATTGGGCTTGGTGATGATGGAGGATATGGAGGTGGATGGGTTCCTGTTGTTGCTCTTAAGAAGGTTTTGAGAGGCATTCTTAAATACCTCGGAGTTCTATGGTTATTTGCCCAGTTACCTGAACTTTTGAAAGAGATCCTGGGATCAATCTTGAAGGACAATGAAGGTGCACTTTTGAACCTGGACCAAGAACAACCTGCCTTACGTTTCTTTGTGGGGTAAGACCTTTAAAGTTCTTAATTTACAGTTACAATATGTTTCTCTCTATCTTTTTTTCATGCATTGAACCTTTTATCTTTGACGACTTCACTGTTTTTATTTTCCAAGTAATTGATTAATTTGGTTGCTCCAATTGTCCTTGGTGCAAATTGATGTATAATAATATACATGTACAGCCATTTGATGCCTAGGATTGAATGGATCGACCTCCCTTAAAAGTGAAGCAAATGGACTGTCTGAATCTTTTGCTCATTGTGTTTATAATTCTTGATAGGCATGGGGTAGAATTGCATTGCATTGTTGATCGGTTAAATTCTGTTGAAGGATCCTCTATTTAGGCTGATTTTGTGTATTATATGGAGGAATTGTATGCAGTTCGGATTTGTATAATCATCTGATCACGTCTTTCTGCAGAGGCTATGTGTTTGCAGTAAGCGTCCATAGAGTTCAACTTCTTCTTCAGGTTCTTAGCGTGAAGCGCTTCCATCACCAGCAGCAGCAACAACAGCAACAACACAATGCTAATGCTCAAGAGGAACTAACTCAATCCGAAATAAGCGAGATATGCGACTACTTCAGCCGACGTGTCGCATCTGAACCTTACGATGCCTCACGTGTTGCATCGTTCATTACACTTCTCACATTACCCATTTCAGTTTTACGAGAATTCCTGAAATTGATAGCTTGGAAAAAAGGATTAGCACTAACACAAAGTGGAGATATAGCTCCTGCTCAGAAACCCCGGATTGAGTTATGCCTTGAAAATCATACTGGGGTAAACATTGGTGATGCTTCTGAAAGCTCGTCCGCAACTAAAAGCAACATCCACTATGATCGACCTCATAACTGTGTGGATTTTGCTCTGACGGTGGTACTAGATCCTGCCCATATACCCCATATAAACACTGCCGGTGGTGCTGCATGGCTGCCCTATTGTGTCTCGGTGAGATTAAGATATTCCTTTGGTGAAAACCCTAGCGTGACGTTTCTAGGCATGGAAGGAAGCCATGGAGGACGTGCATGCTGGCTGCGTCTTGACGAGTGGGAGAAGTGCAAGCAGAGGGTGGCTCGGACGATCGAGGTTAGTGGTTCTTCACCGGCAGATGCAACTCAAGGAAGGTTGAGAACGGTGGCTGACAATGTACAAAGGGCTCTCATCTGTGCCTTCAAGGATTGAGCAATGATGGGTGTTCCAAAGATGCAACCAACTTTTTTGGTAATTTCGAGTTTAAAGATTAAGTTTTAATTGTGTCTGCTGATTTGATTAGGGTTTCACTGTAAATTTGATTAGTGTTGATATATTTACATAAGTAGTAAGTTTTTCCAAGAATTTTGTACTTTCTCCTTAAAAGAGAATCTTTGCAATAAAATAACAAATCATATGGCATTTGGACTGTTTCTTACGTAATTAACACTTCCGTTGGAAATTCAGATTTGTTCCATCAAAATCCTCTTCACTGGTGGTCGGATTGAATTGTAGCCCAGATTTTCTTAACTATTCTTTGTTTTATTACATAAATGACCATCAAGTTACGTTAAATGATTATTTTGGTCACTGAGCCTTTTAAAATTGACATTGAAAATTTAATTTTATTACAAATGAGCATTGTGCTGTTAAAAGGAATGACTTGGAGTTTGGTGTGTGATGATGTTCGTCGTGGTATCATTTGGAATCTAGGAAATTAACGTCGGCAATAAATCAAAGGGGGTGCAGAAGACCAAGGGGAAATTAACCAACAAAGGCACCTTGATCTCTAGTTTGCACAAATCAATAAATCAGATAATGATACATCATCCGAGTTAAAGTTAAATAAATTTTATAACGTGTCGTCATTGACGATTTATAAAATTTATACATCAATATATTAAATATAAATTAAAAAATTTGTATATTAAATAATGATCTTTTATTTAATAATATCGACTTTTAGAAAGGAAAATTAAGCTTGTAGCATATAAAAAAAAGTAAATAAAAGAATATGTAAAATACAAGTAAAGAATTGATTTGCTGATTAGGTATTATTTTGATAAAATAGATTTGATAATGATGAAGAGTAAAGAGATACTTTATCCTTTGTCCACAATATATATAGTTTTTTAGGCCTACTTAACTGACATGTCAATGTCCTTTTTACTTTTTAATAATAAAAAGCTTGGTGATATGTGGACATGTAACAATGCTTAGTAAGGAAACTACTACGGTGTCGGTTCCAAGATCCAGAAATAAAAATCTTCTGCATTTTTTAATGTTTTTTACGCACTAAAAATTAAATTTAGAGTTTAAGATTTAATATTAGGGTATATAAAATTAGGGATAGAGTTTATTTTTAGGGTATAGAGTTTAAGATTTAGAATTTAGGATTATGACTTAAAATTTTAATATTTTCTAACATTGAAACATAAAAAGGACACCGAAAAAGGGTAAAAAAATTTTGTCTCAAATAGTGGGAAACTTATGTTGGTAAGGGAAACAACAAATCTCGCGAGGCAGCCCATCCAACCAAAGTTGAAAAAGATCGAATATCATGAGTCAAAGTTTCAAGGCGTCTGTTAATGTCAGTAAGTGACTATTAAAAAATATTTAGTTCTGAAAAGACTATCATCGATCGTTTTGAATTGAGTATGTTCAAATATCCATAATCAAGTTTGTATTTAAATTTATAATTAAAGTTGTGTTCGATAGTCAATTTATGTGTGGAAAAGGTTAAAACACCTCCGATACCTTTAAAAATCGGCAGCTAGTAAAAAATATGACTAAAAAAATGAAAATACACGCCTTTTAAAATATAATGTAACACAAAATATTGGTAATAATAGAAATAAAAAGTAAGTAAAAGAAAATAATCAGTAAGAAAGTGCAATAATGATAAAATAATAATAAATGATAAAAATATAGAAATTAAGAATTATAGGTGAAAAATATATTTATCTATAGGTTAATTTTAAAGTAATTAAAATAATTAATAGTATATTACAATATATATAATGAATAATACATGACGGTTATGATAGAATCATCCATATTATAATTTTTGTGTATTATTTATATACTCACCAACAACATAGAGATTTGATTCTTTACGATTTTTTAAATGCGTGAAAACGATTGATTTAGAAAGTTAAATACAATATTATTTAAGTCTGATTATTTTATTGGTCAATTCTGTCATATTTTACTTTTATAAGAAACACACACGTATATAATTTTTTTTAAAAGTACACAAGTATTATAAAGTATGATCATTTTATTGGTGAATTATGTCATCGTTTAAAAAATTGACTTTTATAATAAAAACAGTTATACAAATTTCGAAAGTAAGGTACACAAATAGTTAGGTGTACAAACAATTCGATTAAACCAAATTAATCGAAAAAATTAAAATTTATACCAATTAATTGATCGTAATTAAGTGTTCAGTCGGTTAAAATTAATTTTTTTAAAAATTTAATTATCGGTTAATTTGATTAATTAATTAAATTAATCAAGAATTTAATATATATTTAACTTTAAGCCTTAAGGGAGAAAATAAAAATCAAATAATATCAAAAAATAAACTCTAAAAATATAGACTCATAATATTTAAAATCAAATAATTATATTTTAAGTCGTAAAGGGAGAAATATAAACTCTAAAAATAAAAATATCTAATGAAAATATATTTTTAATTTATTACTACTTAAATAGCTATTTTAAAATAAATGTTGATGCAACGATAGACACAACACATGTTGGTCTGACTACCATTGAGGTTGTGGCGCGTGATCATAACGGTCTAGTTGTATCAGCTCATGCTCGGTCACTTTTTGCTTTTTATGAGAGTGTTTTAGTTGAGGCTCGAGCCTTCAACTGAGTATCACGTTAGCTGTAGAAAAATGTTGGCCTTCGGTAATTGTTTTTTTTTTTTTTCCATAATTATCCATCTTATTTTTACCTCGGTTGTTCTTCATAATACCTCTTATGGTTAATAAATTAAATGATCTTTCCTTAAAAAAAGGAAGCTTACTATAAAAATCATTAAAACCAAATGATTTTTCAAAAATAAATCGTCAGTTAGTTAAGAACTTTAAAATTTTGATTAATTTAATTTTAGGTAGTTCGATTCGATTAATAACTTAACCAACTATTTGAACACCCTACAAATAGTTACTAAATAAATAACGATTTTTTTAGTTATTTAAATTTTGAAAGTTACAAAATGATTATTAAATTTATTAAATTATTATAAAATGATCACCATAAATTATTAAAAAAAATAAAACTTTAATAAGTTTAAAGACCATCTTGTAACCGTTCAATAAGTTTTAATGATCTTTTAATAAGTCATGCACACCTTACAGATAAAATGTACTTAAACTCGTGTTTCAAACATTATCCTCTTTGACACTAAGATCACTCATTAAATTCTGTAATTTATACTTTAAATCAAAAATAACTATGCTTAAACGCACCTGGAACTACAGTTCATTGAATATTGCAATAAAATTAATGTCAATAGAACTAATGCTTAATCAACCTAGTTACTTTGGAGATGGATAAATAGTTTGGATGCTACGGTTATCCTTTGAAAATTTAAAATTTTTTATTAAAAATTTATTTCCGTTCCCTCTAATTTTATAAGTTTATTTCTTTAAATGGAGTAACATTTTGACCTTCAGCAAAAAAATAGAAACAATACGTAGAAGCTCTCATGGTGTGAACTCAATCGGATAACACGTGAAAAGAATATTTGCCTATTTTTGACCATTCATCGCCGCTTTTTGCAGTTTATTTTTCTCGCAGCGTATTTTTGAAATGATGGACGTTATCAAAAATAATCACGTATGGGATGACATATTCAGAATTAAATTCCTCAACAACAAAAATATAATCTATTTAACGGCATGTTCTCCGTTGTTAAATAATCAGAGAATCCTCCATTGATAAACAAAAGATGGGTATTCATCATGTTCCTAGAGTCAAACTTGGAACTCAAGGACTTGAGGTTTGAGATTTTGTTTCTTGTTCATTACTCCACGTTATTCAAACAATAAAACCCTTCATTATTTTTGTTTGAAGGTTTCCAAGCTGGGTTTTGGATGCATGGGTCTTTCTGGATCTTACAATGATCCAGTCTCGGATGAAACTGGAATATCGATCATTAAGCACGCATTCCAAAGAGGAATCACTTTTTTCGACACAGCCGACATGTATGGACGAACCAAGAACGAAGTCCTGGTCGGGAAGGTAACAACACTTTTGTCTACCACACGTTCGAAGATATGCGCGACCCAAATCTTTCTTACTATATGTTTTCTTTGTTGGTCTTGGCTTGTTAAAGGAATTCAAGAATCTGGGAAAGTGTTATGAATATTTATCATGTTTGCATTCTCTTCGTGGAATGAAACGGATCCAATAATTGTATAGAATAAACATCATATTTGCATTCACTCTCGGTTTTTTTATTTTTATTTTTTGCAGGCATTGAAGCATCTACCACGAGAGAAGGTGCAGCTGGCTACGAAATTCGGCATCGAAAGCATGGGTCCAGGTGGTATCATTGTCAATGGAACTCCTAAATATGTCCGTGCTTCTATTGAGGGTAGCCTTAAACGCCTTGGCGTGGATTACATTGATCTTTATTATATAATTAGAGTTGACACCAAGACTCCTATAGAGGATACTGTAAGTATTGCGGCATTAGAAACGATTTATTTCCTTTTCTAAAGTATTTGTGTATGATAGGTATTCAAATACTTGTATTTATTTAATGTATGATAGATGGAAGAGCTGAAGAAGTTGGTGGAAGAGGGGAAAATAAAGTACATTGGCATATCTGAAGCTAGCCCCGACACGGTAAGGAGGGCACACGCTGTTCATCCGATTACTGCTTTACAAATCGAGTGGTCGCTTTGGACTCGTGATGTTGAAGAAGAAATAGTTCCCCTTTGCAGGTTTATCTTCTACCTTGATTCTTGAATCATCAAAACTTAAAAAACCGAAGTTATTTGGATTGAATGCGTATCGATATGGATATGTGTTCAATGTGGATACATTCAAAGTTTATAAAAACTTTCCATACATTCAAAGTGTTCAACAATGCAGGGAACTTGGAATTGGGATTGTTCCATATAGTCCCCTTGGTCGTGGTTTCTTTGGCGGCAAAGCGAAGGAAGCTATCTCTGGAAATACTTCTCTGGTATGGAAACTCACCTTATCATGGCTTTAACCTATACTTGAACACGTATTCGTAAGTGTTGGATACAAATATGTGTCCGAAAAAAGTACACTTTGATTTTTCTTTTAAGTTCCTTTTTCCCATTTATATGGAGGATCATACCCTCATATCTATATCCAGATATGTGTCAAACACATGATGTACATGGAATGAAAAGTTTGGATAACATAGAATCTTGTACAATGTCAATAAGTTTGATTAACTCTTTACAAATATCTACTTTTTAAAGGGAATGTTCCCAAGGTTTCAAGGAGAAAACTTGGACAAAAACAGGATCTTATATTTGAAAGTAGAGAAGTTGGCTGAAAAGCATGGATGCACAGCTGCACAACTTGCACTTGCCTGGGTTCTTCATCAAGGGGATGATGTTTCCCCTATTCCTGGTAAGTCACATTCAATCATTTTCAACTTGGACTCGGCGGTGTCAGACATAGATATGCTATGTTACTCGGATTTGAGTGTTGGACACAAATGTTTGTCTGACACGAGTATGTTCGATTTCCCGTTACCTATATCCGGATAATTTCTTGAAGCATCATAGAGAATATGTACCTGAAAAACCTTGAACCAAAAATGATCATAGCTATTAACACTTTGTTTTCACTTCTTGCAGGAACAATCAAGATAAAAAATCTAGATAGCAACATCGAATCGCTGAAAGTAAAGCTGACAAAAGAGGATCTGAAAGAAATTTCAGATGTGATCCCAATCCATGAAGTTGCAGGGGCTTCTATTCCTGATCGTTTAAAGCAATTCACTTGGCAATGTGGCAATACACCACCAAAGAGGAGCACCTAGGTGTTTATAAACAAAATTTTGTGTTTTGGTGAATGGATTTCCCAGGAAACAGCAGCCAAAGACTGAATGAAGCATTGGATTACTACTAATGGGGAGTTCAGAGAGAGCTGAAGCTTGCATTTCCTAAATAAAACGAATTTCTCTCGGTGATATATGAAGATTGCAATCTCTCTATTTGTTTGTATTTTTTCTGGTTGCCCTTCCGATTCTCAGGGCTTTGCCATGTTATATTTTAGGTGTTTTAATTTTTTTTTGTTTCAGTTTAGAAATGGTCTTATCTAAGTTCCTACATGTTTTACTCGGATCAATGATATTCTATTTTAAAGTATCAGCTCGATTCAAAATAAATATCAAATTATTCAAACTTATATTCTCGTATTCCACATTAAACTTGAATATCTAAACATGAACTTGAATTTATATGTTTCCATGTTTGATAAAAATTATTACAAAAACAATACTATTAAGCTCAAGCATTAAGATACCTGAACATACTTGAAAGTTGCTGAAATTTGACCATGACAAAATAATTCTTTTAATAGGAATAAATATTAAAATTACCCATGAACGGTCAAATGTGTAAAATTATACATGAACTTTGATTTTGTGCAATAATATACATGAAGTTTTGATCTCATTCAATTTTCATAAATTATTAAACTAATTTTGGCATAGCATCACTTGTCATTTTACATTTAAATATTGCGTACATAAATAACTATATTTATCTAATATAAAAATAAATAGATGTATTAATTTTTTTTAAATGTGTGTAATTGAATTAAAACTAAAGTTTCATATATACAATTGCACTAAATTAAAGTTTATATGTTATCAATGGAGTAATTTGGTGAAAGAGTTGGAAAAAAAATTAAAACTTTTAAAAATATAGGTTTAAACAAAAAAAATTAAAAAAAATTAAAGGTTTAATTTACATTTTTTTTCAACAAAATGAAATATAACTAAATTTTTTGAAATTTCAGGAAGGAAGCTTGATGAAAACTTTGAAAAATTATAAGAGGAGATTTATTTAAAAAATATTTAAAAAATTTAAAATGAAATTTTAAAAATTTGTGGCAGTTCATTTTTTTTAATTAAGTTAAGGTGATTACAAGTAATATCTGTTTTAAATATATTCTCAATCATTTGACAATAAATGTTGTAGTTGTTGGTATTCGAACTCCTAACCTCTAAAAATAACAATTTTTCATTTAATCACCTAACCTATTCCTAACCCTCCGTCTATAGTCATTCACCTACCACCAAGAGCACAAATTTTATAAAATCAAAGCAAAATCCAACCAATTGAGGCATTGCTGTCATCAATCAATCCGAAATCTGACCAAAGAAAGTAGATAGAAAAGGGCTAAAATAGAACACCCAATTTCGATCTTCTCCTCCCATTCAACAAAAACCGATGGCCTCCTTATCCCTCCACCACATCTCCACCACCCCCTTTGTCCGACGCGCCACCCCTCTCAACCTATGGACCCGAACCCAGAAACCATTCTCCATCAGGTCCCAATCTGCTCCGCTCCTTTCCCAAGATGATCTCAAAAAACTTGCAGCTGACAAAGCGGTGGAGTCAGTCAAGTCAGGCATGGTCCTAGGCCTGGGAACAGGCTCAACGGCAGCCTTTGTAGTTGAGAAACTGGGTCACCTCCTTTCAACCGGTCAACTTTCCAACATCATTGGGATCCCAACTTCAAAAAGAACCCAAGAACAAGCTGCATCGCTCAATATCCCCTTAACCACCCTTGACTTGCATCCCCATATCGATCTCGCCATTGATGGCGCCGATGAAGTCGACCCCAACCTCGACTTAGTTAAAGGCCGTGGGGGTGCACTTTTGCGTGAGAAAATGGTTGAAGCGGCTTCCTCGTCTTTCATTGTAGTGGCTGATGATAGTAAGCTTGTTTCTGGGCTTGGGGGGAGTGGTTTGGCTATGCCTGTTGAAGTCGTGCAGTTTTGCTGGAAATATAACTTGGTCAGACTTGAAGGGTTGTTTAAAGAGTTAGGTTGTGAAGCAAAGTTGAGGTTTGCAGGGGATGGTAGTGAAAAGCCTTATGTAACTGATAATGGGAATTACATTGTGGATTTGTATTTCAAGAATCCAATTAAAGATGGGTTTGCAGCCGGGAAAGAGATTTCTGCCATGGAAGGTGTAGTGGAGCATGGGTTGTTTTTGGGGATGGCTACCTCTGTTATTATTGCTGGGAAGACCGGTGTGGAAGTTATGACCAAGTGATTCAGACAAAGGTGAGGTGGAACTTTCATTGTTTCAATTTATTGCACAAATTTTGGATTTTGATGTTCTGTAGTGTAGAGTGTAGACTGTAGAGTAATTGAACAATTTGGGATTTTGGAAATAAAATGGATGAACTGGTCAGTGATTATCTAGTTTCAATGTTCCTGTGGTTATTTTTCAAGTTCTTGGGCATTTTGTTGCAAAGATATGGATTTTGATTCTGTGTGTGTTTGGTTTTGCGGTGGTAGAATTGATTTTGGATCAACCTGATTTTATAGAATTGATTTTGTGTAAAACTGATTTTAAAATATAGTGTAAAAATCATGACGAAATGCAAAAGCTACTTTTATCTTGCTTCTCTTAGAATCACATTTGATGTCCAGAATTGATTTTAAAATTTTAAATCCAAACATGTGAGCACGACGTTCGAGGCCAAAAATTCCGTTGAATCATTGAGATTATGGAACATTGTAGAATGTGGAATGATTGGGATTATGGTATTGCCTGCTTTGGTTCTCATGCAGTTGTTTGTTTTCATTTTTCAAACATGTTATATATACAAGTAATGAAAGTGAATCATTTAGCATCATGACTAGGAATCAAATAGCTTATAACATGACATTTTCAGACAGATTCGTTGCCTGTCTGGTTTCCATGAGTCATCCAATATGAAGCCATTAGCATATATAACACGAGGTTTCCAGGGTGAATCCTTCAACATCATGCCTTTCTGGTATTGCCTGCCTTGTTGCTGGTTGTGGTTGGTTTCCATTGGTCATCCAACATTGTACAACTGAAATAGAAACAATGAAACATTGAACTTGAAAGCACCAATATTAAACACCCTAAACAATATTAAAATTCTTAAAGAATCAATCTTAAAAGTCCTTAAAAATTTAACAGTGTTTCAAGTTCAATGTGTGTTGATTCTTTAAAATTCTTAAAGAATCAATATAAAATTTTTAACAATGTTTCAAGTTCAATGTTTTTAGAAGGGAAGAAGATGAAGTTTAAGATTTAAAGGACTAAAATATTGTGATATTTAAATGTTGAGAGCTAAAATTTTAAATTTAAGAACAAATTAAAATAAAATATAAATGTTTAAAGGTTAAATTTGTTATTATACAGATTTTATTAATTGCCACGCCATTAGCCGTTTATTTTTTAATGGAATTGGATCGATTTGTTAGTCGCGATTAGTCGAGAGGCCTATTTGTAACTTCTCATAGTCAGGAGACTCAACAAAGAATTGAGTCATAATCAATGGACCATTTATGTAATTTACCCACATCTTTTATAGAAAATATATCAATTATCTATTAAAAATTATATCAACTTTAAATAAACATATTAACAAACGAACTTATAAATGAATTAATAAACGAGTTTATAAATAATCATGAACTCTCAAAAAAGTTTGTTCGTAAGGATAGACACACAGGCACATACATCTTCAAATTTGTTCATCTAATAATTAAATAATTTATTTTTATGGCTTAAGGGTGCCAAAAGCCCCTAGTCTTTAAAAAAATCAAATAAGTCTTTAAATTTTAATATTTAATTAATGTGTCCTTTTAACCGACGAAATCATTCATTAATCGTGATTGTGTTGACGTAGTGGTTTATATTAAAAAAATGATGACGTGACATAGAGGTTTAATTGATTTTTTATAAGTTTGAAGGTTTAGTTGGGTTTTTATAAAGTTTTAGAGCTTATGTCATTTTTAAGCAAAAATAAAAGATTAAAATGCTATAAAAATAAATATTAAAAATTACTACAAATAAAAAAAATTAAAAATATAAAATATATAATCATTATAATAACAAAATAAGATTAAAACTATGTTCTAACATGATTATTTTATTGATGATCCTAGTAGTAAAAGATCTAAAGTACAATCTAATACGTATGGTGTAAATCCATAACACAAAACAATTGCATCATTTTTATTTGATTAAAACAATTTTCTTGATATTTAAATTAGAAAATAAGAAAATTTGTGAAACACCCTTGTTTCTAAACAAAAAGAATATACTTAAAAAATAATTTGAGAAGAAGAAAAATAATTTTTAGAGGTAAAATTAAAATAAGTGTCCTACAACAACTTTATGGTCCTTGACTAAAGTTTTTTTTCCCTGAAATTTCTAATTACTTTTTTTATGTTTTTAATATTTTAGCTTTTAAATTTTAAATAATTTTAATTGTTTTTTGATTAAAAAGTTTTTTAAGAAACCAATTAAGCACTCGAACTTTTTAAAAAATTAATTAATTTTTGTGACACATCATCATTCACATATGAATTGTCACATCAGCGTCATAATACTTAATAACGAATTTTATCGCTCAAAAGAGCACATCAAAATTTTTGAATTTAAAAGTTTAATTGAAAAAAAAAATCAAGGACTTAATTATTTTTTACTTAAAAGTTTAGGGTCTTTGGCACCCTTAAGCCTATTCTTTTTATTGTCGTTTACTTAGATTAAAACTTAAGCCATAACGTTTGAGAAACTTAAATTTTGACTAAATTTAGGGTTAAAAATGATTTTTTTTAAAATTTAAGGGTGAAATTAAAAATAAACTTTTTTAGTAGTGACCATAACGTTCAATTTTTAAAATTGAAGACCAAAAATGTACATGAGATAAACGTAAGTGGCTATTGCAGTAGTTTACCCTTATTTTTTATGCTGCCAATTCAGCAAGCCAACAACGTTTAACAGCAACAAACGACTGAGTGTTCAAAAATTTACACACCGGAAACTTAAGTGACCTTACTAGTCGTTTTTAGAATCGATGACAAACTTTGTACTGAAGGAACATAAGTGACTATTTCAGTAGTTAACCCTATTTTATTTGATAAAATGTTTATAAATTATTACTTAAAATTTCTCCACTCATAAATCGAAAGATATTAAGTGTTTAAACATTCTCAGACTAATTGAACTAAACTCAATCAATGGACAAATTATGTTCCTAGTTTAAGTAATATACGAGTACTATTTTTCACTCAATACATTCGTTTGAGTACATTATGATTTGTATTACCTACTATACCAAAAATAAACAACAAAAGAAGAAAGTGTTTATGAACAAAAAACTCAGAATTAATTAACCCACCCTACGCTAGAGATCCAATCTACAAGCCAGTGGCAAGATTGGAGAGAAACCAAAATCAGAGCAAATTAGATTTACAAAAAATAAATAAATATCCTTATCAGTACCCAAAAGATAAAACCTTTACATTGAGAGATGGTGACCAAAACAGAGGAGACCCAATTGAATAGGCTAGAAAACCAGGTAGATAATGGAGGGGGAGGTGCTTGGGAGTACATTTGCCTTGCCGGGAAGCTCAAAGTTAGGCGTCCGGAGAAAGTCTTGAAATATGGTTTATCCATCTTAAACGATTCCAAGAAAAGATATGCTCTTGGCCCTGAACGTTAGTGTTGTTTCCTCTCTTCTTTTACCTTCTTTGGTTGATTTGTGAAATTGGGTTTTGCTTGAATTTCATGATTTTCAAGTTTTTGGTCTGATTTGTTTAGCTGTTTTAATTGGTTTTTGTAATTGGGTTTGTTTTGGTTTTATATTTTAGTTTTTCAGTTCTTTTATCGGTTTTGCTTGAATTCTTCAACTTGAAGCTTTATGAATTGCTTCCTCTGTCGTTGATTTGCTTGAATTTAAAACTTAAAACTTTATGATTTATTTTTTATGAATTAGGATTGAAGATTTTTATTTATATTGAGTGAGATATTAATTGTAAGCCGGTGTAATTGGGTATAAATTGAAAGTGAAAAGCTTGATTTTGAATTCGTATGTATTAGAATAATAATTAGCTTGGTAAGAAAGTCAGGTTAAGTTTGCATTATATTGAATTCTCAGCTGATGTTTTGAGAAGTAATACAAAATAGTTAGGAAACCTTGATGATGCACAATTTGTAATGCCTTGTACTTTTGAGACATTTTGTTAGTTTAATACACGCACTTAGATATATGAACTTGTTTTAGTTTTATACATTTTTCATTTGCTGTGACATCATCCAGTGATATTGAGTTTCATACACCACTGAGGGCAATACGCGTTTGAGAACCAGTGTTTTTTAATCTTTCGGAATCTGATTTTCTGTGTTGCATTCAATCCTGTCTATTTACGACTAGTTGCCAACTTATGTTTCTCATTGCTTCACTTAATTTATAGAATGTTTTTTGTAAACAGTTATAGTTACTAACAACTAGTTATATCTTGATGCAGAATGGACTCTATATGAGCAGGTAGCTGTTGCTGCTATGGATTGCCAATGTCTTGATGTTGCAAAGGTACAAATTTTGTTTCTGAGTTTTTCAATTTTGGATTGCTTTTAAGTTTTTTGTTTCTATATTATGTTAAGTTAGTTTTTGCTTTAAAGAAATAATTTTTGAGATGGAGATCTTGCATTTATGTATAAAACTATTTCTATTCTTTTACCTATTTAATTATTGATTGTGCCACAAGATTGACCGGTCTCATTGTTGATCTGGCTTCTCTTTCCAACATGTTAAGAAAAATTTCTTTTTGATTGAAAGAGTTCTTTAAGGCGGTGCTTGTTCTTACAGTTTTCTCATGCTTTATAAAGCCATTAGTTACAAAGATATGACTTTAGCCTGTTTGATCATTTATGTGCAAAATAGTGTAACGATTACGAAATATTGTTGGTTTTGGCTTCACTGAAACAGCTCTTATGCTTATCTGTATATTACTTTTGTTTCTTGAATCGCAGTGCTTTTTAGCGTATCTGCTTTGATAGTTGACTTTCAAAGTTACCTGTCTTAGATTGGTACAATTTAATGTTGCAGGATTGCATAAAGGTTTTACAGAAAAAATTTCCAGAGAGCAAAAGGGTTGGTAAGTATACATGACATAACTGTATGTTTTATGTTTCCAGTTTGTGTGACACAAAGGGTATGTATAGTTTGGTACTAATTTATGCTACGGATTCAGTGATTTGTGACCTCACATTCATGGTGTACCTTTTGATTGTTGACACTTGAATTAAGCTTCTTCTGAACATCTCAGCCGATATTTTAAACTAAACCTTGTTAGTGTTATTGCTTGAATAAGGATGGACAAACTCAAACTGTTGTTATATTAGTATGGGTTCCGAAGGATGCTGCTGACGGTATTCATTTGCTCTGAACATTTGGTGGCCTACTGATTTTGTTTTTTAATGGTCTACAGGCAGGCTGGAGGGCATGTTGCTTGAAGCAACAGGATCACGGGCTGAGGCTGAAAAAGCTTACTCGAGTCTTTTAGAGGACAATCCACTTGATCAAGTAAATTCTGCCACCACTCTTCTGACCACCGCTCCCCCTTCTTTATCTCTTTCCTAAACCGTAACGGTGTTCCTTTTTTACTGAGAAATATAACGGGCTATTTCTTTTATAAAATACAAATGAAATCAACGATAACAAATCCTATCCTGTGCAGGTAATACATAAGAGGAGAGTAGCCATGGCAAAGGCTCAAGGAAATATTTCAGCGGCTATTGAGTGGCTTAATAAATATCTTGAAATGTGAGATATCTAGGAGACCTCTCATCCCTCTCTCTTCCTTTCCGCAGTTACTCATCTTTTTGTTTGTCATTTATCGGTTATTTTTCCTAATTCGATACTATCCAAAAGCGCAAATGTCACTCAGTTTTCCTTTTTCTCTTTTGCTAGATTTATGGCGGATCATGATGCTTGGAGAGAACTTGCAGAGATATATGTCTCCCTTCAAATGTGAGTTTTAATTTATAGGCTTAATATTATCTACTTTTATGTTTCCAATTGTAAAATTGCAGCGATTCAAGCTTTTTGTTTGGTTGATAAATCAGGTACAAGCAAGCTGCATTCTGCTATGAGGAGCTTATTTTGTCTCAACCTACAGTTCCCTTGTATCATCTGGCCTATGCTGATGTGAGTGTCATCTTTATTATATTTAGAAACTTAAGATACATAGGCTCTGGGATGAGTGTCAAAATACAAGTATGTATCCGACACGGGTATGCTCATTTTTTTGAAGAGGATTGTACCTCCATACCCATGTCCATATATGTAGGATATGGATATTTAAGGGACAGTGAAGCCTTGAACTGACATAATTAGAAAATGGGATGCAATTTCATTTGTAGTTTCTCAAATTCCAAGTTTACTAGAGAATAACATTCTCCTTTTAAATTCCCTTCTTTTAGTATATTCTCCTTAGTGATTGTGTACTGTGCTTTTCATCAACAGGTACTTTACACAATTGGCGGGCTCGAAAATCTTCAGATCGCGAAGAAATACTATGCATCGACTATTGACTTGACTGGGGGCAAGAATACCAGAGCACTTCTCGGTATTTGCTTGGTAAGCTTCTCTTTTCGTGCGTGAACTTTCATCTGTATTCTAACTAAAATCTTATTGGAAAAAAAAAGAAAGAAAGGTTTTTCGAATTTGATCTTGCTGACTCGAAGATTGAATCCTCTTGTTCAGTGCACTTCCGCCATCAGACAGCTTTCGAAAGGACGGAACAAGGAAGACAAGGAGAGTCCAGAGCTGCAGTCTTTGGCAGCAAAAGCCTTGGAGAAAGACTACGAACAAATAGCCGATGATAAACTCGGCTTGCTTACTTGTGCTTTAAGAAGTTTGAAAATTTAGTGTTAGCCCAAATGACATTGATCCAAAGCTTTTGATTATCACCCCATACTTTGAAATTGAAAATGGGGTCCAGAGATAATCTTCAAAATGTTTCAATCTTGGCTAAATTCAAGTTTGTTATTCATGTGTTTTAGAGATGGTTATGGGTAGTGCAATTTGGACATTTTTAGATCTTTTCTATTTTTTTGTTTGTTTGTTTTGATGTGAGATACTTTAACTGTTATCTATAGCAGATGTAAACACAATATTCAGATATTCGATATATGAATTTATACTAATGCAATTTATGCAAATATGGATTAGGAATTGGATTATTCGATATTTTCTCTCTTTTTATTGTCCTAAGTTAGTTTACTTTTCATTTTAGTTTAACAAAAATCCCCAGTCCTCTCAGTATTGCCAAAATAATAGTTTAGAGGTTTATTTTGCCCAAACTATAGTTTAAAGGCTTAAAACAGAAAAAGGATATAGTTTGAGGGTTTTTTTGGTTTAAGCCTTTTTAAAATTATAAAATGATAGTTCGTTTAAAAAAATACAAAAAGAAACATTATAAGATCCATAAGAAAACATAAATCCATTATGAGAATACACTAAAAATACTTTAAAAAAACACCCCTCCAATATCTATCTTGATAAGCTATTCCTCTTTATTTTATTACACCTCTAAATTTTCTTAAATTCAATCCTCTATCTTTAAGCACGCTTTTAGAAAAAAAATAAACCGATATCTATTTTTTATGATCTATTATAGGAAAATTTTACAGCGCTCGACGAGCACCGATGAGCACCATTAACGACGAGCACCGATGAGTATTATTAATTTAATTATAAAGATTTAAAATTAAAAGGACTCAACACATAATTATGAATTATTTAAAAATAAAAAAAATAATTAATTAAAATATATTATTTTATTTTTAATTTTTTAAACATAAATCAAAATACTTATCTACCCCTAAATTACAAAACTTTAAGTTTTGTTCATTTAAAATTTAAGTTACCGATGTCGCCGCCGTCTCTACTGCCTCTTGCCGTTTCCATTTTCAACTAATCGTTTCTTCATTCCAAATCCTAACCGACATTAATTTTAAGGTTGAGATCCAAGTTTTTTATTTCGACTAATTGTACGACAAGAAAATTGTTCTTTTGGCCAACTTCCTCGTCCTTCCTGGTTGCGCACTTACCCCATGATTAAATGGTCGAAGGTTCGAGTGTGGTTGGCAGCCGTGCAAGGACGAAGCTACAGCTTCAATAGGAAGGGCTGTGGTTGCACACTTACCTCATGATTTTTTGTATTTTTTTTGAAAAAATTAGGATAATTGTGAATTTACCCTTATTTTTCAAAATTTATGTTTTATCTCCTTCAACTTTAAATTTTGGCTCTGACCCTGCAGTGGTAAAGATGATGAATGTAGAAGATAATGATAATAATTTAAATTTTTTTCTTTTGCGTTAGAATTTTAAAGTTCAAATTAATCGTTTCTTTATTCATAAATCTTCCCAAAATCCTAACTGACGGGAGGTGGCGGCTGCTTAAATTTCAAATGAACAATAATTAGTGTTTTGTAATTTAGGGGTAGATAAGTATTTTGATCTGTTTAAAAGAAAATTAAAAATAAAATAATATATTTTAATTAATTTACCTTTTATTTTTTAAATAATTTATAATCATACGGTAAGTTCTTTAAATTTTTAATCTTTATAAATTACATTAATGGTGTTCATCGGTGTTCGTCGTTAGTGGTGCTCATCAGTACTCGTCGAGCGCCGTAGACTCATCCTTTATTATAATATTAAATTAACATTAAAATATTTAATATAATTTAATTATTATATAATAATAATTAAAAAATTAATTAGATGAAATTATAGTAGTACTGAAATAGACTTTCTATTTATATTAAATTATACTTTACTATTTTAAAATTGATTTTCACTTCATTAGTATTACAGTTGTATATAAACTAAAACTAATATTTTAAATTAAACAGCATAGGAAAATCATTTAAAAACACATTTTTAGTATTATTTGTAACAGGTGTTGCTTTCATAAAAAAATAAAAAGATAAATAAATTTGATTTTATCAAAAAATAATAATAAAAAATATGAAACGGCGTCGGTCTAGTTCTTTTACAACACAGCGATGAGCCACAGTTCTACTCCCCCTGCCAGTCCTTCCTTTTGACTTATTGGTTTTCAGTTTCCCGTTTAGTTTTTCTAGAAAGATTTCCCCTCTTTTTAAAATTTTATTATAATTTTCCAGGAAAACTTTTACCAAATTTTGCACCTCCTAAGAAATCTCTCTCTCTTTCACCGATTGATTTTTCCGATTCTTTCTTCTTCTGCTACTACTCGGTAAGTCCGAAGCTTCACTCTTTCTCCGATCATTGACTTATTGCGATTCCTACAACTTTTATATTTTAGTTGGATTTTTTGTTTTAACGGAAGATCGTTGAATCCGTTGTATTTCTTTGATTATTTTTTGTTGTTGCATTAATTGGCTACTTTTATATTTTTTGGTTGATTTTATTTTTCAATTTTCAATGAGTTCATCGCATTTTTGAAATAAGAAACTAAATGTTAGTTCTAAGTTGCAATTGTTAAGATTATAGTAATTTTGAAGCTGCTGTGCTACTTGTATATTTAATTGAGACGAAATTTGTTTTTTAAGTAGGATTGCTACTATTTTATTTTTAAAGAAATGTTAATTATCAGTTAAATGCAGACAACTGTGATCTATTTTGGTAAATTTCAGGTAGTTTTATCCTTATTTAGTTGAGTTTTTTTTTTTGAATATAACTTTGCTTGTTCTTATTTAGTTGAGTTTTGGTTGTACAGGGTTAGATTATCTAACTTAATGTATTGTATTCAAAGATTCAGTATTTAGAGAGCACGGAACTATAGGGTCGTAAAGTTTTTAATTTGCATTTGACTGACTGTGTAGAGTTCACTGCAATGCATCGAGTGGGCAGTGCAGCAAACAATGGCAATTCTAATCGCCCTCGTAAGGAAAAGAGACTGACCTATTTATTGAGTGATGCCAATGACACAAAGGTGAATTATTTTTATGTTCTCTTTCTCTTTTTTTACTTTCCTTTTTTTTGGTTGGGGTGGGGGGTGGGAGGAGTAGACAAGTCATCCTCGATGTGTATTTGGACATCTTGAGGAATTTGCGTTTTAAGATTTTATTATGATTCTAGTTTGTTTATGATTATTTTTTACTGTAGTGCTGCATTTTAGTTTATTGGTGTTACTGCTTTTTTAGATTTTATCTGAATTCTAGTCTGTACTTTTAGCTTGTTTTCAGGCAATCTTAACTATCAAATAAATAAAGATAATTCTAGAAGCTTGTGTTTGTTTATATGTGGATTCTTATGTGGGAGCATTAAAATTCATGGGTTGTCCATAGAATAACCAGTTGATCGTGTATGTATTTCTGTTTGTATCCTTGTGTAGATTCTAATGCCAGGCCATACTGCCTTTCATCATATTGGGTAAGAAATGCTTATTTATATTTTCTATGCCAATAAACTTGGCATTTTAATCTATTTGGGGTCGAATTTGTCAGCTTCCTTCTCCAAGACAGTGCTGTCGGGTGTCAGCATTGGATACTTTTTACGGTTAGGAAGAATGTTATGCTAAATGAAAGTGATGGCCTGTGTTCTCAGTTATTAATTCTTTATATTAACCAAGCGTCCATCGTTAATTTAGGACCTTTTTGCAATAAAAATGGATTCTTCTCCTATTCATTTGGTTTTTATTATAAGCAAAAATCCATTATCTTGGATGGTACTCGACAGTTTTATCAGTTTATTTTTGGTACAGTCACTTGGTACTGATGGTTCTGTACTTTGGCATGTTGTCTAGCAGCATTGTGCTGGTGTAAATTGTTTGGCTGTCCTAAAGTCACCTGTCTCTACTGGTTGCAACTATCTCTTCACTGGAAGCCGTGACGGTACGCTTAAGAGATGGACATTGGGTGAAGATGCTGCCTCTTGCTCTGCCACATTTGAGTCACATGTTGATTGGGTACATCTTTTTTCCCCATGAGTCTTTGCGTTTGGATATGTGCATGACCATCATAGTCATACTTTGGCTGATAATCTTTTATTGACAATTTGCGGTTGAAAGGGTGCGAAGATTTAACTTTTTTTCAATTTTTAGTCTGCTATAACCATATCTTAATGTATTTGTCAAATTTGAATGGACGCTTATTAACCAGCCTGCTCAGAAAAAGGAAAAATCTATAGCAAGTGTTCAAATTGTACATCACTTTTAAATGTAAAATACACCATCCAATCATTGAAGGTAAACGATGCTGTAATTGCTGGGGAAAATATAATTGAGAATAAAGCAATTCCTTGTTATGCAGGTAAACGATACTGTAATTGCTGGGGGAAATACCCTTGTTTCCTGCTCGTCAGACACCACATTGAAGGTTTTCTGTCAATTAATGCAGTGCTTCTGGCTGTTCTATTTTTGACTAATTTCATGAAGTACTGACATGCTCTTTTCTTTGGTTATAACCAGACATGGAATTGCTTATCTTATGGAACTTGTACCAGGACTTTCCGCCAACACTCTGACTATGTTACATGTTTAGCTGCAGCTGAGACAAATGTAATTCTTGTGCCGAATTTTCTCTAGATTTTATTAGCTAATGAAAGCTTCCTTAGTCCAATGTTGTTATATAAGTTTCGTGTTTAATTTGGCAGCATAGTTTGTGCTTCAAGGTATGGTGTTTATAATTTTGAAGTCACATTCTGATTCTTTTTCTGTGCCATACTTTTTAGACCAATGTGGTTGCTTCTGGGGGCCTTGGTGGAGAGGTTTTCATATGGGATATTGAAGCTGCAGTTACTACACTTTCAAAGTCAAGTGATGAAATGGAAGATGGTTGTTCCAATGGCATCAATGGTTCTGCAAATTTATTAACAACATCAAGTCTGCAAAAGGTTAGTTCAAATAGCAACACTAGTGCAAACACAACTCGGTGTCACGGGTACGTCCCCATCACTGCCAAAGGCCACAAAGAGTCAGTCTACGCATTGGCAATGAATGCTAGTGGAACAGTTCTTGTCTCTGGTGGAACTGAGAAGGTAGTTTTTACTTCCTACTGAATTCAAGTTTTCTGACAGTAACATGTTTCTCTCCACTTATGACATATTGGAAGAGATGATCTTATCTTGACCTCTGGTGGTAATTTTTTTATCATTTTGATATTTTGATTTATTAAACAATTTCAGTAGTAACCTGAATTTCCTGTCTCATTCTCATATAGGTTGTGCGAGTTTGGGATCCAAGAACTGGTTCGAAGACTATGAAGCTAAGAGGGCATATAGATAACACTAGGGCTCTGCTCCTGGATTCTACTGGCAGGTTGGTGCTATGAATTCATCTCGTCAGTTCTTAGTTCTGAGTTAAAATAGAATTAGCTTGGTGTTAGTTGGTGGCCTTACACTTATGGAGCTTGATCATGCATCACGAGATACATTTTTTTGTCTGATACTTTATCTTGCAACTGCGGTACTGTTAGCACTTGGGACAATCTGGTTGGTTGGTTCATTGGTTGGAAAATTTTGGCATCCCCCATTGTCCCTTGATGCAAAATATTTTGAGAACAATGGTGATGGTTGGATTGTGGAAACTAAACCTTGTTATAGCTGTATATAGATGTACATGTCCATATTTGTTTTCAACCGCAACATGGCTTTCTTGTGACTTTGGAATGAATACATTTCCTTTGAACATATCTGGAAGTTTATTGTTGTCTGATAGGTTATTCCCTTGATTTACTGTTGTCGAATTATGTTATTTAAGTGTAGGCTCTCCTGTTCTGTATTTATTTTATTAGTGAAGTTTTTGACACATTTTGAATTCTTTCAGATATTGTTTATCAGGGTCCTCCGATTCTATGATCAGGTACACCATTTGTTGGTTAGCTGTTTTATATGCACATGCCATTTTCAAGCAGAAAGAATCCAAGGCCTTGTCTTTTAAATGATTCATTTTATTTTGTAGGCTATGGGATCTTGGTCAGCAACGTTGTGTGCATTCTTATGCGGTGCATACAGATTCTGTTTGGGCACTTGCAAGCACCCCGACATTTAGTCATGTTTATAGTGGTGGTAGAGATTCTTCTGTAAGTACATATTCATGCCAAACCTTTTTAATGGACATTTTATCATTTTTTACATTTAGTCACGTTTACCCTTTCTAATGGGATTTAGATTTGGATGTGCTGCCACTGTTAACAGTACTTGTGAGTGATAATTTAATGGGGAAGGGTTTAATTTGATAATGAGTTTATGCGAGTCGGATTGGAAGCATTTAAGGTTGGTTTAAGATTGAAGCCAATGCCTGAAATTATAGAGTAGGAAGAAGAATAAGTGATTTAGGCTTCAGATCTAGAATCCCCTAAACTTTGCTCTAAGGTAAGGGTTGGCAATTCAGTTGCTGAAGTTCTAAAAAAAGTTGTTTAGTAACTGAAGTCAATCATGCTCATTTATTGATTCCTAGTAATAATATTCATACAAATACAGGGGATGCAAAGTAGGAAACTTCCAAGTTTGACTTGGTAAAAAATTACAACATCTAAACAATGAATAAAATCCTAATAAGACAAACCCAAGTAAATATGATTCCTAAAATCAAATTCTTCAGTTCCTAATCCTATAAAAGTAAACTACCGATTTAAGAGGGGGAAATGAAATAAAGCCTTGCAAATCGATGAAATTTAATGTTAAGACTTGCTATGTCTATTATTGCTTAAATAAGCTCTAAAGTCTAAATCATTCTGGCATCAAATGAAGGCATATTTCTATATTTTCTTGGTTGGTAATCTTGACAATTCTTGACACCCTTGTCTGTTACTTCTAATATTTAGCTTTAACTCTTGACTTGTTCTTATTTCTATACGTACATCAGTTATATTTGACAGATTTGACAACAAGAGAAAGTATATTGCTTTGCACAAAGGAACACCCAATTTCACAGCTGGCATTGCATGATGATAATATATGGGTTGCAACGACAGATTCTTCAGTTGATAGGTGGCCTGCTGAAGGAAAAAATCCTCAGAAGGTCTTTCAAAGAGGTGGTTCATTCTTGGCTGGAAACATTTCTTTCTCGAGGGCAAGAGTTTCTTTAGAAGGGGCTGCCCCAGTAAGTATACCGTGTGTGTAATCGTGTATGTATATGTTTGAAATTATAGCAAAACACCTTGTTTATCAGTATGACAAGTTTGATCTCAAAATCCATCTTTCTCCTTTTCTTATTAATACTAGTTTTCTTATATGCTTGAATTTTAGTGAATTTGATGCTCTGCTCATTGAGTTAATGGTTCTGTTTCATTGGTTTCTTGCTCAACCAACCACAAAGAGAAAAGAACAAATATGAAATTTTCTTTTATGAACCATGATATGTTTTCTTTTTAAAGGATATCTCTTTGAAGTTTAGCTCTCTGGAATTTGTTTTAACATTTATTGTCTGTCCCTTTCCCTTTGCTGATGTTCTGACATTGTTGGGTATTGGCAGAGTCCTGTTTATAAAGAACCAATCTTTACTATTCCCGGAACCCCAGCAATAGTCCAGCATGAAATTTTAAATAACAAGAGGCATGTATTGACTAAGGTAAATGTGGTAGGACTTATATTCGTTGGATTTTGGTTTCAAAGTTTTTGTTTCGATATTTTCTTTTTTTATATTAATGCTTCTTTCACAGGATACTGTTGGTTCAATAAAGCTCTGGGATATAATCAGGGGTATTGTGATTGAGGACTATGGACAGGTGAGCTAGATTCTTTCCCCATTTTGTCTTCTTTTCTTGAGTTGAAGTGGGTTGCACTTTGCTTTTCACTTAGAGGTTGAGCGTAGATAAACAAACTTGTAGATGCACCATTATGTTTTTAGTTGTTTGTGTTTATCCATTTCTTTAATTTCAATGCCCAGGTTTCATTTGACGAGAAAAAGGAGCAGTTGTTTGAGATGGTGCGGTAACTATTTAGTTGAAATTACATCATTTGAACATAATGCATCTTTCTTTATTGGATTTACACTTGAATTTTGTTTAAAACCATTCTATTTCTAGGTAAGCATTCCTTCATGGTTCACATTGGATTCCCGGCTTGGAAGCTTGTCTGTTCATCTGGATACACCCCAATGCTTTTCTGCAGAGCTGTATTCTGCAGATCTGAACATAACTGGCAAGCCTGAGGATGATAAGGTATTTAATCTTTCCATTGGCTATGGCAATTTTCAGACACAGTATACGTGACATATCTCTCTGATTATTATATGTATCTGGTGTTGACTTGTCTTTGGCAGATTAATCTCGGTCGTGAAACCCTTAAAGGTCTGTTGGCTCATTGGATGACCAAAAGAAGGCAAAGACTTGGCTTGCAGACTTCGGCTGATGGAAATGTTTCATCAGGAAAAGATACTACCCCAAAAAGTATTGCTCATTCAAGAACTGAGGTTGATGGAAATGCTGAAAATGACCCCACGGTCTATCCTCCTTTTGAGTTGTCTACAGTTTCCCCTCCTTCAATTATCACAGAAGGTTCCCAAGGAGGTCCTTGGAGAAAGAAAATTACAGAACTGTATGGTACTGAGGATGAAAAGGACTTCCCGTGGTGGGTTTTGGATTGTGTATTGAATAATCAGCTCCCATCACCAGAGCACGCCAAGTAACTTCTCTAACCATATCAAACTTTCCTTTGCCTAATTAGATAGTAACTAACAAGTTTGCAACGAACTTTCATACATTGAACTGCTTATTGCCGCTTCCTTTGTCCATGTGCTTGCTACACTGGGATGAACTTAAAATGAATTGTTAGTTCACGATGTTTTTGTTTTGCCATGGCCTTTGTCATTATTGTTTAATATTTTTCTAGAGGACATCTGCTTTTCTCTTTATGTAGAAAAATAAATAAATTTGCTTCCTTTGTGTTGTTGCACTAATTCAGAACCGTGGATAATATTTATTTTTTGCAGGTGCAGCTTCCACCTTCAACCATGTGAAGGTTCAGCTGTTCAGATCCTCACACAGGGGAAGTTAACTGCACCTCGCATATTGAGAATACAGAAGGTAGGCTTGTTTGGTTATCTGCAGTACATGCAAATGCAATTTCTCATGGCATTTGTTTGTGCGAACTAGGAAAATGTTGTTTGCGTACAGATTTAGATCGCGTAAGGGTCAAAAGACTAATGTTAGGTTATTACAAATTTTATTTTAAGGCACATATAGTTACACTGATAGGACATTCACTTCCCTGTGGTTATGTAGGTTATTAATTATGTCAAAGAAAAGATGGTGCTTGACAAACCAATTGATAGTTTAAATACCATTGAAACATTTGGTCCCGGAATTGGAGGACAATTGCAGCATTCAGCAGTTGGAGACGGATTGCTTTGGCCTGGACTGAAGCCTTGGAAAAAGCCTCGGCATTCTATTGAGATTTTATGTAATAATCAGGCAAGTCATTTGCATATCGAATGCGGTGCTTGAAATCAACATGGTAAAATCATTTTAGCCAACTTGTTAGTTCAAGTTCAATCATAGTAAGCTAGTGCTACCGTGTGTTGCAGGTATTATCTCCTGATATGAGCTTAGCTACTGTGAGGGCTTACATATGGAAGAAACCCGAGGACTTGGTACTTAATTATAGAGTGATTCAAGGCAGGTGATTATTGGCTTCTTGGAGCAGGTCGGTTGGACACTTCTAACATAATAATACATACATGAATGTAAATTCTTTAGGAGACATTAGTTGCCATGATAAAAACAGGGAACTAAAAAGTTTTCGGGAGCGGAAGCATGCCGGTAATTCAATTCCCCCTGGAAATTCCATTAATTTAAAATGGAACCGGTGTTATCTTCATTTTGATCAGTAAATTATCATATCAGGTTGCAGGTTGGTCTCGGTATATTTGGGTGGAAATTGGCATGCCTTTTGTGAAGTCTTGGGAATTATATTGTTCATCTGATGCTGCCTATTATGATCTGAAGTGTGTATACATCATATATATATATATAAGGAAGCTTAATCCGAAAGAATCGGAATAAAATTTTCTTCTATTGATCGACCGATATAAACATCAACTACGCATTGAGTGATGAAGGTTTCGGATACGGTCATATGGGGGGCATTTCTCCACACAGAGAGAGATTGCTCTCTGATATTTTAATCACAATCTTGTATGAAACATCACATTGTCCACTTCTCAAATCCTCGCTCTTAAAAAAAATTGTTTAACACATTCTTATCACAATATCTTTAAAGATTTCAACGCAAGACACATGCTGAAGAACTTATGGGGAACACATAACATCGCTCATCAGCATCCATTATGATAAATTGCATAATTAACCGTAACTGTGAATCATAACCTTTAATTAGTATAATTCATTTTACAGGTTAATTCACCGAACCGCTAAAAATAATGATTAATAGTTATGGTTATAGTTACGAATTTTGACAAATAGTATTAAACTTTGATGAGTTATATTTCATATTAGAAAAAGTCGGCGAAGACCTTGAGTGACTTGTTCATGGAGTTAACTTGTGTAACTTGTGATACCAACTCATGGAAGTTTTTATTTAACTTATGTTTATTTTATGTTAGTTAAAGATTTTTCTTTAAAACTTTGATGGTGTATTGCCATGTGTTGAACGTTGTTAAAACTTAAAAATTTAAACTAAGTATGAAATTTATATATTTTGTGTTGTGTTGATTATTGATGTGAGCAACTCTTTGGGTGATGGTTCTCCCGTCGTTCAGATGATAGATACATGTCTTTGTTGTTTTTTCCTTTGGGATCTAGTCTCTGTCCCCTCTTTTTTGTATGCATGGCTCATTATAAGGGACTGGTAGGAGTGAGGACATGTGTCTCTCTCGAGAGACAAATATATTAGTAAGTTGGGTTCGTTGTAACTCAGACATTGACATGAATTACGTGACTATACATATAATCTGAATGACGTTTACAAATCAAATTCGTGACGGAATAACTCTGACTCTGTTAGTATTTTCGTAAAAGGTTGTGATTAGATACTCGCATGAATGTACTTCATCGATACTAACAAATAAGGACCAAACCTACTGAAGGAGACAAAATGGTATGAATTCCTTATTCCCATTCCTTGCTTGCAAACAATCTTCAAGAGCATTCCCCCCTCCCCCCCGTTTTTATTCATCTTTTTCTTCTTCTTCTTCTTGTATTTAACTAATCCCAAAGCTTCCCATAAGTGCTTTAGTCAAAAGAGTCTTTTGATATTCTCCAAACAAATATCAGGATTCGAACTTTAAATTTAATAAATGTCTATGTTTAAACCAAATACGGAGTTGGATATTAGATAACATTAGTGGAAAGCGAGTTGGAACAACAAGGTGAAGGGAACAAGAGTTGTAGGAATCTTGGTTGAAGTAGAGAGAGCATGGGAGGCCCTTTTTTGAAGGTGTGGAGAACAAATGCAGATAGTGGATTCCTGTAACCCAAGTCACAAAATTCCTTCAAAACTTTTTAAAATACGTGGAATAAGATTCTTGCCAGTAGGGACAAATATCATGAATTCTCACAAACAAAATTAATGGATCAATTCCAGTACCTAATGCAAGATAAATAATACTAATACTAACCTACACGTCACGTTTATTGTATTTACGGACATAATAAATATGTGCAGTGACCTGCCGTGAAGAAAATGGAAGGGCGAAGGAAGCTGGGTGAATAGGGTGTCACTTAACACCAAAAAATTATTATATATTTTATATAAGAGATGGAAATTGATACTATTTACAGCTTAGAGGAATACAAATAGGGGAAGCGCTGCAAATGCAAATCCAAGCGCATAGAAGGTTGCATCAGCAACTCGAGGTACATAACGATATTAAGTTCCATCGGAGACTTAAATTACGAAGGCGGGTGTGTTTTTGATCGTTCGTTACGGGCAGGTACAGCGACATTTACAGCTTCATATCGAGGCGCAAGGGAAATGCTTACAGTCGGTGCCGGAGAAAGCTCAAGAGACACTCCATGGACAGAAATTGGGCACCAGGGGATGGAAGCGGCCAAAGTTCAGCTATCGGAAATGGTTTCGAAAGTGTCGAACCACTGCCTGTACTCAGGATTTTCGGATTTGAAAGAATTACAAGGTTTATACCATCAATCTTCAAGTTACAAACAGTTTGATCTCAATGGTCTTAGTTGGAGCTGAAGATTGAGATTCTTGGTGAAGAAATTTGCTCTTCTATATGATTCAAACCGAAATCTAGATTGCTTCTTACATAAAATTTAGATATTTGAAGTTAGATTGTACTTTTGTTTTGTTTTTTTTATCACGTATTGTTTAAGACAAGACTTTGAGTAATTTAAAGAAACATAGGTGCAAACGTAGGTGTTCAAAGACACTTTGGTTTCATTCCTAAAAAGTTAACGCCTTGAACAAAAATTATGTTTTTTTATGCCCCAACACAAAAATTGAAAGCAAAATGTGTAGCACAGTTATACATAAATCGGAATCCTCATTTCTTTCTATATTCACACTTACAAATCCAACACCCAAGCAGAGGAGAGCCGAAGTCGAAGTCGAATCCAAAGCTACATCTGCCACCAAGTTTAAGATAGGTCAGAAGATGAAATGAAGGTGGTTAAAGTTAGTCAATCACTACAGGGAGAGGGGGCACAGCTTTCCTACCATTGTTGGTTCTTCCTGAACTCCGTAAGGACCGGATATATATTTTCAAAGGCGGTGTATGTCTCATCTCTCACCTGAAACACTCAATGAAGTGAAGAAAATTAGTTATCCCACTTGTGATGGAATGAATAACCATGAACAGTGCCCAAACATAATTACCTTGGCTCCAGTGATCACAATCTTCCCCGACACAAAAATAAGAAGAACGATCTTCGGTTGTTTCATACGATAGATCAGGCCCGGAAAGAGTTCAGGTTCATACTGCATTAAAGCAATATAAATTGAGTACCAACCATTGACCCGAACAAAAAGTCTAAACATCAAATAAGCACACCATTTAATAATCTCACACTCCAAAAACAAAAAAACAAAAAAACTCAAGTAAAATGCCAAAAAAGAACTAAAAACCTTTAAGTATTACAAACCCAGGCTTAACGTCATCCTTTCAAGGCTGTTTAATTACCAAATAAAAGGCAGCTTCAACGTATTCCCTGAGCCTAACATAAGGCTGAAAGTGCAATTCAAGGAATTCAAAGAAAAAGACCAAGGCATACATACAAGGAGATGGGCACACATAGATGTAGGGGTGAGCAAAACTCGACTCGGCTCGAAATTACATAAACTCGACTCGAATTTCATAAACTCGACTCGTATCGAAAAAAATTCAAATAAAGTTTGAGATGTAAAATATGAAGCGTCAACTCGAATAACTCGAAATTTTTTGACTCGACTCGATCGAACGCTCACCCCTACATAGATGAGAATCCGAAATGCAAATACAAACACGCAGATCCGATGTTCTTAAATAGAAGGATACAATTCAATGAACAACTCCCACTTACACTTGAAAAGGCACCATGGGAGTATGCAAGACCTTCAAGTCTGATAGGAAATTTGACATCACAGGACCCAACAATGTTCTGAATTTTAAAGTCCTGGCAGATCACATCAAAAACAGGTAAAAACAATCAGGGAAAACAGAATGGAAGAATAACATATTATCTCATACATGCAATTTCACAAGCTTGTTCTGCACAAGAAAAGAAATGCAGAATTACCTTAAACTTCGCTGGAAACCCAAGCTTTTGAATAATTCTGGCATACTGAACGAATAAAAATTGTGTCAGTTATAGGCAACTTCATAGTTGCATCCACCTATATTAATGATGAGAATAATTATAACAGAAACAGAACAAAAGAAGTATTTCAAGAACAATAATTTACCTTCCTTGCGGCCAGTTTAGACTGCTGTTCACTTTTAGCACCAGTGCAAACCTGGAGAACCAGGGAAAGCAATTTAAGTCGATCAATAATGGAACAAAATGACATCATTCTTGGGCTGATGCACTGGTTATTTAATAAAGAAATTCGACACTAAACGCAACAATCAATAACTGCAAATAACTATAATTCCTAATATTAAAGAAATTACCATTTTCCCAGAGGCAAAAATCAAAGCAGTAGTTTTTGGTTCCCTGATTCTCATAATGACAGCAGCAAAACGCTGTAGTGTTGTTTTATAAATTAAAAGGTTAGAACCAGAAAACAGCAGCCAAATAAGAAGATGCACACAAAAAAGATGTAGCTAGAATTTAGCCATCCCAGGCATACCTTGGGATTGTATTCTGCATTTCGAGCTTGTAATGCAATTTGTTTAAGGTCCAGCTTGCAATCTAGGTTCACAGTAGACACAATGTTCCTAGAAACACAATAAACTAGTACTAAGATTTCCATTTTAACTGCAATGTTCACTTTTTTTAATTTTGTTGAAAGTTCGATATGGATTAACACATCGTCACAGAACTGCTATAACTTCACAAGCAGAGAGAAGATATATATATATATATATGGGATAGGATCCAGTTACAACGCTTTTTGGATAGTTGGATGGGTGAAATGGATGGATGAGATTAAAAGTAGAATATGTGAAGATTATCACTTGGAAAAAAAGTAATAATCTCCCCATCCAACGATTCAAAAAAGTGTAAAACTCTTTGAGTTTTACGTTGTGTAAGTTGATCCTAACCATATATATATATATATATATATATAGATATGCTGAGACGCAAAGTTACTGCCAAACCGAAATTGCCAAATGCAACACTTTTCAACCTCCTTTAGAACCAGATTTGCAATTTGCAACTTGCAACCGAAAAGTCAAGCCCCCTTAAAATTCATTCTAGTTATTCCACTTCAGAACAAGACTAAGAAGGAAAAATTCGAGATTAAACCAGCAGAGCTCAATTCAACTAGCAGGCAAGTAGACGAAGCTTACAATCAAATTTGATATGATTTATTTAGTGTTCATCTTATCAAAATTATCCACCATCCGAATCTAAGGCACTATGGCTATATCAAGAACATAAAATTGCATTAATCCAAAGATATCTAAATGAAATTAAAAAACTTTACATCGTCGCATTACAAAGTCACTCGAGTAAGAGCATGCTTAAAATAGAAAATCAATTTCTTAGACAAACCAAATACACTTTCTTAGATCCTTCTCAACATAGAAAATCACCGAAATCTTGAAGACCTCTATATACCAAAAGGTCTTCCTCTTAGACAAACTCTTCAACCAAACCGCATGCATCTGTAAACTTTATACACACACAAAAAATGTCAGAATCCAAGGCAGGAGACTCACTGAAGTGTGGGAACAATGCCAGAGGGATGCTTGGAAAGATCCACCGGTTGGCTCCCTTCCAAACCGCCTTGTTCTGACATTGATTCTCTTGTTTGTTCCTCCGACGAAAACACCAAATTCACCACTAAAAACTATGGGTTTTCTCCAACAATCCAAAAAACAGATCCAATTTTACACAAATCTAATCAAATCCGACCCTTCTAAAAATTTGAGGGGTTTGGATAAATCAGCAAACTAGGAAGAACCCAGAACCAAAAAAATCTAATTTGCCTCAAATCAAATCAAAGGTAAATAGGCAAACATTGAAGGCTAAATTGAGAAGAATCAGCAAGATAGAGAGGGAAAAAGAGGAAGAAAATTTTGAAAGAAGAGTCTTTTATAGGTTTTGGATTGTAGATTGTCTGAGTTAAGGGAGGGAATTGGAGTATAGAGCGTCTGGATTTGAAGATTCGGATTTTTGAGTTTGGATTATAAAGAGAAAGAGAGGCGGTTCTTCGATCGTGTTGGCCTTTTGTACCCTAAGATACCTATTTATAGACGACGACTGAATTACCCGGTTAAACCGCGAGACTTACCGGCTTCTGCCGGTTATGTCGAGTAGGGGTGTACATTTTTCGTATTTAAATTCGATCTAATCTAAAAAAAAATGGGTATCCGATTTTTAACACTTTTATTATGAATGAGCATAATATTTATAGTAATTAAAAATCAAAATAAATATAATAAAATAGAGAAAACATATTGACCGTGTTTGGTAAGGAGAGGTTTAGGTAAAAATTAGAGGTTTAAGCCATAATTAAAGGTTTGACCAGTCAAATCCGTTAATATTGTTGTTTGGTGAATAGCGGATTGAAGGAGCATATTAGGGTGAAACCGCTAATTTTGAAAAAGCTCATAATAGGAGTTTTTGAGATTAAAGGTTTAATAGACTCTTTTACCCTTACCAATTATCAAAAATCTCAAAATAACCTAAATTAAATATTTTCTCACCTTATTTATAAGCTAATCATATTTACTTTTTTATTATCACATATTTATTTAAATTTATTAATTAATTAAATTATATTAAAATAATTACATAAATAATAAATTAATATATAAATCATTTGAATATGTTTAGAAAAGTTAAATTAAAAATTTTTTTATAGATCTAATTAATAACAATTAAATACAAAATATTGATAACTAATAAACTATTCAAACAAGTATTGAATATAATCATGTCATTATATGTCATTTTGCTTGTTTAAATAATCTAACAACTATCGATTAATTTTACTAAACACTTTTATACAATCAGCTAATACAATCCGCTAGTCAAATCAGGTAATGCAATCAGCTAATGTAATCCGCTATCAGCTATCCGTTATTTACCAAACAGGGTCATTATATAATAATGATAATTATAATAATATAAAATATACTAATGACCGAAAAACAATAGTGATGTTTTATAATAATAATAATAGAATTCAACAAATTAATTAATTAAAAATAAAGAAAAATTATGTTGAGAGATCAAATTAAATAAAAAAGAAACTTTCAAAATAATTACGTGAAATTAGACTACAATCAAGACTAAGAACAAGATAACGAAATTCAATATAGCAAAAGACCTGCTTTTATTTTTAGATAATCTAGAACATAAATATTATGATCTATATCTGGTCTGATTATATGTTTTTTCTTCGACTAATCGATTTGAATTATCCAAAAATCAAAAAGTGGATAAAGCATTTAAATTCTCAAATAGGATAAACGGGCTAAATTTCTTGGATCCTATTTTTTTTTCACAACCCTAATGGAGGAATGAGCTATTCATTTAGCATGAAAGTACTTATTAGGTCCCTCTATTATAGGGATTCTAGCAATTTAGTCACTCTACTGTTCTAAAATGGAAACATTAATTATTACAATTTTTCAATATTTTCATTGATTATTTGTATTTAAATTTTGTCTAAGGCTCTTCATTGGTCAAGTGAAAGATATATTGTTGTTTGAATAAAATATAGGAAAATAAGGTTGGTCTAAATTTATTTAGGGATATATAGAAATTAGAAGATTAATTCGATTGTTTGCTTCTAAGTAAATGAAATAAATTTATATATTTCTTTAGGACCTTCGACTAATGAGTCTAGGATAGTTCTATAGATCTTAATGGAGTTATAATTTGATTAATAGCTTGAGTGACTCCTAACCAGGGGTGCTTATTGAGCGAGTCGATCGCGAGTTGTGTAATGCTCGATTCGTGCTCGTTAAAAAATTTCGTTGCTAGGAAGATTTTACCTTAAAAGATGAAGAATATGGAGAACAAAAATATAAATTTGAAAGAGAATTTTAGCTAGGAATATTTTATCTTTTGAACTTTAATTTAGAAAGGAGAAGGGACGGAAAAGATGAGGAGAAGAAACAAGGAAATGTTGAAAAGAATAGAGGATGGAGAGAGCTGTTGATCATAAATGATCTAGCTTTTTTTTGTTCCCCAAAATCCTATGAAAAGTTAAATCAGATTTGGTTGGGGTCAATGGTCAAATTGGTTATCGCCCCCTCAATTTTCAAAGTTTTATAATAAGCACCCACCCATTTTTTTTTAACATGCACCCATATTTGGTTTAAAGAGAAAACAGGATATTAACGAGCTCAATATTCATCCTAATAAGCCTATAAGTCTACACTCAAATTACCTAAAATCCGATTACAAGTCCCGAATCACTAAACTGATACTTGGGCCATTAATAGTCCTTGCATTAACAATCAATTAATTTTAAAATTTATATTATTTGAATACCTTTTCATACATTAGTTTTTGTGTTTGAAAAAAATAACAATAGCTATACTTGAGTACCTTCTATTTTTATTTGAAAATAAAAATATTATTAATAGTATGAAAAGTTTGAAAATTTGACTGCAATAACCAAGTTTAAAACAAAAACCGGAAACTCTAGTGTGTATATACAGATTTTAAAAGATTAGAGGATCTAATGAGGATTTTTAAAAATGAAAAAACATTGATGGTTAAACTTTAGTTTACACACACCTTTTAATTTTAAGGGTTAAAATTTTAGTTTAGAGTTTAAAGTTTAAGGGTTTAGGATGTAGCGTTTAAAATTTAAGGTTAATATTTAGAATATAGGTATATAATTTAAGGTTTATGGTTTAATTTTTTAGAGTTAGAGTTAAAATTTTAAGATTTTAGTTTTTTAGTGTAAATATACAAGTTTGTATAAATTTTAATTTTACATAGCTTGTGTATCAAAATTTCACCCTTTTAAAAATTCTCTAAAAATAAGTTTAATTTTGATACATAGGCCGTATAAAATTTATTTTACACAAGTCTACATATTTATATTATAAATCAAATTCTTAAATTACTAAACCTAAAACCTAAACTCTATTTCTAAACAGTATCAATAAATTCTAAAACTTAAACCTCTAAATTCTAAATCATAAATTAAATCTTAACCCCTAAAACTAAAAAACTTAGGTAGACAAAATGTGTATCGATGATTTCCTCAATTAAATATTTCATTAAATTTGTAAAAGCGAAAAGATGTAAAAAATAAATATTATATTGGAAAATGTGTTTTATAACAAGATTCGGATGAAAAAATTATAAAAAAATTGATATAAAAATTATAATTTACACATTCCACGTCAAGATGTTTTTTAAAAAAAAGCGAATTTCAGCAATGAAATTTCTTTCAAATTCTTAAGTTCATTTTACCAAATAAAATAAGTTTAAAGTAGAATTTCAAGGTACCACATAATTTGCTAATTTTACTATTATTTTTCAATAGTAGTTTTTTTAGCGAATTAGTCATTATGAAATGATGAAACCAATTAATTTTAATTCAATTATTTCAAAAAAAAAACAATCACCCCTATTAAAGCTGGTTTGATTATATCCAAAAGTAAATACAATTTCTCACAAAAGAGACATGCAGAATGCAGGGAGCAAAAATACCACTTAGAACAATCCCCCCCCCCCCCCCCCCCCGGAACTCATTTCTCATTAAATGAAGCAAAACATATAAAAAGACAAACTCAAAAGGGGCAATTGAACAGACACATTTTCTGGTATTCTGACCATATCCCCCCATACATATACGATGGAACACTTTAAAAGTTGATTAAACTTTTCCTACATCCTTTGGAATAAGCTCTACCCCAGTCCCAGCTCATAAAATATACTCAAAATAGCCTAATAATATGCTGTGATACTACCTAACAAATATTGAAAAACCAACCAAAAAGTACACAACCCCTGTCCCAAAATCTAAGAAAGCCAACTACCTGAGCACTCGCGAAATAACCTGATTTCATAGGGGGGCATCTTCAGTTGTGGCAACTGATCCATTCCCTTCAACAGGTTGAACATCTCCATTCGCTTTTACTACATCTGCTGCTGTTGAGGCAACCGTTCGTTCTGCTTCAACAGGATTTTCTGAAGTTTCCTTTTCTACTGCCAGATTTTCTTCATCAGGCACCCCACTCGAGACCTGTACATATTTAACCAATTTAGAAGACATTTATAAATGTTGGGGAAAAAACTCATGAACAGGATATATAATCAAGAGTCCAGCATACTTGTTTTTGTAACTGATGCTTAGCCTTCGTCTCCTGGATTATCTTTTGACGAGCCTCATAAAATTCAAAGTCATCAAGGATGCATGTCTTACTGGAATGGTCCTTAAAGATTTTAAGAATTTGCATCCCTTGCTCCAAATTAACCTACAGCAGTCACCAAACATTTTAAGAAGGATGTAAAACATTAAAGTTGCTATTGAATACGTAATCAGAGAGGAAAATACCTCCTGGGTATCCCTACTATTAGTTACAGGCTTGTTTTCATTGTTCTTAAGAGTTATATGCCTCAACAAAGTGTTCGGGACATCCTTAACGATGTGCCACTTCACAGGGAAGCAACCAGTCCACTTGTCTTGTTGCCAGTATTCGACAGTTTTGTTAAAATCAACAGGGCCTACCATCTCCGCTAATCCAACAAATTGTCCACTGGTATTTACCTGAAAAAGGCACGCTTAGTAAAAATCAAGCAAATCAGAAACTCGGTAAATCAATACAGAAGATAGTAATGTTAATCGTACTCACCGAGAACAACAGAAATATAGGACTGCCATCAGGCTTCTCATTGGCCCCACGGAATGCTGCATCAAGTTTCTTGTTTCCGTTAGGTGTACTAGCCCACACATTGTATTTGATGCTTTTATGGACATCATCTTCACTATATGATTTAATGACAAAAAACTTTGCATCCAAATAACTCCCGGGAAAATCTTCTTTGTTATACTGCTCCACATCTAGTACAAGAGGAACAGCATTGTCCTTACAGTTTTCTGTCAGTGGAATGTTCTGATCCTTAACAGCTAGTGTTGCAGTTCCGAGACCATCCTTGTTCTTATACCCTTTCACTCTAGGTCCTCTGTTTAGCTCGTTCAAACCATCCATATTCTCTTTCCCATAACCATTAAATCTATATTTATTGTTATTGCTAACATTATACCACCCTTGTACATTCTTTCGGGCACTATATCCGTATCATCCATAACCCAAACCACCTCTAATGGAGTTGCCATAATGACCGTAGGTCATGTTGTTAGGGTAAATGTGGTTCATGTATCCGTATCCTTGGCATACACCTGAACCTGATGATGGTCTTACATTGTGCAAATTCTGCATGCAAATTCAAATCATTAGAACAATTAGTCATTCATAATAGAACTCACTTATGTGACATTTAATCAACGTTACAAGGTAATTTAGACATACCATGCCATTATGGAAGGAATGCAGGTTCTGATTCCTGCCAGATGAAAGGTTGTCTGTATATAAAAACCCACTATTAGCAGTATGTTCAAATTGCCCATTACAAGACATTGGCATACTTAACCAAGGAATCGGTGACTGGATCCCGTCATAGCTAAATCTTGGATCCGGATAACCTTGAGAAAGATTACCTGACGTGAATCCTCCTTTATAGAAAGCATTCGGATTCAGTGAAGAGCTCTTGAAAGATGATTTTAACGACTCAGATCCATCATTACCATTTTCTACGGTGCTCAAACTTCCTTTATTTGTTTCAACAGGTAAAGAAGCTTGAACAGCTGCAGTTGGAACCTGCACTTGAAAAGCATCTGCTTGGCTAGTTTGCATAGGTGGCTGATAATAAGGATTTTTCGGATAATAATATTCTTGCAGCGCATGTAGCTGACCATCATGTCCGATAGCAGGAAGTGGTGAACTGGGAACAGAGTACGCCCCATACGGCATATAACCAAAAGTTTGCAGATACATGTAAGAGCCATTATCACCGTAAAAATCCTGTCAAACGTATACATTAAACCTATCAAATAGGACACTCAGCCTACACATATAACTAGTATAGATTCACACGTTTAACCATTAAAAAGCAAGCATTTCAAATATCTAAGTAGTACCTTCTTGATAGGCTCGGGAACTTTTGCGGTCTTGGCTTGTGAACCCAAAGACAAATTCTCCATTGATTCGGCTATTTCTGTGATTGTAGAAGTAAAGGATAATAAGAAAACTGAGAATGTAAAAATCAAAACTCTAAAAAAATGAAATATATCCAAAGCATATCACTGAGAAATAAACAAAGCCATAAGTTGAAAGCTATCAGGGTCACATAAATCAACCCACAGATTTGTCTCTATATACAAATAACAAGCAAATATACACATATATAAACACATTCAAATCTATAAGCTTCTAAAACTATCATACCCCAATCTCCATAGATGAAAAATGAGGTAAACGTAGATAAATTAATCATGTAAACACTTCTAAAACAGATCCGGAAAAATCAAAGAATATTTCAACAGCAACGATCCAAGGTAAAAAAAAATCAAAAAACCATCAAACCCAGATCCATTAACACTGAAATTTTATGTAAACTAGTAAAAAACTTTTGAATGAACCTTAGAAATCTCATTGAAGACAATTATCAACATTTATATAAATGAATGAGTTAACAGTTCAAACCAACAGGAAAAATACTAAGAACTAAAAAAACAATACAAAAAATGTTAATGTATAAATCTACAGAAAACAAAGCATATAGAAAGGAGTAAGGGTAGCAAGAATACGCTGAGAAGCGGCCATGATCAAAGATCAAATGACGTAGATTCCGAGAGAGAAAGTGCAAGATATTTAGTGAGAAAAGAGTCTGAGGAGGAGGAGAGAAGAAAATTAACCCTAGATTTGAAGAAGCATATTTAAAGGCGTGGGCCGCGAAAAGGAGGTAGCCGCCAAAAACCCAAGAGTTATTGGTATTTGGTGGGGCGGGGTTTAAGAATGAAGAATACACAGTTTTTTTCTGGCTTCTTAAAAAATACAATATAAATTAGGATAATTAGTTGATACACGAGCGGTTAGAAATTTTTTAGTTTTTATAAATATTTTAGTTTTAGGGTTTATAAAGTCAGTTTATGATATAAGGTTTAGGAGTTTAAGTTTAATAGTTTAGAATTTAGTGATTGTAAATATAATTTGGAGTTTATGGTCAAATTTTAAGGTTTATAGGTTAAAACCTAAATCTTCAACATATTATTCTAAAACTTAAATCTTAACCTCTAAATCCTAACTCTAACCCTAAATTCCAATCATTATCTCTAAATTTTAAACCCTTAAACCTTACACCCTAAACTGAGTCTCTAAACCCTAAAACTAAGGCGCTTGTAGAAATTAAAAGTTTTTATCGCCAATGTATTAGATATAAATCCTATAACTTATTATGTTTTACTTTAAAATTTGAATGATTAATTGAAAAATAAGTCACTACCCTATAACTCTTTTTAATTTTATAAGGTGTCTGAAGTATTTTTTTTTGGCAAAAACATGTGTTTTAAGTTTTGTTTTATTAATTTTAGATGTCTGGTAATTAAATATGATTAAAAATTGTTAATCAATAAAAAATTCATATGTAGCAGGTTTGAATTTTTAATTATTTTTTTATTTTTAATAATCAATTTTTTAAATCCCAAAAATTTAAAAATCTTAAAATAATCTCTAAAATCTCAAAAGCTTAAAATTGGATGGAATGTCGTGCGTCGATTTTCGGTGACATTAAGTTGGGGAAAATGATAGATTGGATCCGACGAATGAAGGAGTGAACACGTCGATGACCAAAACGCACTGTACTCTGAATGTTTTCGAATCTCCAAGCTCTTCCGATTCGTTTTCACTCAAAAATTACAAAACTACGACGACGTTGAAGTACTTGACCCGAATTCTCGCATCTCAGGTCATTGTACCCATACCCGAAGAAGCACAACCAACCTACGATATAACTATAGCTAACAACTGAAGCCTCCAACTCGAACCAAGCTCTCTCTGTTGTCATTTCACATTGCAAGGCCGAAAGATCCAATGAGTTGGTTAGGGTGACAAATCTGGGATCGAAGATGAAGGATATTTATGGGGTGTTGTTAGAAGAACACAAATAGTGTATGATTCTATCCGTATTTTCGTCATTACATAAAAAGATTGGAGGATGGAGACGGGGAACGAGTGACGGGCGCACGGGGATTTGAAGGCTGCGACGGTGATGAGGGACTAAGGGATATGATAAAAGAATAGTGAGTACGATCCTAGGTATTGAAATAGGTGACTTGTTCTTTTTCATAATGGAGCTTTGTGTGGTGAGGTTACATCATACATGGGCAAGTTCAAGCAGGTATGGATTGGTTGTCTAGGAGCCAAAGCTCAAACGAAGAGCTAATTGCCACCAGCATTATTGTTTCAAGTGGATATAGCATATAGGGACGATCGAGATGCCGATGACACAATAATATATACAGGTCATAGCGGACAAGATAAGTTTTCAAGGCAATGTATGCATCAGAAACTTGAAGGAGGGAATTTAGCACTAGGAAGGAATATGCATTATCGAATCGATTAGGGAATTAAATATGAGAATAAACTCTTGAGTAAAAATGGATGGGGTCTTTTTTTGGTTCCTGCCGGCGACGTTCGCAGACGCTACGTTCAAGAGATTCACGGCGGTCGTCGTTACACTGGTGAGTAATCGGGAAAGAACGGTAAGGTTCTGGGTGAGAGAAAAAGACAATTTTAACACGGAAACCGAGGCACTCTATAAAGCTGGAAATTTTTTCTTAAATCGCGTGATTTGGCAGGCTGTTCGACTTTTTCAAGATTTGGTTTCCTGTGATATGTTGACATCGGGTACAAGGTCCAAGCACTTAGGTTTAGTCTTTTTGGAGAAAAATGTGTAATTGGCATGCTGCTTTTGTTCTTTTTGATGGGACATCTCAATTATTTTGGGAAGCATGCCATGCAAAGCCACCCTTAATTGTTAAAGTGCTTGAACCGTCTTTTACTATTCCCTCTCTGTCAAAGATCGAAGTCAATTTTTGTGGGACCGGGTCTCCTCATGGGTTAAGTAATTCCTTTGGGCCTTGGTTGGTTGTTGAGGCCCGGGAGACTAAGGTGGAGAGTTTTGGATGGGATCCGAGCGGTTTAATTTTTTCGTTCGAAGTCCGGTTGGTGTGGATCTGGACTGTAAGCTTTTATGAAGCCTTTTTGCCCCTGGACTGTGATGGGAAGGGTCACAGTTTTTTCAAGGCGTCATCACCTTCCCCCTGGATCTTAAGGTGCCATTATTGGGTCTGTGATCCAAGGATTTTATCGCGGCTTTTTAAGTTGATTGGTTTTTCTAGGAAGTTTCGGTTTAACCCTATCAAGACGGAGCAAGGATCCTCTGTTCCAATAGCTGTCTTACTGATGATGTTCGCTGCTGTGTTCCGTGATAACGACCATCCATTTCTGGAAGGAAGCCTGCCTCTGGACAGAGCTCTCCGGTCTCAACGGTGGACTATGATCAACAGCGGGTGGCGGAGAACATGTTTTGTTTCTTGCCGGATGAGTCTTGTGTGGCGGGTGTTCAAAGTGTTTCTCGTTGGCTTGTGGCGGGTTACTCTTTTGTTGTCTCGGTCAATCGTAGGAATTTTCTCCCCGATCACCGTTGGTTTGTTTGGCCGTTGTTGTGGCCTGTTTGTGGTTTCCCTTTTCGGATGGTTGTCGTTCGTTAGGAGTAGGGCCTGCGAGCCCCCCTTTTCCCCTTTTGGTTGTAGAAGGAAGGAACTAGTTGGCAGATCCAGCTGGTTTCTTTCCTGTTTTAGGTTCTCTTTAGTTTCCGTTTCGGTCGTCCTTGTAGGGCCCTTGGCCTGTGTTGTTTAATGCGAAGTAAGTTTCTTTTGATAAAAAAATATATATGTTTACAATGGTTTATATAAAATTAGATGCTGTCGCGTGTCGGCTTTTGAATGGATACGAATAATTTTATATTTTATTTTTTTATTAAAAATATGACGTGGCAATATGCTACACCACAAGTTTCTTACACATGGAAGTTTCACGTAATCGTCTAACTACACGTGTGTCAGTTCAGTCAGCTCCAGTCGTTGACAGTTTATTGACTAACAATTTTTATCTAAGGAAGAGTATTTTTGAACCAAAATTAAACGTTGGGTGGGTTGCTTTAAAAAAATAAGAAAACTATACATGTAAATGTTTGGGAAATTTTTTGTCATTCTGCCAAAAAAAAATACAATTAGCGCAAAGGAAAAAATATAATAAAAATGGTTAACTTTATAGAATGAGTAAATAAATATGACTAAATTTATTAAATTTTTTAATTAAAATAAAATTAATTAAATGTGTAATTATATCAGTTTTTGTTAAGTGTAATCAGCCGTTAAATATTTAACAACACCAATCAACTTGTTACTTTTTAAGTTGGGTGACTGTTTTGTAATTTTTTTCAGTCGGGGAACACAACAAAAATCGCGCTATAATCAGGAGACTATTTTTGCGGTAGTTCTGCGGTAAGGCGGTTAATATGCAGCTAATATGCGGCGTAACCGGTTAGAAAGGTGACCGATAAACATAATATATTCGGTAAAATTACCTATTTTGTTGATAAGAGTATCAACATATTCGGTAAAATTACCTATTTTGTTGATAAGAGTATCAACATATCAAGTAAAATTAGATATTTTGTTGATACTTCGAAAGTATCCATACTTTTTAAAAAGTATTCATACTTTTTTAAAAGTATAGATACTTTTTTAAAAAACAATGTAACCGGTTGCAATGTGGCTCGAAAGTATCGATACTTTTAAAAAAGTATCAACAAAAAGTATCAACAATTTAATACTATCAAATATGTTGATACTCTTATCAACAAAATAAGTTTTACCGATTTTGTTATCCGATAACTTAAATTTGTCGGTTACCATTTTTTTCCATTTTTTTTACCGGATACATTATCTCATATCAACATATCCGGTAGCGCTTTACCGGATACATTATTTATCTTATAATATTTTTAATAACGCCGTTTCTTAGCCGTATATTAGGCGGCCGCACATTAAAATTCTCCCTATTTTTTTAGTTTATCAAAGAAAACGAACTTTTAGCTTACCCGGCCTTAAGGCCCATTTTGATCTTACATCGTACGCTTCACTTGTAACTTGTAAGTATAAACCCTTAAAAAAAGTCAAAACCCTTTGAAGCCTTAACTCAGAGAAGCAAAAGAAAAATGAGACCACCGAGAGGCGGCGGAGGCTTTAGGGGCGGAAGGGACGGTGGTCGAGGTAGAGGAGGTGGCCGCGGAGGATTTGGTCGCGGTGGATTTGGTCGCGGTGGAGGACGTGGTGGCTTCCGTGATGAAGGGCCTCCTGCTGAAGTTGTTGGTTAGTTTTGTTTCTGTGTTTTTTAGCTGCCTCTGTTTGTTTTCCTGTTTGGATGCCATGAAAATATAAAAGACACCATTCTGAGGCAATGAGGAGTAAGTAGTAAACTTCTTATTAATTATTTATTCATGATGCTTCTACTTGTTAGTGAATGCTCTGAAAATGAAGCTTAATTATAGAAGAACGGATTTGGTGCAAAGAAAAGCTAAAAAAATAAAACCCTCGTTTTTCAATGTGGGATTTCCCTATCTCATTATCACTTTTTGTTATTCATGCAGAGGTCTCTTCATTCCTTCATGCGTGTGAAGGTGATGCCGTGACAAAGCTTACCAATGAGAAAATACCTTTCTTTAATGCTAATATCTATCTCCAGAACAAGACCCAGATTGGTAAAGTTGATGAAATCTTCGGCCCCATCAATGAATCCGTGAGTTCTATTTCTGGTTTGAATTTTTATCTGCCAAAGAGTTGGGACTTCATATAAGTTTTGTTTATTTAATTTTCCTCTTGTTGCAGTTGTTTTCAATCAAATTGTTAGAAGGTATTGTGGCAACTTCGTACGCCGCAGGTGATAAGTTTTATATCGATCCGAGCAAGCTTTTGCCTCTTGCAAGATTTCTTCCACAACCAAAGTATGTTTGCTATCCTTGTATTCCATGTCTGGGACTTGTTTTCTTTTGTCGTGCTCTGAAATCTTATATATGCTTTGATTTGTCATGGATAGTTTGTTGAAATATGCATATGCATGGTTTGTTTGTTGACAATTTGTGCTCATTTTCACCCTATGTTGAGCATATGTTTTTCCCCACAATGTTTAGCATTATGTTGAACATCCTCTGTGATTCAAAAAACTTAGGACATCTTATCATGTTGTCGTAGGGGACAAGCACAAGGTGGCTCAAGAGGTGGTCGTGGAGGAGGCAGAGGTGGTGGTAGAGGAGGTGGTGGGTTTCGTGGAGGTGGTGGGTTTCGTGGAAGGGGTGCCCCAAGAGGTGGCAGGGGTGGTCCTAGAGGTGGTGGCCGTGGTGGTGGATTCAGAGGTAGAGGTAGGTTTTAGAGCAATAACATGTTGTAACATTACGAATGTGGTTATCTGCTATCCCTTTCGGTTTTCACGGGAATACAACTTTGAGAATTTGATGCCAAGCTTTAATTATTACTGTTGTGTTCATTGGAGACATATTTATTTCAGAATTTCTTTGTTTATCCAAGGTGTAATATCTGGATTTGGTTGCTATCCTTTTTGAATAGGTTGATGTTAATTTTTGTGTTGTCTTCAAAATTGCTAGGCCTATAATCCAATAATTGCATGTATTAAGGTAGAATTCAACATTATAAAGTAAGAAATACAAAAGACAACTTCATTTCTAAATGAGGGTTGACCACAAGAATCAGGAGGTACATACTACATAGTAACCTCCATGTTTATTGAAAACCAACATTAGCAGATAGCAGACAGCAGTTAGCAGTCTCATGCTTCCCAACCTCGAAGAACAGTAGCACGAGCAACACGGTTAACCCCGAGGGTAAAGGCTCCCATTCGGAGGTCGCAATTGTGGGTTTGGCACATCCCCTTCACATCTTTGAACCCTTTGCTCATGTATGTCTTTAGCTCATTGTTCACTTTCTCTTCATCCCACAGGAAGCCTTGAATGTTCTGCAATCGAACACGACCGATTAGCATCCGATAACGGATATCATTTGCTTGTGTACATGTATGTGAGAAGGGATACCTGAACCCACTCAAAGTAACTAACAGTCACTCCTCCAGAGTTTGCATATATGTCTGGAAGAATGATCACCCCCTTTTTTGACAGAATCTGCAAGATTTTAAAAAGAAAAGAAATGAAAATGTATGACCATTGTTGTAATCTATGTTTATATGGCAGTCACAGGAACCGACCTCATCAGCCTCTGGATCAGTTGGATGGTTAGCAGCTTCAATTATAAACTTAGCTTTAATCTCATTTGCATTTTCCCTTCCATTAAAGATCAAAGTTCAACAATTAGCACCAATTGGCAACAATGTTTCGAGTTCAAATTCCGACAATCGTTTACCTGTTGATGACGCCTCCAAGTGCAGCCGGGATGAGTATGTCACAGTCTTCGACGAGAATCAAATTCGGATCCAGGGAGTCGCCACCACGGAAGCCTTGGACACCATTGCCTTCCTTGACATGTTTGAGCAAACTGGGGATGTCAATGCCTTTGCTGTTCTTGATGGCCCCTGTTATATCACTTACTGCAACAATCTTCCCTCCCTTTTCATGGATGAGTTGTGCAGCCCAAGATCCAACATTTCCAAACCCCTGAAAATAAAAATCACCAATTTTAAATTGGGGTGTCAAAATTTGGTCTTTTTTGGCATTAAAAATGTACCTGAATTACAAACTTCTGCCCGGAGATGGACTTTCCATGTTCATTAAGAAGAGCCTCCGTTGCAAATAGTACGCCTCGGCCGGTGGCTGCATCTCTGCCTAGTGATCCTCCAAGATCCTATACGAAAAATAAAAACTATAATTTACTTAATCCTAGCATAAATACAATGTGGAGCTGATGCTTACAATTGGTTTTCCGGTCACCACGGCAGGTGAATGGCCATGGAATTTCGAGTACTCGTCTAGTATCCATGCCATTGTCTGTACGTTAACCATACAACATTTGTCAATTTAAGTACATCTGAATACATGTTGGATTGATCCGGATAACATAATCACCTGTGGACCAGTGCCCATATCCGGTGCCGGAACGTCAGCGTGAATGCCGATAAGATCATGTATTTTCTGAGTGAAAACTCGAGTGAGGCGTTCGAGTTCAGATTTGCTCAACTCTCCAGGATTACAACCTATCCCACCTTTAGCCCCACCATATGGGATATTGGCAACTGCAGTCTTCCATGTCATTAGTTGTGCCAATGCATTCACTTCATCAGGATCAACCTGCATTATTCGAATACCATATTAATTCGATCATAATTTCGATTCGGTCATATTTTCGATTTTACCTCAGGGTGATATCTGATTCCTCCTTTCATGGGGCCTCTTGCATTGTCATGCTGAATCCTGAATCCAACAAAAGTTGCCAAAGTGCCATCATCTTTGGGTATGGTGCATTCAACCTGCAAGACATTTCGAACATCCGTTACAGTCGGAATCTATGTTATTTCGAATCGGATGACAACACGTATGTCACGGGTACATGTTTCTAGATATGCATCGAACACGAGTAATTTAAAAAAAATAAAGAATCGAAGTAACAGAAGTCACCTTAATTTCCCTGAAAGGAATGAGCAGACTCTTTTCAAGCTTAGAATCCAAACCAAGAAGTCTGGCTGCCAGCTTAAAGTTTCTGTTGGTTGCCACTAATGCATTCATTGTTCTTCTAAGCACTTGGAACTTTCTCGAGAGCCAAACAGAAAGAGCAAAAAGAAAAGGAAAAAAGGCTCAGAAAATCAGAAGAGTCCTTGTTTATTCAAATCCCAGATGTAGAAGATGAACCTATTCATATCATCTCCCTTTGTGTGAGAACTTGGAGTATGAACCCACACGTTTATATATAGAATTTTGAAACTAACAACATTAAATTTGTTAGAATCAGATATTTAAAGTTGTAATAAATGCAATATCTAGATTATGACAGTAATTGTGGTCCTAATATTTTATCATTTTTACATCAATGCAGAAGTTATAGCCCAACTTTAATTATTAAATATTTCAAATTTTCAAGAAATTTAATTAAAACGTTGGGATAACAACATGTTTTTTATTTTTAGACCTTCAAAACACATACATGCGGATAAACTGTTTAAACTCATGTCTTATAAAAATAACAACACTCTATTTTTTTTTTACTGGAATCACTCAATAAATTTGAGGCATGTCAAATTTAAAGTAGACAATTTTAATAACTCGAACCTCACTATTTGCACTAAATATGAACACCCATAATCCTTAAGCCAAAACATTAGGTTAAAAAAGTTGGATTTAAGAACATAAAGGGATGATTATGAAGTATATATGTGTAGAAAATAAGCTATCAAAGCTCATACCTGAGATACTGAGACTGAGCCTTTCAAAATTTGATATAAAGATCAAAACAAAGTGGAGAAAGTGAGGCTAAAGTTTAAATAAAACCACATCAGAATCAGAATCAGAATCATATTCCTATTAAGAATTCCCTAAAATTTTGCTTTCCATATTTGTAAATCCTCAGAATTCTATATACAACTGGTTTATGTTCATATAGTTCAACATGGCATGTATACAAATACTTAATATAAGTGTAAATTAGCAACGTTGTCTCTCATTTTTAATTACATCAATTTAGCCCTCATAGTATTTTAAAATTAGTAATGTTGTCTTTTCTTTTTAATTTCATCAATTTAATTCTTTGAGTCGTTAAATTTTGTGTATGTGACCACTATTTGCTTACACATAAGTCGTTATTGCCAACTATCTTGATGTGTCGATGAGAGATATCAGTTTTGATGATGTAATAGTACAGATGAAGAATTTTAGAATTATTTATTTATTTTAAAATTGCACAATCTTTTAAAAAAATCATGTTAATTGTATTGCCATGTCATCAAAATTAACTCATCATCTTATTGAAGAATATTAATTTATTAAAGAAAATAACATACATGCATGCTAACTTAGACGATATTAGTTATTTAACGACGAAGTATCTGACATGATAAACGACGATTGGTATGGGTGAGCGCTCGATCAAGTCGAGTAAAAAAAAATGAGTTATTCGAGTTGATGCGTCATGTTTTACAACTCAAACTTTATTTGAATTTTTTTCGATTCGAGTCGAGTTTTTGGGTTTTTATATAAATTTAATTCTAATTATTTGTCACATTATAGTACAATTTGATTTCAATTTAAACGACTTTCTCTAATCATGTAAAGTATGGATATATATAAGGAAAATTTGAGGGACTCAATTCAAACTTAAAAATTAATCCACTAATTACTAAAAGTTTCGAGTAATTCAAGTAATTCGAATTTTCATTTTACAACTCAAACTTTATTTGAATCTTTTTCGAGTTTAGTCGAGTTTATGAAATTTCGAGTCGAGTCGAAAATTTTGTTATACCGAGTCGAGTCAAAAAATTTATTTTTATCGAGTCGAGTCGAATTTTGCTCACCCCTATCGATTGGTAATAACGAATATGTTAGTCAACAACAGTTAAAGGACTAGACTTGTGCAAATCATCAACTTAAGTGCTAAATTGATAAAATTAAAAGGAGAAACAACATTGCTGATTTAAAAATCACTAAAAAATAACATATTGTATATATATTTGAGAAAAAATATTTATTTCCAACACTCACAGTTGAGTATAGATAATAAATAACTTTAGAATATGATGCTTTCCTTACACCAGACAGAACCGTCTTCCTTCTCATTCAATCCAAGTGATGTGGGTAATTGATGGTCCAATTGTTTTTCAAGAATCTGAATCCGACGCAATCCTCATTTGCGTAGTAATCATTTTCCTAGAAAATTTACAGAGAAAATGCAAATATTTAATTTTAAGTTTGCGTTTAGTTTTGTGACGGTAGAATTGATTTTGGATCATTGTGAAATTATAAAAGTGACGTTGTATATAATTGATTTTAAAGTAATGTAATTTATGTTTGAGAGTTTTTTTTTCTCTTAAAATTACAGTTGTATAAAAATATAGTGTGAAAATCACGACGAATCTCAAAAGTTACTTTTACTTTGCTTTTTTTAAAATCATGATTGGTGTTCAAAATTAATTTTAAATTTTTAGATCCAAATATGTGGATACAACGTTCGAGGCACATTTTCCCGTTTATCGAAATTCTGTGCGTCCAAATGCTAATACGATGAATCTTTAGATAAGTTGAGATTAAACCTTGGGGGTATTAATAGTAGTAATGGCTTGGTTTTTATTTATTTATTTTAAAGAAAAATTCTTTTTTTAAAGTTGCTTTATCTTTATGAACGTCAGCCAAAAAAAAAAATCAAATGGGTAGTGGGGATCAATCAGAAGAAATAAAAATGGAGTTTTCGATCATTGACAAATTAGTGTTCAAAGTTGTGAGTTTGTGGAGGTAATTACTATTTATAACAAAAAATATATGCTGAAAAATAAAATATTAGCTTCAATTCAATATATATATATATATAATAGATGAAAGAATATTTCTGAAATAATTTTATTACTAATTACACACATATATGACCAAAATAAAAAAGATTTAGGAAGATTTGGTAAATATAAGAGTTAATATGAAAGATTTTTCTTTAGAAAAAGCACTTCTTCATTTACTCAATTTTATTTTTAGTGCATTATTTTCTTAAAAAATTTCATTAATTTTTTTAAGATTATATAATCCCTCAAACTTTAAAAAAATTAAATAACTTTTACTAATATATCATGTGAATCGTCACACTAGTAAATTTAACGACCATGTCAACAATGTAAAAATCAAAGACAAATTTTGTTAGTAAAAGAACTCATTTAATGCATTTTTAATGTATAAAAACTTGTTTATGCAGGCAATTTAATTTTTTTATAACCTTGTTTAGTGAACAATTTAATTTTAAGCCACATTCTTAAATTTCTAGAATCCGCCACCGGTAGACTCTTTCCCAATAAAATACGATTATTAAAGTGAACAATTTCTTGTAACTCGGACTTATCATGGACCAATCCATTGACGTGCATTTCTCTATGTGATACAAAGTTCAATTAAGTGCATGCATTTAACAAGTCTTCTAGTTATCAACTTATCAAGAATTAATAATTTTATTAAAAAAATTCTAAATAATTAAGATTATAGAAACTATAAATTGATGATTAAACGTATCTCGAACATAATCAGATTAATGCTCTATTTAGTAAGAAATTTGAAATGCCCGTTTGCCTTTAACGCCTATTGCCAAAGAAGTAGGATTTGTCAGTTGTGGTGAAACGCCCATTTGGGCGCTAAATCATGCGAAAAAGCACCTGTTCAAAACACTACTCGTACCTGTTCGGCATTGCTTCTCTGGTTGGCATTCCAACGGTTGCCGGGAAGCATTAACACACCCTAAGATAGACAACCCATGACCATGCATCAAACAGCTAAAAACGCAACCATCTATCCACAAACTATCACCTTAAGCTACCTTGCTTCTTATTTTTTCTATTCCAATTACACGTTTTAGAGACTAAAATGCATAAGCAAACATGAAGACATTTTTGAATATATGAGCAAGTAAGAATGGTTTTATGTATCATTGTTTGTGGAAGTGCATGTGCAGTGACGAACTCAGAGGGGAGGGCAAAAATATAAGTGTCTGAAAATAAGGATAAATTAATAATTTATTTTCTTTTAAAAAAAAATTATATAAACAAAACAAAACAAAAAACTGCGCGGGTAAAGATCCCTCGCACTTAAAACATTGCACCGTTTCTGTGCATGCATGCATGCATACATTTACAAAAAGAGTTGAGAGTTGTGTTGGGATAAGAAAAAAAAAGAAGACATAAGAATTTATGTGATTGAATAATACCACTCATGAAATTCATAGCTAATATTGTTAAAAAAGAGATGATTCCACTAATTGTTGTAAAGTAACCTTGAAAGCATTATTGTTTGTAGGGGATAAAGAAAGTGCTGCCCTACGTTTCATCCACTCTATCAAGAAATCTTGAAAAAGGGTATTTGAATTTTTAAAATAGTTTAATAAAGGCTCAAATACAATTTTGGTACTTAAACTATACACACTCTCAAATTGGTATCTAACGAATTTTTTCTCCCAGTATTTGAACATACACTTTCTCCCAACGTGGTACCTAAATTTTAATTCCATCCACTATTTTAATATTTTTATTAACAGTTTTAGTCCTCAAAACTTATGTATTCAATCAATTTAGTCATAATCCAAAATAATTCAATAAATTTAACATTTCATATTTAAAAATTCCATCAATTTAATCATTTTTGTGAGAATATCAAATCAAGCGAGTCCATTGGATCAAAACAACAATTGGATAACTGAGTTCTATCAACAAGTTATGTTTAAACTTTTATTATACCAAGAAAGTAATATAACATTTTTAAGAGAAGAAGAAACAATTTAGGTGAATAATACATAGTAAATTGATAGAATTTTTAAATATAGAGAGTTATATTTATTGAATTGTTTCAAATTAGGACCAAATTGGGATAAGGTGTCTAGTTCAGGTACCAACTTGAGAGTAAAATTTCTTTAGGTACCAAGTTAGGAGAAAGTGTATAGTTCAGGTACTAATATGAGAAAAAAAAATTTAGATACCAACTTAAAAGAATGCATCTAATTCAGGTACCAAATGTATATTTATGCCTTTAATAAAATTACCTTTTTTTAATATAGAATTGTGTAAGTTGGAAATGACCAAAAAGGAAAGTGGAAAAGACATTTCAGCTCCCACCATATAGGGAGGGTAGTGTTCTATTCTCTTATTCTTCTTCATGCAAGTCAAGACAGCAACTAGATGGAATAAAGAGGGTAAAATTCTTCAATATTTACCTTCCAATTTCAATAATACTATAAATAAGAACAATGGAGGTCCAAAATGAAACAAATATAGGAGAAGCACTTACAAGAATCTTGTTGGAAATCCAATTCATATATTCCTTTGTCTCCCACCACACTCGTACACAGATTCCTTCCTACATAGATTCCATGCCTTTTAAAATCACATTAAAGAGGAAATAATGATCTTTTTACTCGGTGCAAACAATACGAATACAACACAGATACATGGATTTATACTCTACTGAACAATAATACCAAGCCATCAAGAAGCTGTACAATAAACCATCATCCGAAATCCGAATGGAACCCTTGAGGCATAAATATGATCATCCATATCGAATCTCTGGCTTAAAACATGGTGACTAGAAGTAAACACGGATTGGGTTGCGGAAGTCGGGCAAATAGATGAATCTGTAATTGACAGTTGATAGCCTTAGCCATGTTTTGATTTGGTATGCAAATTCGATGCTCTTATCCGAACCGGAAAAATGACCTCATACAAATTGTGAAGGAATCCTTTATCATACGCATTGTTTGTGACAACAGCTCCGGTATTCTCCAGAGGGGACCTTTTGAAGAAGGATTTACATTTGTTCTCGGGAGGCTTTCTTTCGCTATTCATCCCGTTGATGCTTGCTTTCAATGCAGCCGAACTTGCTCGTGCTTCATGCAGTTTCTTCTGCCAGCTAATGTAGTCTTGCCACTTGAACATCTGCATTTCCGGACAGATGAGAATGTTAAATTCTAGTATATGATGTCAATAACTTAATAATCAGCATAGTCCGGGTTTAGGTTTGGTCAAGGCTGCTTCACCCAGATGAGAACATTTTATTCTAATTTGTTTTTATTAACAACTTAATAATCAGCATGGTAAAGTATTTCCGGTTTATGTTCGGCCAAGGCTGGGAGTTTCAAATTAATCAGGGTGCTCACAATGTCAAAACAGATCTCACCTCGTTCGTTGTGGTGTTTGTGAGACAAAGATTAGCATGATATGCAAAGAAACCAGCCAACAAGAGTGAAACTATAGCCAAAAACACCATAAGAAGTATTTGGGTGTTATATGAACCTAACAGCCACTGCAAAAAAGAACCCAAAAGACGATGTATTAAACTCGAAATATCTACAGCAAAACCCTGAATGCAAAGCAGAGAATATCTAAAAAATAATGCACTCACTTGTACAATATGAGGGGCTAAACTGCGAAAAGAAGTTTCTACACCATAATAAACTGGAAAAAAAGAAGAAGAAATGTTACAGAAAGTTTAGTTTGTAAATCATTAAGAAATTAGAAAACCTCAGTCCAAAATGATTATTACCTGTTAAAATATGCACAATTTTCAATTCTTTTAATCTTCCGGCAAGAATCAATCCAATACCAATTGTCGCATACAAGCAAAGAAGGAAATGCCTGCAGAACACTTAATATAACTTTAACACGATTTACGATAACTAAAACAAGAAAACAACTTATACTTTTTGTAGCTTGCAGATTAGAACAAGTCGAGCACAGACAAGTAAGGAAGAAAAGGATGAGCACTGCTCTTGATCTCGAACAAAGCTAGGAATGAACAAGTGACTCGTATTAATGGATGAAATTCAAGCTCAGTTACTAGAGTTAGATCATCAATCCAACCAAAAGCAACCTCAATGATAGTAAAAATCTGATTATTGTAAAGTTCCGGTCAAAGTTAACGGTGGTTTCAATCGAGTAATTAGAGGATGCTCATGTTCTCCAAGAAAACATTACTGGCCAGAAAATGAAAAAAGAAATTAAGTGAAACTAAATCGAACTATAGATTGCTAGCAGCTGATAGATAGTGAAGAACTCACCATAACAGAAAAGCCAAAAAGTATCGTGTATTTCTTTCCCCAATGCAATTATTCTGAAATAAGTAAACACCATCTTAAGTAGACATAAGAATCAGATATTTTTAACATGTTGTAATTAGAAGTTAGAACAACTTGGAACACTAAGTGAAAAAAAGAAGAACAGTTAGAGATGTCAAACCATCCACCCACAATGATGATCAAAGCGGGCAACACATCGATTGCATATGCTGCAGTGCTTGGATCTAGCAGGCCTTGATCAAAAGAATAATCCGATCACGTTTGACAGAATTAAAAACACACATCAATAGATACGAGTCTATGACACCAATACAATGAACTTACTTCTGAAGTTTACAAGTCGAGCATTCTTTCTTCGTGTATATGACATTATCATAAGGATAAATAGATAGATATTGTGAAACATTATCACCCGTCACAGTTCCTGGATCTGAAAAGCTAGTCAAAAGAAAGAGCAAAATCCCAACTGCAACTGCCAACAAACTCATGTACCTGAAAAATATAAAAATGAAAAATATGAGTGCAAAAAATGACAACAATGACTTTGAAGAATCAGGTTACAGCAGAGGGTTCAGTTCTAAGCACATACCTATGAACTCCACTTAGATAATATCCAGGTATATATTGAAAGGACGTCTTCACTATAATGCAATAAGTTGATCCAAGTATTGCCAAGTATATAATCTATCACAAGAAAGTTCGAAAACGATGACCTTAATATGAACAAAAAAAGCCCTCATTTCTTGTATAGAACAAACTTCATCTTTCTCAACAATGGATATTTAAATGACAATGTAGTGCACTTCCAGATCATCTATGCTGACATTTGCATCTGAAAGCAATTTGCTTTGATAATATTGCGAAGGTTTTGTTATATTTGAAGCATTACGAAACTTAAATGGAGTCGACTTCGGACTTAGACAACTCTATCAAGTATATCAACATTCATCAAATTTACTACATATTGTTTCCAATCAATTGAACCCCATGAATCATGTATCAAAGACAAAGCAGAACTCTTTCAATCATCGAATAATCAAACCTAAGAACCGAGGCTTGGCCTAGCGATTGTTGCTCCTACTTCCGAGGGTTACCTCTCAAGTTTCAAGTCCTCTCCCCGTCCTAGGAACTCTTAATTAGTTCAATGTTTTAACATCAACTTAACCGAAACTAATCATCATTACTCATGCTATATTAACACTTCCAATTTCTCATTCCACAATAACATTCCAAATTACAGCACAATGCATATACAAAATTCATACACAATCATTCATAAACATGCTAAGAAACACGACAACGTTCAGATAAGAGATCGACCTCAATCTCCAGGAGCTTCAATTCAATAATTTCAATTGATTAACTTAAAATCACACCTGCAAGATAGGATTAGGCCTATCACAGCAATAATACTCAATGGAAAGGATCGAATTTGTTCCTTTGTCTCCAAAAACAGCCCCCACAAACTTCCTGGAAACAAATAAAAAGAAACCAAAAGTCAGTCGCCCCAAAGATGAAAAGAACACATCAAAGAAATTTGCAGAAAGGGGGCGTACAGGAAGTATTGATAAGCTCCAAAAGTGATGAAGCGGTGGATGGAGCTAATGGGTGTTCCTTGGAAGATCGGCCAGTGCCCACAAAGGAAGGACACAACTACAATAAGAGTTACCAGTCCATGGCACATCAGTGCCCATTGAAAAGCCATCTTTGTGAGAAGAAGAAAAAAAAAAGAAATGCTTTCCTCTGGGTCTTCGAGATGGGATAAAAAAGAGGGGATTTTGGGAAAGGGATTTCGGAAAAACAAAATCGTTAGACTTTCTGGGGGCGGCTATTGACTCCTTTTTAGAGCTTTTGTTGCTTTGTGTGGCGGTTTCGATTAGGGACTTTGGGTTTGGTTTTTCGGGCACAAACTGGACCGGGACGAATGTTAAAAACAAAATCTTTGTCTTGATTTTCCCTTTTGTAATGTCTGATTTCTGAATGTCCAATGGATTATGGTGGCAAAATACTCAATAAGAAAGTTCTACGATGAACGTCACCTACCGAAATACACTACTAAAATTTCTCGTATTTTTTATTATTTTATTTTAGATAAAATCTTTTTAAATAAATATGTGAGATTTATAAACTCAATTTTTTAAAATCACTTTTTTATAGAGATGATAATAAACCCCCGACTTGAAGCGGACTATATAAAATTTAAGTCCAAATCTGATTATAAACAGATTTAGATTTTTCAATTGGATTTGTTTTTTATCAATTTTTTTCGAATTAGATTTTTCAACCGAGTTTGAAGGGTAGATCCGATAATTTTAAGACCTTTATGGTATATTATGTTTTAACTCTCTAAATTTTTATTTAGAGTATATTTAATTTCTTACGTTTTTACTTTATGCCATTTATCATATATTTGTTCATTTTAATCCCTTGTTTGATTACTACATTCAAATTTTTGTATTTATTATTTGTTGACTACATTTTCATCCCTTGTTTTTACTTTAGGGTATATTGTTTGCTGACTACTTTAATTTACTTCCTATTTCAATTTATAATTTTAAATTTTTAACTCAATATATCTTAACTTTTATATTACACTATATCAAGTCAAAATTAGATTAAATTGTGATCCCTAAAGCCAACACTCAATCTTAAGAAAATGAGACCCTCAGTTGATGAAGGCTTTTTTTTTTTTTTTTTTTTGGGGGGGGGGGGGGGGCACTCGGTGTTAATGTTTCTGACTTTTCAGGTTTGTTGTTTCTTAAGAAAGTCTGTTGGGTTGGTTTCTCCAACAACGCTTCTTTCCTCGACCATCGCACATCAACGCCTCCATGCATCTTCTCGCGATGTCCATTTGATGGCTGGTTTCACTGCATTCCTTCTAAAGTTTTAACCTTTGCTACCTTTGCTCTCGCTTCGGTTTTTCCTGTTTCCTTATGTTTTCTCTGGGTTTTTCAACCTCTATTCTATTCTCATGTATCTTTGGTTTGTTTTTATGAAAGCTAGCATTTCTCATTCAAAATTCATTAGCTAGCACACATGACAGTGAATTGAAAAACAAATCCCCAAACATTTCCAGTTAATATCAGCAGAATAAACATGATGGGTCACCGTGGCAATCAACAAACGCAAAAAAAAAAAAAAAAAACCAAATGCTTTAGGAATAAACCGCCCTTACTCCAAAAGTAAGGCAACAATGTCTCCTTATACAGTAGGAATAATAGGACTAGCTGTACCTCGCAACACCATTGTTTAAGCACAAAAGCAACAAAAATGACCTTAGCTTCTAAGACCCATGTCAGAGGCAAACCAAAATGCTCTTGCAAAGCAGTGAAGAAAAGGAATTCACATATATATATAAAATAAAAACAGGGATTCTTTGCTTTTTCCCCTTAGATGGTAAACAATTTGGACTCGCGCAGCTTCTATCGAAACATGTTGGGCTTAAATGGTAGAATTAATCAAATTAAACAATGGGAACTGGAAGTGAAGAAGGATGCTTCATATAATAGCTTTGATATTATAACAACTTGGATCAAAAAGGCGCAACATGAGGAATCCAAAGCAAAAACAAAACATAGCACAGCATACAGGTGTTCAAAACAAAAGGCAAGAAAGCCTAAAACTCCTGAGAAGCAGACCCAATATCGCCCTTGTTCTTACCCGCTTTACCGGGAAGAAGAGTCTGGTGAATGTTGGGCAAAACACCTCCATTTGCAATGGTTACTGAACCCAGAAGCTTGCTCAACTCTTCATCGTTTCTCACTGCTAGCTGAATGTGCCTTGGAACTATTCTATTCTTTTTATTGTCTCTCGCTGCGTTTCCAGCCAATTCTAGAACCTGAAAACAATATCAAATACCAATCGTAAACATCAATTAACCAAAGGCATGCCGAATCAGTTGTTTCTTTTCTTAAAAAAAAAATCTAATCGGATATATCAATTAACCATAAATCGATCATTTCAAACCGCATCAAATCTCAGATTAAATTAATCGTAAGAAAGAATGTAAAAGGTTATGAAATCAAAATTTTCCCCAAAAAAACACCATAGTCGGGCAAATCGATCAACCGTAAATCAATCGGTGGAACCACGAGAAATCTCACCTCGGCAGCGAGGTATTCTAATACGGCGGACAGGTAGACGGGAGCTCCAGCTCCGACACGCTCGGCATATTTGCCGGCTTTCAAGAACCTAGCAATCCTTCCGACCGGAAACTGAAGGCCGGCCTTATGTGACCTCGAAACCGCCTTCGATGACTTAGGTTTCCCTCTCCCTCCTTTGGTTGATCCTTCCAGGGGGCTCATCTTTCAGAATCCCTAACCCTAAAATCTCGTTGGTGAAAAGGAATGGAAGATGGGAGATGGCGAGAGTGTCGTTATAAATTGATCAATGGAGGGTTCCAGAAGAGAGGGTTGCGCTTGCGCGCGGGACATCGTATAACAAAGCTTTAGGTGAAATGTTATTGGTGAATTCGAGGCTCACGAGGATTGCCAACGTGGCACGCGATTTTTGAGTTTCGCGGGAAAAAATATAGTATTTCATTTTATGTTTCGAGTTTTCGCGGTGATTTTGTCGGCCACCTGTCTCTTGGTTTGTATAGAACGACGTCGCGTCGTATCACGTATGTACATGTACAAGGTCCCGTTGCTCAATCCATGCCTTCTAAAAATAAACCAATTTAATCTATATTTTTTAACACTATAGTAAATTTATGTGGTAATATATGTTATTTATTAAAAAATTTGAAATGATTTTTTATTCAACGCAAAAAAGTGTATCGAATATATATTTTCTTCATCTATATATAATACATTCACACATGTTATATTCTTAACGAAATTCTTTCTCAAATATATAACAAATAGGTAAATTTATGAAATTTCACTAGGTATTTGCAATAAATTAAGTTCACTCAAACTTCAAACACTTGATAACAAATAAAAACAATGAGAACAATCAAGTGTTATATATATATATATATATATATATATATATTGAAGCTCTAGTAGACTTTAAATATGTTTCAATGCTTTTGGATAGATGTTTTGTTGTTGAAGAAATTTTGAAGACTTACTTTTATATTCTCTTATTGATTTTTAACTGATTTAGTTTGTTAGACTTGAATATAACCAGAAGAGCTTTTTTTACATTAAATATAATTTGGTGATTGTTAGTATCGGTACTTATTCAAAATAAAAATAACCGTATCAATATTAAAAATAGTTCATTGGAATATTTTAAAATGGGGCGTACCGATAATGAAAGAGCTTACTTTTATTCAATGCCATACCGGCACCCAAAAATTAAATTGGCTTTTTGAGTATTTTTAGACTTGTAAGATCTTTTTTTTTCATTTGCTTTTGGTCTGTGATATGAATTGTGAGTTTTTCTTCAAAAAATATACTATGTTGTTAGCTTCTGGGGGTTTTCTGAGTGTTTAAAGAAGGGGAAATATCTGGAAGCAATGAAGTCAACCTCAATGAGTGCAAGGTACAATCTTTTCCCCCCTTAATTTCTTTGGTTAACTTGTATCGTTTGTCTCTAAATTGGGTTGTTTTTCTTAATTTCTTTGCTGCTTTTAGGCGTATGGAGAATTTTGTTTCGATGTTTCAACATGATATGTAGTTTGTTTTCCAAGAAAGTTGGAGTTTTTTCTGATTTGGTTAAGCCTTTGTGGTAGTTTTTTTCCCCTTTTCTTTTCTTTGTTGGTGTTCATTGGATTTTGAAGATCATATATAGTTATTGGTTTGGATCAACCTGCTTTGTAGGATGATAACACTTGACTTGAATACTTTGTCAAAATATGGAACTTACATGACCATTTCTGCATTGGTTGTTGGCATCATAATATATAATTCTTAATGATTTTTGTATATCTTTGCAAGTGAGTGCAGTTAATTTCTGGGTCTATAGGGTTTTCAGTTCATGTATTTGATGAATTTAGAGAGGCCAACATAAAATTGGATGTAAAAGATCATCTTTGTTCTAGATTTGATTTCATGATATCTTGGTTGCTAATATGCTGTTTGTATATTGCCTAGATGGTGGTTCCTCTAAATACATGGGTCCTCATATCCAGTTTTAAGTTGGCTTACAATCTTCTTCGTCGACCGGATGGCACTTTCAACCGTCCCTTGGCAGAGTTTCCCGATCGTAAAGTCGCTGCTAATCTGAACCCAGTTGATGGGTTTTTCTCATTTGATATCCTCATCGATCGTGCTACGAGCCTCCTTTGTCAACACTCTATGTCAACGATTGGTTGGTATTTGTAACGCTGTTGTTTCCGTGAATTATCGACGCACACCTGAAAATAGATACCGGCGTCAAACATCTGTGTCCAGTCCGGTTCATATACGGAGTATAAAGATCTGGCCTTCCAAAGATCCTTATAAAAGTTTTCTTGTGTGGGATGCGTACCTACAGTACCTACTCACAAAGCACATCCAAATACGAGCACAAAGATACACATATCCGAAATCAACTAACGGGCTAAGAATGCTCATACTCATATTATCTCGTCTTGTATGAATTCAAATCCCAACAGTTGTCTTGAAAATGTAATATCTCTCTACTTAATTAAAAAAAACATATACACATCCAAAACTCAAACCAAAATCCGAGTAACATATGAGCCAAGTACAAAAGAAATCTTGAAATTTGTTCATCTCCTATCAAAGTCCAACTAAAATAAACTTGAAGCATGAACATTTGTAATTGTATAAGCTCTTAGCTTATAAGTGTTCCACTGATAATGTTCATGCATTATATCCATCTGTACTGAATTAGTCATCATGAAACATACCTAGTGAACGGATACTCGTGTTCGACTCATGGATATAAAGATATAAACTCTCCAAATTCATGAAAATCCTTAAGAAAAAAATGAACATATCCATATCTGAAACTCACACATAATCCCAGATAACAAAGACTTATAATCAAATAAAGCAAGAACAAGTGACATAGGAAAGTTCTTGTTCAGCTAAAACTTTAGCTTTCATTTACTGGTTTGGTTCACCTTTAGTAGCCTGCATTTTTCATTTTCCAAAACCAAGCAGTATAAGCAACAAAATAACATATAAGCAGACAACACAGATGAATATAACTCAAATATGAAGCAGGTAAAAAAGCGTTCTTGATTATTTATCACTGAGCTAAAGTTCAAAACTAGACAACATACCACGTTGTCAGATTAGAGTTTTCTCAGTTAATCCTAGGAGTAAAGACACATCTTGTGCTGAAAACAAAGTTAACCAGTAAACCAAACCACTCAGCGTCCTTTTGCAGCATATGCAAAAGTAATTGCAGCCAAAATTGTTGTTGCAGAAGACACCAAAGTCCAGAAACTCTTTTTCTTTTCTGTTTCCGCCATGGATTTCTCCATCAACTCAACTTTCTGCTTCAAGACTTGAGCCACCGTCTCTTTGTTCTTAAATGCATTTTTGATTGCCTCCAATTCCATTGCATATGGCTCGATTTCATCTTCGAGTTTCTGTTCAGCAACAGCGGTTTCTTCAGTTGATTTCCCATTGTTTTCAGCTTTAGATTGACATAACAGTGAAGCAGTGTTCTTCAACAGAGTCAATGTTCGCTCGTAATTAATGGTGGTGGACTCCATTTTAACTTTCAAATCATTAAAACCTCTGGTGGCCTCCATAAGTTCCTTATGCAGCCTATCTTTATCTTGAACCATTGATCCAATGTGACCCTCCATCTCTTCCTTCTCGTTGATTAGGTTCTGCCATTCAGTCTTCTTCCGTGCCAGCTCTTCCACAGTTTTCTTCAGCATATTCTCCATTTCCGTAACTTTCAATCTCAAGTTATCACCATTATGCTTCTCCTCATCGAGCCGTTTCAAAGCATCATCCTTCTGAAGCGTTACTTGATCAACTAACTTTCTAAAACAGCTAACTTCGGATATCAATTCAATGTTCTTCTTTTGATGACTCAAGCACTCCTCTTGCAGCCTTTGCACAACATTCTTCAGCTCACTCACTTCATTGTGTAACTCGATATTTTCAATCTCGCCAAGGCTTTTGGCTTTCTCGATCTCGGTTTTCTCTCCAGACAGTTCCTCAATCTTGTTGTGCATATCCTTTAATTCCTTCTCATTTTTCCCCAACACTCTTCTAGCTGCAGCACTTTCCTCCAACAACTTCTCAATTCTTCTCTGCTTATCATCCGACTCCACCATTATTGCCTCCAATGATCTCGACAGAAAATCCTTTTCCTCCATTAACCTTTCAATACTCCTCTCTTTTGCTCTCTTCTCTTCCACCATTGCACCGATCTCTATTGCTCTTTCAGCCTCCCGATCCATTGCTTCACCATAATCCTTTTCCAACTCGAGAATCTTTGACCTCAAAATCCCATCTTCCTTCTTCAAATTCGATATAACTTCATTCATTTCTCTCATTTCCCTATCCATCTCATCAATCTTCAATCTTTGCTCATTTTTCTCAACCTCAATCCCTCTCTTTTCCCTAGCAATCTTTTCATTCTCCATTCTCAAATTCCCAACTTCTTCCGCCGCGTCCTTGATGCTTTTCTCAAATAAATCTTTATCTTTCATCATCAAACTCTTCACTTTCTCTAAGTCATCTTTCTCCCTAACCAACCTATCATATTCCACTTTCATTTTCTCAATTTCTCCCACAAATTTCATCTCATTTCCCTCCATTTCCATCAGTTTCTCTTTCATCAACTTACCCTCGTTAACCTGCAACTCAAAATCTTTCCTTACCAAATCTCTCTCTTTATAAACCAAACTCAACATTTCCCTCTCATTTTCAAGACTACTCACCAGTCCGTTCACTTTTCTTTTCAAGGCCCCAATCATCTTTTCCATCTCAACGCCATGTTCCCCCATTTGGGTCCCCATGTAAACCGAAAACAACTCACTTTGCAACTCAAAGCTCGCATCTTTCTCACTCTCCTCAGCTTGAAGTTTCTTCTTTTCACTCAACTCAGCCTCAAGAACTTTATTGGCTTGAGCCAAAGATTCAATCTGTTGCCTGCTTTCAAAGGCCTCCTTGACAAGTAAAGAGTTGAGAGACTTTAGATTTTGGAGCTTCTCACTGGGATCTTCCATGGAAGATTGGCGGCTCAAAGGGTTGGCAGATTTTGTAAAGGTTGAATCTTTGGAAGGGTCGTGAGTTTCTTGAGATGGGTTTTGATGTTTGGGGTCATTGGATCGAGGGGTAGCTTTCTTTTTGCCCATTCTTGGGTGTTGGCGGTTGCTAGGGTTTTTTCGGTGGAGAAATGAGATAGGGTGGCGGTAGACTGATAAAACAGAAGGATATGAGGAAGAAAAGGAGGGATTTTTGAAGGCTAGTTTTGAGATTCAAATTTTGGGGCCCAAAGCTCAAGGTTTTTTTCTATGGAATTTTAAAAAATAGAATATTTTATGGGATTTTAGGGTTTGGTGATACCCTCAGGCCTCAACACGTGGGTGCTCATTAAACGCATTTTTTTACCTCGATAATACAATTTTAATACTGAAGAGCGCCGCTCTCTTCATCTCTTTTTTCAAAAGCTTTGAAACCCTAGATTTTTTTTTCTGGTCCCCCCGGGCGACGTCGTTTTCGGTCTCTTAACGATGGCCACCCCAACTTTGGTCTCATTACTTAGTCCGAGACTAACTCCTATTTATTTCTAATTTTTTAACATAAAATTAAAAATAAATATGAGTTAATTTCCGATCAACTAAAAACGTTAGGGGGCTAAACTAAAAATAAAATGTTAAAAATCAGATTAAATTATAAAAATTAAAAATAATTAGGATTATTTTTGGATCAAATAAAAAATTTAAGACTACACAGAACAAAAATAAAATTATATTAAAAATATTAAACTAAATTATAAAAATAGAAACAAATAGGAGTTTTCTTTGGACTAAATAAAAAATTAAAGAATAATTTAAACAAAAATAAAATCATTTGAAAACTATATTGATCTCAATTACAATTTGACATATATTATTTGTGTTAAAATATTATAAAATCTCTAGTTAATTTAATGATTAAGCATTTGCCTTTTCCCATAATGACTTGGGTTTAAATACTTTCATGTGTAAAATTTATATTTTTTTTCTTACACATTGTTATTTTGATTCAATGTTGACATCAATCATAGTTAGTTAGGTCACAACGCGATTATGAATTTAATGCGCATGGTATAGACGAGTTAAAAAATAAAATTTAGTATTAAAATTAAATCAATTAAAAAATCAACGATAAAAATGAGTCAACACTAATAATTTGGTGACATCTAATAGTTTTCCTTTTTCGACGGTCTTTGCCAATTTTATATTTTTTTCCATGTTTAGCAAACATCTGAGGTTAGGACGCATGCATTGAAAAAACCAGGGCATTCGACTTGTCCAAAAGAACTGCAACCATTAAACTGAAAACTGCTACTCATTTTATTTAGTCTTTCCATAAATCACTCCATGGTTATCAATTGAAATCCATAGAATTAATGTACAAAGTGCCCCGCTAACGTAATCGAGTAAGACCAAATTATTCGTCATCAGCATCCCAATTATCGGTTCGAACTTGGCAGTAAATAATATTTGGCTCACACTTTAATTCGTCCACAGAGACGCCAGTGAGCTCCGGTATGAAAGAGCGATTTCTCGAACACCCATATGGACCGGACAAGAACCTGCAGATCACATAGGCAACATTAAGCAGACAATGCCACATACAATCATGGTATCAGTTGTGAATACAGAGTAGTATACCATCTAAGTACGACCCGACTTTACCTGAATGTATCCAAACAATCAAAAGGAGATGAACTTAAAAGGGAGGAAATAATCAAGGGACTACGTCACATATCGAAAATAACGAACAATACCTCCTTATTTTTATCCCCAGCAACAACAGCACCTTTAGAATCATATGCTTCAAATTTCTGCCAAAACAACAGAGACGTGATCAAGGTCAATCCATGATTATACTGATATCTATAGATAGTATTAATAAACTGTCTTCAACAATTGTTGCGGAAGAATCAATAACGAAGGATAATATCTCATCCGATAAACAACAAAAGACACGGCTGCAATGTTGCATGTACATCATACCAAGGATAGATATCTTCGAAGTATGGGTCGACCGTGTCATGATATAAATATGTTACCAATATCTAATTGATATGCATGTAGCCATACAAAGAAATAGAGGAAGTTGAAGTAGAATCAATTTACCTCCTTAGTCAGGAACTCGAGAGTAAGTTGGATAAATGCTTTATTAAGGTCGTTCTTATCAACACCGATCTGTAACATAGAACCACCAGAAGGCAAGCTATTCGTTAAAATAAGGAAAAAGTGACACCAGTAATTAATTAAGATTAGGGTTCTAATCTGTACTTTTCCCTTCATTTTCATTGAAGCATCTCTATGATTAAAAAAAAGGAAACCACTATATTACAATCCGATATAGAGGATTTGATTCCACTAGGAGTCCAAATACAATAGGGATGAAAACAACTTCAAAGAAACAATAAATTGGGCACTAACCATTCGAGCTCGCAAAGTTCGTATTTTAACAATAGGTTCAACCAACTCCCAGTAAAGGTTGCTCCATATAGATTCCCTTTGCTTAATTTCATTTTTGAGGGCCTATCATAAGTCAAACGGTGAAACATGCACGTATGAATTAGAATGCAAGGTGCTGCCAATAAAAAAAATTAAAGCAAAGAATGATCGCATGTGGGAGTAGAGACATACAGAGAACATATTCTCCGTGACAGCTTTTCGTAATGATGTCTTGTCACCATTTGCTATTAGTGTGTTTATCTGTGAGAAATGAGAAGTAGTTCCATCAATGGGATTTTACAAGCAATACCTCAAGAATATATATATAGAAAAGAAGAAGTTAATTTGCTCATGTTTTCCGAAATACCATAGGTCCCGGTGTAATGACAGCTAAAAACTGAGGTCACGAACATATTGCAAAATTTAAAAGAGAGCAAATAATAGTAATATCAAATTCAGGACATTTTCAAACTGCATACCTCTTTATATAGTTCTACGGCCTCCTTATAGAACTGAGTTTTTGAGTACCCAGATTTCCTCAACTTAGCAATGGCATAGGCACTCTTTAGCTGCAAACAAGAAACTGGAATGTAACTAGACAATGATTCAGTGGATCTCTACAAGTCTATGTCTTAAATTCTACAATGCATTTTGCATATGCCAGCTTCGCATTATCACTATTCTGTCTTTACAGTATTAAAAGGGAAAGGAGAAGAGAGATCTTACGGAAGAATAATATATTATAGGTAGATATTATTGCATAAAGCATGCAAGACGGTTAATTCAGACGGTTATGGCATCATAAAGCAAGGTGTTTTAAAATTATACACTTGAGTTAGAACAAATAGCATAAAGCATGCAAGATACCTCAGACTTGATATCTTCTTTTGTTCTTGTCCAACCAGTTCTTGTGAAATACCTGATACGCAACAGATCAGAAAACAGCTGAGGAAAAAGGCCTATGGTGATCTGTTTGTGGAAGTAAGTTGAAAAGGCTATACACTACAACGCAAGTCTAATGAGAATGAACCAAGCAATTATCCTAACTTCAAAAGTAACTGCATGTTCTGTAACTTGAAGTTGGACCAGTTTCAAGAATTTTTATCTGCATCTCCCCATTCTCCAATATCGATCCCGCTAGAACAGAGCAGCTCAAATGTAGTGCTGCAGGTGCTTTTAGGAGAACTATTTTTAAATTTAGTCCAATAACAACTTCATGAAAGTCAGACTAACCTCTTCCAAAATGGGATAAGTTCGCGAGGTGCATAAGGCTCATAGACAAATCCAGGGCTAGTCATAGAAATTTGAGCTCCCTGAAAATAAAAAGATGCAAGCATAGGCTTAAATTAATTTCTAAGCCTGATCATAGAATAATAGAACCCATTATAAGTTCCCTTCATCTATGGTCTAACTAAGAACAAATCAAAAAACACATGTATAAAAAATGCATGATGACGGTGCACCGTGAAGGAACAATCATCATTCCGAATATGAATAGAAATAGAATATGACCAGTTTAGGTGTTTCATACCACTTTCCGTACTTGAGTAGTCGCTTGTGTGGATAGGGACTTCTTGTCATTCAAAAAGATCAACAATTCAGCAGCCTATATAAAAAAAAGATGACACATTAAATGTCTTAGCAATCTAACATCAAGAGATCCAATAAAAACGAAAAATTAACAAACTTTTGCATCCCATACTTCAGAATGTTACCATGGTAGAACGAAGTGTCATTGTGTTTCCACAAGTCCAAGGAAGAGCATTGTTTTCTGTCTTATATAAGCAAGAAGTTGCACCTTGGCCATAGAATTGAGGTACTGAGAACAGTGAAAACCACGTAAATTTATGATAAAAAGAAGGGAAAACTACCCAAATAGCACCCAACTATTGCCAAAATATCGGTTTAGTACCCAGCTATTTTTTTGGCAAAATGGTAACTAATGTTACATTTCGTTTTCATTTTGGTACCCACCGTTAAAAAACTAACTGTGTGCTGACTAGGAGAGAGAAAATCACATATGACAAGTTGCCAGGCCATTTTGAAAACCAAACATAACGTTGGGTACCATTTTGCCAAAAAAATAGCTAGGGTACTAAAACTATATTTCGGCAATAGCTGGGGTACTATTTGAGTAGTTTTCCCTAAAAAGAATTACATTTTTGGTGGCATATAAAATTCATTAAGCTAATATGATCGCGTGAAATTCACAAAATGAAATTTTCTTACCATTTGAAAACCCTCTGGAATAGCTTGTTGAGCTTCTAGTAAAAAAAAACCCAAAGCTTTAATACGAACAAAAAATAAAAGAGACTAGAAAATGTATATTCTTCTACTTCCTATCCTATTTCCTTCATTTCCCACCAAACATTGCATTTTATAATTTCTAAAAAAATGCAAGACAAACCCATATATCTAAAAACGGAGTTTCATTATTTAGATAGAAGAAAAATGAAATTCTTCTATAATTTTTTGAAGGACCCAAAGTGGTAAATTTGAAGAAGTAAAAGAGAACTTACAGGAATGAAGAAGATTGATGAGATTCAAGGGTTTGGTAAAGAGAACGAATAGCGTTGAATCTCCTCGTAAAAGCCATCTTTTTTAGTTCAAAATCGAACTTCGAAACTTGATTTGATTTTGATTACGAGAGAAAGCAGAGAGGCTTCGGTTTACGATTCTTCAAGGGTTTAAGGAGAGAGAATACGGTACTACATGGATGCATGGAAGCTCTATGCTGCTTGAATTGATGGGTTTAACGGGCCTTAAATTGGGCCAATGACTGGAAATTTTCGATAGATATACGAGCATCTTGACCGGGAGTAGAATAACATTTAATTCGTGCTCGTTAAAAATTTTCGTTGCTTGACTTAACTCGTTGATTGTTAGGCTCGTTAAAAGTTTTACTTTATTTTTTTAATATAAATAAAATCTAATGATATTCTTGGACCTTAATATAAACATACAAATTTCAAAAAAAAAAACGTGAGGATTAAAGAGATAAATAAATGAACTTGTCAAGATCGAGTTAGATATAAAGTTGATGTTCGAGTGTGGGACTCTTTCTAGTTTCTCAACAATCTTCTATAAACAACATAGGAGAGAATGCCTTACGGATTTCGAAGTTTAACTTTCAATTGTATTTTTTTTATATGAGAACTAACGATATTTTCTATCTTCCACTTTTATACTTAAAATTTTCATTGAAGTCACCTAACTTTTATTTTATTTTTATTTTGGTCATTTTCATTACCTTTCGTTAACAAATGTTGCGCTATCTTTTTTTCAACCTCTTTTTTTTCCTTTATTTTTTTCCTCCATAAACATTGGAACTTATAAAAGTATGAACTTTCATCTCCCGATTCTCTTCATTCATTATTCTTCGTGCGCCACAAAAAAGATTGCGAACCTAAAAAATCAGTTTGCTTTTTCCTATTGGTTAGTTGCTACACTTATTTGGATTCTGAGTTTTGTTTAATGTTAGAGATTGAAATTTAAGGTTGTGTTTTCATTTTGCTATTTATGTCAGTATTCTTTTTTAGGCTTAAAACTTTGGAACTTTTGGGTTTTCTCCTTATTTATCAATCTTCTTATCTCTTTCTTTATCTTTTCTTGCTTCTACTTTAGTTTGGTAAGAGTTACCCTTGTATTTGCCTCTGCCATTGCTTGAATTGCTATTTATTTCACACTTCAATTGCTGCAGAAAAATATACAGAAATTTATATCTTTGTAACTTCAGAGTTCCACGTTTTCTGGTCTATTTCCTTCTTGAGAGGTTTTAAATGAAAACTTCACCTTTCACCCCTCTTTTGTTTAAAAGAAGATGAAGTGTTGGGAGAGGTTAAGGTTTATCCATAATAACATTTAAGCAAAAAAGAATAAATGAAGAAAATCAGTCGATGAAAGGTCATATTTTTAAAAGTTCTTATGTTCATAATAGAAAAAACAGAAGAAAAAAAAGGAAAGAGGTTGAAGAAGAAGATAACGTCTCATGTTAAAATTTTCTAATAGAAAGTAATGAGGGACCAAAATAAAAGTGAAATAAAAATTAAGTGACTATAATAAAAGTTTTAAAAGTTCAGTGGCTAAAATAAAATTTCCTTAAAAATTCAGTGACCATCTCTGTACTTTAAACTAAAATAATAATAGAAGAAAATGCTTTAATAAAAAAAAGGGAAGACTAACTAATACAGTATAAATTAAATCTTTCAATCCTCGGGAAATATAAAACAGTTTAGAAATTTGAAACCTAATATTTTATGGGTAAATTATTTAGCATGTCATTGAATTTTTCTAAAATTCTTAATTAGTACTAAAAATTTTTGGAACATGATTTTTTGAAGTATTTAACAAGAAATTATAAAAAATTAATGAGCTACTAGCGAACTCGACTTGCTAAATTTTCGAGTCGAATCAACTTGAGTTGAGCATTAACCGATTTTTGAATGAGTCGAGCTCGAGCTATTTGTGAGCTGCTCAACTCAAATAGTACCCCTATGCGCAATAATATTTTCGAGGTAAATGTCTGGATTCGAACCTACACAAGTGTTACAACGGATAAGCATCTATGACCACTAAGCCAATTAGTGGATCTATCGTGTTGTTACTTTTTTTACAATAAAGTAATATCTAAATTTCTAATGTAAAATTTGGGGTTCAAAGCCCACATAGTGAAAAGTAGATGATTATCTTTAGTCACTAAATCAAATAAAGGATCTCAGTATGATGGTGTTATTGTAGAATGACATTGTTGTTTATGTTACCGAATCGAATTAGAATAAAATATTATGATATTAAATTATTTTATATTAAAAGAATGAAAATTTATTAAGCATTGTTTGACAATTAGCGAATAGCTGATAGCATATTACATTAGCTGGTAGCATTAGTTGATTTGACTAGTGGATTGCATAAATAATTAATTAAAGGGCCATGAGCTTTTCCGAATTAACAAGTTTCACTTAAATCCGCTATTATAATTATCTATTTACTAAACATCTAAATTAACAGATTTGACTAATTTGACCTCTAAAAATAATTCTATGAACTAATTTTAATTCAAAAATTGTTTACTAAACGAGGCCTAAATATCAGATAATAAGATGTAAAAATATGGAGGGATACCATTATTACAGGTTCCACATAGATTTTTTTTAAAAAAAAAATAAGAACCATGTTAACAAATTTGACAACCTTGAGGGTCATTTATTTAGTGGTAATACATTGAACATTTTTAATGTATAAGTACCATGTGAAAAATTGAACAAACTTTGGGATTGTATATGACATTAACCCTACTTAAATCCGCTATTATAATTATCTATTTATCAAACATCTAAATTAACAGATTTGACTAATTAGACCTCTAAAAATAATTCTATCAACTAATTTTGATTCAAAAATTGTTTACTAAACGAGGCCTAAATATCAGATAATAAGATGTAAAAATATGGAGGGATAACATTATTACAGGTTCCACATAGAACTTTTTAAAAATATAAGAACCATGTTAATAAATTTGACAACCTTGAGGGTCATTTATTTAGTGGTAATACATTGAACTTTTTTAAAGTATAAGTACCATGTGAAAAATTGAACAAACTTTGGGATTGTATATGACATTAACCCTACACAGAACTTAAAACCTCCGAAAACCCCATGGAATGACCAGATGAGACGCCAACGATGGCGGAACTGGAGCTGGATTCGACGTCTCCGCCGGGGCTCCACTTGCTCTCCGCTTTTCTGGCCATGGAAACCACCGATACCTTGCTCTGTTTTGCCAGGTTTGTTTTCATGAACCCTGCACAAGAAATCATTTTTGCTTTCCTATCATGAATTTTTTTAATTAACTTGTTTGATTTTGGGAAACTTATGTTATATATTTTGGTAGGGAATGTGGTGGAGGAAAGGTTACTGAAAAAGTTCAAAGCTTTGTTTGGGATCATTGCTTAACCGAAGCTGTGAGTTTTGTTCTTAATTTCACTTTTCATATTTTAATTTTTATGTTGGATTATTGGGAATTTTAGTACCAACCTTCGTTTTTTCCTTTTTATTAATTTCCATAAAGCTTGATTCGGTTTTATGAATTAACAGGCGGGAAAAGGCTATGAATCTTATTTGAAGAAGTTTGTGAAGAAGCTTATTACAGAGGTTGAATCAAACCATGGCAATGTGTTGGATGAATTATATGAACAATATGCTTCCTACATGATTTCTTTCAAGGTAACGATTTTGACACAATTCGGTTCTCTTTTGATATTCTAACTTCATTCTTTATGGACCCTATCATTGTTTTTGATGGAATATTTATCTTTTATAGGACGATAATCCGGTCAAAGAAAATGAGAGAATCTGCAAATGCATTTCTTTCCTTTTTCCCGGGGGTAACAGATGCTAGTTGCTAATTATCTTTTGATGGTTTTGATGTATTTTACAGTATTTGCATTGTCTCACATTTAACTGTTTACCGGATCTATGTAGATTGTTTTAATCTATCGAGTTGTCCAAAATCACGGAAACTGGTTCTCCCGCTACAGTGTTCACTCAACATGCTTGAGGGAGATACTGGGTATGTTTAGTTAATTCATGTTCATTCAAATTAAGTCTGGTGCATACGCTCAAATTAAGCTTTCAAAAACTGTTGTTTCAAAAACTTTACAGCTTTGCTGATTGTTAAATATTTTCATTTTGCATTCATCTGTCCATAATAATTGCTGCATTTGGTTTCGATTATTCCCCTCGAGGTTATTATTCATTTTGCATTTCCTTTTATTCGGCATGTAACTAAGATGAATTTGTTTATATTGGCTTTGGTTTATACAGGTGTTCAGTTTGGCCCTCCAGTCTTTTCCTCTCTGAGTTGATACTTTCTTTCCCTCATATTTTTTCAGGGAAATCATGTTTTGAGGTTACATACTCATTCATTTTTCTGGTTGGCTGTGTAGAATATCATCTCGAATTCCACTTTTCGATTTACTTCAGGATTGTTATTTCTTGAAACAGGTTGGATCCGGTGTTGGCTTGGTAGGAATTTGTCTAGCTCATGTAAAAGCCTCCGAGGTTTGCTATTTAACTTAGTACAATTACAATAATTACATCCATTTTTATATCATCGATGTTGCTTGATTTTAAATGAATCACTTATTTCTTAATATTTGTTGCTTGGTTGCAAGTTATAAAATGCCTGCTTTGGAGAATTATAGTTGAACTGGAAACCTTCTGCTACATGGTCTAGGAATTTCTGTTTTAACTGGAAACCCTCAAGTTATAAAATGCCTCCAGTAATCGCTCTTTATGAGTCTTAGTCTTACAACCGTCAAATGAACGTAGTTGTTCATGTTTGTTAATATCTCACTTGACTATCATTCTGTGGCGAAGAATGCTGAAATCAAATTTTCTGTTTTAACCGGTAATGGGATTGCAATTCTTTTTTGAATGAGCATTTTAAGTGTTTTCCTGGATGGAATTTCTCCTTTTCTGGAATCATTTCTATCATAGAATTTGTAGTTGTTTGATGTTAAATAATTATGAAGACCATGGTAATTTTACCCGGTGCAGGTGATATTAACTGATGGTGATTTGTCGACTTTAGCTAACATGAAGCTTAATCTGGAGAAGAACCAGCGGAATACATCAGCCAATTTGCTCGAAACAAATATCGAAAATCATAATGTAGTGAGTTCTCGTCATAGGCATTTCATACCTAGCCATTTCCCTGTGCAGCCATTAGATTGTTGTGTTCCTTGAATATATTGGTTTTATTGCAATATTCCTGGATATACCTTAAGCTGAGGTGATGATGGACCATTTCCATGAAAACAAAGGATATTCCCTTAAGTTTTATGTTGGTGACAGCTATAACAAAAATGCAGTGATCGGTCTAAGATCCGGCATTGTTGAAAATTCATTCTGATAAATAACTAACCAGATGAACCATTTCTCTTATCATTGTAGTTTGAATCTGTTTAGTTGATCCTGGGTCTTGGAGCCGTTGTTTTGAGTACTTAATTTCATTGGTTCGTCCTATACATGCATTCGAAACACATCAACCGGTTAGATCTTTAGCTTGAACCCTACGAACCATTAATTTTGCTTTCGATATTATTATGATAAAACCAATGAAGGAAATCTAAAACTTTTTGCATCCGATACAGCCATGTGAGGCTCTTCTTCGCTGACTTTGTTACTTGCAAATGATACTCTTTTAAACTCAAAGGCCATACATGTTTAATCAAACTGTAAAAATTAATTATTGCATCATCGAAGTTTAAATAAATTGTTATTCTCAGGTCAAATGCATTCATTTGCCTTGGGAATCAGCATCAGAAAAGGAACTGCAAGACTTCATGCCAGAAATTATGTGAGTATACTGTTTCTCTTTTAATCTGCCCATTTTCATTGATCGGGAATAAGAAGATTGATGTCGTCTTTCCTTACGGTGTCTACAGTTTGGGTGCAGATGTTATTTATGATCCATCTTGTCTTCCACATCTTGTTAAAGTACTGGCCATTCTTTTGAACAAGAAGAAGTCATGTGCCAAGGAAGGAAAATCTCGGAACTCATTAGCCGACGTCACATGCGAAGACAATAAGGTAAACGATGCCCTTGATCTAGATGCATCTAGTTTTCTTGTTCATCCCATCAATACGAGTGAGGGCAAAGGAGTTGTCGGTGATGCTGCCGATCTAGTATCAGTGACCAACCCTGTTGCTTATATTGCTTCCGTCATTCGGAATGCCAGTACGTTCGATCGTTTTCTTGAACTAGCAGATCAGGCTGATCTTACAATCAAAGACCTAACATCTACACTGAGGCCCTTTGATTTGCTTCCTTATATGGAATCATATGATCGTTCAAGCATACGATTGTTTACTGTATCATCTAAGTTAACTTGATCTGTATCTCGGATTTATTGTGAATGTTTAATAGGTTACTAAATATAGATATTTTATCTTATTTTATTGAAAAATCCAATTGTCGAAATAATGTAGCATTTGACCTTAAATTATGTTTGTTTTGAATTCAAGTAAATTCCCATGTTCTCTTGCTCTTAGTTTTACTTTTTTATTCAAAGGATGTGTAGCTTTATTATGTAATTTGGAGAATTTGAATTTAATATTTATGTTCAATAAATATTTGAATAAATTTACTTAAGTTGTAATTGAATAATTCTTTTGCGTACAAACTGTTCGAACCCGAATCTCTTAAGAAGAGTTACATTTATCTTATCCTTAGAACTTTTTTTTAGAACTTAGTTTCATCTTCTACAATATTCAACGATGGAGGGAATTATAAGTTTCAAGTGAATAAACAAATAAATTACGAGGTGACAAATGTATCATTTTTTATTTTAAATTTTGAGATTTTATGAAGCCATTCATTAGAGTTTAAAACAAATTTGTGGGATGTTTTTTTTTATTTGTTTAGATATGTACAGTTATATTGGGTGAAGTAGAGAGATGATCACTAAATTATAGTGTTAAAATTGTTTTTTGGTCACTGAAATTTTAGAAGTTACAAAATAAACATTAAACTTATCAAATTGTTATAAAATAATCATTAAATTTTATCAAATTAATACAAAACAATCATTAAAACTTATTTGAACTATTACAAAATAGTCCTTAAACTTAACAAAATTTATCACTGTTTTATAATGTGCAGTGATCATTTTGTAACTCATTATATTAATTACAAATGAAAATATAATACATCTGAGTTGGGAAAAATAAGATTTAATCAATACAAACACAACATTATTTAACTAACAATTATCGTTATGCAAGGAAAGACATCGATTTTCACAAACGCCGCTATATAATTCGACCTTTTATGATATTTTTTGTTCACAAAGGTCGTTAACTGTTACGGTGTTTGATCTAGCGGTACTTTTCGTAGAGTTTTTTTAGCGTTGGAAGATTTTTAGCGGTGCTTAAAAATACCGTTATAAGACTAAAAAATACCTCTAAAAGCATGTTTTGTTGTAGTGAACGTTTGTTTATTTATATTTAAAGTGAATCAAATATCACTTTAATTCATCTAGCCATTCATCTAGACTCTAGAAACCCATTTTTTCTTACACCATGTAAAACTTAAAAGTTTTATGTATTTTTAGACTGTTAGATGAAGATAAATAGATGGGTGAGATTAACAATATGAAATAAAAATATTATCACAAAAAATAATAATCTTAGTTATTTATTTACCCTCATCCAATGGTAAAAAAATGTAAAATTTTCAAGTTTTACATGATGGAAGAGGATACTAACCCATTAACCCAACTTTAGTAAATTTATTGAATTAAATTAAAATTAAAATTAAATTAATAAAATATATAAATATTGAGGATCAAATATATAATTATACAAATTTTCTTAAGTACCATACAACATTTCCGTAAACGGTTAACGGTAAAATTAAAATCAACCCTATAATTAAGTCACTACCCTTTTGCTTTGGTATTTTTACTTGTTTTTTATGCTATTTAGGGTTTTGAAAAGGCATAAGGTAAAAAATATCTTTATCGTTTGATTGAATAGTCATTTTGATTCATATTTTTTTTGAACTAATTTAACCCCTAAGTTTAATTTTGGGTTAAAATAGCTCCTCTACAAATGAAAATTGTCAGTCAATTGACGATCAACAACTTAAAATAACGTGACAAACCTACATGACAGTGCATGTCGCGATAGCGGTGTCGTACAAACAAATTTGTTGACTTTACATACTAACATATTAGTCAAAAATATTTTTATAAAATTGTACGAAATATAAAATATTTCTTTCTTCTAACGTGTCATTCTATCAAGTTATTTCAAGTTATTTATCGTCAGTTAATGAACAGTTTTCACCCGCAGAGGATCCATTTTGATCCAAAATAAAACGTCGGGGTTAAATTAGTTTCAAAAAAAAAAAAAAAAAAACTAAAATAACTATTCGGTATAATGTTAAAGGCATTTTTAACTTTATGCCTTTTGAAAACTTATTTTTGAATATTTTCTTATGTCTTGTTCAAAAGTCGTCGTCTTCTTCCCACTTAAGATGAAGAATTAGTCAATAGTAACTTAGTCAATGAGTTGATTAACAATTTGCCTCAATGTTTTTTCCACTTTCAACTCCACTATTGAAAGCTTCTCCAAAATTGAAACTATCTTGCATTTCAAAAGGCTTGCAAATTGTAAATGCGATTTTCAAATGAGATGTTCTATTTTTTCTGAGCTTGTTCTTGGTGTTTGAATTTCAGAAGTTTTAGCTCTATTTTTAGTGGTTTTGTTCTTGTTGCTATTGTCGTTTAAAGACCTTGAATTTTTTTAAATGCATAAGAATTTATTTTTTGAATTTATATATATATATATATATATATATTTGAAGCTTAATTTTACGAATTTTATACATATTTTAAACACTTTATATTTATTTGAATTTTTTAAAATTAAATATTTATACAATTTTTAATATATTTTTTGAACTATTTTTTAAAAAATAGAATAATGGTTAAAATTTTGTGAAAAGTATTTGGTCCATAGGCTAAAGTTTAAGGTGAAATTAAAAATTAAATCAATTTTAGTTAATATGTCATGTCATTAATGTAATAAGAGTTAATATGCAGGTGAACATTTCATAATAAATTAATAATAAAGTGATTATAATATAACTTTTGAAAATTGAGTGGGTAAAACAAACATTTGCTAAACATAAGTGAACTTCAATGTAGTTTACCTTAAAAATAATGGGTGAACGTAGACATGGTAAATTTGACTCAAGACCAAAACCGATTTATCTAACTTGAGACCCGATATGGACCTAATATGATGGTCTAAACTTGACTCGAACTCGAAGTAAATCAAACTGAATTTTAGCTTAACCAAAAAACAACCCGAACCGAAAAACAACTAGAACCTAAAATCAACTTAAATTGAAAGTAGTCTGAACCGAAAATCAACCCGAACCAAAAGCAACCCAAATTTAATTTTCTCAAATATGTATGCTTTATTCTCATTTTCTATTATATTACTAAATAATAATCACCTTTAGTAATAGTTCAATGGATTAATATAATCTTTTCTCCATTAAAAGATCATCTTTATATACTAACTCAAATCGAAAATTGACCGATTAGAAATTGACCCGACTCAGAAAAGCAACCGATATGATATTGAATTGACCCAAAATCAATTGGCTCGGCCAGATATCCAACTCGACCCGAAATAATATAAACATGAACTAAATCTCAATCAGGCTCGAATCGAAAGTAACTCGAACCGAAAATCAACCCTACCTGAAATGACCAACCCTAACTCGATACGAACGAGTAATGACCCGATTGCCACCTCTAGCCGAACCGAATCCATATTTAAAAAGCTTTATTTTGGGGTATGAAATGTAAAATGAGAAAAGAAAAGGTAAAAGAAATATATTATGTCCTTTCAATTTTAAAATTATATAAATTAACACCTTTGAAATTAAAAGGATTAATTTAATCCTTGTAAAATTTGAAAGTGGACAACTAAGGATAATTAATCGCGACGTTATTGTTTTTTCACTTATTTTACATAATTTTGATTGAAATACTAATAAAATTAAGCCATTAATATTTTCGCGTTGTGTTACTTTGATCTTGATTCTAAAAATTTCAACACATAATTTATAAAATTTTAAAACGTTGAAGGCTAAATTTGTTGATTATTTTTAATTAAAATTAAATTGATATAATATGTAAATGTAAACAATAATGGCTGAATTTATTGTTATGTCAATCAAAATTATGTAAACTTGATGAAAAATATAAATGTTATGATCACATGTTCTTAATTGCTTATTTTTAAAATTGACAGGAACTAAACTGCTTTTATTTTTTTGGAGATGGTTTAATTGCGTAATTTCCAATTTAAGAGGGGCTAAGAGTTTTTTTTTATTGAAAAGAAAAAGTCATATGCTGAAAACTTCAAGGTCTTTGTATTGTTTGAATTTTTTTGGATGTTAATGTTCCAAAACAAGCCGACAACAATAAGAACTTATAAAATTCAAGTTAAATTATTGTCTGGAAATTAATACTAAATTACAAATAGGTCACTGTTTTAAAATTCTATAAAGATGGGTTGAAGAACACTATATATGCTTTGGCCGAACAAAAAGGGTGGGTAAGTTCAGAGTTGACTAAGTCAAATCTCCTCATTTTTTAATCCTCAACTTTATTGTTTCATCTCTTCATTCCAAACTATATAATCTTCAAATATATCATCCATCCAACCCATTCAAAGCGAAAAGAATTGAAATATCGGTCCAATAACAAAGGATGATATGTTTATCATCCATTGGGACCCGGGTTCGAGCACCAGATATGTCATGCTGTGTGTGCCGTCTTAGAAAAGACTAAGAAAGTTGAACAGATGTTACCCTTGCATCGCACCAGCATATTCAAAAAAAAAATCGAAATATCGGGCCAATAACAAAGGATGATATGTTTTATTTAGATTATTCGAATTTATTTTATTTATAAAAGTGGTCTAGTGATAAAAGATAATATATTTTATTTAAGAATATTTTATAGTACGAATATAATTATAAAAAATGTATGCAATTTGAATATAAGAAAAGAATTCATAAATATCATCATTCAAATTCAAATGTACTCAATATAATTTTTTACACTAACTTATGCATTGTATCCTCCGCGGCTCCGCCTACTTATTTAACAATTTAAGTAAAAATTAATTCCTTCGAACCCAATAGAACCACAGAAGCATTAAAGCTCTCCTTATCCATTTAACCAACAATACTTGTAAGCTTATCAAATAACAATTTTTAAAGAGATTTATTTTGTATAGGTTCGATTACTCGGGTTTTATAGGTACCCGAGTCTCGGGTACTCGAATGTGATGGGTCGAGACACGGGCCGAACAATGAATGTCCACCTCTAGTATTTATAGTCGAGTGGTATTGTTTGATAGGACTGAGCCGGATTTAGTGATGGCTATTGACGAGTTAGTAGGATTAGGCCCAACTCATAACGAGTAAATTTTTTAGCTTAGTTACGTGGGTTGGCTGAGTAAACTCCGCTATCAAGCAATAGGCTCAATTGATGGATCAAGCAAACTTAATGATTGTCATGTCGTAAATTTTGAAGGCCATAATGCTTTGTACATTAAGGCGTAATACAGAGACCGAAACTTCCAAAAAAATTAAATAGGTGGAGGCATGATAATTGTGGGTGAAAATATGACAGCCGGAGGTATAATACTTCTAATATCTATATATAAAATATATGAACGATAAACACGATGGCCTTAAGTTGTTTAACTAAAAAGAAAATCCGAATCTTCTAGAAGATCACATTCGTCTTCTGGAGTAGCTTTTCATCTCAGGCCACCTCATCTTGGCAAAACCAATCCTAACCGTTGGATTTTATATCAAAGGTGTAAAAGGAGAATGATGGAGTAATTAATAATAGAAGTAGCTAAAAATCTAGAATCGGACGGAAACCAAATATACTAGTTTTCTGTTGCCGCCGCGAATTTAAAAAGTTAGTTCAACTATTTATTACAACTTTGACTCTATGCTTTTCATTCGGACCATAACGTTTTTTTTTCAACCATAACGTTTTTTTCGGATTATAACAATTTTCTATTATGTCTAATTCTCAATTTTGGTTTGAATTGAAAAATATATTTGGATTCATTAAATTAAATTTAATAGATAATTACATTTCTTTTGAAATAATCTAAAAATTATTAAAAGGTAGTATCTGTTACAAAACACACAAACCTTATAAACAAAACGATTAAACTCGAATATCTTAGAATGAACATCAATCTGTTTCTTCACTGGAACCACTTGCTGGGTTCAGAAAATTACACTTAAAAAGTGTGAATAGAAATTATATTCATATACGAAAAGAATCATCATCTTTATCAATAAAATAATGTAAAAAATATCATACATAGTTTGAATCAAATAAAAATATCAAATACTCAAGAATTTTCATTGGAATGTATTGTGAAACGGCTGCATGTAGAAATTTAAACAGGTGAAACAAAACTTTGGAGGGTTAGGAATTAATTAAAGCATGCTACGAACAAATCTAAAACAAGTTTAGGTAAAATACTTAACAGCCAAAGATTACGTTACATCAAAATTAAAATTCACACTCAGTTTTGCATAAGAGTATTGGCGTTGAATGCTATATATAGAATAAATAATTACAAGTAACTAACATTTCAATTCGAATATTTAATATTACAAAATAAAATTCATAATCTCAAACACATTTGTTAAATTATATGAGTCTAATACTTCCTTAAAATTAAAGTGTGCCTCGTTAAAATCTCTTTTATAATTAAATCGCACCTAAACACTACCTAAACGGAGAAATGAGAAAAAGAATGTGCAAACTTTTATTGTGCAAAACTTCAATATTTTCCCCTTTCTTAGGTTTCTTCTTTATATGACAAAAACCCGACCTTGTTAAACACGGTATTAGTTTAACGTGATACATTGCATATATGTTACTTCTTTAATCATTACGTTAGGTTAATTTATTTCGAGTTCATATGTCACAATTATTAGGACTAATATATGTTAAAGTGCATTGGAAGTTTACTTATTATATTTAAAAGTTTATTTTAATTTATCTATTATAAAATAAATATTAATTTTACCTCCTATACTATACTTAAAATTTCATTTTAGTCCTTCGAACATTTTAGTCTATTTATGCTTGAAAAATTAACGTTATAGTTCAAAATGGTAATGTTATTGTTACTTGGATTAAATATTTTGATTTAAACACTCTTGAGGTCCCTCTCAATTTTAAACTCTGGGTAAATTAATCTCCTTCAAACATTTTTTTGTAATTTTTTACATAATTTTTAAATACTTATGAAATCTAAATGCAAAATTAATTCATATTCTAACTCCAAACTCAGTTGTCTTTACTTACAATCATTGACGGAGTTAGTAAAGTAGATAAGGTGTTAGTTGACACCAAAAAATTTTGAAAAAAAAATCCTGTAAATTTAATATAAAAATATTAAAATTAAAATAAACATCACTCTAAAAGAACATTGGCACCCCTTTAAAAGATTATTGACACTTCTTCAAAGAAATTACACTTAAAGGGTATTTTGCCCTTAAATTCGTACCAAATAATCAATTATTCAATTTAACCCCCTAAGAAAACGCATCTAATTTGGTCATCAAACTCATGAATTGTATCAATTTAGCCCTTTAACTAACGTTGACCGTTAATGTGCTGACATAGTCACTAACAGTGCTGACATGGCAACCCACATGTGAATGTTGATGTGGCAAAGAGGTAACATTTGATTTTTTTAGGGAGTTTGAAGGAAAAAAATATTTTTTTATGAATGTTGATGGTAAAATTATTTTTTTTAGGAAGTTCAAGGGGTGAATTAATTTTATGTAACATTTAAATAAAAATTTAAATTTCAAAATATTAAGAATACATACCTTATTACAACATTTAGAAAAATAAATACTAAAAAATATTGAAAGTAAAAATACTATTTATTTTAAAAAAACATTAAGTAAAATTAAAAATAGCATAAAATATAGAGTGATAAATTATTTTAAAAACTATAAAGTATTAAAATTATTAAAAACAAAAATTTATTTTAAAAGATATGTTAAAAAGTACTTTATATTATAAAAAATTAAAAATATTTATAATGTTGTATTCTAAATTTTTCAGGGTAACGATAAAGTGTTTGATAAATACATTCTTTATTTAATTTGTCAACTTTATTATTACCCACATTGTAAAAGAATTACAAACCTTGCAGAATCTAAAGCACAGCAATATGACTATATGAGTATTTTTATATTTTAAATTTTATTTTTTTATAATGTTAATTTTCATAATAATTTTTTTTATAATTTTAACACTTTATAAATACTATTGAATATTGACTTTTTAAATAATTTATAATTTATCGTTTTATAAGTTTTGATATATTTTAAAAAGAAATTAACTTTCCCTCATTTTAAAAAAATAATAGTATTTTTATTACTAATAATTTGAAATTTTAATTTCTTAGTTTCTTAATATCTTTTAAATATTACATTAAATTAATTACTTTCTGAACTTTCTAATAAATTATTTTTACCTTCGAACTCTTCAAAAATTAATTTTACCCTTAAACTGCCTAAAAAATTAAATGTTGTCTCTCTACCACATCAACATTCACACATGCGTTGAATCGAACTCGTCTATTGCTGTTTCTTGGATTTTGCATAATGCACATTGCCTTGGCGGTTGAGACATTAGTTTCAGAGGATTGATGTGGCGTGCCCGGGGGAGCGTATTTTTTTAGTTTTCACTATTACGTTGTACTTTTTTCTTCTAATTTAGGCTTAAAGAGTTTTCTAATGAGGCACGTGAATACGTGATAGTATTTATTGTTGTATGATGTTCATATTAGAATAAAATCATATCCATTTCGATAAAAAAAATATGAATATGAATTTATTTTAAAAAATATTTATTTTAAGTGATTTTGATTTTTTAAATTTATACTTATATTTCATTTATTTTTATGAATTTTAATATTTTTAAATGCGTATATTTCCTATCTCATGAATTTTATTTTTAAAAATAATTTTGAATGTTTATATAGTTTAGGTTTTTCATTGATTTTTTTTAATTTTAGATATTTTTATAAGTTTTAGGATGCCTACATATTTTCATAAAGAAACGTAATGTGGTGCTTTTTCATTGATTAAATTATTTTTAGTATCTGTTAGCTCTATGAGTAGAATCTATAAGGGAAAAAAGTGTGAAGGTTAGTGCAAAGTGAAAGAAATGAGTATAGTTTGAAGGATAAATCGTGTATTATGACGCGATTAATTTAATTCGTTTTATTCTCTGTTTTATATTGTAAATAAGGTAATTTTTACAATTAAAAAACAAATACCAAATTATGAGTAGGATAAAAATTATTTGTCTTTTTCGGTGCTTCTTTCTATGCTCAAATACTAAAAAACATTAAAAAAATTAAGTTTCAAGCATTAACTTTAAATTTTAAATCTTAAACCTTAAACTCTATACCCTAAATTATAAATCATGAACCTTAACATTAAGTTCTAAATCCTTGCCTCTTTTCGGTGCCCATTTCTACACCTCACACTAAAAATCAAGCTTAGGATTTAGGGTTTAAAAAATTTAGGACAAAAATATTTTTAGAGTATAGGGCCTAGAGTTTAAGATTTAGAATTTAAAGTTGTGACTTAAAATTTAATTTTAATCCGTATAGTGCAATGGTCAGTTCTTACGTCACAAATTATGTAGTCCATATAAAAAAGTCTCCTCTGTTATTGGAAGCTTCCTTGAGTAATGACTTACACCCAAATCCCATGTGGCTCGCCTTGTCTGAATTTCAAACCTGCTTCCCAAGTCCAACTCTCCACTGGACCTTTCCAGCTACCTTCTTCGCTTCTCACGTCTCATATAAAACCAACTCACCCTGCCCCTTCTTTCTTCTCACTCTTATCTTCCCTTTCTCACCATGCCCTCCTCCGCCAAAAATGGGATCCTTTTCTTTCTCTCTTTCCTTCTTTTCTTCTCTCCGCCTCCCTCCGCCGCCCAACCTACCGACCCAAACGACGGTCGTTACCCCTACGCTCGTTTCACCCCTTCCATGGCCATAATCATCGCTGTCTTGATTGCCGCTCTCTTCTTTATGGGTTTCTTCTCCATCTATATTCGGAACTGTTCCGAAGCCAACGCCAACGCAAGCGTCGTCCGCCCTGTCAACGGAGGAACCGGGCGTTCCCGCCGCGGGATGCGTGGGCTTGAAGCGTCTGTGATCGAGACTTTCCCCACCATGGTTTATTCCGAAGTTAAGGTCCATAAGATCGGCAAAGGAGCTTTGGAGTGCGCGGTTTGTTTGAACGAGTTCGAAGACGACGAAACGCTGCGTTTGATACCCAAATGCGACCACGTTTTCCACCCTGAATGTATCGATGCTTGGTTGGCTTCTCACACTACCTGCCCCGTTTGTAGAGCTAATCTCGCTCCTCAACCCGCGAGTCAACCCACCGAGTCGGATAACACCGCCGCCGAAGTGGACCTCGAGGCTCAAAACGACGGTGGTCACTCGGAAACGGATGAAGAAAGGAGGATAATTGCTAATAACGTTGATTGTGACGTGGAAGCTCAACTTGCTCCGGAGGTTGAAGTAATTGACTTGAACCGAACTTTAAACAGGAACCGTACACGCGGATCATTTTCTAGCCGAACCCGTAGGTTCTTTTTCCCACGATCACACTCGACCGGACACTCTTTGGTCCAACCAGGTGAAAACACGGACCGATTCACTTTGCGATTACCCGTCGATGTTCGAAAACAGTTAATGAACCGGAAGTTGAATCGGGCAACGAGCTTGGTGTTGCCCAGGGAAAGAAGTTCACGGCGAGGATACCGAACAGGAGAAGACGGCGGAAGTAGTAGAGGAAAGTCTTTGAGACAGCTCGACAAGTCGGACCGTGGAGTGAAGTCGGACCGGTGGGTGTTTAGTATGGCACCACCGTTTATTAGTAGAGCATCATCCATCAAGTCCCCAAAGGTGGCGGCTGATAACGGCGAAGGGACCTCAGGCTCAAGTTTGATTGTTAGACCGGCGGCTGACTCAAGCCTTCCTCCGGTTTAATGTCCTGTTTTAAATTTTCAACAAACTTGGATGGTCGATTAATACTATAATTTTTTTTAATGTCGATTAATACTATAATTAATTTCTCTACCTAAAAGCCAACGGCATTTGTGTAGATATCAACATTTATTAATGGTATGTTTATTTAATCAAATTTTTTATAATTTATTATATAAGTTTTTGGTTTACTCAAAATTTTATTTGGTACGTCTAACATCAAAAATTTAATTATTGTTACCGAGAATTGATTGAGGGGTGTTAGAAGATTTTTGTATTTTATTTTTTTATAAACTTTAAATCTACTCGAAGAAGACCAAAAGGAGAAACTCTAGAGAAAAAAAGTGAATGTTTTTAGTGTATCTAGAACCCATAACATAAGAGAATATGAGAGAATAAAGATGAGTACGTCGGTCAATTAGTCAAATGTGTTTGCTCTCTTTTTATTTTTTATCAATGATCTAAATTCGCACATTCTTAACAATTATAAATTAACCCTGTAACAATTTATAAACCTCACATAAAATTATGTATTAGTCCCTTTTCATAACCAAATCAACGGTAGAGTGTTATTTCCAAAGTTGAGGTATTTTTTCATTATTATTAATGAGATAAAGCTTTATTTAATTCTTTAATTTGACAGTTTTTCTAATGTTAGTCCCTGGTTTTTTTATCTATATCAGTCCATTAATTTAACTTCTGTAATTCAAGTTAGTCTTTTATTATAACATCGTTAGTTTTTATTTTTTGTTCACGTCAATCCTTGAATATTTTTGTATACACATTAATCCTCAGATTAAAATAAAACAACTTATTAAATAATGAGATAATGGAAGAAACACCCCCAATAGACGAATATTTTAGAAACACCAAATTTGAAAGTCTTCACTTTTTGTAGAGCTGAAGACTGCGACCAAAAATTTCAATACCAACAATTTGAAAGTCTTCAATTGCTTTTTTTATTACCCAAATATGGTCTGTATATTTTTTATTTCAACAATGTGGTACTCATAATTTTATTTCTCAATCTATGATATTTTACTGTTTAAAATTAAAAATTTGATAAATTCACCCCGACTTTGAACAGTATTTCCAAAAAATATATTTAAATATTAAAGTTGAGTGGATTACAATCCGACTTAGAAACAGTGTTTTGAACAAATGGCGTGCATGGGTTGGTACATTTCAATGGAGGAAGACTTGAACCATATTTGTTAACATTTTCTGGTAAATTATTGTTCAAGTCGGGGTGAAATCCATCAGACTTCTGAACAGTAAAATACGATAAATTAGGAAATAAAGTAACGAGGACCACATTGTTAGAATAAAAAAATCTAAAAACCATATTTGAGTAATAACCCTTCAATTGCACAGTTACTTTTAATAATTTATTTTTATCGGTCATGTTTGTCGTTTTGAGTAAAAAAATAGAGGTTTAAAGTGCTTTAAATGTTTGATCAATTAAATCTGATAATTTGAATGTTTGGTAAATAGATGATTGTAAGAGTGAATTGAGTACCTCAACCCCTCAAATTAAAAAAGCTACTAAGAAGAGTTTTTTGAGTTTACAAAAAAATATCAAAATAACATAAATATTTTTTAAAGTAAAACGTATTCTTATATATAATTTAAATAACTATTTCTCTTTCAAATAAATGAGATTTATACATATGCTTCAACTATCATTTAAATTTAATAATTAATTAAATTGTATTAAAAAGAAAATTGTATAAATAAGAAATTAGTATATAGACACTTGTAATATGCTTAATAATGATATATTAATAAATTAATCTTCAGAATCTAACTAATATTAGTAAATACAAAATATTGATAACTAATAAATTATTTAATTTAATATTAAATATAATCATGTTCTTATATGTCATTTTGTTTGTTCAAATAATCATCTTAAGTAGAAAATGTTCAAAAAAATCAAACAACTATCAATTAATGTTACAAAACACTTCTATACAATCAATTAATGTAATTCGCTATCAGTTATCTACTAATTTTCGCACATAAACTAACGTAGAAAAAATGTCTAAAGGACTAATGTAAACCCAAAAATTTATAACTAGAGGTACTCAAAAATATTTGATCCGACCGATCCGATTATCCATTGATCGAAATGTTTAGATATCCGATCTGATTTTTATTCTCATATCGAATATATGATTCGATTTTAAATTTTCCGGATCATATATAGATCACACTATTTCAAGTTTCTGATTATCTGAAAATCTGAATATTCAAAATTTCATGAATATTAATCTTGTTATATTTAACAATTTGATGCTTGTTATATCAAAAAATTAAAAAAAAATTAAAAATTTCATAAATGCGTATCTTGTTAATTTAACAATTTATTGTTTGTTATATTCAAAATTTTATAATTTCCCTAAATATGACCTTCAAAATTTAAAAAAATAATTAAATTAAATTATATTTTCAAATAATTGTGTCCGGTTTTCGTTGAATTTTGTAATTTACTTCTATAATCAAAGGTATTGAAAAGGTCAATTAATAAAATGCGAATAATTGTTGCCGGTTTTCGTTGAATTTTGAGTCACTTCTAGAATACTGGTTGACAGGTGGTTGGTCTGGTCTGCCTGCACATAATTTCAAAAGAAAAAAAAAAAGACCGAATAAGTTAGCTTAGCGTAACGCGCAAGTGTGCAAGGAATCCACTCCAAACTTCAAACTCATTTTTTTACCATTGATATTCGATTTATTAATTAATTAATTTAAATTAAATTTTATAAAAATTTTGGGTGACTCTCTTAATACGATTTTCTTCATTCACAATATCAGAATTCAAACACTTGACCTTGCAAAAAACCTAACGCATCATCTCACTAGACCAACACATTGTTGGTTGATTTTTTTTTACAACTGCAGAACAATAATTTTAACCTTTTATTTAATTAATTATTGGGTAAAATATAGTAGAGGTCACTTAGTTATAGGTTTAGCAACAAAATGACACTCATATTCTAAAAAGTAACAATTGAGTCGCTCAATTATATGTCTAAGAACAAAAAAAGTCACTATTCTTTTCAATCACTTAATTATAGGTTTAGGAACAAACATATCACTCAATTAAAAATTTGTGACAAGCAAGCCACTATATCATTAAAATTGAAAAAAAGTGCATGGTATAATAACAACTTTACTCCCCAAACTTATGCATTCTATTAATTTGGTCATAATTCAAAATAATTAAATAAACTTAACACTTCATATTTAAAAAATTCGACACTACGCCATCATGACACACCCTACGACCACTTACTACACTCCATGCTATTGTTCATCAGTCCGATAATCAACAAATGTGATAGCTCGACAGACACAGTCACTTCACTACTAGACAATTGAATGACTAATGGAATAAATATATTATGACCTTAACGTCGCCTGTTAGTAGAGACAATCACTTCACTAATAAAAAATTTAAATATGAAGGATTAAGTTTATTGAATTATTTCGAATTATAACCAAATTAATAGAATGCATATGTTTCAAGGACTAAAATTGTTGTTATACCAAACCATTGTTTCAACTTTAATGATAGAGTGACTTGTTTGTCATAAAATTTTAATTGAGTGGCATGTTTGTTCCCAAACCTATAATTGAGTGACTGAATTGTTACTTTTAGAAGAAGAGTGACCTACTTATTACAAACATATAATTGAGTGACTCAATTGTCACTTTTAGAAGAAGAGTGACATGTTTATTATTAAACCTATAACTAAGTGACCTCTAGTATATATTACCCTTAATTTTTAGAGATATTTTCTTTCTCATAACTCCAGTTAAAATTTTAAAATAGAATAATCATATTAATCAATCATTTTTAAAACCACGAAGTGTACAAACAAACCACTAAAAAATAAAATATGATCATAGAATGAGAGGATTAAAAAATCAACTAAACAATTAAAAAATATTTGATACAAACAAACATTACTGTTGGTAGCAAATGATAAACAATGTCAATACTAATATAAAAATATATAATAATGATGCCACGGTAAAAATTAGTTTTCACAACCCAACTGTAATCTATCTTCGGTAATTATGAACGGTGATCACTATAAAAGAATTAGTCTTATAATCTAAAGTAAGCATTAATTATCAAATTAACCAAATAAGTGTCACTTTAAAAGATAACGTCAAATCCAATCTTAAAAAATACTATAAAAATAAATAAATTATCCAAAGTTTTCATGAGAAAAGGGAAAATTAAATAAGTATAATAAAATAATCTAACTCGCGATATGTAAAATAAATTAAAGAGAGAGAATCATTATGACAGACAGAAAAGAGAGGAGCAACTACTCACGAATAATAATTAATTTTAAGAGGTGATATTTTTTTGACAAATTTTAAATATAATCTTAATCTTATTTAGATGAAAGGAAAATGAAAGATTTTAATAAAAAAAAAGAAAAGAAATTGCTTTTAGTGAGTCTAAAACTTATTATCTAAAAAGATGAAAAAACAAAAATAATAGCTTGGCCAACCGAACAAATATGCTTACTCTTTAAGAGGTGAAACTTGAAAATTTAAAATTCAAATTTTAGTAATATTTTTAGAACTGTTTAAACCGTAACCTCTTTTATATACGAAAAGATTCCATATGTCATTGAAAATATACAGCTTGCAAGTTGAAGCCGATGCTTCTCCATATTTTGCTTTTTTTTTAGAACTGTCTAAATACACGCATTTAAGTTTTAGGACGAACGAATAATGTTTATTTTAGAATATTCAGATTCAATCGCAATATTTATAAGGTGTATATATATTATTAAATAGTTTAAAATATTTATAAACATGTATTGTCTTGTAATCACCTTTAAACTATTAAAAAATACATGCATTTAAGTTTTAGACTAAAAGGTATTATACTCCTCCAACTTTATATAAAAAATAAATCAAAAACACATTTAATTTAATTGAATCCTCAAAATTAAAAAAATTAACATATTGTATCTAAAATAATGACTATATTCTCATCATTTGCAGGAAGATGTGTCGTTGAAAGATCTCTTAATAGTTTAAAACAAATCGTCTCTGATTTAGAGACCATGAAGATTAAATATGATCAAGATGATTTATGGTTACTTTTTTGTTTGTTTGTTGCACCCTTCTTATTCGACCTTGAAATATATAATTCTATGTACTCGTATGATAATATGAAACATCTTGTGGTTACATTCAACTTTCATGAATATGATCTCGTTGTTTGTGTAGGGATGGTCATTTCACCTAGGCTCGACGTGTTCTGACCCGACTCGGTCCGATCAGGTCGGGTATTTTTGTAAAAAAAAAATTAGTTTCGGGTTGGGTCGAGTTTTTGTTGGGAGTGAGGTCGGGTCTGGTTCGAGTTTAGGGTAAAAAACCCGACCCGACCTGGGACTAATAGTGTAATTTTTTTCTAAATTTTTTAGAGATATTTGTAATAATACTCCATATTTATTTATTTATTTATTTATAATTAGGTCCTTAAAATTAATTTTTTATTTACAATTTAGTCCTTAATTTTTTCTTTATAATTAAGTATCTTAAAATTATTTTTTTACAATTAAGTCCCTAAAATTAATTTTTCCTATAGGTCGAGTCGGGTTGGGTTTAGGGTATTTATTTTTGAGTCGGTTCGTGCCAAGTTTTTTTTTTTAAAAATGAGGTCGGATTTGATTTTAGAGTTATTATTTTTAGGTCGGGTTCGGGTGGGCCAAAAAACGACCCGACCCGTGCCTATCCCTATGTTTATGAGAGGACTCAAGAAAGAAGTTCCGACAATGAAATCAAGGCTAGATTGAAATCTATGAACGCGAGAAACATATGTTACTATTACAAGAAAAAAAAAGTCATATTAAACCTGAGTGCTCTATTGAAATCTATGAATGCGAGAAAAATATATTACTATTACAAGAAAAAAGGTCATATTAAACCTGAGTGCTATATGTAGCACAATAGAAACCAAAGGGATTATACGAATTATAAAAGAAAATGTGTTTGTGATGAACTTTTAATTGCCTCCATTAACGACTTTATAGCACACAGAGAGTGTATTCTTAAAACTGATAATTGAGATTGGTTTGTGACGTATTAAGTTATTTTTATAGGTGTTGTTTTTTGGGGACGTAATTCCTCTTGTAAGGTCGCATGTATTAGCACAATAATGATTAAGATATTCGATGGAATTGTTTAAACATTTAATAATGTGAGACACGTTTTAAATTTAAGAAGAAATTTAATTTCTTTTTAAGTACTTTGCATTTAAAATTATAAAAATTTGCAAAGGTTCTCTCATTATGATGAAAGGGTAAAAAATGTTCTAAATTTTATGTTCTACAATGTTCAATAATTATGGTGACATGTTCTAAATTTGGGGAGCAGAAAAAAGTTCAATTTCAGAGGGACAACAAATTCGAGCAGAAAATGTTCTAAATTTTATGTTCTAATTTTATTTTGATTAAAATTATGAAAACCAATTTGAGTAGATTTATTGCTACGCAATGTTCCTTTGTAATAAAGTAACTATCCCTATAAAATAGATGAATGAAAATCATCTACCTCTTTTCGGTGCCCCTACATATGCCCCTATGCTCAAAATTAACTTTAGGGTTTAGGGTTCATGGTTTTATGTTAGGGGTTGTGATTAGGGTTTAGGGAATTTAGGGTATCGTGTATTTTTAGGGCATAAGATGTAGGGTTTGAGATTTAGAATTTAGGATTATGGCTTACAATTTAATTTTGTAGTGTTTTTTAATGTTAGGACATATGTATGGGCACCGAAAAGGGGCAAACGAATTTCATCCATAAATAGATACTAAAAATTAGAGATATAAATTAAGTTAATTTTACAAATATCTTGTAATTCACTTTGTTTTTGACGTTAGTGAAATTTCTCTTCTTTTGCCTGTAATTTTTTCTGAAAGAATTTTCCATGTAATAACTTAGTGTATTATTAATTATTTTACTGTGCGATAATTATACTTGACATTGTCCTATAATAAATATTATCATTTATAATTTTTGAAATAATTAAAAAGGTCCGATCAATGTTAGGATTAAATTCTGAGTCCGTCCTCGAAATTTTATATGCAAAAAAGAGTTATTCAATAAAGTTGCCGACTTCGGTTCGTTGTTGGTTCACCAACTTATATCAGAACTTCAGTTCGTTTTCATTATTATTTCAGTGGCCAAATTAAAAGTTAAGTCAAATGTTAAATTAAATGTAAATCAATTAAAATATTAAATAATAATGCATGGTCAACATCCGTTTTCATGATGTTAAAAAAACTATCTACGTGTCAAAGTTCTGAGCATTACACATTAAATTGTTTCGTATTTGCTTTATCCCTTAATATAATATAGTGTGTGTGAATAAACAAACTGAGTAAGAGCAAACATATCCTTCCGCCAAACACCGGAAAACGTGTTCGGTGAAACAAAGACCCGAAATGAATATGAGAATTTGATACTCAAACTCTCCAAATTATGATTAGACTTTGAAAACACATATCATATCGAACAATATGCATGTCGGACACGGGTTGAAATTTGAAATTTGTATATGATACGCGGACGCCTATGCAAACTCGAGACTCAAGAGGTACCATTCATCCAGGGAAGAAACAATACATTATAAAGTTTGGTATATTAGACAAGATGCTCACTGCTCTGCAGCCTCATCAATCTTCTGGAAAACCAAGAAACCTATTTATGAGTTTGGCCACCGGTGTGGCATCTCCCGGACAGTATGGAACTAGAGACTTCAGATCCATACCGGCTATTGTTTGGCAAAGTGTAGGAGGACGAGCGCAATATAGATGTTTTCTCTCTGCCAATTCTTCCGCTAGCTCGCTCTGATGATTATCCATCAGATCTTCATTCACAACCACGATTAAAGGTTTGCCAAGCTGCAAGGTCTCGAATATGCTCCCAGACCCTGCATGATAGATGCAAACAGTTCCTTCACAATGTTTTCTTTTACCAGGAAGGGTAAGCAATATATGAATATGTGTATAATATATCAAGAGCTACCTGCATGACTGATCACAAGAGATGCAGATCTCAAATGGTCCGCAATGCTTGACGAAAATGTGAAGTAGTCTACAGCCAAAGATCCATCATCACCAGTAGACTACATTAAAAAATAAACCTTAGGAAAATCACAAGAATAAGAACAAAAGGAAGAAGAGGACACAATCTTCATTTCAAAACAGAAGTGACAGAGACTAATTTGGATATCTAATGGAATAAAGCTCTATCTTCAAAGCAACCGGCAAGTCAATAACAGAAGTGTGAATCACTTAACATAGAATCCTGTTGGAAGATTTCGATACTTCCTAATTTCTTGCTATTCTCTACTCATCCATAAATCCACGTCGCAAATTTGATCAAAGCAATTATGATGATCACTTCATTTTCTCCCATTAAGATTTATTGAACACTAGTTCATTACCTTCATACAAGTTAAAATGAGGAGTTGTTCACTAGTCACTCAGAGTTATGATATACCTTCGTAGGAAGATATGACCCACGACCCATTTGAATAAGAAGATCAGTGTACCCTCTTCTCAGTAACTCATCCTTAACTTCCTGAGAATCCACCACTTTAACAAGTGCATCAAAACATGTTGTTCCCACTGTAACGAAAACCATTCTCTTTCCCTTCACCCCATCCTGAGACTCTCCCATCTATAATCACCTACAGTTAACATAACATACAAAAAAAAGTGATCGACTTCAATCATAAATAACCATATTCATATTCTATTATTTACACAGCCGAAAACAATAGTATCTATTAGACATCTCAAATGGGCAGAGAATAAGCACTGTCAAAACAGAGAAAAACAATAGAATAAAACTCTTAGACTAAACTAGGAAATAGAAATAGCAAACCTCAAACAACTCTTAGGCATCCAAAGCAGAAACAAAAGCAGAACCAGCGAAAGACAACCTCAATGAAGAATAATGAAAGCAGGGAACCAAAGGTGTCTCAAATTTAAATAACTCATCCTTGCAAATACAACCATTAGCTAGGAACCTGACCCTGGATGACCACCAACAAATCTGCCAGACAGGGTTTTGGCCCTTTTGGGTTATCCTTCTTTCCTGTCTAGAACCTTAATGGTGGGTATATATTCGATAATAAATATACCAGAACCAGAGTTCATCTTAATTCAAGTGATCAAGAAGAGTGCCTCTGTCTAGAAACATGCCGTGTAATGGATCAACTGAAATGCTTAATCTAACTTTACATGTTGATCAGATATCATATGAATAGATCTGATTAGGAAAACAATTTCAATGCATGCCAAGTTGACAGTAATACTAAAAGTTACTGGAATGCTTTCAAGTTCTTCTGATGATTCTCGATGGCATGCGTGCATAAGCATAAAATGATAGATATCGAACACAAATTCTATGACTGGTTTAACCCAACCAAATTATAAACCCAGAGCCTGATTCTAACAGTATAGGAAATTATGACACTAAACACCAGAGCTGCTTATTGAAAACTCAAGTCCCTAGTGCCCAAATCTGAAATAGTTAAAAGAACTCACTAAAAATCTTTAAGACTGGCTATGCCCTTACCTCGAAGACCAAATGTGCTGATGCACCTTTCGGTCCTTACCAGGTGCCCTTCTATGCAGTGAACTCTGCAAAAGCCATAATTTTGATGAACACCCATATTCAAAGATAAAAGAAAAAATCAACAATAAACACCTTGCCGGATTAACTACATTTCTTAAAACATACACAAAATCTGAAATTAACCCAAATAATAATTAACCAAATTCAGACTAAAATACTAGAATTGAAGAAAAAAATACACACGCACTAGAACAAATCTCCACTTAACCATCATATAAAAATCTCCAAAGCTGTATGATTAGGATATTCTTCTATAACAGTTTGATGAAAAGAAATAGTAATTAAACCCTTCTTTTTGTTTTGTTTAATATTGTTGAATTCGATATCAAAAGAGATAACAAAAATTATCTAAAACAACGAAAAAAACAAAGCACACCTTCTCTGAAAAATCAATAAAATTGGTTTCAGAATGGAAAGAACAGCGTCTATCACTTCGTTCATAGAATAATATTTTTTTGTGATATCCTAATTGAAAGGCATTTACAATGTATGGGAATATATATATATATATATATTTTGAAAGACATTTTAAATTTGCCCTTATGCTTTTCTTTACTTAAATTGGAATTTATCGATTTGCAAATATTAATATACAAATAATATTGATTCAACCGGCGATTGGCGATTGAACAAGTAAGCCACTGGTTCAACTGGTTGGCAAAAATCATTTAAAACACAGTAAATTAATGACAAATTAATATAAAAAGGGTTAGAAATTCAAGATTGTTCCCGAACTAGAACAATTATCATCAAAACCATCCTCTAATCACAAACTAAAACTTCAATTGGAATCCACTCACAAGAAATTACGATTACAACCATCCCATAACATAATATGAAAAATTCATTCCTTTTACTTTTAACATTAAATTTCAACACCCAAAAAGAAATCTTAAATCATAAGAGACAACAATAACGATAGACAAACAATTCCGAATATAAACTACACGATCTCATAACAGAAATCATAATTGGAAATATCATTAGTAAAAAAAATGAAGTTTGAGAAGAAGAGAGAAAGGATCCCAACCTCGCAAGTAGTAGCAGATGAGCAGCAAACGAACAGATCAGAAGAGGAGAGCGGAAGACGAGCATTCGAATCAGAAAAGACGCGACGCCAGATCGCCAGCAATCGGCAGGAGCAGAGGGAAGCGGTGGTGGGCGGAAGAACGGAACTGGAAGCAAACGGCGGCAAAAACAAAGAAAATAAAAGTAAAAACAGAAAGCAAAATACAAAATTGGACTGGGTGGGGCCGTTGGGCCGTGGCAAAACAATTAATATGGGCCCTTCTAATTTTAAAAAACATAACAATCGAAAACAATTAATATGGGCCCTTCTAATTTTAAAAAACATAACAATCGAAAACAATTAATATGGGCCACGGTACACACCCGGGTTCGATTCCCGGCAGGTGCATTGCGGCGATGAAGTCAATAGTTATCTAGTGCATCTAGGGCTGAGTATTGTTCTAGTCGAGTTCTAAAATTTTGAGTTAGTTAGTTTAGTTTACGAGTCATATTTTATAATTTAAATTTTATTTAATTTTTTAAGTCTAATTGTTCGTGTTTATGTTCAATTTAATTGTATATATTTATAATGTTATGATACTAATTGGTTCTAATTTAAAAGACTTTCTATAACAATATATGATATACATATATATTTTTGGATAAAATGCACAGATCATCACTCAACTATCTTCTCACGCCTATTTTGCTCACTCAACTTTAAAATAATTTAATTTAATAATTGAACTTCTGAATTACTCTTGTTTTAGTCACTCCGAATAATTTTATTATTATTTAGTATGACATGTCATTTTTATTATTATTAAATATAAAAAATAACTTATAATAAAAATACAATTATATTTTATTATTACTAAATTAAAATAAAAAATATTACTCATTTAATACCAAATCTAAACACTAAATTACAACACCGCCTTTCTTCATTCTCACCTTAATAGTGCATCTATGTGTACCCAACAATTCTGCAGATTTCTAGATACTCAATGTTTCTTGAGAGCTTTAACAAGCAATCTCTAACAATAAAACCATTATATCTGATTAAAACTTTGAACAAGTCTTCATTGTTATTCCCTACAACTTTCTTGATATACAGAATTGAATTGAATGTATCAACTTTTTTTTCTAAGCTGCAGGTTAATAATGTAATATTTCGGGAGAAGAACTTATCTATACGGAGTTCCAGTGAGATTTTTGGACGAGTACAAGAAGAACGACTGCATAGGGCTCCAAATGAGTTGAATTAAATTTTTATATGAAAATCAAAAGATTTTTGCCACATAAATTTTAGGTTGAACTTTGATCTCTCACTTTTTCTATTTTTTTCTCTCTATCTTATTTTTTGTTTGCATATATGAGTTATGTTATGTTATTTTTTTATTTAACCATTGATTTTTAATTTATTGGCCGACTAATTTAGATCAAATTTTTTTAAAAACTCATTATGAGGGCATATGGACGGAGGCGGGCAAAACATTTAAATTATTATGGACTTAAATTTGTCTAATATTTATGGACCTAAATTATTATTAGACATATTTTTGCAGATACTGACCCACTTTTTTTAATTTATCCCCTATTTGATTAAATATTTAATAAATTATTATAATTTCTAATGTATATTTTTTACGTGGGCCAAATTACAAGTAGAGAAAAAATTATTAAATATTTAAAATTAGTGACAATGGCATAGGCCCCTTTGGGACCCCAAAGAACTCCGTCATTATGGAGATTGGAGGCGACCCTCCCAACCTAATTTTTTTATTCACAAAATTAAAATTCGAACATTACCTTTACTTAAAGAACCTAGCATCTCATCCCAATAGTCTCAAAATCATAAATGGTTTTATCTGCTTTTATATTGATAGAGACATAATAGTCTCAAATAGGTAACGATTGGGTTGTGATAAAAATAATTTATCAATGTATTATCATTCTTATATTTATTTTTATGTCAGTATTGATGATGTTTATTCTTCACTATCAATAATAAGTGTGTATTTGGTTCGATAATTTACTTTTATAGTCAATCGGTTTTTAGCTTGGTGAACTTTGTTTTTGGTTTTTTCATATTAACATTGGGTTTTAAAAAATTTTATTCTATTTCGATAAAAATAACTCTATTTTATGGTTTTTAATTATTATTTGGTAATATTTTAATGTCTTTTTTATAAATATTTTTTAAGTAAATGAAAATAATTAATAAATCATACATAGTATTTTTTAAAATTATTTCACTATTTTAAGTATACAATATTTAACTTTACATTATAAAATAATTAAAATTAATTATAAATTAAATAAAAAATAGAATTCAATTTGGTTCGTATAACTGTAATTTTTAAACATGAGAACCATAAACTGTCCAAACAATAGTTCATATCAATTTTTAATTTTTCGATTTTCGTTGCTCAGCGCTAATTGATAGTGGCGTTTGACTGTATCTCTTTTCCCGATTTGTTTGATTGTATTTTTAACTATTTCTTTGTATGATTTTATTTTATTATTTAGTAAGTAATTTGTGCACTTTAATAGTTTTACAAGAAAGATTGATTAATGTAATTAGACTACTCTTATCTTTATAAAGTATTCTTATAATTTTATTATATTTAATCTTTGTTTAATAAAATTAATTGCTCTTAATATTTTTATAAAATCATTTGCCTTACATCAATCACATAATTTATATGGTGAAAAATATGTTGATACACTATCAATTAGTTTGCACATTTTTAGTGTTTAATGGTCCTATTTAAGGTTTAAATTCCAAGGGTTTAGATTTTTAAATTTAAAATTAAGATAGGAGGAATATAAAAATAACTTAAAGACAAAAGATGCGTTGGTCCCTTATTTTTTTAAGCAAACAACCTTATATTTTATTTTAGTTTAAATATATTTTCACAAAAAAAAACTGTCAGTCAACTGACGATCAATAGTTAATGCTGACTAAACTTGTCACATGTTAAGTTTTACTAACGTAGCATATGTCACATTAGTTTGTTTTTAAAAAATTTTATACCCTTCTTTATGTTGACACATGGCCAAACCTGATAATGACACGTGGTGAATATGATGCTGACATTTCGACAGATCTTAACACGTGACAAGTTCAATCAACATAAATCATTGACCGTCATTTGACTAACAATTTCTATCCAACGATGGTATATTTAGACCAAATTAAAACGTTGAGGGTTGTTTGCTCTAAAAAATAAGAGGCCAAATGATAAAACATGCAAACATTGAAACTATTTACTCTAAAAAAATAAAAAATCAAATGACAAAACATGCAAACGTTTGAGATTTTTATTATTTTGCCATATTTCTATTCGCTTATATATTGATCCTTTTCCGCAGGTCCCAATGCCAAAACCACAACACATAAAATGCCAAAATCCGAGATCTCCTTCTGAAAAACATCAATCAAACCCCATGGGACATTCCATTAGCAAACTAAGGCGATCCCACCATCAAAACCAAACCCATCTTCCTTCTCCAAATAACACAACACCAACCTTGAATGGCACTCCTTCTCCTTCTCCTTCTCCTTCTTCTTCTCCTGGTGCTGCTAATATTTCTATTAGTTCTGGTTTTGCAGCAAATGCACCACGCCCTTCTACTTATGTCGATCACAGAACCCCCAAGAAGATCAAGAATGATATCAACATTCATAAGGACAGTGTTTCGCTTTTCCTTGACCACACTCACTTGGATTCTCACCTCATTTCTTTCACTTTTGATGCTCTTGTGGATGGCAGGTCAGATTACTACATCTCATTTTACCTCTCTCCATTTGCTCCTCAATGATTTGCTTTAGAACTTACAACTTATTTGGTTCTTTTATGACAGTATCACCATATTTCACTTTGCCAAGGAAGGACCAAACTGCAATTTCATGCCAATGTATCCTCAAATTTATATGCCTAAGACATTTCCATTCCATAAAGGATTGGCTCAGACATTCTATCAGCCCTCGGGAACCGGCATTGACCTCGGTTTCTTCGCATTCAATCTTCTTTCAACACCCTCAAAGGAAGAGGATACCATTTTCCCACTTGTTATATATGCAGAAACATGTTTGCCAACTTCCATGGGACCTGCAGATTTTGATCAGCCCCCACCGTTTTTGATTTATCCTCATGCACAAATCACTCAAGCTGCTTTGAAGTTGAACAGTGAGGGCCATTTTGAAGTAAACGTAATCAAGCAAATATTGTGGATCGAAGGGATTCGATACGAGCTCCGGGATATCTACGGGTTTGAGAATTGTAATGAACAAGGTTTGGATGAGGACAGTGAAACATTTGGAACATGTGTGATCTGCATGACTGAGCCAAAAGATACTGCTGTTCTGCCTTGTCGACATATGGTAAGACTTCCCGTCGTAAACCATTCGTTCGTACGTTACTCGGACTTTGGAATGAGTGTTGATACATGTATACTTGCACATAAGCTTGTTTAAATATGTGTCATATATTAGTGTCAAATGTGAATGCTTTAGTGAAAATGATGATTGGAAGCAAAACAGAACAATTCAATCTTTCTAGCAAAAAAGGTCCAACCATTGTGTCATTTAATCCTGGAAACCAGGCTAGGAAAGCAGGTTCTTCACTTCTTTTAGCAGATGGGAATGTGTTTATCTAGCTAGGTAGCATGACCCTGAAGTCTGGACTCTTCATTTCCCTTGAGTGCCCGTTTTCGACGATTCTGTCTTTCACCCCGAGTGTAGGTAGCATAGGTTATAATTGAACTATTTAACATATTACAAGTCTCATTTCCTTAGCTTGTAGACTGTACTACGGAAGGTTATGATTCGGTATGTGTATAAACTAGTTTCGATTTGATGGTACGAATTACGATCCCTCTGTCACCCCATATCGAAAAAAGGCAATATCAGTAGCTTTTGGTCTTTGAAGTTTATGTTGCTAACGTAAAATTTTCTTTACCAGTGTATGTGCAGTGATTGTGCTAAACAATTGAGGTTGAAATCGAAGAGGTGTCCCGTATGTCGCCATTTGATTCAAGAACTAATAAAGATAAAGACTGAAGTAAGAAATCAAAACGAAACAAAATCTATGCCTTGCATTCTTCTGATGACTCTTGAAACCTTTAGCATTGAATTGCCTTGCCTTACAAGCTTTTATATTTCTTATTGCAGAATCAAACTAATCAAAGCCGTTTTAGAAGGCTAGCAGAATAAAGAAAGAAACACACATGATTCATTGGATGGACAGTGTTTATAAACAGCTTCCGAAGCATATATTATGTTCTTGAATATCTGAATCATTTAAGAGATTCTCCTTTACATGCTTGAATTTTTTGCTATTGTTTCAGATTGCTGGTATAGTTACATACACTGGTTTTTGTGATATCTTTCAATAATTGATATTCAGAGGATTCATGTTCGAGTCTTAGCATCTACAACTCTTTTTTCTCGTCTTCGGTTACGGTCTACCGAATTGGTTCATGCAACCACTTTTAAAATCCGATATTGACCTGATTTTCTCTCAAATCCTAGCCACTGCAACCCCTTTTCTTGTCTAGGATGGTTGCATACACTGGGAAAGTAAATAAAACTACAGACCAGGGGTTTATTGAGTTGGTTCATGCAACTACTAGTAAAATTCGATATGCGACAAATATAGGTTTGAATCTCGACATCTGTAACTCTTTTTTCTAGTCCCGAACTATGGTCTCGTTTCTCGCAATCTCTGTGATGCATGTGGAATATTTGGTGTACAAGTAAGCAGAAAAGAAGAATAAAGTAAGAGATGCTGGGAATGTCATAAAGTATAGGTGAAGATTGATTTGTGTGGCGAGGAGGGGACAAAAGTGAGGTGTTATGTCTTTTGAATAGTATGTTAAAGTGAAAAAGAATGATGAGCTCTTGTGTTTTTGTCTTAGAATTTGAATCTTTGTTGGGATTGTTCTTTACAGAAAAAATGTTGGTGTGTGGTTTTCTTCATGTCAGCTACTGCAAGAGACATGGGCAAAATTTTATGTTAGGAGAGAACTTGTAATATTTTAAGGGTAAAAATACATTTTCAATAAAAAATATATAATTTTGTAAAAATTATATACTAATTGTAAATTTTCAAGGGTGACTACTCCCTTCAGTCCCCTCGGTTTATCCTTAGCTACATTTGAATGACATTATAATAAATAAACGAGTAGATTAATCTTACTTTATTCCCCATTCATATTGTCCTTTGAATGGTCCATTCTTAAGCCACGCTTTGCTTTATTGGACTGCTAGCTATCAGTGACTTTATTATAGTCCAAAGTAAAGGATGTTGGGCAAGCTTGCTTCTATTTTTTATTTTATGGGACATGCCTATTTGATGTTATGGCTTATTTAATGCAGATTATTATGAAATGTTTTAAATAAGTTTCTTTTAAATATTTTTTTGTATTTTTATTAGCTCGATTTTATATATCTGTAAAGCAATAGAAATCATGTCTTTTTTATATCTCTATTTATGTCTCACACTAAAAACTTTAGTTTAAGGTTTAGGGTTAGGATTAAGAATTAAAGTGTAAGGAATTTAAGACACGGTGTGTTTGTAGGGTTTAAGGTTTAAAATTAAAAATTAAAATTTAACTTTTAAATATTAGAACATAAAAAGGACACTAAAAAAATTATCCTATTTAAATAGGTTGCAGATTATTTGCCAAGGTTGGTGATTATCGATAGTATTATTCCTGTGCACTGGAATGAACCGTCGATACCGATGATTTCTTTGCTTCATAATGATTACGTTGTTTATTAGTGGTATGAACTTTGTATTTTTTAAGGTAATATATGTATTTTATTCCTCCATTTAGGTTAAAATTTTTTAATAAGATCTGTACTATCTTCTTGGATACTTGATTAATATTCTTAATCAAATCACACCTTATTCGTTGGGGGAAAAAAATCATGCTATGTCCTCTATTAAAAAAGAGTCATGCTATGCCCAAGCCCAAAGTTCACTCAAAACTTAAGGTCAAGGATTTGGATAAAAATGTTAGACCTGAAAATAAGTCTAGGTAAAAAATTAAGTCCATTTAACCCTACAAATTGTTACATTTTCATACATAATATGTGTAAAATCGTTTATACAGCTCGTGAATTAGAAAAATGAAAATTGTAAAATTAATATTTAATTTTAATATAATAATAATTCAATGATTAAATTGTAAAGTAAATAAATTTTGAAGTCAAAACTTAAACCCCTAAAATTTATACTTAAAATATTTTGAAGTCAAAACTTAAACCCCTAAAATTTATACTTAAATATTTTGAAGTCAAAACTTAAACCCCTAAAATTTTCTAAGTGTTTCAAAACCAAAATATACAAAATTGCTCAGGCCTTTCGAAACACTCTCAATGTGTTTCGATACGTTTTGCCACTAGAAATGTTTGTTTCGAAACAACTAACACTCGTTTCGATACAGCTTTCATCTGGGATTTTGATTTTCAAGTATTGTTTCGAAACGACTCATACCCGTTTCAATACATGGATTAAGTAATTTTAAGATTGAGCATTAAATGAACTAGTCGTTACACGTCGGAAACTAATTTTTGAAGATTTGATTAAGTGTTTCGATACACCCCTAGGTTGTTTCAAAATACCCATTTACATTTTCAAATTGTTTCGATACAACCCTTACTTGTTTCGATACAACCCTCTTTTGCATTTTACAGTTTTAAACTGTTTCGATACGGCTTATAACCGTTTTGATACGAGCCCTTTTTACACACAATAATTCTTTTTTTAGTGTCCGTTTTAATGCAGGGGTCTTGTATTTCGATACGAGTAGTTGTAGAACAATATTTATGGAAGGAAGAGAATGCTCCAACGGCTCTATTGAGAACAATATTTTTTTTGGATAAATGTTGAGATTTTATTTATCTAAAAAGTAAGGATGATTACATTCACAATACAATCCCCCAATTTTGACAAAATTGTAAATTAATCAATTCACTACAAGCTACATATTTTATAACATATTCTATTACCCAACTTGAACTCTTAGTTGTGATCTTCTCAATCAAAGGCTCACAATCTTTTACTGTTAGTGGCAGATCCACATAGTGCTTTGGGTGGGCACAAGCCCACCTTGAATTTTTCAAAACTCATATATTTAGATTTAATTTTTATAAATTAATCCTTAAATTTTATGATTTGTGCCCACCTTAAAATTTTGAGATTTGTACGGCTCGTACCCAGTGACGGAGTCACAGCTCCCATGGGAGGGGCTGTGGCCCCCCCCCGGTTGGGGGAATTTTTTTTTTTTTACCCTTTGATTTTTTATATTTTTCTGGAAAAAATTGGGATAATTGTGAATTTGCCCCCCCACCTTTCAAAATTTATATTTTGCCCCCCCAACTTCAAATCCTAGCTCGTCCCTGCTCGTACCCATCATAAAAAGTGTTTTAATTTGTGTATACTTAAAAAAAAATCTATATCCGTCGCTGTTTACTGTGAACTTCGTTGTCACTACTCACTAGGGAAATATTCAGATACCGTACAGGTAGCTTGCTAACTTTGAACCCGGTGCTGATATGAATTACAATTTGAATTCCATTATCTACACACACTTCTTTTATTCTCAAATTATAACTTTTTTCTACCGAGAAAAGGACCTGATTTTTTTACTGTTTTTTAAACTATATTTCTTACTGTTATACTTATACACACATGGAAACAGGTGGAAGTGACAAAGCTTATTCTGAAGCTTTCTATTTCATGAGAGGAATGGAAAACCCCCGTTCTCTAAAATTTACCGAATATCTGACGATCGAAGGTTGACTGCATCAAGCCATCAGACAAAAAAATGTCAGTCCAACCAGGTAAGTCTGGAGTACAGTTAAAATACAGCAAATTTTAAAATTTATCTAAAAATTTAAAATGTTAAATTTTTTGATAATATTTTAAGTTGATATTTTTGTATTGTTTTGACAATATTTGATACTTAATTTTTTTTATAACATTTTAGAAGTATCGAAACTTATTTTGTAAGTATCAAAACTTGTCAAATAAAAAATTAAAAAAATTAACCTAAAATGTTATCAAAAAGTCCAACATTCTTAAATTTTTGCAAATGTAAAAATTTATCGTCTTTCAGCCGCACCTCAAACTTGTACGTTGAGTTTGTCAGCAAAAAAGAAGGCTATTCAGAAGGTGTTGCGTGTATATATTCCTTGAAGTTGATGCCGCATGTCGGACGATAAAGTGTGTTTATTTTACTCGTATTTTTCGTGAGGCAAATGAGATGGTAGATGCATTGGCAAAGAGAAGGGCTGACTGAGTTTCTTAGTTTCATGCCGGGCTATAGCCCTATGTCGGGGCTTGGGTGTTTAGCGATGTATTGTGTTGTTTTTTTTTTCTTGTTTGTTAATTCATTGGCGTATGCATGGTGGTGGCAGTTAGAAATGTGAGTGATTAGTCTGATTTAGTGTAGGGTGCTCGGTTGTTGTTCTTTACTTTAGCTTAGTTGTGCTTATCTTGGTTCGTTTGAATTTTTCGACATTATTAAGGAGTACTCTTTTCCACCACTTAAGAGTAGAAAGTTCTTTAACGAGGCTCATCGATAATAATATATGTATGGTTTTTCCATTAATAAAAATAATAATTGGCTAAATAATCATTTAGAAACTCAAAGTTGTGTCGCTCTGCTATATCAAGTACTTTTTTTTAATATGCTGGTGTGATGTAAGGGTAACATCTGTTCAACTTTCTTTATTTTTTAAAGACGGTATACACAACATGCATTACTGGTGTTCGAACCTGAGTCTCAATAGATGATAAACATCTACTTTTGTCATTAGGACACGTTTAAAATCTCAAATTTGAGGTTCAAAATAATATTAATGAACATAAATGATGTTCGCAAAATTACTTCGATTTTAAATTTTAGGAGGTAATCTAATGGGTCATTGTTGCTTTATTATCGGTGTCGAGAAACGTTCAAAGATTTGTCCAATGAAAGCGTTTAATTTTTAACATTTTAATTTTATTTTAGATTTTTACTTAAAAATTAAATAAGCTTTCGAATTTTCTTAAAAATTAATTAAACTCCTCTATCATGATTCACACGTAAAAATGATCAACAATAATTTATATCACTTAAAAGACAATATTAATAATTTATATCATTGTTGATCAATTATTATATTAATACAATAATTGATCAACATCGCTATTTTTTTGATAAATAATGGGATATGATTAAATATAGGTCTCGTTAAAAACCCCCCTAATTTAAAGAGAGAAAAGAGTACCTATGTAAAATTCATATAAACTTCAAGATTAACTCGATCAACAAGGAACAAACAAAAAATTAGGGACAATCCTCCCTCAAAAGCTCAAACACCTCAACAGGCAAGGAATTGAAAACACAAGAATCAAACGAATCTCGTACTGCCAACTTCACCAACGCATCCGTCACTCGATTAGCATCACGACAAATATGTCAAAATTTCACACCACCATGTATTAAAGCAAGGTCTTGAATCGAAACAATCGAAACATCGATATTAATTTTAATCCAGTAATAAAACTAAAACATCCATTAAACCGGCAACTTTACCAAAACATGGTATCTAATTTTTCCCCAAAAATATGGTACATCTCAAATTATTTTCAAAAGTATTGTACTTTCTACAGTAAAAGTGAAGTCATATTTAAAAGGATTCCGACTTTAAACAATGCTGTATTTTTTATTAAAAAAAATTGAAGTCGAATTGAAAGGGTTCCGACTTTGAACAGTATTTTACACTGAAGTCGAATTATATTTTTACCGTCTTCAATATTTTTCAAATTAAAAAATAGCATGAACAGTAAAATCGGATTTTATTTCCATTGACTTTTTTTTTTACCGTAACAAATGCTATAGGTTTAGAAATAAAAGTAAGGATACCATATTTTTTTGGAGAAAAAAAAAAGTTTCCAGCTGCTATATTCATGGCATTTCCCCCCCATTAAACCTATAATTTATAATCATGGTTTTACCCAAAAGTAATAATTTATAATCATGATATGAAAGGTTCAAACTAACTACTAACGGGAATTGGTCTAAATGGTAAGTAATCGCTTAAGTAGGTCTTAAGTTCAAGATATTTTGTATGTAGAAATTTTCGCTGAAAAATTTTTCCACCAAAACTAAATGTTCAACGTATGTCGATCCAAATTAGTTAGGACAAAGCCCTAAAAATCAGAAGGAGAACAAAAAAAATTCAAACTAACTAATCATGAGACAAAAAATTTGTCCCAATCATTTCAAACGTATCCCTCAAAAACTACTTCAGCATACATAAATCTATGGATTAAGATGATAAAATATAATAATAAAAAAATAAAAAGTAGGTTGAGTGATTCTTCTTTTAAAAATAAAGCAAAATTTGTTTTATTGCATTTGTGATCCCAAAGCATTACAATCATAAAAATCAACTTTGAAGAATTTGCCACTTTGATAACGATATTCTTTCATGGTTTATTTGATACGATCCAATTAACTACGCTATCCAACATTGCTTCGAAGCAATGTTTACTTAAAAACAATTGTGCACTTCATCACTCATTTTTTATAGTGATTCCGTTTTAATTATTCAATTTTAAAAACTTGTGGTTTCGTAATCTAATTTTTTAATTTTGTTTTTGTTTTTTTACAATTATTCATTAGTTGTGTAACGACATTGACATTAACAAAACGCTACATTTTAGGTAATTTTATTATAAATTTGTCCTAATATTTTATTTTTATTCACCATAGTTGACATCCTTCTCTATCATTGTTTGACTGTCTTTGACCATCGTCTGTGACGTAATTGGTACCAAAACACCTCTCTTTTTTTTTTCTTAACTTGGTTTTCTTCAAAATTGACAAAACTCATATAAAAGCTTTGATGTTATCTTAGTCTAATATGTAATCTTCCTGATGAATCAAAACAAGTTAAAAATTTTGGGATTGAAACGATAGTAAGAGTCTTTTTACAAAAATTTACTTTACCCCCCCCCCCAAAAAAAAATGATAATAAATTGAGTTTTTTTTCTTAGTCGTCACCATTGGCATGAAAATACCAAAAAAAATTCTTAAAAACTCTTAACCAAAAATTATAACCGTTGCAGAGAAAAAAGTAATGGAGAGAGTGGATATTGTTTATAATTAAATCTAAAAAATTAAAATAAATAGAAAGTTGGGCGTGCTAAAAATGAAAAAGAAACCCAATACTAAGTTTATCAAACTAGATAGATGAATAATTTAACATTTGGTCAGATTTACAGCAATCATGTGTCAATTATTGAACTGTATAGTTTCATGAGATTAAAGTATTGCACAATCTGCAATTAAGATTGAAGACAGATTATTATTATTATTATTTTGAATAAAAGAAAAAAAAAGTTGATGAGTCAAAAGTTTAGAGTGGAAAAGCCATCTTTGAAGCTTAACGTACAAATATATAAAGCATATGTAAGGGTCATTTAGGTTCTTTTAATAGGGTATGTACCCTACGGGCTACGAGTGGAGGGGATCTTTATTTGGTCACTGTTTTAGTTTAGACATCTTTTGCAGAGAAGAAGGGATCAGGGATGGGGAACATCATAAACCAGGGTTTAGGGCTTCAAGGTGGACAAAGAATTATTTTTGGTCATATTTGGAAGTTGGAACAACTCTAAATTGCTGTAGTGTTTTAACTCTTAGTGATTGTCTGTATCTGATAACAACTTGACTTTTTTATTTTTCAGATTCTTTTGGTCACCCCACAACTATACCGCCACAACTTTATTCATATATTGTAATATTATTTCACTCTTACCATTAGTTTCTACCATCTCTCCTTCTACCATTAGTTGGAACATCATACCTTTTATTTTATTATATAATGTAATATTATTTCACTACTTTCAATTATCGTCAAAAACAATTAACATGACACATTGTTTCTTTTATCTCCTCTCTTTTTTTTCGCATGGCAAAATTTATATGTTCAATGGTTGATTCGAACTCACCTCCTAACCTGATTGGCTGATTCATGATCAAAGTATATAAAAAAATTCCAAATGAAGTAAATGAATAATTCTACCAGTGCATATGTTTCCTTTGACTATTATTTATCATTTTTTTCTGAATGAAAACAACTTCATTTCTAAAGAAGAACATTACAACATATGATACGATTCGTAGGGAGTTTGTTGCATCCAGTTAGATGGACATGTACCCTTGAAAGTAGCCTTGGCCACCCAATCCGCAACACGGTTGCTCAAACGACAAACATAATAAAATACTACATCAGGTAAAGAAACAACCATTTCTCGAATGTCAGATAAGATAGCTTTAGCCTCTCAAGAGTCGGAGGTTAAACGATTAATCATCTCAATAGAAAGTTTGCAGTCGGATTCAAAGAACACATATTGCTAGCCATTTCGTTCGATGAGGTATGAACCAAGTCTCAATGCGAGACATTCAGTCACAAGTGCGTTAGAAGTGTGAACTTGTGTGTTGATTCTATCGACGATAATCCATAATTGTTTCGGACAACAGGTGCAATACCAACATACTTCCTACTGATGCGAACGAAGCATCACAATTGATTTTAATGGAAATTAGAAGAGGGGAAACCAACTCGTTTATACCGGTGGAACTCGCAATTTGAGACTATTATTCATCATATGTTACGAGTATATTATATATATATATATTTACCACATTTCCCAATAATTTTATTTTATTAATTTTGAGATGGTCAAACAAGTAAAGATTCACCCTGAAATTGTAAAACAAAAGCCTGCACTCCCCCTGCCTCCCCTCATATATATATATATTGGCTTATAAAACTTGAGCTTTTGGTTCTTTGATGCTTTTTTACTAAGACTGACAACTCATATATAATACTAACATAAAGAAGAAACAAACAAAATCCAGAGCTCAGTTTACCATAAAATAAGATTACACAAAACAATATGTTATTTTATTCTTAATCTAGATTTTCTATATATTTGGGTGTGTGAAGTTTAATACTTTTTATGGACCGAATTTGAATTATAAATTTTCTAGGAGTTAAAATGGTTTTATATTAGACATAAAGTTAAAAATGTCTGTTTGAATAATTAATTTGACTATTTTTTTTAAATAATTTAATCTTTAGTATTTTATTTTGGGTCAAAATGATCCCTTTATAGATAAAAATTATTAGACAACTAACGTCAAATAGCTTGAAATAACGTGACAAACATGAGTAGTACCTCTATGGGATTGACAAGGGACACCCCTAAAAAATAAAAAATTAGAAGAAAAAAATTAAGTTGATATAATGGTAAATTGTATTTTAGTCCCTAAAACATATAATTTATATTGTTGGCCCAACTAAATTTAAAAAAATTTAAATGGCACTTCGCTAAATAATGTTGAGTTCTGGCAATGGTGAAAAACCTACATAACAGTGTCGTATAGACAATGGTGTTGATTTGAAAGGATGTCACACTAGTGAAAATTTATTTTATAAAATTATTTTTTCTGTTGACATTTCATTATGCCAAGTCATTTCAAGTTGTTTACTGTCAGTTGACTAATAATTTTCATCTGCAGAAGGGTCATTTTGATCCAAAATAAAACGTTGAAAGTTAAATTGCTTCAAAAAAAATGAGAGTCAATGACTATTCAATCAAACATTAGAATATTTATGTCTTTTTATTACTCCTATTGTATTAACTTCTAGTTTTATCATTTTTATATAAAAATAATATTAATTTTATCATTTTAAGAGGTTAAAATATAATTTTATTATGTATTAACTTTAAATTCATAATTTTTTCCGACTAAGTTTATGAGTTTTTAACGAGGCCTATGATAATATCTCTTTATTTATATAAAAAACTTTAAACTCGTAATTTATAGGGAGACTAATTACAAAATTTTCAATTTAGAGGGATTATGACCTCCGGCATCTCCTACAGCCGTCTCGCATTTGAGGAAAATATTTATCAAATTTTTAATCATTAATGTATGATTTTATTAATAGTAGCTAATTATACAAAAAATACCATTATATTTTCGTTAAAATCTTTTAAATCTAATTAGAGAAAAAGAGTATACATAATGTACTTGTAAAATTTTAATTTAACTAGAATAAAATTTTGGGTTGAGTCTAAAGTGCGACATATCTAGGGTGGTGCTAAAAATGACAAGTTTCGAAACTTATCCAATAACTTAAAATATTAGATTTTTTTATAACATTTTAGGATGTTTTTTTCGTGATTTTTGACAAGGTTTTATATTTTTTATAATATTTTAGGCTTTTGGACAAAGTATCGAAACTTGTTTTGTGAGTATTGAAACTTCTCTAAAATCACGAAAAAACCAACCTAAAATGTTATTTGAAATTATAACATTTTAAGTTTTGGGATAAATTTTAAATTTTACTATTTTTTAACTGCACTCTAGACCTGTCGTACCTCAGACTCACCTATAATTACAATTGCAAATTTAGAAAATAAAAAAGTTTTTTTTTGTTTTTATATACATGTTAGGCACTATTTGAAAACCCTTTAGGACAAGTGCTATAATATAATGTCACATCTTAATTTATATATATATAACTTTCATATTGGGAGGCATTGATGTTTGGAAGCAATGAATTAATTAAATGAAGGCAGTGCGGGGTTTTTAGTGCATGTATAATTTGTTAATTTGATCAGTTAGTTAAGTTGTTTATTTTTTTTTCTCGTATTTTTTTTATGTTATGAGTTTTAAATCTATTAAAAATATTTTTTTCTTTTTTAAAGTCACATTCCTCCCCTCTCTAGATAGTATAAATTTTAGATTTAAGATTTGTAAAAAAATTAATTTAAATGTTTACTTTATTATGTCTTAAAATAAACAAGAAAAAGAATGTACCTAGTACACATATATTGGACCAACCAACATAATAAATCTTTATTGCCTAACAAGTCCATCAACAAGACAGAAACTGCATCGGCAATGCAATGGGGACCAGAGCAGAGTAGAAGAAGAGTGCACTGCGAAACCACCAGCTTTGGTCCCATGCCATGCCCCCTTCAAACCTCCACTGTTTTCACTGTGCCCACAAATCATTAAGTTTTCCCTTCTTATTTCTCTATTTTACTATTCTTTTCATTTTATTAAAAAGGTTTAATATTAAAATAAGTACCTAAATATCTCATTTTTTTAGGTGTCTCATTTTTTTCTCTTTTTAAATGCTCAAACTATCATGTTTTTTTAGGTGTTTAAACTTTTTTTTTGGTTCTTTTTAGGTGTTTAAACTATTATTTTTGGGTCAAAACAGGTGCCCAAACAATTATTTTTTAGTTAAAGTATGCGTCTTAATTTAATCTTATAAGTGACAAAAAAATAATAGTTTGAGCACCTAAAGGGGCAGAAAAAAGCACGTAAAAGGAAAAAACATAGTAATAGTTTAGACAATTATATTAACATAAAAACTTAAAAAAATTGTAAAAATCTATTGGAAAGAAAAAAAGAGGTTTCAAATAGTATAAAGCCTTGGCCAAGTGATCCAGCCTTAGTTCATATTACCATAGTTTCATGTTCCCAGCTGCTTTTCTTTTAAACCTTTGATGATTCCTTGAATCTTCTGCAACACCCTTCTCTCCTTTCTCTAAAATTAAAGCTAAGGGAGAGGTATTTTATGTCCCATATCTGCATTTAAACTCTTCTTTCTTTCTTTCTCAAATCTTGTAGCTCAGCTTTTCTTTTTCCTTTTTTCTTTCTTTCACAAACTAAAATCTTGTAGTTCTTTGAAGGATGAATAAACAAGAAGTCATGAAGATGCAGGTAACTTAGCTGCTTTCATTTCCAAGAGAGTTCAGTTCACAACCCTTTTCTCTTTTATTTTAACTGGTTTTTCTTCTTCTTCTCAGACATGGGTTCTCAAAGTGAATATACAGTGTAGTTGTGATGGCTGCAAGCAGAAAATAAAGAAACTGTTGCAGAAAATTGATGGTATGTTACTGTGTTAATGCCGTTTTTCCCTTCATTTTGTTGAAGTTTAGTACTTTGGGTTTTTTATTTTGTTTTGGTTGAACTCAGGGGTGTATACTACAAGTATAAATGCAGATCAAGGGAAGGTTACAGTGACAGGGAATGTTGACCCAGCCATACTTATAAGGAAGCTTGAGAGGTCAGGGAAACGTGCTCAGCTATGGGGATCTGCTCAAAAGGGTTCAAACAATTTCCAAAACCAGATGACCAACCAGTTCAAGAACATGCATTTTGATGGTGGCAAAGACAACAGATCTCAAAAGGGTGCTGGTGCTGCTGCTGCTGGTGGTGGTGGTGGTGGAAAGAATAAGCAGCAAAAAGGTGGGCAGCAATTTGCACCACCACCGCACCTTATGCAGCAAATGATGATGAAAGGGTCTAAAGATTTCAAGTTACCACCTTCCAAGGATCAGAAATCTGCCAAGTTTCATTTGCCTGATGGTGATTTAGATGAAAGTGATTGTGATTATGATGAGTTTGGTGATGAGGAGTTTGATGAAGGGGGGTTTGGACATGGCCATGGGATTCAAATGCAAAACAAGATGGTGCCTATGGTGGGAAAAGGTCATGGTTCATATGGCCCCAATGGCATGGTTAATGGCCCTCCTATGAATGGTAAAAAAGGAGGTGGTGGTAAAAAAGGAGATGCTTTTGATATACCTATAGTGATGAAAGGCATGGGAGAGAACAAGGATGGGAAGCATGGTAATGGTGGTAAGAAAGGAGGTGGTGAAAAGAACAAAGGAGGTAAACATGGTGGTGGTAAAAAAGGAGGTGGTGGATTACTAGGATTCTTCAAGAAGGATAAAGGTGCAAATGATTGTAATCACAAGAAGGGTAAAAATGAATGGGATGGTAAAAACAAGGGTGCCTATAAGGGGAACAGAGGCAGCAATGGTGGTGGTAACAATAATGGCAATGGGGCTAAAAAGGGTGGTACTGGTATGAGCCATGAGATGAACAAGGTTAAAAATGGTGGGTTTCATGACATTGATGTTATTGATCATGGCAAAGGAGGTGTCAGTAAGAAGAATATGGGCCAGATGGGTTATAATGTAGGGCAAATGGGCCGAATGGGGAACTATCCAATGAACCAGATGGGTAATTTCCCTGCAGTTCAAGGACTACCAGCTGCTGCTGGTGCTGCAATGAATGGTTTTGGTGGGGGATACTACCAAGGGATGGGACCAGCAATTCCCTATCAACAACAACAACAACAGCAACAACAACAACAGTACATGGCCATGATGATGAACCAACAGCGTTCGAATGGGAATGGCGGGGTACCGTATCAGCCAATGATGTATGCTCAGGCTCAGCCATATCCACCGCCCCATGCACCATACGGTCCTCCTTATCCGATGCATGCGACCGCGCCAAATTCCGAGTCGTATGCTCATTTCTTTAGTGATGAGAACGCAAACGCCTGCAGCATCATGTAAATTTTTCTTGGATTAGTCAATGTTGTTGGTTTTATTTATGTTTTTGCTTCTCGAGAGTGCTTTATACAAAGCCTGCAAGTCTCAAGAAAGACATTTGCTTGTGTTTCTTGCCAATTTGCCAATGGGAATTCTCTTCTTTTTCCTAGAAAACCATCCAAGTATTGGGTAATTAAATAAGTTTAGTTGCTTTCCTCAAAAGATGTACCAAATGTGATCTTGATATGATGATGATGTTGCTGGTTTCAAATATGAAAACATGTTGGGCATCAATCCCCATATAATCTTGGCCTAAAAAGGGTCCATTTGGCTTCAGCTTTTGACTAATAAATTCCTTTTTTCCCTATGGCTGCAACTCTTCGATTACTGCTTTAAACAAAACTACGGCAAAGAGGCTCCCATGCTTTTTTGTTTGGTTGTTTTTGAAAGTGAATATTTTCATTCTTGTTGCTTACTTTCTTTCTCATTTGTTCTGCGTTTGTTGCTTGACCCCTTTGGCTATTTTCTTAAAACAAAACACCTTTGTCTCGGGTGAAAGAAAGATTGTTAATATTTGGGATACGTACCTAATGAAGAGACACATAAACTTAGAATAAGACGAAGTGGAATGTGTTTATATATATATATAAGGGGAGAGATTATCCGAGATCGGATCTAAAATCTAGAAGTGACAAACTGACCCGAGACCCAAATTGATTTTATCCGATCCGAGACCCGATATTGATCCGAACTTGATCCGAAATCCGAAATAAATCGAATCGAATTGAAATCGACCCGATTTTAAGTTGAACCGACATGGACCCGATTCAATTTTTCAACCGAACAGAACGGACCCGAACCGAAAGTAATCCGAACCGAAGGCAACCCGAAATAAATAAAAGATATTAAAAGAAATAATGAAAGGTTTAATGTGAATCGTCGCACAACTCACAAAAAAGTCAAATATAATAGCTTTATAAAGCTATATATGGGTTTAAAAAACTGATCCGGCCTAAAAACCCGACTAAAACATATTGATCTCCCATTGAACCAATTTTGACCCGACCCGAAATCAACCGACCCGAAAATCAACCGAATCGAGGTGATCCGATCCGAACTGATACCCCACCCGAAAATCAACCGAACTGATGTGACCCGATCCAGACTAATACCCGACCCAAACTAAACCAAAACTGAACCTGACCTGAACCGAACTGAACTCGATCCGAATGAACCATTTACCGCCTCTTAATAAAATATAATATCAACGAAGAGTAAAACGGTATCAGTTACTAATACACCACAAACTTGATTGACTCATCATAATTTTGTTATATAAATTATGATGCATTGGTATTTTCATATCACTCATATTTTTTTAGTTGAGTAAAGTTACAATAATATTGTCAAGGCAATTGTTGGTGTTCAAACTAACATAAAGGGTGAAACGAATAAACATTCATAATCACTAAACCAGTTAGTGGTGATTCATATCACTCATATTTTGTATTATGGTTTAATTGCTTTTTTTAATAAGTGGTTTAATTGCTTTTTAGTGTTTATAATCAATATATTTTGTATGATATCACATGTTAATAGAATAGTATTAATTTAGTTGTAAAAAATAAAATACCCTTAATTTGAAACAATAATTAAATACTATTATTATAATATTTTTTCGTTTCATACTTTCATATAATCTTTAAATAAAATAATTAATAACCATGCATCTAAAAATCGAACTTGTTTTTAATTAATTGTCATTGTTGTTCTTAGAGGTCACTGGTTCGAGTACCAACAATTATAACAGAGTGATTGAGCATGCATTGATAAATGGCACAAAGTTTATTCATAATAGATACTACTTATAATCACCTTAGCTTTAAAAAAAATTAATAGCCATTGTGGATGTGAGTATATATATTAAAAAAGGCTAAAGATGTTATTTATGTAATTCCAGCCCAAGTGCAAAGACAAGCCCATGAAGTCATAGCACAAGTTGATGCCAAAAAAATGTTTCTTGTGCGGTGAAGCCATTGCCAAGTGCCTTGAAAACTTCACACTTGCCGATTAAATTTTGTTCATTTGCTTTAATGTTCATCTTTTAGCCTGTATTTTTCCAAACTTAGCCTCTCAAACCCTCCCTTTGTGCTTGCCAAATGCACATAATGCCCAAAACTTCACATGAACAATGCCGAGCCTGATATTACACACAACACAATTTTGCCTATAAAACAACCCAATTCCCCCCCTTCACCTCCACACCGCTTAGCTTTTCCTGCAAGTATTCATGGCTTCCTCTTTCCTTCTCATTTTCCTTTCATTTTCTTCCTTCTACCTTTTATCGGAATCTCAAACGACTTGGAAGCCAAATAGGTTTGTTTTGCCGGTGCAAAAAGATCAAAAGACCAAGCTTTATGTGGCCAACATATACAAGCGAACTCCTTCGTTCAAAGTCCCATTTGTTGTGGACTTGAATGGAAGGTTACTGTGGGTTACTTGCGAGAAAAGTTACCATTCATCGACCTACCGCGCCCCCCGGTGCCACTCGACCCAATGCGCTCGAGCCGACAGTCACCACTATTGCCACACTTGCTCTGCCAAGGCTAGACCGGGATGCCATAACAACACATGTGGCGTGATGTCGGTGAACCCCGTAACAGGGCTAACCGCAATGAGTGAGCTTGCACAAGATGTGCTATCAATTCAATCCACCCAGGGGTCTAACCCTGGTCCAATGGTTAGGGTCCCCCAGTTCTTGTTTACTTGTGCACCTTCCCTTTTACTCCAAAAAGGGTTACCGGGAAATGTTCAAGGGGTGGCTGGATTGGGGCATTCTCCTATTTCTCTACCGAGTCAACTAGCTTCACACTTTGGATCCGCTGGTTTTTCCCCCACGTTTGCCTTATGTTTAGCCCCTAATGGCGTCATGTTCTTCGGGGACAGCCCTTATTATATGCTGCCTAATGTCGAGATCACTCGACCTTTAACCTACACTCCACTCATCATTAGTCCCCAAGGAGAGTACTACATGGAAGTGAGATCAATCAAGATAAACAACAAAAACGTCCCGATCGACACGACATTGTTGTCGGTCGACAAACGAGGCGTCGGAGGCACGAAGCTGAGCACAATCGATCCTTATACGGTTCTGCACCACACGATCTTCAAAGCCGTGACTCAGTTTTTCACCAAGGAGCTGTCTGGTATTCCCCAAGTAAAGGCTGTTGCACCATTCGGGACCTGTTTCGACTCGAAAAGCTTCAAAAGCACCAGGGTTGGAGCAGGGGTTCCGAACATCGACCTGGTGCTCCACGACAACCATCTGGTGTGGAGGATTTTCGGGGCGAACTCCATGGTGGAAGCTGCACCAGGGGTTTCATGCTTAGCATTTGTTGATGGAGGAATGAAGAAGAGTGGAGCTTCGATTGTGATCGGGGCACACCAAATGGAGAATAATCTGATACAGTTTGATATGGGGAGATCAAGGCTTGGTTTCAGCTCTTCCCTGCTGTTTTTCAAGACTTCTTGCAATAATTTCAACTTCACTGCTATCCCATGAAGCTGCCATAGCACTTGGTTTTAGACTTTTAGTTTCCACTTCCCCAATGTTATGAATGTAATAATTACAGCTACAAATACGTTTTTGTATGTATGTAAGGGAGTACGTATTTACTGGCACTGCAATAAAACCCCATCTGTATGTGACTTTGGGATGGCACTCATGAACTGTAATGTTAAGCTAAGTACAAAAATGATTTAATTTTAAGAATGACTCACCGTATTTTCAGTGACATGAGTATACAAATAATTAAAAACACATTATTATATGAAAATTTCATTTATATTTTAATACGATTACGAAAATATTTTTTAATATTCGATATTGTTGTTAAAAATAGTATATACACGAGAATAAATGAGTAATTTTACTTAGAAGTACTTTTGAAAAGTTAGAAAAAATTCTTTTGGGATCAAAAATAGTGCAGAATATGTAGTTTTCAAAAGCTGGAATTTTTAGAATATTATTACTTATTTATCTCGTTTATATCACATTTTTTTATATTATTTAAAAGGGTAAACTTCACCGAATATCCCTTATGTACAGGGTTTGTTCTATTTTGGTCACCTATTTTGAAAAAAAATTATTCTTTCCACTTATGTTTTCGATCGTTACTGTTTTGGTCACTCGAGCATTAACACCCGTTAGTACAATGACGTGACACATTACTAAAAAATGTTAATTTTTAATTTAACCCCTAAACTTTTAAAATTTTATTTTTCAACGTCATCCCAAAAATCTTATTAAACAACCCATCATTATTTTACATGGGATCTCATCTGGGTCTATAATTGGATCTCAGGCAAATGTGCAATTTGGAGAAGGCTTTATTTTCAAGCCTAGAGGAGAATTCTACTAGCTACTTCATTTTGGTAGAAAATAATTGAGAGTTTTAGAAATCTGTGTACAGTTACATTCTTCTTGGATGAAATTTGCTTCTTCGTATCCGGTATTGAAATGATTTTGTGCTGTGTTATCAATGATCTCTATCGGTAACATGGGATACTTGTTTCTGTTCTCTACTTTCCAGATGAAAAATGGAAGTGAATTTCTTCTTACAGACATTGTTGGTTTCATCCAAAAGTTTGCCGATTACTCTTTGAGGAAGATTGTAAAAAATAAAATTTTAAAAATTTAGGGGTTAAACTAAAAATTAACTTTTTTATTAATGTGTCATGTCATCGTATTAACAGGTGCTAACGCTTAAGTGACCAAAATAGTATCGATTGAAAATATAAGTGGCAAGAATATTTTTTTTCTTCAAAAAGGGTGACCAAGATAAAACAAGCCTTAAACGTAAGAGACCTCCAATGAAATTTACCCTTTTAAAAAGGCTTAAGGGATACTTTTTGCTCCTGTAGTAATCCTAATTTATCGTTTTCGCCCCTATGGTATTTTCGTATCAATTTGGCCCATGAACTAGTCGAATTGTATCACTGTTTGCCCCTTGACTGATGGAAGACAACGTTAACCGTTACGGTGCTGACATGACAGCCAACGATACTGATGTGACGGTCAAGGATGCTGACGTAACAGTTTATATGTGAAGATGACGTGACAGAGGGACAAATTTGATTTTTTTACCGAGTTTGAAGTCAAAATTAATTTTTTTAGTTGAGTATGCGTATAAATTTAATTAATCAAATAAAGGGTTTATATTTTAGAATTTAAGGTTTAAGATTTAGAAATTAGAGTTAAAGTGTAAAGTTTAACTTTTTAGTATTGAAGCATAGATATTGACATCAAACTATTTTGATGAAGGTTTTCATAATTTTAATACATTATAAATATTTATAATTTTTAATTATTGAATAATTTATAATTTATTAGCTTATAATATTTTAATTTTATAATTTTTGCTTACTTATATATTTTTAATATTTTTATTTTAATATTTTAATATTTTCTTACTCATACTTTTTCCTAAAATTTTAATTTTACCTTGAAACTAACTCAAAAAAATCAATTTTGCCCCTCTACCATATCATCTTCACACGTGGATTACCACGTCAGCATTGAAAACTACCACGTCAGCACTATAGCAGTCAGCGTTGACTTTCGTCAGTCAAAAGACAAACGATAATGTAATTCGACCACTTCAAGAGTTAAATTGAAGCAAAAATATCATAGGGGAAGTTTTGATAAATTGAGACTATTACATTTACAGGAGCAAAAATAGCCGTTAAACCTTTTAAAAATAGAATTTTGTTATTGACAGCTTATAATTAATGCTTGTTTTACTTTGTAATTAATGTTTGTTTTGCTTTGTAATGAAATCTAGTAAAATGCAATTAAATACATTCCTAAAAAATCATGTTCAATTAATTTTAGGTTGTTTAATATAATTAATACTCACTTAAAATGGATTATTATTTATGGTTTAGGGTTTGAGTATTTGAATTTAGGGTTTACGGTTTATAATTTAGGTTTTAAGGTTTGATGTTTAGGGTTTAGGAGTTGTGTTTAGAGTTTGGGGTTTAGGACTTAGTGTTTAAGTTTGAGGTTTTGAGTTTGAATGTATGGTTTGTGGTTTAAGATTTGGGGTTTTATTGTTTAATTAAATTAAAAAAATTAAATTAATGAAACACAATTTTTTAGGAATGTAATTAATTACATTTACTCTATTTCTTTAAAAAAAACATTAATTATAAGAATCTATAGTATTCTTATTGACAGCCCTGCTGTCAATAGCATAGCCCTTAAAAAATAATGTTTAAAATAAATTTTATATCTACTTAAACGTACTTCTTGACAACAATAGCAAACACTTATATTTTAAGACAAATAATACATAAGCACTTTTCGAGAAGCACTTTTAAAAAGTAATTTTCAAGAGTAATGTCATACTTAAAAAACATTTTTAAAATCAAACTAAAAAAAATACTTTTGAACTCAAAAATTACATGTTCTACATTACTTTAAAATTGTTTCAAATCTATACAATTTAATTATAAAAACGCCAACAACAAATTTTAAAATTGTTTCAAATCTAAAACTTTTGAACTGAGTTAAGAATTTGAAATTGGCTTGAATATCAATTCAAAACTAAAACGTTTAGAAACTTAAACAACCTAAACTCACAACATGATTGGGACCAAAACATGTTCAAACCTCTAACCTAAAGTATCCGGTTTAAACTCAGAAGAATCTGATTAAAAAACCTAAAACCTAAAATGTTAAAAATGACCTAATCCAAAAAAAAAAAATCTAAAATCTCAAAATAATATGATCCGAATAGACCCAACTTAAATCCCACCCAATTAAAAAGTCCAAAACTCGTGAGTCTAATAAAATTCAAACAACCGAAATATAACTTTTTTTGTAATTTTTGGGTAAACTACAACGGAGATCACTCAATTATGTGTAAGGTTATATTTGGGTCACTTAATTATTAAAAGTTATATTTGGGTCACTCAATTATGGGTAAGATTACATTTGGGTCACCGAATTATGGGTAAGGTTACGTTTGGTTCACCCTTCATATTTAAAAAAGTACATTAATTTAGTCATTTTTTCTTCCAAATCACTTATATACCCTTGTTAACATTAGAATACTTCATTTGAAATCATTAATTAATCTAATACACAAACTAATATACTTTTTTTAAATATGAAGGGTGACCCAAATGTAACATTGCCCATAATTGAGTGATCTAAATGTAACTTTTAATAATTGAGTGACCCAAATGTAACTTTACCCATAATTTAGTGACCCAAACGTAACTTTTAATAATTGAGTGACCCAAATGTAATCTTATCCATAATTGATTGACCTTTGTTGTATTTTACCCTTTTTTATTAAAAAAAAGATAAAATCCAAACAACCGAAACACGATATCCGGAGGGGAGGGGAAAGTAATCTGAATGAAAAGGGTAATTTCGTCAGGAAATCAAAAATGGAAAAAGAAACGCAGAAAGAAGGGGAAGACCGGACCGTATAAAAGTAGCCTCTGAGTTCTGACATCACACGCCAAAAAACCTAACCTTTTGCTGTTTCCAATCTCAGGTTAGTTTGTACCCTAAAAAAAGAAAAACTTCAATTATTATTTTTGCCATAAAGACTACCCCTTTTCTTCAATGCCCATCCCCTCTTAACCCTAAAATCTCCCAATTTGGGGTTTTCTTATTGCTTCTCACCGTACGGAAACAAAACACATTTACCCAAATTAACCCTTTTCATCCTGGAACCTTCTTCTCTCTTTTGACGTTTCTTCTTTTTAATCTCAGGCTCCTCTCAATCTTCCAATCCAAGGTACATTTCCCCACCCCCAAAAGGTATAAACTTTTCCTCATCTTTCTTTTATACGTACAATATACGTATCTGGGTTGGTTTACTGGATCTTCATATAATGGTTGTCTCTTTTTTTAATTTCCGTTGACAATTGACACATGTTATCTGTATTTGATTGAAGAAGCCATTGATCAATCGCCATCTTTTGGTTCTTTATTGTGTTTGTTTCTTGTTTTTTCTCTTTGGTTTTTTTGTACGAGAATTTTGTATTGGGTAAATTTAGATGAAATTCATGTTTTTTTGCGGCTGAAATGGAACAGAATTCGGACTTGGATGATAGTGTCGGATAGGAGTAAATGTCCGTACGAGTATGTTCAATATTTCAAAAAAGTTTTTCTATGTGCTTTGAAGGTCTGAAACTCATGGTGGAATATGCATCGGATCGGACCGATATATGTATATAGGTTTTTATCTTATGCTGGTTATCATGGTCGTGTAAAGGCTGGTAATTTCTGCCCTAGGCTCAAGTGGACGTTGATTTGAAGCAGTATGGGGACTTGATCTTCCATGGCAGGATATTAGTCGGAATAGGTTTCATGAAATAAGAAAGAAAAAGGAAATTGCGGATGATATTATGGTTTGAATTAAGCGATTTGAGTCGGATTTTAATGTTTAGATGCAATGAAAATGTAATGCTTTGTTAAAGTTTGTTTATTCTAGGCAGAGGTATTAAGTTTTGGTTGAAGCAGATTAGAATGGATCAGCAAGGACATGGACAGCCCCCTGCTATGGGGATGATGGGTAGCGGAGCTCAAGTTCCTTACGGTACTAATCCGTATCAAAACCAAGTGACTGGGGCGGCCCAAAATCCAGGGACGGTTGTTACACCGGTTGGCGGTATTCAGTCCACCCCGACAGGGGCACAACTTGCACAGCACCAACTTGCTTATCAGCAAATCCACCACCAGCAGCAACAGCAACTTCAGCAACAACTCCAGGCATTTTGGGCAAACCAGTATCAAGAAATCGAGAAAGTTACGGATTTCAAGAACCATAACCTTCCGTTAGCCCGGATCAAGAAGATCATGAAAGCTGATGAAGATGTGAGGATGATATCGGCCGAGGCCCCTGTCATTTTTGCTCGGGCATGCGAAATGTTCATCTTAGAGTTGACACTGCGTTCGTGGAATCACACGGAAGAGAATAAAAGGAGGACACTTCAGAAAAACGATATTGCAGCGGCAATTACCAGGACTGACATATTCGATTTCTTAGTTGATATAGTTCCGAGAGAGGATTTGAAAGATGAAGTTCTTGCATCTATTCCACGAGGAACAATGCCTGTTGGAGGGCCAGCTGATGCACTGTCTTATTACATGCCCGCACAGCATGCACCTCAGGTCGGGACTCCGGGAATGATAATGGGGAAGCCGGTGGTGGACCCTGCTATCTATGCTCAGCAATCTCACGCATACATGGCGCAGCAGATGTGGCCACCAGGTCCCGAGCAACAGCAGTCTTCCTCTGATCATTAGCAGCTCTAGCATAGAATTTAAGAAGGTAATTCGATACTTATGGGAAATGAGAATCGAAACCTTAGAAAGTAGAACTAAGAATCACAACAATTATGATTCCTCTAGTGGCAGTTTCATTCCTCAAGAACTTACATTTGTTGCTTTCTTATCATTGATTACAGAGTAGTTCCTCGAGACATCCCGAGAATGTTCGACGGGGCGGAATAAGGAGGCTTCTCCGGGTTAAAAGCCTTGATCAAGGCTATAAGCTGAAGATCAGACTTTTATTTCTGTAAATACTATGCTTGAAGAATGACTGATCATGATTGAACAATTTACTTTTCCTTTCCATGTACTCTATTCTTTTTTCGATCTCGTTTCTAGTTGGAATGCTACTTAGAGATGTGAAAGAAGGAATATCTATCTATCCAAATCAAAATTTTTATTATGAAGCAGTATTTCTCAGTGATTTATGTTCCTGTTAGAAGCTGTGGGTATGCTCAATTTTTTTAATATATATTGAGGAACATGCCTTTAGACGCATATGGGAGAAAATATTTGAATATTTGTAAGAGTATTTAAAGAAAATGAAGAGTTTGCATGTAACATATCCATAGACCCAGGCCTGTAATGATGATTGGTAACTAAACAAAGAAACAAATAGAAAATCCATTAACCCAATCTGCAATGTTGCATTGCATCGAAGTTGAGCATTCGTAATGGGTTTGGAGGTCACCGGCTCACCGCAGTCGCATTTAAAATTATAGTTATATTTTAGAGAAAAATTACGCCGCAACGTCCGCACACAATTTAATACTATGGTAAAAGTTTACTTTTGAAACGGCTAACATTCAAGTATGTACACACAATAAGTTCAAATCCAAATCTATTTAAATGTAAAAAAGGCTAATTTGTACCTAAATTTGCTATACATAGAGAGATGTGTTATTGAGTTGGATATGGTAATCAATTCTAATTCAACAGATGGATGGTCTGATTGACAAGATTTTATAGTTCTATGGTCAAAATAGAATCGACCAATAGTTAGGTGGTTCTGTATGTATAGGGATGGGTATTTTACCCGGACCTGACCTGATCGGGTCAGATTTTTTAATGAAAAAATCGGGTTCGGGTCTAGGGTGGAAAATATCCGACCTGACCAGACCCGGGACTAATAGTATAATTTTTTCTTAAATTTTTTAGGAATATTTATAATAATATCCCTCTTTATATATTTTTTTATAATTAAGTCTTTAAAATTGAATTTTTATTTATAATTTAGTCCTTTAAATTATATTTTTTTACAATTAAGTCCCTTAAAATTATTTTTTTACAATTAGGTCCCTAAAATTAATTTATTTTATATAGGTCGGGTCGGGATCAGATTTAGTATATTTATTTTCAAAATTTTTTAAAAAATATATTCGAGTCGAATCGGGTGCGGGTTTATGGTATTTATTTTCGGGTCGGGTCCAGGTAGACCAAAAACCCGACCCGACCCGACCCGACCCGACCCGTGCCCATCCGTATGTAGTTTACCTAAAATATATTAAACCTACCTACCCCTCCAAACTAAGGCGAGTGCATCGTGCTCCAACTGCAGCTAATTATTTCCAACATAGTGACAAAACCCATTGGCTTAAAAGAAGGAAAAAGCGAGTAAAGAAGCAAAATATTTTAGATTCTTTCAAACTATAAAAAACAATGCTTGGAACTCTCTGAAAACTCTCAACTTTGTTTTCCCAGGTGACTCTTCAATTCAATGGCTTCTCCAATGAGGTAAAGATGGCCGTACATATGTTTTTCTTATACATATTCTAATGCATGTTATCTGTATATCTAACCCAATGGTGTATGTTTGTATTCTGAACTGGATTAAGCTGAAAAGTTGTTGCAGCTTTGAATTCCCATTTCTCAAATCGTGTTTTACAGTTTATTCCATCTTCTCTCTGGGTTTTGACTGCATGGTCATGATGATATATATGATGGGTTGTTCGAATTTTCATGCCTCATCTTAGATCGAATCTGTTGTGGTTTTTAATCCTTCTGGTAGAGAATTATGTGATTTAGGCAAGGATTCTTACTTTAAGATTGTTATACATGAAATATTTTCTAATGATAAAAGCTGTTTGGAAGTTGAATTAGGGTCTGGCTATCTTCATTTTTGGGTGGGGCTCTGGATTTCATTGCTTGGAGTTGGAGACCCTCTATTTTAGGGTTTTACAGGCCAACTTTTTCCTATTTTGGATTTTTGATAACTTCTATTGGAGCTTTTCTCTGAACATGGATATTCTCCTGTTCAGAAAAGTTGAGGGTAACGTTCAACGTTATGTGGATATTCGTTCGTCATGGATATATTCAATCTTTTTTCTAAGTTTTTCCATAAATTTGGAGGGTTTTATCCCCATACTTCTGTCTGGATACGTGTCGGACATGGGTACTTCGAGAAAAATAAAGTGTCGGAGCAACGTAAATGTTTATTTTTAATGTCCCTTCCAAATAGAAATCAGCCGCCTTCTTTCCAACACGCACTCAGCCATGAAGTCAGCATCTGCATTACATACAACTGAAAATTACCAGACAAAAAAACAGCTTGAAAAACCTAGCATGTTTGCACTTATGTTACCCACCCAATTTTTTATTTGCAAGGTCCAAGCTGTATGTCTCTTTGATGAATGGTATATGCACTTAGATTGCTTCTGTCAAGGCATATGATAATATTCTTTATGGAATTAGTTAAAGATGTATCAAGTCTATATAGTTATGTGGTAGATGTGACTTATTGAATAAAGCCTCAAAGTAAACGAAAGATGAATAAGTAAAATGTGTGTAGATGGATTGCAATGCATAAGTGCATATAACTTGGTTTAATTATCTTTGGATCACCATTAATAAATTGACATAACTAAGTTCGATGCAGCATAACCTTGTTCACTCTTTACCATGTTATCTAGAGAAAATTAAAACTTCATATACTATTTGCTTTCTGCATTACTTATCTTTCCTTCATCATTTTCCCAAATAACCTTAAAATGTATAATAGAGAGTTCCTTAGAATGATGAATGTGAAGCATTGATTGTGTGGTTTGAAGAGTTCTTTATAAAGTACATGCATGCTACACACGTGTTATCCATTTGCGAAAGCCAAAGATGGCTGCACGTGTTATGTTACACCAATTAGTAGGCGTGTCTTGATCGAAAACTTACAAATTCAACAAACTTCTTTCATTGTTTATGTGTGTATTACACGTGCATATCCTCTTGGAAGTTTATTTATGCTATTAAATAGGTAATTTGTTGGAAACATAGAAATGAGCTGTAAAAGGAAAAAAATAGTGAAGGCAATGAAGAACTTTTTAATATTTTTAATGGGGATAATAAATGAGTACATTTGGAAAGTGGTCTTGCATTAGGACAGTGACATTATATAAACCGTGGTTGTAGCTTACAGCCATAACCTACATTATGTGTAAGGAAAACACACTTTCCTAACGATGAGTTCTCGGTCTGTGAGTAGTGAAGAGGATGGACATGTTTGTCAGAAAATTCAGAGCCCATAATCTCAATTATTGGGTTCTAAGGTTTGAGCAAAACCACTTCAAATGTGATGGTTTTCTGTTTTAGTATGTTATTGGTGATTTGATGCATGTTTCCTTTATTTGTTTAGTTTGGGATTTTTGTATCGTAATTAAAAACATTATTTTGCAGTTTTTAACCCTGTAACCGACTAACCGGATTCAATATTTGTTTTCTCAAATGTTTTTTTGAGAAATTTGATTTATGTGACTGAGGCTTTTCCAACCTTAAGTACCTGATAACTTTCAATGGTATGCGTTTCTCCGTGTTCTGTTTCCATAAGATTCCCTACATGTTCTTTCAATGGATTCGTAAACAAGCCTAAGTTTTGTGGCTGACATCTTGAAAAAACTCAATAACATATAATAGAAATGGTTGGGCTGGAGGGAGACATGTAAGTTGTAGCATTGCTCGTGAAAGGTAGCTTTTGTTTCATACTCTGCTCTAGGTTCATTTGTAAACGAGGCAGTCTATTTGTCTTCTGGCAGGTCTGAAAGGAAAAAAGGCGAAAATTACGAGCCTAATCGTATGAATCCCCAGCTACCAGTTCTCGATGTGGCTCCTCTGAACTGCGTGCCATACACGGGTCCAACTAATCCAAATGATATGTTTTCTTCACCAACCAATGAGAATGCTGAGGCTGCAGAAGAAATTGGTCCAGCTATGATATTTCTGTCATCACAATCAACCAGGGATGAGTTGGAGACTGTCATGGCTACTACAAAAAATGGAGTTGCTCTGACTGGTGCCGCTGCCACTGGATCAGTGGGACCTGTTATTGGAAAAGTGGAAATTGGTGAACTGGAGGATTCGTACTATTTCCGTGTCTCCCTTCCCGGGGTATCAATGGATAAAAGTAAGTTCCTTTAATGTTTAAGATCAATCACTCTGCTCATGACATGATTGCGTAACTCACTTTAAATAGAATCGAGAATGTTCTAGCATCCAGTGGTTGGAAATCTGTACAAATGAAAATGATCTTTTGAAGATTGTTTTTTTTCCAGGATTTATGATTGAAGCTAATCTAGTTGTCATGTTAATTGATATCAAATTCTCTGATAAGAAAGCTTGAATCAGCATATTTATCTTTCTGTCCGTTGTGTTATCGATTTAAGATTTCAATTGTGGCATTGAGATTTTCCTTTCTGTCTGCTTTGTTATTGATTCCTCTGGGAAGAAAATTGAGATACCCGAGCTTATGTGTGCAGGAGATTTCAATTGTGACATTGAAGCTGATGGAAAAGTACTAATAAAGGGGATATCAACAACCGGTGAGAAGATAGTATGCAAGAACTCCCAAATCTTTCATATGCTGACACAAAATCTACCCCCGCCGGGACCCTTCACCGTCTCATTCCAGCTACCTGGTCCGGTGAATAACCAAGAAGCGACTAGCTATTTGGCTAATGGAATGCTTGAAGCCATTGTGAAGAAGATGTAGTTCAGAAGCGTTACAAAGCCAGTCACTGCCCTGCAATGACTTTTCTATGCGTTGCAGCCAACTCAGGAGTATTACATTATAAGCTTTAAGCTTCAGTTTTTGTCAGTTTAGAAAATCTGACGAACTTTGGTATACTGTTTTGAAGTGAAATGGCTAAACATTAGTCTTCCCTTTTCTCTATTCAGGCCCCAACCAAGCTAAGGTTTTTAAATTTTAATTATTTCTAATTTTCAAATCTCTTTTCCAATTTATCAAAGGAATAAATTAATTTAACATTAAAAATTTAATTTTCTCTCCTAAAATTTAATTCTTTTTCTCAAATTTAAAAATTTATTTTTTTTCTCAAAATTTAATTCTTTATTCTTCTTTATGTTGTTTGTTTTTAATATTTAAAATTTTCATCATTTTAATCTTTATTCTTCTTTATGTTGTTTGTTTTTATTGCAAAAATTTATATTACTTTCCTGCTATAATAGTTTAACATTAACTTGTTACTTAATGTCAAAATAGAGTTATCGAACTACTAATTTAATATGATGGACTTGCTTGCTTTAACAATAAAAAAAACTAAATTAATAAAAATATTTAAATATAAATGATTAAATTTTGTTGGTACCTGCGAACCCTTAAATTGCGAGCTGCCATGTGTCGACCTTGGTTTTAAAAAGCGTGAGGCGGTTCGAGGCGTAAAAGGCCCCTAGAGCCGAGGCGCGAGGCGTGAGGTGAAAGCGCTCGCCTTTCGTAGTTGAGGCGCCTTTTTATCTTAAAAATTTATAAATTAATTATATAACATATTTTATACTTAAAAATATGATAATTATAATATAAATGCTAAAAAATTAAAATATTTCAATTATATGTAAATTTCAAAAGTATTAAACATAAATATATTAAAATATTAATAAATTATATTATTTTAATATGTAATTTTAATATTTTATTTAAATAAAAAAAATAAAAATAAATCTTATTTTATTATATTAATTTATATTAAAATCAATATTAATTTCTTGGTTAGAATAAGTATTTGGGTAACAAAATTAATAATATAATAATAATAACAAAATCCTAATAAAAAGATAATGAAAAGACAATATTAGACTTGAGATATTTTTGATGGGAAGTAAGGAGGGGTGTTTTTGTCTGTTCACTAATTTTGATAGGCCCAAGGTTTTTTTCTGCCACTCAATAGATAGAAGTAAAATACGACTTTTTTTTCTTCAAAAGCTATCTTCTGTTCATCTTCTTCAATAGATTTTCCATGTTTTTCTTCATTTTCATGTTTATTTTTCTTCTAATTACAAGAAGCGCGAAAGCCTCGCCTCACGCCTCAGGCGAAAAGCCCTTGAGGCGCGCGCCTCCAAGCGCCTCTTGTACCTCGCCTCGCCTCAACCATTGGAGGCGTTTTTTCCTGCGCCTCACGCCTCAGGCGCGCCTGAAGCGCGCTTTTTACAACTAAGGTGTCGACCACCCAAAGCTTGCGAACATACCTTGCGGATGGACCATTGCTTGCGAACCCCCTACCTTATGAATGAATTCCAGCGACCACGTGTTGATACACACGGTCTCACTTGATGACATGCCAACCTAGAACATCACTTCCTAAAATGTTCAATCACAATCCCACAACAACTCTTAATCGACGCCTATCTAAATTCTTATAAATAAGTAAATAACCATGCAATAGAGAAAAAAAATACGAGAACAACCAAAACCTAAAAAATCAAATTAAGATATCACCAAAACCCCCTCTGACCATCGGAATTACTATCTTTTCACTATTTATAGACGTTGTTCATTTTACCAATCAACAAATGGTGTTTTGAGTGTGGACCACGCACGCGACCTTTAGATCTTTCAAATTCTTGGATAGTTGTTTAATTTTCGTTCAGAGAGGATGAGAGGAGATCAACATGATGAGATGGGTACTAAGGAAACATGAGAATTTAATCTGAAAGAACAGGTGACTCCCGTCAACATTAGGGATGGGCATTGTCGGGTACTCGATTTTTCGGGTACCTCATTAAGCGGTCCGTGTCTCAGCCCATTATATTCGGGTACTCGTAAAATTCGGGTATCGAGTACCCGGTTCCTATATTTATTTTTTAATTCTAAAATTAAAAAAAATCACATGTTAAACACAAAAATATTTTAAAAAAATTAAACTTAAAAATTAAAAGAATATAACACAAACATAAAAAAAATGTAGGGATTTAACCTTAATTTTAGAGTGAAAATATTAAGAAACATAAAATAAAAATCTAATTTTAAATATAAAAAATATATATATTAAATTTTATCGGGTCGGGTCGGGTACCCGATAAGGGGAAACTTTCAGCCTGTGTCCCGAGAAATTTTCCAGGTCAGGTAATTTTTTTCCCGAGAATTACCCGACATTTTAAGTTCGGGTCATCGAGTTTTCGGGTCTGATCAACCGAGTCGGGTATTTTTGCCCACCCCTATTCAACATGCAACAGTGACAACAGTTTCAACAACAATTGTTAAGCACAGTGGTAGGTTCCAACATTATCAACAAGATAATTAGTGAATAACTGATAGCATATTACATTAGCTGATAACTGATTTGACTAGCGGATTGTATTAGCTGGTTGTATAAAAGTGTTTGGTAAAATTAACCGATAGTTGATAACTGTTTGATTATTTAAACAAGCAAAATAACATATAATGACATACATATATTCAACACTTGTTTGATTAATTTATTAATTATCAATATTTTGTATCTATTACATTAGTGTATGGAAATAATTTTTAATATAACACTACTAAAAATATTTGAAGGATTATATATTCATTTATTATTTATATATTCATTTTTAATATACTTTAATTAATTATTAAATATAAATATAAATGTGTTAAAATAAAAAGAAAAAACAAAAACAATAGTTACAAAAGTTACGATGAAAATATGCGAGGGTGAAGAATTAAAATAAAAAAATTAAAGTTAAGTTATTTGAGGATTTTTTTTTTTATAATTTTAAGGGTTATAATGCTTATGTCAAAAATTATAATTTTTAAAAATTCCTAATAGCATCTTTTTAAAAAATCAGAGTTTTCACTTCAATCATTTATTCTAATCCACTATTTACAAAACATCAAAATTAATAAATTTGACCGGTCAAACCTTTCGTACTAACTCAAACAGTTACAGCTATTTATAAAGTGTCGTAGTTAAGCCAATAAAAAAAAGTTAATTCTGGTCTAAATCAAATCTCGGCCGTCCAGTAGCCATCTTAGTATCAACGGCCATGATTGTCCCAACAGAAAAACGGCGCTCTCACCCCTCAGTTCGAAACAAATATACAAATTAATTGAGAAAAAAATTAAATTTACAAACATCTTTGTCCGAGTCCGGGAAACTTCTCGTTGGTGAACTTTCCCAAAAAAGAGCGCCTTCACCAAGAGCTCACCGCCTCCGCCGCCCTTTCCTAGGGTTTTGGCGGCCTCAGCCAGAAACACAAAATCTCAGCCTCTCATCCATCTCGACTCAATCTTCAGGTTATTTACTTTTCATGCCACTCCCTTACCCCGTTCCTTTCTTGTGTCTCAGAATCCAAAATTTCCCCGTCCATCTTTACTGTATTTGAACCCGTTTTGATATTGCACATTAGCTATGTACACTTAGTTTTCTTAAATCTTGGATTTCTTATTTATTTTACTTTTTTCTTTTTTGTAGTTTTTGATATTTCTTGAATGGCTAAATCTTCGAATCTGGAAGGGAAGACGGGGGTCCGTATCGTGGTGGTCGGTGATCGAGGCACTGGAAAGTCTAGCTTGATTGTGACAGCCGCCGCAGAAACTTACCCAACGAATGTGCCCCGGTTGTTGCCACCTACGAGGTTGCCGGAAGATTTCTACCCCGATCGTGTTCCAATCACCATCATCGACACCTCCTCCAAGTATAGTTTCCATTTTTTACTCAATTTCCTCTTTTTATTATAGAAGTAATAATTGAAGCAATATCTACTTTTCTTTGGTTTAAAAGATTTTTTTGGTTCAAATGAATTTATTGTTACATAACTGTAAATTTTAATAGCTTTAACTGCGACATAGTTGGATTAACGCAATCAAGAAATTGAATGTGATTAGATAATTCCGTGCTTGTTTTGTTTATTGGCGTGTTTTTGGCTTAATTTTAATCAATTTTTGGTTAGCCCGGAGGATAGAAGCAAACTAGCGGAGGAGCTGAAGCGAGCTGATGCTGTTGTTCTTACTTATGCATGTGATCAGCCTGAAACTCTTAACCGATTGAGTACTTTCTGGCTTCCGGAACTTCGCCAATTAGAGGTTGCTATCTATATTGCATTTGTACTTTGCTTGTTTCTTCTTTTTGATGGAAAAGTGTGAAGGGGAGGTGAAGTTTTTTTTTTTTTTAAATACTATGCTCTTCCAGCTCTTAATTCTGCTTTATGTGATTGTGTTGGACTCAATTCAAACTCTACAAAGTTGACATGAATATGAGCAAAATGTCTTGTGAATAAAAAATCATATCTAATATTACATTTTCATTTTTCAATTTAACAGCATTTGAACCTGTGTCTAAGCAACTTAAATATGCTTTTGGCAGCTAATTGGCTCACTTAATGTCACCATAATATATGCCACCATGTTTGCTTAGGTGACCTTGTAAATCGTGTGGGGTATTATTTTCTTCATGAATCAACTGCGGCAGAAACTGAGGCAAATTATTATTGAGCAGGTGAAGGTGCCTGTAATTGTAGTAGGATGTAAGCTGGATTTAAGAGATGATCAGCAACAAGTGAGCTTGGAACAGGTGATGTCACCAATAATGCAACAGTTTCGGGAGATTGAAACTTGTATTGAGTGTTCCGCATATAAACACATTCAGGTATGGATCTAGACCCTGTTGTTTATTTTTTCGAAGTTATTATGAAATGCAAATGCCATAAACATGATGGTAAAACTTAGAGTGGTTTCAGCAATGTTCTTGTTTTTTTTGTTTCTTGATCCTATTTGCACATATGTGACAATTGGCATCATTTTAGTTAGTTTTGTACGACACTGATTGATATTTGTTGATCACATTGATACTATCAGGAATTGGTCATTTAAAGTATATCCTTTTTTTATAGATCCCTGAAGTTTTCTACTACGCGCAAAAGGCAGTGCTTCATCCCACGGGCCCATTATTTGATCAAGAAACACAAACTCTGAAGCCACGGTGTGTGAGAGCCTTGAAGCGAATTTTTATTCTGTGTGATCATGACAGGGATGGTGCTCTTAGCGATGCTGAATTGAACAATTTTCAGGTTCCTCATATGTTCCTTTTTCTCTCTTTTACTTTTGAAGTGGGTGCTATGATATGAGTTTGAATGATGGGTTGACTGACTGTTTCATGAATAAGAATTCTGCTATCTATTGCTTGATGTATTGAAATTCTGGTCTATTTAAACTTGAAATAAACTCTATGTCAATGTTAACTTAAGATATCTCATGCTCGAGCATCTAGGAATCTAATAAATTGTTGCAAAACAGGTCAAATGTTTCAATGCTCCATTACAACCTTCGGAAATAGTTGGTGTGAAACGGGTTGTGCAAGATAAGTTGATAGAAGGAGTCAATGAACGTGGTCTCACATTGACTGGCTTTCTATTTCTTCATGCACTATTCATAGAGAAAGGACGCCTTGAGACAACATGGACTGTCCTTAGGAAATTCGGATATAACAATGATATCAAACTTTCAGATGATCTAATTCCGTATTCTTCATTTAAACGTGCTCCTGATCAGGTAATGCTTCACTTAGATAAACACTCTTTTTATGAAAACACTGAATAAGCATTTAAAGCTGTTGTTCCATTGGTTTTCATTTTCAACTTGCATTTTCTGGTCAATATTTTTTGCTTACAAAATTGTCCGTATGAGCATTAGCTAGAATTGGTAGTAATTCTTTCTGCTACAGAGTATTTTTTTTAATTTCTTATAAACTCTGGGTTCTTTTATGACTAATCTTAATAACATTACATCCAGTGACCGGTGTAGTACTTAGCTGCGGTTTAAGATGAGCAGCACAAAATTATGAATTGTGTTGTTTCAAATTGGCATAATGTACTACATATTTCATCATATATGCTCTCCTGTGGCATTTTTTTAACTACTACTTACTACTCCTTGTCTTTTGTGTTCCCATTTGTGTAGAGTGTGGAGCTGACAAATGAAGCTATTGAATTCCTGAAGGGAGTCTATGAATTGTTTGACAGTGACTTAGTATGTCTTTGCCTTTGTCCAGTCCAATCTAAAATGTTTAATATTCATAAATTGTTTTTTGAAGTTATACGAATTGTAATATTGTTCTTTTCAGGACAATAACCTTCGGCCTATCGAAGTCGAGGATGTTTTTTCAACTGCTCCAGAGAAGTATGGTTCCCAATTTGAAACATGTTTCTTTTGCTAAATTGCAATATGCACCCTACTGAGAGGGGTGAGGTGGGTGGGGATGATGCAATTTTATTGTTCCGAAAAAGGCAGAATAACAGGGTGCTGCTGACTAAAAGTCTAGTAAACATCTTCACATACTGTAAATGAAAATGAGGGGATTATATTTTTGGAAACTGTTGTAATAAGTTGTATATGAATTTTGCACACCTTGGAGATCTCTATTATTATAAGTTGCAAATGTGATACTGTTTTGAATCATGCTTGACATTTTTATCTTCAACTTCAGTCCTTGGAATGATGCTCCATATAAGGATGCTGCAGAAAAAACTGCTCTGGGAGGGCTATCACTTGATGCATTCCTTTCGGAGGTATTCCTGCTTTTCTCTTGAAGATGGGAACATTATACTTTATTTAGTATCTTTAGAACTAACTCATTGTTGACTAAGCAAATGCACATTCATGTGATTTTGGTCATTACTTCATAGTTTTGCTATTAGGGATCAGCGTGCATTTTAATTTATGAGTTATTTTGTGTATTGTAGTGGGCGCTTATGACACTCTTAGACCCAGCTCGTAGCATAGAGAACTTGATATACATTGGATATCCTGGTGATCCTTCCTCTGCCATCCGTGTTACTAGGAGAAGGCGTCTGGACCGAAAGAAGCAACAATCAGAAAGAAATGTTTTACAGGGCCTTGTTTTTGGTCCAGCAAATGCTGGGAAATCTGCATTAATTAATTCTTTTCTTGGCAGGTATTCATTTGAATTCTTTTTCTGATAGCTAATTCTTTCTCCACCATTTGTTTAACTTTCTTTTACTTTAATGTAGGCCCTATTCTGATACATATACTCCAACTGCTGATGAGCAATATGCTGTGAATGTTGTGGAACTACCTGGGGTAACTGCCTTTAAATTAGTCTGTCTTGTGATTCTATAATGAAAGAAGCTCCCACCTCTAACCGGATGGACTTACTATGTCTCTTTGGGGAATTGGGGACTTCAACACATGCATTTCTTGCTGTTATGGAGTCTAGGCCATAAAGTGGTTAGAAAGACTGTATAAAGTTCATGTGGGATAGTATTTGAAGATGTAATTGCTTTGAGATGAAAAACTGTCAAAATCTACATGCTTCTTGCAGTATCAAATCAATTTCTTTCTGTGGCCCAACACATTGAAATTTATCATTTTATTGATATATACTTCATTGAGTTTAGTTAGAATAGCTGTTACTAAGACATATCTAGGTTATTTCTTTCTTTCTTTCTTTCTTTCTTTCATGTGTTAATATTTCAGCTTTTGGCTTAGTGATTTTTTCCCTTTGTCATTCTTAGGGAATAAAGAAAACGGTCGTATTGCGAGAAATCCCCGAAGATGGAGTTGCAAAACTGCTGTCTAGTAAAGAGTCACTGGCTGCCTGTGACATAGCAGTATTTGTTTATGACAGGTAATTTGAGGCATGGTTCTTCTGAAGTAGGATTTTAGATTTAGAGGTATATGTTATTCTTGGTTAATCACTTTCTGTCATGTGATCATATTTGTTCTGTCACCAAGAAACCTTAGTTCAAGGGTCGGCAAAAAGGAGGGGAAAGAGTGCCCTGAGAGACACTCTCGGGGGGAGGGTGTTGGAGTTGGCACTCCGAATGCCCCCTGATGCTCAAGTAAGAAAAGGGATTTTCAAAGGTTAAAAATGCTATCAGGGTTTCTCTCCTGCCGTTCAAGATGAGTCTTTCCTTTTCTTTACTTTTAGGGTTCTTCCTTCTCACCTGCTTCACGATTGTCTACATGAAATCTGGCCATGCCGCCTTTTTCACTGGCTGGTTAATGACACATACCGCGTTCCTGAAGGATGATCCCCTTCAAAGATTCTTCCTTATCTTTGTCTTGCTGGTCCAGAAGTATTTTCTGGACCTCTTTCTCAGTCCATTACCTTGTTGAATAGTTTTACCAGGCTTCTTGAGCCTATTCTTTGAGTGGGGTTATGTTGCATATTGTAACATTATTTGTGAAAAAGGTTACTCGTGCTTGGAATGTACTCTACTACTCTTCTTGTGCAGATAAAGAGGACTATATATCTTTTTGTTCAATGGTTGAATTTTGTAAAAATTCATGTGTGCATATGCCCATTTTATTTCTTTCTTTTGTAAGTTCATGATGTTCTGATGTTTGCAGTTCTGACGAGTCTTCATGGAAGAAAGCAACTGAGTTGCTTATGGATGTTGCTGGTCATGGTGAAGACACTGGTTATGAGGTGCCTTGCCTCATTGTTGCTGCTAAAGATGATCTGGATTCATTTCCAACGGCAATACAGAATTCTACCAGGGTATTGTGCTTTAGTTTTTTAATAATTTAATTTTCTTGCATGAATAAGTAGAATGTCTTAATGGAGCCATAATTTGAGATTTGTCCTTGGAGAGGTAACAGTGTAGTCATCACTGGTGATCTATCTTTGATATGATAATAGTAGAGTAAGTCCTGCTAAATTTTCATTTTGAAGAAATAAAGTGAAAATGTATTGTGTTCCAAATTTTCTTTTTCAGGCCAGCCAGGATATGGGGATAGAAGCACCTATACCTATCAGCTCAAAGTTGAGTGATTTTAATAACATATTCCGAAGGATTGTAAATGCAGCTGAGCATCCTCATTTGAGCATTCCTGAAACTGAGGCCGGTAGAAGCCGGAAGCAGTACCATCGGCTCATAAATCGATCACTCATGTTTGTTTCAGGTATGCTGATTGTCTGACATCTCACAACTGTTCCATTCTCAATGCACTTGAAGCTTTGGGTTCTTGAAAATATTGTTTATATGGTTAGATACTTAAATATTCTGATGACACATTGCTGTGCACATCTTTTACGATTTTGTATTGGTGTGCGGGAAATCAGTAATGGCATTTCTCTTCATTTGTCCACTTGCATACAATGTTTAGTCTTAAACTTTTTTACAAGATTTAGTGGTGATTCTGTTTAAGCCTATGTATTGGAAACTCAGACCCTCCGCTTTAATGTTTCTTTCGAGGGGTGTTGTGATTAATATGTGTGCTGAAATGGATAAATATTCTATACACAGGCAAGCGCCTTAGTTTTAGGGTATAGGGAGTTAGTTTAGGGTGTAGGGTTTAGGGGTTAGAATTTAGGGATAGTTGTTTCAATTTAAGGTTTAGGGTTATAATTTAGGGTTTATAGGTTAAAACCTAAATCCTCACTATATTGCCCTAAAAACTAAATCCTAAATTATAACCCTAAACCTTAAATTGAATCAATTGTCCCTAAATTCTAAACCCCTAAACCCTATACCCTAAACTAACTCTATATACCCTAAAACTAAGGCCCTTGTGGAAACTTTCAGTTTCCACCGCCAATGTATAAGATATTAATCCGTGCTGAAATATGTATTTGAAGTTATTCCTAGTAGAAATTATGTTTTAACTGGGATGGTACTTGCATTCTTCAAAGTTGCTTCGATTTGAATGGCCTTCTCTTTAGCTTTTACCAGTTACTATACTGAACTGTTGATCAATTTCAATGCCGTCTTTCACCTTTTGCAGTTGGAGCTGCTGTAGCTATTGTTGGATTTGCAGCGTACCGTGTATATGCTGCAAGGAAGAATGCCTCCGGTTGAGGGGAGATGACTCCTCCATCTCCAAGACATGGACGCGGTAATCTTAGAAGCAATTTTGCCGTGCTTCATCAAATTTCTGTCGCCCACTTTTCTGGGTTTATCTGCAGGGGGGAGGGGATTTTTCAAAATGCCATTGCCCTATTTAATTGTGGAATTGTTTGATCTGTAGAATATCAAGAGAAAATGAGTGAACAGAGTTATTGTGAAATAAAAGTTTTTCCCATACATTTTGAACTAAGTTGTACTTTTTTCTTGGATAATTCCTGTTTTTTTGCCCTACAATTGAAAATTGTCAAGGTCTTATGTTCTGATTTCTTCAACAATTTTGAGCGTTTTTTTAGCAAAAATGAATATTTCATATTATTTCTCTCGATATTTTGTAAATTTAGATGATTTCGGGTTTGGACGGGAATAGATTTTGATATCTAAATTCGCTTTCCTTGTAATTTGGTTTGGAAGTGCATCCAAATATTGAGTTGATATTAGTATATAAATTGGATGCGGATTCGGATAATAAACGGTTCAGCACAGAAAGCATCTCCATTCAGCGATCGGAACGGTGAAGACTGAAGGGAGTTGCATCACAGGGGTCTACCTCTACGATTGCCGGCGACTCGCTCATTCTTCGGACGCTGAGCAGTTCCAGCCGCATTGCCTTCTTGTTGGGTCTTAAGCCAATACTTGTTGAAGACCTCCGTTGTGACATGGAGTTGAAAATCCAGGTCGAATAACAACTTCATCTCCAATCTGTTCAGTTCTTCTGTGCTAACTCCTCCCACTTTGGCGTAATATGCATTGTTGTAACACCTGCAAAATCATCTGAATCATTGGGTAAAGTAAACCACAATTTTGCACTCGAAAATAGATATACTGTACTTACTGATCATCCATAAATTTTGCAGCTACCAGGACAGTCGTGATCAAGAGACGATGCACGTTGAGTGAAGTGAGGTATGCATCGATCCGTTGCAGGAATCTGTCGATGTATATTATAGCAACAACAAAGCAAGAATTGCTGCATTTACAGTACCTGAAGATGCGTTCGACATACTGCCTAACGTCCAAGGAAGGTTGTTTCGTACCATGGAACGGGGTAATACCATCCTTGATTTTCAATCCAGCCAATAACTTCTCGTTCCCTCGAATCGATCTTTCAAGGACCGAAGATAAAAGAGACAGAACTCGGGGAGTTCCGGGAATCCAATTACCAGACTCATCTAATCCTAAACCAATGTAAGGATTAGACCCGCCAGCCATCAGTGTTGCCATATGCTTGATTGAATTTGGTGGTGAAGTTTTGATTTGTAGTTTTGTTCCTTTCTTAGAGAGGGGGTAACAAAAGGAACATACTTTATTCCTGGTGGGACAATTGGGATTGCAATTATTCAAGCCTTGTCCTCCTAGAGGAATAGCAGAAAACTTTATTCCTGGTGGGACAATTGGGATTGCAAAACACCATGGTTTAGAAGACAAATGAACCAACTAATTTATTAAGCTCCAGCTCCTTTTTAATATGATTCTACTCGATTTTTTTTTTAATCAGCATTTAGAATATGATCAATTTTAAATCACTTGCTTTTAAATTCGAAACCCTCGTAAAAGCATACATATTCAGGGAATAAACCAAACCTGAAACAAAAGTTTACACCTTCCATCACATCTTAGGAGATGGTGTGTTTTTTTTTATGGTTTGCCGCTAATATCTAAATAGTATTCAATATCCTAAAAGCATCATTTAGAAGACAAATGAACCAACTAATTTATTCAGCTCCAGCTCCTTTCTAATATAATTCTACTCGAAAAAATTATTTTTTTAAATCAGTAATTAAAATCATATCAATTTTAAATCACCATAGAATATCTATTTAGCTTTATTCCATATTTTTTAAAAATATTTTTTTTACAAATTAATCGCTCAATTTTGTATGATTTCTTTATTTTTTCTATTTCTCCTTCTTTTTAAGTTTATTTTGACCAATTCTAAACCACATGTTCAACTACCACCATCAAACATCTATATAATTTCAATCATATTTTTAACAAAAAAAAAGTTACCTTTTTGCAATTTAATCCTTTTAACTTTGCATTTCATTCAATTTAATCCTTCAACTATAATTTCTTATAAATTCCTTTTTCTCACCAATTCCTTGACTCCAATTTATACTACCATCAATATTTTTTTTCTCAAAAATGCTTGCTTTAAAAATAAAATTATAATTATATTTTATAATTTTAGATGATATTCTTTTATTATACAACATTACAAATCTTACTTATATATATATGTGTACATCTTATATGTTTAGAGAAAGTCGTTTAAATTGGAAGCAATATATACTATAACATTATAAATAATTACAATTAAATTTGTACAGAAGCTCGATAACTCGACTCGAATTTGAAAATTTTAACTAAAGTTTAAGTCATAAAATATAACACGTTAACTCAAAAAAAAAATTCGATTTGACTCAATCAAATGTTCACCCTACATATATAGACATGGTGTGGTATATTAATTATGATATTTCAAATGCCGATACATGATACTAGTCTCGAATTTGAAAGTTAAAGATTAGTATGATATTTTCCAAATGTGTGGAGATTGGAGAAGTTATGAATTGTGTTTGTGGTCATGGTCCAACCAAATTGAAGGAATCTTGGGTTCATTTTAGACCTAAAAAGAATGAAAGTGACTTCCTAATTCTAATCTTTCGATTCATTAGGAATTCCATTTTAGCTTCAAAATGCTGGCAACCTTTCTTAGTGGCCATATTCTTTTCATATGATGTAAGATCCCAAATTCCTCAAATGGTCTTTGAGATAAGGGATGAGGGTATTGATTCCTAACTTTATATATTTCGAACAAACACTATTGTCTTTTATTGTGTTCATATATATGCCTACGAATTAAAAATTAAATCTTACAATCTAATTTTAAACTTTAACTCTAAATTCTAACCCTAAACAAAAAATATTAATAAAAAAACAAACAATATTAATAAAAAAACAAACAATATTAATAAGTTTCTTTTACATACTTCAAGCCATACCTTATAAACAAAAAATGTCCTTCTCATGGCTTTAAAATCTCTCAGTCAAAGATTCAAATAGCGATTTATTACTGTAAAAACAATCGTTATGTAGCAGTAGCAGCAGCAACGCTGTCTGAAATTTTTGTGACAGAAAAAAAATAATTCATAACTACCGCAATAGCATCTATTATGTCTGCAAACACGATAAAACACCGCGACCGAAAATACAACTGTAACTGCATTTTAAATCTCTACTTCCGGTTGATAATTGGATAGACACAAAATTGATATCACCAACAGTCGACAACCAATACAAAATTGATGTCACCGCCTATTGCGCAAAAGAGGAGAAAACTAAAAAAAAAATGTGATAGAGAAAGCTGTTGAAAACTCAACAGTATCTTTAATGACATCATCCCATTCTAAAATAACGTTGTTACCAAAAGTATATTGGATAACACACTATTATAAATAAGAGAGGCTACTAACTTAATACACACTCCCTCAATTGGGTAAAACAGTGGAAAATACACAGAGTATTCTGGAGATACATCAGGTACTTGCTTGGTTCTTAGTACCACGACGTTCGGACGATATCAACACTTGACATTATGCTTCATCTTTATAACTTTACATACAAAAAAAAAGTTTAACAGTACATGCTAATGAAGGAAATATAATTCATTACCAGCTGCAAATTTAAGGTCCCTTTCGGTCCCACCAATTCGAATATACGTTTCCATCTAGGCCAACCCTGTCTGCCTCTCCCACCTGAGGTCAGAAGATAATTGAGAGAGTGCAGCTCTGGGATCACCATCTGAAATGGACAAATAGTATTGAGCAGTTCCATCATCAACTTGCATGCTTCTCTTTAAGGAGTCTATCACCCTTCTCTTGCCCCGATCAGAGGTCACTCTATTCGACAATGTTCCAGGCTTTCCCTCAGGCTTGCCGTCAAGATACAGCACCGCCACTTCACGCTTTGCATAGGTATCCATCTCTATATAGCATGTGCCATTTATAAGAATGTCTGGATTGCTTACAGGGATCAATAACCTTTCCCTTGAATAAATCCCATGGTCGCTCATCATGTTATTCAGGCGCTTTATGTCCATAACCTACAAATAAAAGTAAGGTATATGTTCAAACCATTAGCTCACTTAACGTGGAGCTCGAGACAAAGTTAATGTTGGCATACTAAAAGAAAACATTTGCAACAGAATAGGGAATCGGAAACCATGAAGAGACAAACTCCACGACCCACGTAGAGAATCCATAAGGCCAATCCTTGAAGCATAAAATTGATTGTTGCATCTCTCATTTCAAACCAAGTTTTAGTTTTAACTATGCATGCAACAAAGATTTAAAACAGAAAGAATGCACTTTAATCACCAAATATTAGATTATTGTGATAATTAGTGGTGTTTATATATATCCTAGCATTTTAGGAAGCTAATCCAATCATATGAGAATCTAAAGATGAAAAGGAAAAGGCCACCGGTGAAAATTATAGGCATCCAAGCAAGTTCATATCAGTAAAATGCAATTCAAATTTGACCTTTTAATAAATACTACTCCTTAGTTCAATAAACTGAAAACCTTGAACAAAAGAGAATCATAAATTCCCCCATTTGAACCTGGAAATAATGAGATCCTAGTTTAACCCTTTTAATAATGCAATTCCGCAAAATATAACCATAAAATTATCATATTTCAAAGCTTTTCTCATCCATTTATTGTTTACCTGAGACGAGTACTTAACAGCAAGACTGGCAACAGTGTCCCCTTTCAAAATCCGATGCGAGATAGCGAACTTCCGAATCCCGTTATCTCTCCAGAAACTTCTAGAACTGGGCTTCCCCACCACATCGAGAATCCTCCAAGGAGCCTTGAATGCCTCCGTAACCATATCGTCATCGGAGGCGACGGCGTTCCAGGTCTTGCACACGCAGCTGGCACGTGCCAAATCCGGGAGAGAGAGCTTCTCGAAAATGAGACGGAGGGTGTCTCGGCACGTGAGAGCCGCGAAGTGGGAGTTCATCGGGGAGATGGTGGCCGTTGAATCGACAAGGATGGAATCGGAGGAGGAAATCAGGGGAGCGGTGAGGGCGGATTCGTCATCGTTTCCATCGCAACAACAGCTCACTTTGCAGACAAAATAGATAAAATTTCCCGACTTTTCCCCTTATATTTAGGTAACTGACAACCGATGATTTTGAACGGGTCATAGCCCACTACTTTTGCGAACCCAATGAATAAAGCCCACGATCATATAATGAGTTCTCTTCTGTTTGATCCATTATTTTTATAACGAATTGGGTTACAGATAGTTTCCCAGTCTTAGATCCAAACACTTTCCTTGAAAATTTTGGTTTAATTGCGATTCATACGGTTTCGAATTAGAGATGGACCCAAAGAGGGGCTGTAAGGGGCAATCGCGCCCTTAAAAATTTGAAATTTATATATGATTTTAAAAATTTTAAAATTTTCTATTATTTTTATTGAAAATCTATTTTTACCCTTCCTAAAATTTTATAAGTTCACTCCCCTTAAAATTTTATAAATTTGTCCCATCTAACATAAAATTCTGCATCCGTTACTATTTGGAATAAAATGTCAATTTTATTTTTTTCGTGAGGCCAGTTCACTTGCGGATGCTTTGGCAAATAAAGGTGTGGCGCGGTTCGTGGTATTCCAAGCTAGCTTATAATCCCTTGGTGTCGGTTCGTGCGTTGGGTGCTGTTGCCGCGTGGGGTTGGGAGCTAATGGGCGGTACTCGGTAGGGTGCACTGGTGCAGACGTGCACTTGTGGTGTTCCTCTTTTGTGGAATTTGTTGGTCGGTTGGTTTTTTATTGTTGTCTTTGGTTATTTGGTGTTTATGCTCTATCTACTTTATATATTCGCATGTGTTTTTTTTCATTAGATTTAGTAAAATTTTTAACAAGGGTGGATATTTATTCTTGTATAATTATCTTAATAAAACCCTTCAATTTGTTAATAAAAACAATTTATTTTAAAAAAAATAAGTAAAAATCAATTTTTCGTACCTTATTTTTATTTATTTATAGAAGTAAAGAAAAAATATTTGATTTGCGGAATAATTTTCTCGTTAATCACGATAGGTGAAAATAAAATCCATCTCGTAGCAACCAATAAATGAAACGTGTAAAATTATAATCATGTCTTTAGAAATCAATATAAAAACAAATTACCACAATATTACACTCAACTTTTTTTCCAACAAATATGACACAAACTAGATTATTTTTATAATTATTGCATTTGCTACAGTGAAAGTGAAGATGGTAAGTATACTTATCAAATTTAAACAATAATTTTAATTTTTAAAATAAAAAATTAAAGACATATAAATTAGATATCAGCTTCAAACAGTCCAATTTTTGAAACAAATGAATGTCCCTTCTTTGATCGTGATTAATCAATATTACCACCATTTTATTATCGAGCATAATTTTAGTATTACCACCTATTTACTCACACACCCCTGTTGATGAGTCTTTCATGATAAGTAAAAGTAATTTTTAAGTATAAATACAGAAGGTAACTTATTCTTAATGTTCATTGAAACTTGTCTATACACTCTTATGAATTTTTATCTACTTAAATTCAAGTTGTATAATTCAAACTAAAATTGGTTCTCATTTATAAACATGTGCCGGCACCAAACTTCTTAGAATATAAAATTTAAAAGAGGCTATTCAAAAAAAAAAACTATGTTGGAACTTGCATACAAAACATTCACTAACACTACCGATACTCAAATAAATTTATTTATTTCTAACTATAACCTACTAAATATAACCTAAGGGACATGCACCCCAAACCTATATGGGTGCACGAGCATCGGGGTCGATGTAAAAAACATATAAACATACTACATAAAATACATAATTAAAAAGAAATACTGCTCTAGGTAATAGGTATCAGTATCGACATTGGTAGTCGAGTCTTTCTGTAGCTCTTGTTGTTAGGGGTGGGCAAAAATACATGACCTGGTTGACCGATCCGACGACCCAAACAAAAAAATGTCGGGTAATTCTCGAAAAAAATTACTCGACCCAACAAATTTGCCGAGACACGGACCAAAAGTTTCTCCTTACCTGGTACCTGATCAGACCCGATAAAATTTAATATATATTTTTTATATTTAAAATTATAATTTTATTTTATGTTTCTTAATATTTTTACTCAAAAATTAAGTTTAAATCCCTAAATTTTTTCTATGTTTGTATTATATTCTTTTAAGTTTTAAGTTTAATTTTTTAAAATATTTTTGTGTTTAACATGTTATATATTTTTTAATTTTAGAATTAAAAAAAATAAAAATAAATAAAAATTGGGTACCCGAATCCCGGGTACTCGAATATAATAGGCCGGGACACGGGCCACTTAATGAGGTACCCGGATGAACCGAGTACCCGATTTTTTGGTACCCGACAATGCCCACTCCTACTTGTTGTAGCTGTTGTACTTCTTATTCTTTTTTCTGTCACTCTTCAACCTCTTCCACTCATGTTTTTCCCTCCTCTCAACATTTAGCTTCTTATTAAAATTTGTAGAATAAATTAAAATGTGTCTAACAGAGATATTAAACATGACTCGGGTACTTGATAATAAAGAGAACACAGTAAAATATGACATGCCTGGTAATACGTAGAACTAAAATCAAATCGACTTCGATAATACATTTGCATGCAATATAACACTAGAGATTTTGGATAATGATGTGGATCATGAACTATTGTCAATTGAACAATATAAAAAAATGATTAGCCAAAATGAAAAAAAGTAGTTGAGACGAAACTATTTTTTTAAAAAAAAAGATAAGTATTTGGGCTTGGAGTCCGTACAACCAAAGGTGTAAAATCTGAGGAATATAAATGAGTCTTTGTGAGAAAATGAAATTCGCGAGATATAAGCTCGTTTGGTTGTACAAGAACTCTCACAAAAACCAAAAATCGATTATGAAGAAACATACCCCTAATAGTGGAGACAACTAATTTAAGATTTTTTGTTAGTCTGGCAATAAAAGAATGACTTACTTTCCGTCTAGTGGATGTTGTTATAACCTATTTGTATGAGTATCTTGATAATAACGTTCTCAAGAACATTATTCAATTAAATAGAACAGATTCTTTTATGGATTAAAATAATTTGGGTGCATATAGTATAATCGCCTTAGTGAATACTTATTAGCAAAAGGCTATAAGAAAGATTCAATTTTTTCGAACATTTTTAATAAAGTCGAAAAACGTGCTTGGCTAAACATATCTAAAAAATATTTGAATTGCTTTCACATGACAAGATGCAAATTAACTTGTGTGAAAATAATGTAAAATTTGTATCTCAGTAGAAAGATAATTACATCAAATGTAACAAAATAAAACTTATTTTTCAATTTTCGTTCCTCAAGATCTTCAAAAGAAGAATATTTGATGAATCTTTATGAGTAATAATTTGAAAGATTTATTCACTAGTGCATATCATTTAAAGATTGTATTCAAGATTTAATTGTGAAGATTTAATCTTTTGTGAAGTTTTCACGAGGGTGAGTAAATACGCATTGCACTTTATTTTTCTTGACTATTTTGTCCCGGTAGATTTTCATGATAAGGTTTTAATGAGGAAACATGTTATGCGTATCAAATATGTGTGATTTTTTACTTCACTAAGAAATTTTTTCTTAGTAAAATTTTAAGGAGGCATATTATCTTCATGGATATTCAAGAGGGAGTATTATGAATAGTTATGGTGAATATTTATGTATTAAAGAAGACTTTAATGTACTTTATTATTAGAGTTTAATATCAATTGGAATTAGGATTTCCCTCTTGCCTATAAATGTAGAGTTTGAAGATAGTATTGTATACAATCATACTTTAAGAATATAATACAAGTCTTTATTTATCTCTCATCTTTTTTCTTGTTCATATTCTTCTTTACTTTATTTACAACGTTTATTTATTTATTCAATTTATCACTATCTATTATATTTATAGATGATTATGGTAGTTTTATTATTATTTTCACCTCCACACTTAGTAAGAAAGATTTCAGATAAGTTCAAATAACCAAAATTTTTAAAATTGTAAACTATAAATCGTCCAAATACTACAATTCAATTAAGTTTTTGGACGATTTAAGCTTAAATGAATTTTTATTTAATCATAATGACTTTTTCAAATATAAAAAATATGTATTTTATATTCAAATAGCTAAAATAAATGAAAAATACTATATAAGAATTATTAATTGTTTTATATATCTGAAAATTAATTTTTTTAAAAAATATATTTATAAAAAATACTTTGAAACTATACTAATAATGTAAAAATACACCAAAAAAAACATTTTTTCCAAATAAAATACAATTTAAAACTCAATATTATTTTGACAATATTAAAAGTCGAATCGAAAGAAACTAAATTTAATCTACGTTTCAAAAATACAAAGTAACCTAATAGACCCAAATCAATGCCATTCCTTTTGGATAATTATTTCATAGACAGACGGTGAAAGAAAAAAAAAATTTCACTAACACATTAGTTTTAGGGTTTAGAGTTAAATTTTAGGCTTAGGGATTCATAATTGATTGTTGTAGTTAGGATTTGAGGTTTAGGGTTTAGAATTTAGAATCTATAATTTAAAACCTAATTTCCTAACCATATTACCTAATCTCTAAATCATAAACATTTAAACCCTAAATTCTCACCCTAAACCCTTAAATTCTAAACCTCAAAATCTAAACAATAAACTTTAAATCAATAACTAAAATCACATTCTCCATTTCAGTCCATGGAAATTTCACTTAGTAATTCTTATTAATTTTTCTTTAATTTGTTTTTTAACAATTCTTATTAATGAGAGATGGTGTTGGATTTTCTCTTGAGTTTCTTTAGGATTTCGTATGAACATATTTAGGAAAAATAGAAAGTCGAAATGAGAAAGAGGAGATAAGAGAAGCATGTAAGGGAAAAAAATCTGAGAACTTTTATTAAAAGGGTAAAAATTAATGTATTTACAAACACATGTTTAATATATATATATATATATATATATATATATATATAATAAGCTTTGACTAACAACTAAGCCTTACTAACTAGAAAAACATATTAACAACTTAATCAGTCTTGACGAATCAACAACCTTGATCTTGATAATCTTGATAGCCCCCCTCAAGTATACAAATTTTGTAAACCCAACTTGAGAATAGAATCGTGAAAAGACAAAGAAGGTAAAGCTTTAGTGAAGCAATCATCAAGCTGATTATGGGAAGAAACAGGTAAAAGTTTGATCACTCCCTGTTGAACTTTTTTTCTGATCAAGTGGTAGTCAATTTTAATGTGCTTTGTGCGTTCATGATGCACAGAATTTTCAGCAATTTTAATAGATGATAGATTGTCACAATAAAGATTAGCAGAAGAAAGTTTAATCTTTAAATCAGAAAGATGATAAAAGAGCCATTGAACTTCACAAGCTATAGATGCTAAGGCACGGTATTCTACTTCACTGGAAGAACGAGATATAGTAGTTGTTTCTTGGATTTTCAAGAAATTAAGAATTTCCCTAAGAAAACACAAAAACATGTTTTTGATCGACGAGAATCTAAGGATACGATAAGCAACAGTTAAATGAGCAGTAGTAGGTGCAGATAAAAACTGTGAGAGCTGTTGAACAGCAAAAGAGATGTCTGGTCTTATATTAGTAAGGTACAAAAGTTTGTCAATTAATTGCCTATATGAAGTAATGTCTGGAAGAGCATCACCATCAGTTTTAGATAAACGTTTTGTATCAATAAAAGGACTGAAAATAGGCTTTGCACCAAAAAAAATTAGTGTTTTTTAAAAGATCTAAAGTATATTTCCTTTGGCACATGTTAATACCTTTTGATGATCTAGCAATCTCAAAATCAAGAAAAAACTTTAATTTGCCTAAATCTTTAATTTTAAAGGCATCATGAAAGAAGCTTTTAATAGAAGCAATCTGTTGAGATGAAGGGCTTGCTAAGATTATATCATCCACATAAACTGCTAAAACAATAAACTCAGAACATTTACCTTTAGTGAAGAGACTAGAATCAGAAACAGATTGCTTAAAACCCTAATTACTTATGGCATTTGTCAGTCTTTCATTCCACTACCTACTAGCATGCTTTAAACCATATAAGCTTTTATTTAATTTGCAAATAAAATTAGTGTTTTATCAAAAAAGAAGTTATGGTGTAGTCCATATAAACCTCTTCTTGTACAAATCTATGTAAAAAACATTATTGATATTTAGTTGTTGTAAATCTCAGTTTTGAGTTGCAGCTAGAGCTAATAAAGTTCAAATAGTTGTGATTTTGACTACAGGACTAAAGGTATGAAGAAAGTCAACTCATGACCGTTGTGTATATCCCTTAACAACTAACCTAGCTTTGTACCTATCAAGGGTACCATCTGACTTAAGCTTGGTCTTAAAGACCCGTTTGCATCCTATAGTAGTTTTTCCAGGAGGTAAGAAAACTAAATCACATGTTTTATTTTTTAGGGCTAAAATCTCTTCTTGCATAGCTACTTTCCAACAATCATGCAGAATAGCTTGTTTATAACTTTTAAGCTCACTTAATAAATCTGCATCATTAATAAAAGTTTTATGCTGAGCAGAAATATTTGAACAAGAAAGGACATGAGCAACATAATGTGGAGTTGTTCTTGCTTTAGGCATATTAACATGAAAATCATTAAATTTTTGTGGTAATTTCACAGTTCGAGATGGTCTAGTATACTGATGAATCTTAAAAAAAGTAGACTGAATTTCTACTGAAGGAAAAACAATAATCTGATCAGAATTTTTATCATTACTAGAATTATCAGAACCAACACCACAATTATTAGATTTGTCAGAATGTTTATTAAAATAACTCATAAAATTTCCAGAATTAAGAACATCAGTACAAGTAATATTCTGAAGTTGCTCAGTTTCATCATTTAGACCTGAATTGTCACAAATAGGTAAAACTATAGCCTCAACGGAAAAAATTTCTTTAAAGGGAAAAACATCTTCAGAAAAAATCACATCCCTAGTAACAAAAACAGTTTTAGTTTTTAAGTTATAAAGCCTATATCCTTTCACATTTTTTGAAAACCCTAAAAAACACATTTTACAACTCTAGGATGCATCTTAGTCTTAGCCTTGGGTAACAAAGAAGCATAAGCAAGGCATCCTATAATTCTAAGGTGATCATATTTAGGTTTTGATTAGAATAATTCTTCATAGGGAGTTTTATTGTCAAGAATAGGGGGTAGGAGTAATATTTGTTAAAAGGGTAGCATGTAAAATACAATCCATCCAAAAAGGTAAAGACAAAGCAGGTTGAATTCGTAATGTCCTAGCAACATTTAATAAATGCTGATGTTTTCTTTCAACTACACTGTTTTGCTGAAGTGTATAAGGACATGAAGTCTGATAAACAATACCTTTTGACTTGAAAAAGTGAACCATATCAAATTTTTGCCATTGTTAGTTCTAATACATTTTATTTTTAAAGAAACTGAACTTCTATCAAAGTACAAAAGTCAGTTATTAGTCCTCTAGTTTCAGATTTAAACTTCATAAGATAAACCCACATATACCTACTCATATCATCAACAATAGTGAGAAAATAAAAAAAATAATATATGTTGGGAACAGGAAAGGGACCCCAGATATCCATATGAACAATGTCAAAAACAAACTCAGAATTAGAGACACTAATAAGAAAAGATAGTTTTTTGTGTTTTGTCAAATTACAAGTTTCACAATTATGCAAATGACCAGAAGGAATAGAAGAATTCAAACTAGTAAAAAAAATTTATCCTCTGATTAGAGGGACGACCTAGCCTTGCATGCCAAACAATAAAAGAAATAGAAGAATTGACTACATTGCAGAAAGCAGTTTCTCCAGCATCTTTAACTTCAAGCTGGTACAATTCATTCAACTTCTTAGTTATACCAATCATCCTCCATTGTTTCGTATCCTGTATACAATAAATATTACGTGAGAAAAGAAAAGACAAATCAGAATTATTTGTCAATTGAGAAACATATACCAAATTAAAACTAAAGAATGGTATATGAAGAACATTTTCAAGAATCAATTCTGAAGATAGTTGAACAGTACCTATATGCAGTACCTTAACAAGTTGACCATTAGGCAATTTAACAAATTTGTCAACAATAGAAGAATAAGCTATAAAATGATTCAAAAAATTTACAATATGGTCTGTAACCTTTGAGTCAATGATCCAAGATTTAGGACTAAGAAAAGTGTTCATATCACTATTTACAGTCTTAGAACAAGCACACTGTCTAAGATAAGCAGCAACCTTACAATCACTTGTAAAATCAACAATTAAGGAAGAAGAAATCATACCTGGTCCTTCATTAGAAGCATACTCAAAATTAGAGGACAAGGCACTCACTTGAGACTGAAAATTTAAGTTCTGAACAAGTTTCTCTCGGTCATTTATCAAGGACAATAAGCTTGTATATTGTGCCTTTGTAAAGAAACAAAGTTGTCTTCATTGGTATTAATAGTAGAATTGTTTTCATTGGCAACATTAGGAGTTTGATTGACTTTACCAAAAGATGTCCTAGACCTATACCCAGGAGGATACCCATGCTTCTTGAAGCATTTCTCAACCGAGTGACCATAAAGCCCACAGAAAACACAGAGAGGTCTACGATTTATAAAATTTTCAGAAAATTTCTTAACAAAACCCCTATTATTTGACTCGTCCCTTTTAACAGGATTTCGATCAACCAACATGATGTTGAAATCAGCAAGAGTAACAGGAGTAATAGTTCGTTCGTGCTGAACAAGAAAATTTCATTAATATTGGGAAAGGGTTTCATCATTAAGATCTTTGATTTAGGAACTGAAAAAGAATCATTTATTCCTCTAAGAAAACGAAGAGAGAAATCTTGCTTCCTAAATTCAATAGCCTTACAGTCACAACTAGATAGAGATCTAAGATTGCACAACTCATCCCAAATGACCTTCAATTGCATATGAAAGGCAGTGATAAACAGATTATCTTGCCTTCAAGAATAAAACTCATGTTGCATATCTAAAACACGAATCAAGTCCCCTTGCTTGAATCGGTCATGAAGATCCGCCCACAACTCGTAGGCCGTATCTACCCAGATAACGCCTTGTGCAATTTCCGGACTGATTGCACGTAGAAGCCAAGAAAGGACCAAGTTATTGCACTTGACCGATGCTTGAAATCGGGAGTGTTATTGACGCAACTGCTTGATTGAGCCATCCACAAACCGAAACTTGTTTTTGGAGATGAGCGTCATTTTCATCGAACGTGCCCAGCTGTGGTAGTTCGAACCAGTAAGCAAAGCGGAAGTAATAACGAGACCGGGATTCTCGCTAGGATGAATATAATATTCATCAGAGGGAACGTCATTCTTGAAGGTGGAATTGCGGACACGATCAGAGGATTCGTCATCTGATACCATGTTGGATTTTCTCTTGAGTTTCTTTAGGATTTTGTATGAACAGATTTGGAGAAAATAGAAAGTCGAAATGAGAAAGAAGAGATAAGGGAAGCACGTGAGAGAAAAAAAAAATCTGAAAACTTTTATTAAAAGGGTAAAAATTAATGTATTTACAAACACATGTTTAATATATATATATAATAATAAGCTTTGACTAACAACTAAGCCTAACTAACTAAAAAAATAAATTAACAACTTAATCAGTCTTGACAGATCAACAACCATGATCTTGATAATCTTGATAGATGGAGAGGAAATATACTATAAATAAATATTAAACCTAAAACTTTTAAAAGATATGTTTGGTGTAGAAATAAAGATATGTTTGGTGTATAAATAAATATTAAAATCAAACGACCTAACCAAATAATACAAAAATCAAGTGTCGTTTTATCATATAGAAGTGCACAGCTGAATAGGGCCCAAATTCAATGGTCTATGTTTGAACAAAATAATAATAATAATGGTCTATGTGGAGTAGGGTACAATAATTGTCATTTCAAGCAGCCACCAACAACCTAATTAATGCCCCTGTCTGTCTGTAAAAAGATAAAGTAGTGTACTGTATTCCATCATATCTATTGGTTTTGCAAGATAACGTACCATACCCCGGCCATCACCGACGGATAACCCTTAACTTAAAACCCTAAATTTAATTTTGAGTGTAGGACATAAATAGAAACACAAAAAAAGATAGAGAATTTCCATCCATCACCGATATTCTTCTTTTCAAAATTAGTCAGTTTAATGTGTTGAATCATTAGATTTTTTAAAGTAAAATTAGAGGTTTGATTTCTGATATTGTAAATGGAACGAATTAAATTGGAAAAATATTCCTATACTAAACTTATGTAATACTTAATCTAGATTAATCAACTAATAGATTAAATACCGATAATGACCACCCTTTTAGTCCTTATATTGTGCTTAAAATGTGGATTTCTCCCACTATATTTTGATCAATTCTAGTTTCATACTTGTTAAAATTTGAAATTAACACAAACAATTTATGGACAATAAGATTACATTATATAGACTTAAAAGATCAAATTAGATAATAAGAATTAAATCTAAAGCTTATACATAATACACGAACTAATAGCATAATCTAACTTAATATATCTTGTTATCATTCGAATTAGAGCTAAAATTTTAAAAATTACAAAAATACAAAGATAAAAAATAACCAAATTAGATTAAAATCTTATTAGTACGCAGAGGGTGTCATATGTGTATACAAGGAAGAATCCATGATCGAGGGATGGTCAAATTACATAATTTTAAAAATATAAAGAATTATTAAGTATTTAACAAAAATAAATGAGCGCAAGGTCTAGTTTATTAAATAGTTACATTTTAGGGATCTAAATTTTTATTAGACTAAAAAATGAAGGGTGTAAAATTAAAATTTTAGATAATTTAATGAAAAACATTCAAGAATTATAATATTTAATATAAATTTTTAAAAATTGAAGGGTCAAAATATTAAAAAATGATTAAAGGATTTATTATTATATATATTTAAAATTTTGGGTAGCCAATCTCACTTGATCATCTCCCCCTTGTCGTTCTGTGTGTATAATATGCATTCATAAGTAATATTTTTTATACAAATTGTCAATATTAAATTTGTTAATTGGATAAACTTTAGGATAAATTACATAAACAGTCACTAAACTATCCAAAAAATACAAAATGGTCATCAAACTTTTAAAATTTACATAATGAGCATCAAACTTTAGTTTTTATTACAAAATATCAATGAGCCGTTATTTTTTTAACTGACATGAAAGTTACAAAAACTTGTATAACATCGCATTTAATCCTCAATACTTACACATTCAATCAATTTAGACATCAATAAGGGTTAAATTAGGACTAAATTAATTGAATGTGTAAATATATAGGATTAAATGTGTTATTATTTAAATTTTTGTAACTATCACGTCATTCACTTAATTACAGTTAACGGCCTAGTGGTCATTTTATAACAAAAACTAAAGTTTAATGCCTATTATATAACTTTTGAAAATTTAGTGACCCTTTTATATTCTTTGAATAGTTTAGTAGCCATTTTTGTACTTTACCCCTCAACTTTATGTGAAGCGTGATGTCCAGTGAAAACAACTTGATGCTATGTGCATTAAATAAAATAATTCAGAAATGATGGTCCTTTATATTCAAAAAAGAAAAAGAAATGATGGTCCTTATCCCACTATTATAACATTCAAAACGTGTGAGTAAGAGTAGGGATGGTAAATGGGCGGGGTGGGTGAGGATACCCCTTCTCCATTTTCATACTCACTTAAAATTTTCATATCCATCACCTACTCACCACTTACGGTGGGTACAATTTTTAAATCTACACCCGCCCACGTGGGTATATTCTCAAATCCATCCTCACACCCACCACCCAATTGGATACTCATTACCTATCTCGTACCCGCCTATATCCACCTACCCGTCCGCCTGGCAGCAACATATCACATAAAACATGAAGGGATAATGGCACCAATGCCCCTTATACTTTGACGGAAAGTTCAATGTGATGTCTGAACTTTGGACGCGTTTAATGTGCCCCTGAAGTTTTCTTCTGTCATTTAAAACGCCATCGACCCTAACACCGTTAACTTGTGATGTAGTATAACTAACTTACACCGGTGTAAGTTCTACTAAACTATAGCTAACTATGACTTACACCAGTGTAAGTTATTTATTATGTGAGAAATCTAAGGGCAAGAGAGTGCAAAGAACTAAATCAATGAACTTGAAATTTGAATAAATAAAATAAATCTTATATTGAATCGGATATCTTCAAAGCCACATAATATGGCGGGTAGCATACGGGGAAGACAGGTGCGGGGCGGGCGGGTAAGGTCTTAAATCCACCACCTACACACTACCCCCGGCGGGTATGACTTTTTACATCCACACTCGTCCACTACCCACTAAACTCATACCCATCCCCACCCCAACTAAGGCGGTTGCGGTGCGGAATTCGCAAAACTGTACCCGTCTGCCATCTCTAAGTGAGAGTAATCGATACGAGAGAGTAATAATATGTGTTATTATTATTTAATACATCGTTAGTGAATAAAATAATTTATAAACTATGTTTATATAATATTAAATATATTTAAAGTTTAAAATAATAAAATATTTATCATTATTTGAACATCGCTTGTGAGATTATTTTTTTCAATAATAGTAAATTAATAATCCATAATTTATACAATACTTTAAAAATTATGTTCCATAATTTGAATAAATTACTCATGTTATTTACATTTTATTTTCCTTTACCAATTACCATTTTTCTTACTATAAAAAGATTGATCAATTTTTAATTTGAAGTAGTAGGTCATTAGACAATTAACAATCCCTGGTCATTTTTGGAGATAATTTATTAAATACTCAATGCTATTTAAGTTTTTTATTCTTTGAATAAATAAATTTAATCAGTTAGTTAAGCTGCTCATCTTTGTTCTTTAATATTTTTTTTAAGTTATGAGCTCTAGTCTCACTAAAAACACATCTTCCTCCTCTTAGAGTCCCCTCCCCTCTAAATAAGATTTGGATTTTGGACCAAAATTAGGATTAGTCAAAAAAGAATTTTCTTCTTTATCTTCTTTTATCGTTAAAAAATGTGTGTTTTTATAAGGGCTTTTATATATATATATATATATATATATATTTTTGCCATTTGAACTATGCACTTTCTCTCATATTAATATTTTAAAAAAATTTGCTCCTAAAATAGTACTTGAACTATACACTTTCTCACAATTCGGTGTCTAAAGAATTTTGCTCCCAAATTGATACTTGAACTAGACATCTTCTCCCAAATTATTACGAAAATGTATATATTATATTGATTTAGTCTTAATTCGAAACAAATCAATAAACTTAACTTTTTATATTTGAAAATGCAATCAATTTATTCTTTCTTATTCAATTTAGTCATTTTCTTTGTGTCCACCTATCGAAAGATTATTGGCTTGGCTCTCCGACTCCATCTCTTTGAAATGTTCCTATTCTTCTGCGATTTTAAAAATAACATGCCGTGGAAATGTTAAATTTATAAACTTATTTTTGTCTCGACTTTTTTGACCGGTTGTGATGGTTTGATAGGTCTTTCTTCCTCGTGCTTCTTGTTCAACAAATACATGCTTATCTTGTTCAAAAAAAATCGCAACTTAATTGGGAGAAAGAAATTGAGGCGTATATATATTATGAAACGTTTAATATCAATTTCGAAAAGGGTCGATAGCTCAGTGGTAGAGCATTTGAATGCAGATCAAGAGGTCACTGATTCGAACCCGGTTGGGCCCTTTTTTATATTTTATTTTTTGATTTTTTTTGTTACTCTGTGCGATTTTCAATATTAACTCGCCATTGTTCCGGTAAAACTATCTGGTAAGAATTCTACTTCAATTATTGGATTCTATGATAGTAATTTACCCAATTAAAAATAACAATACTTATATAAAAATGGGGAAAAGATAAATTATAAAAATTAAGAAATTAATTTTGTTAAAGACTAATTATTTGATACACACGTCTTCACAAACACTTTAAACTAATATTATGTGATGTGTCCTCAATTAATGTTAAACAAATAATTAATAATATGAACTAAAGTTAAGCTCTGGATGTTGCCCAGTTTCTCTCTCTGGCTGTTGCCCAGTTTTCTCTTTCTTTCCGCTTACTCTCTCTGGCTGCTACCCAGTTCTCCACATAAGTCTATCACTCATGGCCACTGTGCAAGATGTTTTGGCAGATCTCACTATTGACGAAGAAGAGGAAGAACAAGAACTTGCTATTGTGCCGGTTCAAGTGGAATCTCCGATCTCTTTTGAGTTCTGTTTGGTGGGAGCGTTCCTTACTACGAGTCAGATTCATTTTCAGTCCATGAAGGCAACTCTAGCGAATGTTTGGCACCCAATTGGTGGTATTGCAATTTCTGATTTGGGAGAGGGCCGATATTTGTTTCGGCTTTTTAATTCCATTGATGCTGACCGTATTGAGAAAGAGGGTCCTTGGTATTTCAATCTTCATCTTCTTATCTTACATCGGATCCAAGATGGGGAGGATCCATGTACAGTTTCGCTTAAGGAAGTGGATTTCTGGGTTCTTGTTAATGATGTTCCGAGTGGGTTTATTTCGGAACCTGTTGCAAAACAGCTTGGTGACTTCATTGGGATTTTTCTGGAATTTGATTCAGCGGCTCTTACGCTTGGAATTAAGGGTTGTATGCGTATTCGGGTACGGATCTCACTGGCAAAATCTCTAAAGCGTCAGAAGAAATTACTCTTACCAAATGGGGGTACAACCTTTGTATCGTTTCAATATGAAAAGTTGCGTCTGTTTTGCTTCCGTTGTGGCAAGCTTGGACATGGTGAAGGCTTTTGTCCTTTGCGTGTTCTTCAGCCTCAGCACGAGGGTCCTTTCCCGTGGGACGTTTCCTTACGCGCTCCGGCGAGAGGAAGAAGCGTTCCGGTAAGCAATTGGCTGCGTGAGGAGGATGGAGGTGTATCCCGCATTTCTCGGCGGATTGTTAGCCAGCAGATAAACATCAATAAAGGTGAAGAGAATAAGGCTCCTAATCCGGATCAGATAGAGCTAAACGAGGGATCGACTTTATCTCAATCTGGATATGGAACGCATTCTGGGCCGCATAAGGTGTCACGCCTACAAGGTCGACCTTCTTTTGGACTGGGCCCAGTACTACCTGGTTATGTGGGCTCTCCTTTATTTGATACGGAGATGGCCCTGGTGGATGAGGACAACCCGGTTCAACCCTCGGATGGGCTTAAACGTCCAAGAAAGGCTTCTGATCAGTCCCTTACGGATAAAGGGGTGGCTTCCCCTTCAACAATTGTCTTTTCATCGGCCGGCCTGGATGCTCATGCCCGCCAGGACCAATGAAGCTAATTAGCTGGAATGTTCGGGGCTTGGGGAAGCCTCGAACAGTAAGACGTCTCCGAGATTACTTGAGAGACGTTAACCCGTCTGTAGTTTTTCTTATTGAAACCATACTACAGTCTGCTGAGATGGAAAGGGTGCGAAAGAAATGTGGTTTTCCAAACGGTATTGAGGTTGGTTCACGAGGTAGGAGTGGAGGGCTTTGTTTGGCTTGGAAGAACAGTTGTAAGATCTCCCTTCGTTCCTATTCAGATCGCCATATTGATTTTATGTTTATGGATGATGGTGAGGGTCGTTCGTGGAGGTGCACTGGTTTCTATGGTGCTCCGGAGGAGAGATATCGTAGGGATTCTTGGAATTTACTACGTCAGTTGAATGATTGTCCTAATATACCTTGGTTAGTTATCGGAGATTTTAACGAATTATTATTTTCGTTTGAAAAAACGGGAGGTAGGGTCCGAAGTCAGCGGCAAATGAGTGATTTTCAGGAGGCCCTGAATGATTGTGCTTTATCCGATGTGGGTTACCAAGGTAGATGGTTTACATGGGAAAAGGGGAAGTTTGAAGAAACTAATATCAGAGAGCGGTTAGACAGAGGTGTTGCGAATAATGAATGGTGGTCCTGCCATCCACATTTCATTCTCTCTCATTTAGCCCATTCGTTTTCTGACCATTGCCCGCTGCTTCTTAACACGTCCCCAAATTCTGATAACAAAACCCACTGGCATTTTAAGTTTGAAGCTGCATGGATCTTGGAAGAATCATGCGAAACTGAGGTGGCACATTTATGGGCAGTTTCTACGGGTACATTACCCGACCGTTTACGTTTTGTAGGATTGGGTCTGGACAACTGGTTTCGCAAATTAAGGGCTAGTAGAAAGATAACTAAACGAAGTCTAATTAAGCGTCTGGAGGATTTAGTGGGCCTTTACCCTACGGATGAGATTTTGGGAGAAATTGAGGAGGTCAAACTGTCGTTGAATCTGGAAGCTGATAAATCTGAGCTTTATTGGGAGCAGAGGGCACGTGCAAATTGGCTTCGAAACGGGGACAAAAATACTGCGTTTTTTCACCGACATGCTACCCAACATAAGAAGCAAAATCAAATTTTGCAGCTTACGAATGATGCTGGGGCTACTTATTCCTCCCCTGATTCAATGGAAGTTATCGCGAGGGAATACTTTCAGAATCTTTTCACTTCAGGGGGTGTTGCAGATTGTTCACATGTATTGGAAGGTATTACTCCGAAGATTTCTGAGGCTGAAAATAGGATGCTTCTTCATCCTTGTACTGAGGAGGAGATTTTTCGGGCAGTTAAGATGATGGGGCCTCTGAAGGCAGCAGGCGAGGATGGTTTGGGAGCCATTTTTTATCAACGTTTCTGGAATATTGTTGGTAAGGAGGTGGCCCGGTTTTGTATTGCGGTTTTAAATGGGGAAGTTGACATGGGCTTAATAAACAAGTCCCACATTGTGCTTATACCTAAGAAAGCTGACCCTTCACATATGAGCCAATTCAGGCCCATCAGCCTGTGTAACGTCTTATACAAGATTGTGTCCAAAGTGCTCGCTAATAGAATGCAACATTTGTTATCCGACTGCATTGATGAGGCTCATAGTGCCTTTGTTCCGGGTCGGCTAATTTCCGATAATATCATGGTGGCCTACGAAATCCTACATTGTTTCCAGAAAAAGCGTGTGGGACGTTCAGGTAATTTCGCTTTGAAATTAGATATGTCTAAAGCCTATGATAGAGTAGAATGGCTTTTTGTGACTCGGATTATGGAGAAGATGGGTTTTGCGTCAGAATGGGTCCAACGTATCAGGAGCTGTATGTCGTCGGTCTCCTACTCAGTTGTTCTTAATGGGATGATTGGTGAATCTTTCTTACCGACCAGAGGGCTTAGGCAAGGTGATCCTCTTAGTCCTTTCTTTTTTTCTTCTCTGTAGCGAGGGATTGTCATCTTTGTTACGCAGAGGAAACACGTTGGGTACAGTGAAGGGGTTTAGGCTTAACATATACGCTCCAAATGTTACTCATTTGCTCTTTGCTGATGATAGCATAATTTTTGGTGATGCCTCGGTGAATGATGCGGTGAATATAGAAAGTATTCTATATGAATATAGTATTTGCTCGGGTCAGGTGATTAATTTTGAAAAGTCGGGCCTCTTCTTTTCCAGTAATGTGAGTGATTCGGTCAAGTTGGATATTCAGAATATCCTAGAAATAGGCCACACGTCCAGCATTGAGAAATACCTTGGGCTTCCGTCGATAGTGGGCCGTAACAAAAGACAGGCTTTTCAAAACTTATTTGATCGAGTGCAGACACGTATATCCAACTGGTGTGTATTCCCTCTCTCTCAAGGGGGTAAGGAAGTTTTTGTGAAATCGGTTCTACAAGCCATACCGGTGTATGCAATGGGAGTTTTCCTTCTTCCAAAGTCCCTGTGCCAAAAGCTTGAGTCTGCTATGGCAATGTTTTGGTGGCAGAAGTCTCAGGCAAGACGTGGTATGCACTGGTGTAATTGGAGCTTTTTATGTCGTAGGAAAGAAGAAGGCGGCTTAGGCTTCAGGGATCTTTCGGCTTTTAATGTGGCCCTCCCCGCAAAGCAAGCTTGGAGGTTGTTGTCTAATCCGACGTCTCTCGCGGGAAGGATTTTTAAGGCTAAGTATTTCCCGAATACTGGTTTCCTAACTTCCACTCTCACTTCTCACCCGTCCTTGATATGGAGAAGTGTTTGGAGCTCACGGGGCCTTCTAGAACTTGGGCTGAGATGGAAAGTAGGTAATGGGCATTTAATTTCGATTTGGAGTGATTGTTGGTTGCCGGGCCCAATACCTAAGCGTCTCTTGTCCCCTCCGTTTAATGGTCTCAATCGGGTGTCGGATCTGCTGAGCCAGAATGGTGACGCATGGAATGAAGATCTTATTAGGGAATCGTTCTTGCCTAATGAAGCATCTCAGATTTTAACTATTCCTTTATCTAGTTTTCCTCAAACAGATTGTCTAGTGTGGAGTGGAGAGAAAACAGGAATTTACTCAGTCAGGAGTGGATATAGTCTTCTTATACCAGCAGAGGATATGTCACCTATGGATGTGGAACTTTTCCGATCAGTTTGGAGCACCAAGTGTCCCCCTAAAGTTCGTATTCAGGTTTGGAGATTCTTATGTGACTTTATACCTACTAAAGCCTGTCTCTATTATCGTCGTATTGCTCAAAATCCTAATTGCCCAGATTGTATAGACAGGCCTGAATCTAGGGAGCATGTTTTTAGGGATTGCAATAATGCTACTCTGATATGGAAAGGGATAGGTTATAACTGACCTTCGACAGTTTTAACCTATCGTTTAAGGAATGGCTATCGTGGGTGTTTGTTTCACACCCTAAGGTGCGTCACACAGAAATCATGACAATTTTATGGTCCATTTGGTATGTGCGAAATAAGAAACTTCATAAAGGTGTATCAAACTCATACAATCATACTATCTCATTCATCAAAGCATACTGTAGAGAGGTTGAGAGTCTTTTACCACAGCAGAGTTCCCCTCCTTTGTCGACAACACTCCGATGGTTTGCCCCGATGGACGGCGTAGTGAAGGAAAATTTCGATGCATGTTTCCGTTCCTCAAAAAAGACAGCTTGGTCAGGGGTTATTATCCATAATCATAATGGAGATGTTATGGGTAGTAGTCGAAGGGTTACCTTCCATATCTCAGACGCTTTCCAGGCGGAGGCGGTGGCGGCCCTTCATGCCGTACTTCTGCTTTACGATCTAGGGTTCCGTCGAGCTGAAGTCGAAGGGGATTCCCTCACAATCATCAAGAAATTGCAGTCACACGATCCGGATATGTCAGTCATTAGCAGTATTGTCCACGAAATAAAGGAAAGAGCGAAGTCTTTTACTGAGATTTTATTTACACATACCTTCCGACAGTCGAATCGGGCAGCGCATCTGATAGCAGGCACTTCTCATCTTGGCTCTGACGACCTCTTCTGGGTAGAAGAAGCCCCAGCTTGCGCGCAGGTGGCGGTTGAGGAGGACCGACCACCGCTGTGACTCTCTATTCCTCTTCTCTGTTTCGTCATCTCCTCCAGAAGTTCTCTCATGCATGTTCAAATCTACGCTTCTGGTGATTCACGCTCCTCCAGATCGCTCGTAACGGTGGTTTTCGCATCCCAGATCCGCTGGTGTGAGGAGTAGTTGCACCGCCTTCATCGTTTTTCTCTTTGTCTTTCCGTTTTGCTTTTGAGTTTTTTCTTTAGTTTTGTTTTACAAGTTTGTCGGTTGGTTTATCTAGAACCATCTTGGTTTTTGTCTCAAGTTATTTTTTAATAATAAATGAAGGCCGGTTTATATTAAAAAAACAAATAATTAATAGAAAATATGACGGTGGATTAAAGATGGTTGAGAGTAAAAAAACACATCACTATCAGTGTATCGAATAATAATCATTTTTAAAAATAAATATTTTATTTTTAAAGAAAATACAATTTTTTTACGAATGATTATTTGTAACGTGATAATTACTCATTTTAGACAAATACAAAAATTAAATAAGGAGAGGTTTGATTAGAGTCATCTCTACAAATAACCGAAAAATAAAGATTATTTCTTAGGCTTTGTTTGGCTGGGTGGAAAACTGAACATGAGGACAGAGGGAAGAAGAAATTGAAAAAAAAACTGAATTTAGTGATTGCTGGGTAGAGTGAAAAATAGGAAGGAAAGAAAATAAGAAGGGGTGTAGTTTTTCTTGCTCCTATACAAATAGTTTTCTCTCCAAAATTGAATGGAAATAGGAAAGAAATGTAAAAGTTATCTTACTTAAATAATAAAATTATCAAATTATATTTAAAATAGTTTTATCTAATATTTTGTTTTAATTTAGTCCCTAAAATTTTCATTTAATCTAAAATTTATCCTTATTTGTTTTAAATTTTATTATTAAAGTCGATATTGTTAATATAATAATATTTTGTTCACTTTAGTTCATAAAATATTTATTTAATCAAAAATTGACCCATATTTGTTCCTAATATTTTTACTATGAGTTTATTTTTATTCAATTTAATCCCTCAAATTTTATTTGATTTGAAATTGACCTCGATTTATTTATATTTTATAATTTAATCCAATATCTTATAATTGCAAACTTTACGCTTTAGTTACTAATTTTCTAATTGCAATTAAGGACTCGTTTTAGTTCGGATTAACCTAAAACTTGCTCTATATGTTAAGGATGATATTTATTTCATAAAGGAAGGTTTAATTTCACTTTATGAAAAACTAGACCCTGTATTTTATGAATATTTTCAAAATGGCCCATAAACTACTTATTTTTGCAATTAACAATCTATTTCAAATTCAATTTCAACAAGAGTTTACCATTAAGTCTAATTGGAATTAATGAGTCTAAAAGGACCTAAAACGGAATTTTTAACTTAAAAATCCAATTTATAAATTATTTACATTTTAGTCCCTAAACCTTGATTCAGTTAAATTTACTTTGATTTGAAGTAATTTTATTAGAAAAACAAAGGTATAAGATGTTTCTACTCATATTAAACTTTTATTTAGGTTTTGGATGTTTTTTGAGTTTAAATCTTGTAAAATTACCAAAAAATGCTTTTTTGTTAAATCATTTATTTTTTAAAAATGTTTAAATGTTTATTTTTTCGGGTGACTTTAGTTAATTTGTTTCCTCTTTATGTTTATGTTAGTTGTTTACTTTCATGTAATCGAACATGCTTGTTTTTTCAAATATGTATTTAGGTTACAAATAGGTCATTTGTAGCATTCGATATTCGGGTTGGATTCGTTTGTACCAGGTATTAGGTGTTGTATTGATAGTGAAACTCTCAAGATTAAAATATAAAAATATTAGAATAAATTATAAAAAATTAGAAGCAAATAGAGGTCAATTTTGAATTAAATAAAAATTTATGGACTAAATTTTACAAAAATATTAAAATTTTTGGACGCAATTATAAAAAATAAAATCACATATAGGTCAATTTTGAATTAAAGAAAAAAATTTGGAATTAAATTGAAAAAACAAAACTATATAAAAATATTAGATTAAGTTATAAAAATTAGAAACAAATAAGGGTCAATTTTAGGTGAAATAAAAATTTTAAGAATTAAATTGAGTAAAAAAATCATATTAAAAAATTTCAACTAAATTATAAAAATTAAAAAATATATATAATTTTCAAAGCTTAATTCTCTTTCCTCTCACTTTTCTATTGTACCAAGCAATAGACAGAAATGAAACTTATTTTCTTTCTATTTTTCATCCCCTCAACCAGGCACACCGAGAAAAAAATATATTTTCCATCCTTTCATTTTCTCATCAGTTCAATTTTTCATCTTTTTAATTTTCTTTCCTCTCTACCAAACAAAGCTTAGTGTTTGACTTGGATTCAAATTCTCATAGCAGCTGAATAGATTAGATTTATCTCAAATATTCTGTTTAAATCCAAACCTGTCTTCCGGTGATAATTAGACTTTGTTTAACATTGCTTTTCAAACCAGTTTTTGGTTCCAAAAGTCGTGCTAAACAACTAGCTTTTGGAAATAAATTTACTTTTGAAAAGTGATTTTCAACCCAAACGTAAAAGCTAAAAATTTTAGCTTTTGCGGTTGTAAAGTAATTTTGAGAGCCAAATTATAATTTTAACCTTCATTTGCTATTGTGTTTATTTATAATTTATAAATTTATAGTTCTTTACGAAGATATAATTAATAATTATTTTTAATTTAAAAATAATATATATTTATTAATGTCAAATTTTTTAAATAAAATATTTCAAATTTATTATATTTTCATGGAATACGTATAATTATTAAAAATATATTTATTAATAAAAATATTTTTATGATAATTTAAGCTGATATATTTCATATATTATAACATTAGAGAATTTGAATATATATATATATATAACTTACAATATCATGTCAAAAATAGCCACTTACCTTCTTAAAAACACTTTTTAACAACAATGATGAACATTAAAATCTTACAACCAACTTTTTTAAATTCCTTTTCAAAATCCTTTTCTAACATCACTTTTCAAAAATAATGCTAAACTTTTAGAAGATTCAAACTGTATCCATCTTAGATGGCTAAATCGATTGCCCATACCACTAATTAAAATTTTCTTAAAATACAGTAATAGGTTGAGTACTAAATATGTAATTTACCCTTATTTTAATGAGGAAAATCACAACAAACGGGCCACATTAGCATCAGTTAACGAAATATAACAGAGAGACCGTATCGAAAACGAAATATAAGTTGGGTGACCTTATTAAAATTTTTAAAAGTACGATAGTTAAAATAAATTCACCCTAAAAATTCGGTGACCAGTTACATAGTGTACCCTATATAAAAATATGTTTAAACACGTGATAGATAAACCGGAAAGAAGATCATGTTTGATTGTATTTGTAGTTCATATCTAGAAATGGAGAAGTAGCCTAGTAGGTAGGCCTCAATAATTAAATATTGCACGATAAAATCGTTTTGCGGCATATGCCATGTCTCGTCAATTACGTCAGTTTTTTTTAACATAATCGAAAGGGTAAAAAACCACATCATAAAAATATGTAATCGAACATATTATTAAAATATATAATATTTTATGTTATGTATAAAATAAAGTTTAAATTTCAACCGAAAATATTATTAAAATATATAATATTTTAAATTAGTTCGGGTAAGTCCTACACCAATTATTTTGGTTTGATCCTTTGAAATTATATAGTACTAACCCTACCCCACTCATTTAATCTCTACCCATACACTCACTATAGATTGAAGAATCCGCGTGTCCTTTCATATTCACATCGTTTTCCCTCATTACGCAGAAAAATGGTCTAATTCTCTTTTCATCCCTCTATTATGTTCAAATTTTAAATTTAGTCCTATATTATAATTTTGCATAATTTAACCAATGCTTTTATAATGTCACTATTCAATCCAGACAAACTTTTGAATAGATTCAATCCAGATATACTTGTATGTTAAAGGGTTTCCCTCCAAAGTCCAAACACGGGTCCTTTCCTATTTTCAACTTTTATTTTTCTCATTACAAAGACAGTGGTCTATTATAGTTTTGGTCCTTCTATTAGCCATGAATTTCTGATTTAATCCTATGCTTTATAGTGTCAATGGTCGATCCAAATAATTATTATATAGATCTATATTAATTGAATATGTAATAAAAAAATTAACGTTTGACATTGTCAAACTACTTTTTAAGAGTTTATGTATTACAGATTTGATTATTAGATTCATCATTTAAAATTGATTTTATAATGAGCAAGTGAAAATCCATTACATGCGTTTGTTTTTTATATGGGTAAAGTTTACTAAATTATCTTAAAATGTTTCTTATTGGTCACTGGACTTTTAAAAGTTAAAAAATAAATCTTCAACTTTAAATTTTGTTACAAAATGGATATTGAACCATTAAATATCATTAACAGTCTAATAATTCAAACTTTGAAAAAAAATAAAATACAAGGCCAAATAATTGAGCAATTCTTATTTTTTTTATTTAAATATAATAATTATATAATTTTTTTACCTATGTATCACAACTTTCGAGGTTGACATCTGCTTTATTTTTATACAAATGAACCTGCTTTAGTTTTTTAAAGGTGATTAATTGACAAATATGTATGTATATATAATCATGTTCCACATGTAATATAAAAGGGTTATTAATTCAAACTTTTTTTATGACTTTTACATAACTGATAAATCACAACTTTTGAGGTTGACAATTGATTAATTTTTTAAGATATTTAGATTATTTTTACTGTCATAATTAACATGTAATGGCTAAATCTTTCACTATAAATACCCCACACATTTCTCTCAGTTTTGCACATCAAAACCATTGTTGTAGTAGCAAATAAGAGCATAGGAAAAATGATCATCGGAGGTGTGTTGAATTCGGTCGGCAATGTTGTGAAAGACATTACCGGCGTGAACAAATCCAGCACGACAATCACAGGCAGTGTTGTTTTGGTTAAGAAGAACGTTTTGGACCTCACCTCCGTCGCCTCCACCGTAGCTGACGGCGTCTTCGAGTTCCTCGGCAGTGGAGTCACTCTCCAACTCGTCAGCGCTGAAAACTCTGACCCTGGTTCGTCTCATCTCATTTACAACCCTCTCTTTTCATCTTTTTTGCATGTATCAGTAATTATAAATCAAAACTGTTGTTTATAGCAAATGGAGATGGAGGGAAGCTGGGTAATGTGGAAGCTTTGGAGTACTGGAACCTGACATTTACTCCTCCGTTGGCCGGCGGTGATTCATTGTACAAGGTTACATTTGAGTGGGACGAAGAGCTTGGAGTTCCCGGAGCTATCATCCTACGCAATAACCATGCGGTTGAGTTTTTCTTAAAGACGATCAGCCTCGAAGATGTTCCCGGCGCCGGTCGACTTCACTTTGTCTGCAACTCGTGGGTTTATCCTGATAGACAATACAAAGTTCCACGAGTCTTCTTCGCAAACAAGGTATTTACTCTAAAATTCTCGACGTACATATCCTTTTACTTTTATTATATTATTAGATGATTTAAACTCGTTTTTTTGTAGACATATCTTCCGCATGAGATGCCGGCAGCGCTGCGTAAATACAGGGAACAAGAGTTAATGGCCTTGAGAGGCGACGGGACCGGGGAGCTGAAACAAGGAGACCGAGTATATGACTATGCTTTGTATAATGATTTGGGTGATCCTGATAAGGGTGCACAACTCGCTCGCCCGGTTCTCGGAGGCTCAACTCAGTATCCTTATCCTCGCAGAGGAAGAACAGGAAGACCACCCTCAAGGACAGGTTCGGCTACGATCATATATAAGGTTTTATATGCCGAATTAAATACTTTATTGGTACATGAAATATACCCGATTCATCAACATAGTACATAATATTTTTTTTTGTTTTATACATGGATTATGTCACGGACGTGGACTTTTTGGACCAGTGAGAAATTGATATGTGGCATTTAATTTTTTAATAAAAAAAATTCACTTACTTAAAGTATAATACAAGATTAGTCCTCCTAATTTTATCGACTTTTAATTTCACCCACAAAATTTAAAATTTTTAAAAATAAAAAAATATTTTAGAAATTATATTTAATATTTGGGATAACTACTTTTCTACCACACTTTTACCCGTTTTTTTATTTTGGTATCCTATTTATTTTTTTGGCAAAATAGTACCTAACATTACGTTTTATTTCTATTTTGATACCCTACTGTTAAAAAATTAACAGAAGACTGACTAGGAGAGAGAAAACCACACGTGGCATGTTGCCACATCATTTTCTCCCTCCTAGTCAGCACATCGCGTCAACACAAATCATGAAAAAAAGCACATGTAGCATGTTGACTAAGAGAGAGAAAATGACGTGGCAGCATGACACATGTGATTTTCTCTCTCCTAGTCAGCCTTCTGTTAATTTTTTAATGGCAAGAGTACCAAAATCAAAACAAAACATAACGTTAGGTACTATTTTACCAAAAAAATAAGTAGAGTACCAAAATAAGAAAACGGGTAAAGGCAGGATACTAAAAATATAGTTATCCCTTAATATTTTTGTAACAATAAGATTTTTTTTATTCAATTTTCATATTTTCGCTCTCTATTTCATCTTCTCTCAAATGCTCTCTCCCCTCTTCAAGAAAAGATGAACAACCATCTTGCTGTAATTAATTTTGCCTTTAATTTTGCAACTCTTTCTTTGATGTAATTAATTTTGCCTTTAATTTTGCAACTCTTTCTTTGATGTAAAAGCAAAAGAAAAGTCAAAGTGTTATAAGAATTTCAGGAAATGAGTAAACACGTTTACGTTTGAAACTGAGAAAAAACCTAATGTACTATATTGATGAATCAGGTATAATTCATGTACCAATGGAGTATTTAACCCCTTTTAGTTGTATTATTTGAATCTAACAATGTTATTTGTTTTTTTCCTTTGTCTTCATAGATCCTAACACCGAGAGCAGGCTTTTTGTACTGAATGTTCTTAACATTTACGTCCCACGAGACGAGCAATTTGGTCATTTGAAGCTGTCAGACTTTATTGTTTATAATCTGAAAGGCTTAGTTAACCAGATCCTTCCGTTATTGAAAGCTTTTGTTAACTTTACTCCAAACGAGTTCGACTCGTTTAAAGACGTGGACAATCTCTACTTCAATGGAATCCCACTTCCTACTGATCTTATCAGCCAACTCGGAAGTAACATCCCTTTAGAGATGATGCAGGAATTCTTTCGAACTGATGGCCAACAGCTCTTAAAATTCCCAGTGCCTAAAGTGATTGATGGTACACATCTTTTGTTGTTCTAAAATGCTGTTTGTATGCATGGATTATGTAATCCTTCTAATATGTTTCTGAATTCTGAGAGCAGACCGGAACAATCCCGTTGCATGGAGGACAGATGAAGAATTTGGCAGAGAAATGATTGCAGGACTCAACCCTCTTCTCATTTGTCTGCTTACGGTAAGCAAGAAATTTGTGTTCATATATAAAGGATTTGTATTGTCTTATATCTCAACTTATTAGCCATGAAATCCATTGCAGGAATTCCCTCCAGCTAGCAAGTTAGACCCTGAAGTCTATGTTAATCAACACAGTTCCATAACCAAAGAAGACATTGAGTATAACCTGGATGGACTTACTGTAGAAGAGGTAATATACATATGTATGTATGTATGTATATGTATGTATATATGTATGTATAACTTTAACTAACTATGGTTCTGGCACAGGCATTGAGTAGCAAAAGGTTATTTATATTGGACCATCACGATACTCTAATGCCTTACCTTGGGAAGATCAATGATAACACTGAAGCCAAGACATATGCATCTCGGACCATTTTGTTCTTGAGAGGCGACGGAACCTTGAAGCCGGTGGCAATCGAATTGAGCTTGCCAAAACCAGAAGGGGATAAAATTGGTGCTGTTAACAAGGTGTACACTCCAGCAGAACATGGAGTTGAGGGATGGATTTGGCAGCTTGCTAAAGCTTTTGTAGCTGTTAATGATTCTGGTCATCATCAGCTAGTGAGCCACTGGTAAATATAAGGCTTGAAAGTTGAATATATATTATAAAGCTGAGCTAGTGATCAATTGGAAGCTAAATCAGGGTGTGTTTTGAATTTGATCTCAGGCTGAACACTCATGCAGTTCTAGAGCCATTCGTTATCGCGACAAACCGACAACTAAGCGTGGTTCATCCGGTTTATAAGCTTCTCCATCCTCATTTTCGTGACACCATGACTATTAATGCACTGGCCAGAGAATTGCTCATAAATGCAGATGGAATTATAGAGACGACATTTTGCCCGGGAAAATACTCAATGGAGATGTCCTCAGTAATTTACAAGAGTTGGAATTTCTTGGAGCAGGCTCTTCCTAATGATCTCAAGAAAAGGTACAATATTTAACATTATTGACTATCCTACTCAAAGCCTCTATTAACTATGGAATTATAAATGATATGGGGTCTTTTTCTTCTATTTTTTTAACAGAGGGATCGTAGATGGTGATATAAATTCCCTGGAGGACCTTGACCGACTGCTGATAAAAGACTATCCATATGCTGTTGATGGGTTGAAGATCTGGTTTGCAATCGAGAAATGGGTCAGAGATTACTGCTCTTTTTACTACAAGACTGATGAAATGGTTCAACAGGACCCTGAACTTCAAGCCTGGTGGAAGGAACTCCGAGAGGTGGGTCATGGTGACAAGAAAAACGAGCCATGGTGGCCTAAAATGCAGAACCGTGAAGACCTGATACAGTCTTGCTCCATCATCATATGGTGCGCTTCTGCACTCCATGCAGCTGTTAATTATGGCCAATACGCCTACGGAGGTTACTTCCCCAACCGTCCAACCTTGAGCCGAAGGCTCATGCCTGAGAAAGGCACACCTGAATATGCTGAGCTCGAGAACAACCCCGAGAAGGTCTTCTTTAGAACCATGTCTTCACAGCTACAATCCCTGACCGTTATTACCGTGCTCGAAACATTGTCGAACCATGCATCGGACGAGGCGTATCTGGGAGAACGATTCCCGGACTGGACCACAGATGCAGTTCCGCTGGCAGCTTCCGAGGCTTTCAATAAGAGGCTTGTTGAAATTGAAGGGGAAATCTTAAGCATGAACTTGGACAAGAAATTGAAGAACCGGGTCGGTCCCGTCAATGTTCCTTACAATTTGCTCCATCCAACCGGGGAACCTGGAATTTCTAACAAGGGAATTCCAAATAGCATCTCAATCTAACCGGATAAAACTTATCAAGCTCGTAAAATGCATTAAATAAGTGTTGTTATCGTTATAATCACAACACGTCAATGGGATTATTGTGCTGTTTTCTCGAAGGTCGAGTGCTATTTCAAGTTTGATGTAATGGTTTTATGTTATTTATTAAAAATAAATTTACCTTCCGAGAAAATTTATATATCATATCTATATTTGGCACTATAGTTTGACCCAGCGGTGTGAAAAATAACCTGCAACCGTTAATTTTTTGTGTTAATTAACCTACCATTAAAGTTAAACAGTTTCGGTTAACTAAACGTAAAAAAAATAATTAATGGTTAATCATTATGAAATTATTTAGACATAAAATGAAGTTTGTGATAAGAATTTTTCTATTTAAATAATTTTATTGAAAAATTTAATATAGTATTTATCGGAGAGATAATTTTATTATTCTCAAAAGAATAGTGAACATGTGAAATTTTTTTGTAATAGGTTACATGTTAACCTGTAACCAAACCGTTAAGCGGCGGTTAATCGCTATAATAATTATCTGTTTAAAAAATTTAACGGTTAACCGTTTCTTAATGGTTAATTTACGGTTTAATGACCGCTATAACGGTTAACCAACTGTTTATGCTCAATGGTACGATTAATCTATCATGAACACCCATAGTGTGATGCTATATATGATGAACTACAATTTGTTAATTCAAAATTAGTTACTTATCTACATACATAAACCAATACTTTATTCGATGACTAAAACCCATTTAAACTTAAATAATATTTGATTACTTTCAATTTAGACGTACTTTTTTATGAGATAAAATTAATGTATATATATAAATATACATGAACGTCCAACTTCCATGATTATATCCTTGTAAAACACGGTATAAACTAAGCTATTATAGTCAAACGAGATACAAGTGTTCCATGGGCGGATTTTAGGGTCGGAGTTTGAGGGGGCCTACTTAAAATATTTGAATGTTTAAATTAAAAATTTTAAAAATTTTGATGGGTTTAATTTTTTTTAAATTTGAAGTCGACTAAAATTTTCAACAAAAAAAAAACTTTAAGAGAACTTTTTTTTAAATTTTAAGGAGGATACTTAATTAAAAATATTCATAAAAATGAAATATAATAAAAATATTTTAAATTTTTAAAGGGGCCAAATTAAAAATTTTCAAAATATTAAAGACAAAATAATAAAATTTCAAAAGTTTGGGGGGCAGGGCTCCCACTGGCCCCCATAACCATCCGCCTCTGAGTTTTCCTTAACACTCTTTATTTTTTATAACAAACTTATACCATGACTATAATATAAAAATATAAAAATATTTATATTTTTTATTAATATTTTAGGTTATGTATTTTTTGGACATAATGTTAAAAAGTAACCGTAACGTTTGACTGAATAGTTGTTTTACCACATATTCTTGTTTTTAACCAATTTAACCTCTAACATTTTATTTTGGGTCAAAATGGCTCATCCGAGAATGAAAAGTGTCACTCAACTGATGATGAACAACTTAAAATGATTTAACAGAAAGACACGTCAGAAATTTTTTTTTATATTTCGTACTAATTACTATTGCAGTGTGCACCGTCATGTAAATTTATCACATTACTTCAAGCTGTTCATGGTCAATTAAATGACAATTTTTATCCACAAAAAATTATTTTAACTCAAAATAAAATATTAATAATTAAAGTAGTTAAAAAAAATCCAAAATAACTATTCAGCCATTTTCACCCACGTATTGCGTGCTTTAAACCGCGAAACAGCAGAAAACCCTCATTCCCTCTAAATTTCGTTTTCCATAAAAAAGAAATCAAAATGTCGAACTCGCAGTCGGATTCGAGCGTTTTCAGTGTTCGAATTGTGACCATCGATCATTACATGGCACCGCCAATTCCCGACTTCGATATTTGCTACAGTAGCTTTCAAGGTACCATTTCCTTTACAATTTTTCTTCTTTATTGCCGACTAAATCTAAAACGTTTGTTCAGCTATTTTTTTTATAAAGCTTAAATGCTTGAGAATTTCGAGTTATTTCTAATTCAATTGCTGAAATTTGAAAGGCGAAAAAGTTAATGAAGTTCCAGTTCTAAGAATTTATGGTTCGACACCGGCTGGTCAGAAGACTTGTTTGCATATTCATAGGGTAAGATTCTTGTTCTAATTGCTTTCGTTTGTAATTAGTTAAGAAAATTATTGTCTTTTATGAATGGTCGAGCTGTAATCGGAGATTGATTAAGCAAATGGAGCTTTTTAGCCCGCATCATGTATTTGCATATATTATTAACTAAGCCTTCTAACTATAAAAGGGAAAGAACCATTTGTAGTGTTTGTTTCATGTGAATTTGTTTAACTCTAATTATTTACTTACTCTCTTGTTTACGATGGCTTGATTGTTGCATTTTCCTTCTCCTAGGCTTTGCCCTATTTATATGTTCCGTTGGCGGATATGTTACCTCAGAGCACTGCTACAAACCAGGAAGGTACTGAGCATGTTTGATACTCTGATTTTTGTCTATTGTATGGGTAGTATTTGATGTAAATTGCACTCCTTATCTATTTTATAGCAGAAGATGCATGCACACACGCCTTAGCTTTTGCCTTAGAAAGAGCCTTGAAGGTATGTTCAGTTAAATTCATGGTGTTATGATTACTTATTTGTGCTTTTGGCCCTTTTTTTTCGATTTCTATGTCGCTGATGCAGCAGATATGGTGTGAATTTGTTTTGAATTGAAATTGCAGCTTAAAGGTGGTGCTGGTTCTAAACAGCAGCATGTTCATGGTTACAGCCTTGTACGAGCAAAGAAATTTTATGGTTATCATTCATCTGAAGAGCTATTTGTGAAGATTCACTTGTATCCACAGACTATATTATAATATTATCATTATTATTTTTTGAAACAAAGAACCTTTTGTATTCACAAGTTAGACTGGATATTGAGGCCCTTGACTTGATCAAAGCTACTATCCTCATGATGTCTCTCGTGCTGCCAATCTTCTTTTGGTAGGGACTTGTTAATGTTATTCATTGGTTTGTTATCACTATCATTCATGGACTTCATATTTGCTTTCATTCATCATTTAATGTTTTGGACTTTTTTCATTCCGATCTTAAGATCTGTGCTGACCTGTAAGATGATCTTAGTCATAAGAAGTGGTCTGTTATGTTTAGCATACCTATTAATTAGAAAGCCGTGCTTACAATTGATGTTTCTCTGTTGCATTTTTTTTTCTCTTTGTTTAGATATTTTAAAGAAAAAAATTTCACATTATTCCCTAGGTTGCATTGGAAAACAGAAATTCATTGATAACGTTTGATTGTCACTTTCTGCTTATTCTTTTACATTGTAGACTCAGATCAGTTTTGATCTAGGAATTTACTTAACACTCATAGGTTGGTTATGCTTTTTCAGGCAGGTGTTGTGCTTGATAAAATCTTACAGCCTCATGAATCGCACATTCCATTTATTCTCCAATTTCTTGTAAGTACTTTTAAGTGAATGTTAGTACTGCAGTTAATCACTAATTACTTTTTCTCTATCATGTGCGTGCGTGTGCGTGTGCGTGTGCATATGTGTTGTGAACTTCCCTTTGTTTGTCAGACTCTACCATTCCACAAATCTGAGTCACAAACTGTGCTTCATAATAGCTTGTTTGTTAAAATACCACAATAGTTAAATGGTTCTGTACCATTGCTTGACAAATTTAGGCATGCACATGTTACAACAGAAATGTGTGTTAAAAATTTTGTATGGGGATGCTGGAAATCTATCAACCATACTTCATCACATGCTTAGTTGTGGGCCTCTGCTGTATTATCTATTGTCAAATTGGTTTATGCATTTTTTTAAATAGCCAGTAACTTAAATACGATTTTGCAATTCTCATCAATTGGGTACTCAGAAATGCAGTCATCGTCTTTTTCATTAAATGCTTCATACAAACCATTCTCCTTGGTATATTCAATCACACCACTTCCTCAATCCTGCTTTTCTTTTTAATGTTGTTTTCAAGAACTCATCTCAGTGGTTCCTTTCAGGTGGATTACAACTTATACGGGATGGGTCACCTTCATTTATCGAGGATGAAGTTTCGTAATCCCATACCTGATCTTTTCCATCCAAGAAAATTTAATTGCTATGGTCAATATGGGCAGAAGATGGATGACTTAACATTGGAATCTGGTGGTTTTCAGGTTACTTCTGTCTCTCCTCCCCCTTTTGTTGCCTGATGCTTCATAAAGCCGTGAATTTCATTTCTCGTGCATATAATCGTATTCTCTTTTATGATATGAAATTGCAATTAGGCAGATTCAAGTTCTGATGTGTGCATAAGTTCTCCTATTTGGATATCTTCCACAATTCCTGGTGAATGGATGCAGCACACTTCAAATGAAGTTGATGCGTTATCAGACCGAGGCATTTGCAGTGTTAAACGTCAGAGTTTATGTGAACTTGAGGGAGATACTACTATAGATGGTTTGTATGCCTTTTCTTTGCAGTGCTTGAAATATATACTCTTCATTTGTATCTAAAATTGTTCTCTACTTTTACTTTTCAGACATTCTTAACCACCAATTGAAAATATATACATCTCTATCACAGACCTCGTCCGATGTGAAAATGGTTCAGTCACTTATTCCAATTTGGGAGGTTCGAACTTTCCTATATTTTAACTGTTCTGTATTTGAATATTCCGTTCCTTTGTTAAACTTTACAATTGGTATTTTAGGAGGAGTATAAAAGAACAGGGATGCATGAGACAGTTCTACTATCAGACCCTGACAAACCACTTCCTGAAGATGTTTTGAAAGCTCTCTCACTTGGTCTTGGATTTGATGACAAACTAATGGAACTGTGCTGCAAAGTTGAAGAACATTTACCTCGCAATGACTTGGGATTTGAACAGTCAGTCTTGCCTTCAGCTGATGAGCAAAATGTTGTCGGATACTCACGTAACTGTTCGAAGCATAATGTTCCACAAGCTCTGAGTTGTTTGAAAGAACCCATCCTGCTTGGATCTCTGTCTCAACACTGTAAGCCACGTGAAAAGGAGATGGATGCTGCATTATCTGAAGACAAAGATGTATGTACTGTACTATTGTCTATTGATGAAATACAATCTTCAGAAACAGTGCTACCCTCTGACTCCAAGGTAGTTTTCATTTAATTTGTGTTTTTCTTCCTGAATACTACTGTTTCTTTACTCTTAGTTGGCTTTCATTTCTTGACCTTTTATATTTGTATGCTTTTGTAAGTATCGGTGATGTGTATTTGGGTCATCATCTACTATATTTCTTTTGGGTAATAGAAGCAGGCATTGACTGCATTGTTGGCTCTCCTAATTTCTCCTTTTCTCCCCATAGAGGCATCGGGCTACATGTTTTTCTGTTTTTTTGGTGATGCAACTTTTACTATTTGAATGTGCAAATTTCAGTGCATGGTAAAATTTAGTTGCTGGTAGAATGTTATAAATCAGGCTACATGCCTGATGTAAAGGAATTTGCTGGTAAAATTTCTGAAGGTATTTTGAAGCTGCTTACTTAGGCTCTTGTTTCTTCTACCTGTGCTATCAATTACAGGCAACAGATACAGAAGCTTTGCGGCTTTTGAGGTGGCTTGCCACTTCTCATGCTGCTGAAGATATAAACTCGGATGATGAGCTTGTTCGTGAGTCTATTCTGACCCCTCTGCTACCTGCAACAACCATTGATAAGGTGCTAGAGAAAGCCAGTATCGACTATGAGAGTGAATCACAGAAAGAATGTCAGGATATTCTTGATTCGGTTGAGGATTTAATCAGCTTTGAGGGTCTGAAGGAAAGAACCTATCTTTCTTTTGATCATACCCAAGTCTCATCTGGCAAAAATATTCCCCAAACAGATGGTTCCAGTGATGATCTATCTCTATCTCCTTCTGCAGGATCAGCTTCAAATTCGTTAAAAAGAGACATAAAAGCTGAACATAAGAAGTCTTCCCAGTATAGTGGTAAAACATTTAGTAGTAAGCACAAAAGGAAGAAATCTTTATGGGGCTCTTTACCTCTTTCCCTGACAGAAAATGGGAAGGATAACTTGGATGGTGTCGATTTCAACATTACTGAAGCACGTGCAGATGAAATTAAAGAATATTTAGGCACAAGTTCCTCAGCTGAAAATAATTTTGGGAAAACTTCCAATCCATTAAATTTAAATTTACACGCTAACAGCTGCAATAAACAAGAAGCAAGCACATTAGTTGAATGCTCTGTGCGGGATTTGATGAGAAAAAAGAGAATCCGCCGAATTGAACCCACTGATTGTGGATCTGTTAGGAGTAAGAATGTTTATCTGGAGGGGGAAAAAGAAACACCTTTCTTTTGCCCAAAACAATTAGATTTTCATGAGTTACATGATGACCTTGACAAGAAGGTACTTGGTTCTCTCAACCATATGTCATCATGTACTAATATACAAGAAGAACTTGCCCATCCTAATCCGGCCTATTGTATTCTACCCCAATTTTCTGACGTCTATAGTCCATCACAGGTTAATACAGACCATCCTGAACAAAAGGGGAAGATGTCAGCAGTGAAGCTTTATCCTGAGAAGCACGACTCAGCAATTTCTGTTGGTCCTTGTGAAACTTATAATGGTAAAAAGTTAGACTTTCAAGCAACTTCTGCAGAACCCATAACTTCTAATGCCTACACTTCAGAATCCCATAAGGAAATAGTTTCTCCTAATGAGAGAATGCATCAGTCAGGGGTTAGTGGCTCATGGTGTTTGTCTGCTTCATGTAAGCATGAAGTGCCAGGAATGGATAGCTACATCCTCAAAGTTTACAATGCGAGTGGAACTTCCTCTACTGAAAAACATGTGCTCATGGATGCAGTGACTAATAAAAGCGATTTGCAGAATGAAGATTGTGGTGGAGGGCAACATGGTCACAATACTGGCTTGGTTGTTGACAATGAGGAAAAACCTGTGGAGTTAATTGGCATGACCTTCTGCAAGAGACCCCCGGAAGCAGATTGGAATGAAGGAGCAACTGAAAATGTTTCACATACACATACTGCCAGATATCTGCCTTTGCTTTTTAGTGAGGGAAATTATCAAGTAACATCAGGTGCATTTTGTATTCTCTGAAATCTTGTACCTTAACATTTCATTATGTTTTACCTTTGGTTAAAATTGCTTCTCCTTAATATAAGCAATTATACATCTTGTTACTGTGCATCAAGAACCATTCCTCCCTCTCAAAGAAGGGGAGATGGAGTGTATTTTGTCCGTAAAGAAATAAAAAAAGCAGTTGTCTTGTGTCATGTGGTTCTGGTTTATTGTTACAACCTTTCAGTAAGTCACTAGTTGTGGAGCTTGTACTGGTCAGAGTAGAGCTTATGATATTCTTGGAAATTTGCTGTCATCTGTGCATTTGTTTAAAAGAATCATATCTAAGGTCCTTAGGTAAAGATATAATTACAATGTCTCATTGCATTTATTGTTCAAAAGGGAGAGCTATGGATGAGATTCTCCCTTTTTTTTTACAGGAAATTGATGAGAAGGAAAGTCGGAACAATATTGTTGGAAATAACAACAGTAAATCTCAAGAAGCTGCCTTGGGCGTCCCTACTCACTATCAAAATGATGGGTCTTTCTTGTACCAGTTAACGCCTGTATTTTCACCCCCTTCTGCGGATTCTGTATATGGATGGCTGTCATGTGTTGACAAAGGTATATGCTAGATTTGTTTAAAGTGCTCCCTTTTTATTTCCTACTTTTTTCAATCTCTTATCCATGAATTTTGTTTCTGTATTTCTAGGAACTTCTGAACAGAGTAATGAACTATCAGCAGTGTCTCCACCTTTAACAGGTAGAGTTTATGGCTTTATTTCTGTAGAAAGATAAATTGGAGAAACAATATCAATAAGTTAGAACATTTTGCAGGCTCCTTCGAGTGTCTGATTGCCTCAGCAAACTATTCACCTGTTAACCATAAGGAGTTTTTGACTGAAACTACTTCTAAATATCACAAGATACCAGTGTTGGATCAAGGGCATCCAGAGAAGAATTTGGTCCTTGGTTCAGAAGTGAACACTTGCTGCGATGAATCAAAATGTCAAAGTGAGGGAAAAATTACGAACATAAATACATGCACCTCTGGCTCACAAGATATGTCTCAGATTTCAGGTCCAGATGGAAAATCCATGCCTACTCCGCTAAGCCAAATTGGATTCCGAGATCCTGCAAGTGTTGGTGCTGGGCAGCAGCTTACATTGTTAAGCTTGGAGGTATCGGTCACGGCATCTTTGTTGTTACAATATTTCTTATTGATGCTTGAAAATTGCATACCATTACTTACTGAAATAAAATAATTGATTATGATTTCTTGGTTAGAAATTTTTTGAGGTTGATCTTTGTACCACTGCAATGCTTTCTGACAGGTTCACACAGAATCTAGAGGAGATCTACGACCTGATCCTCGATTTGATGCCATTAATGTCATAGCTCTTGCAATTCAGAATGACTATGATTCTGTGACTGAAGTTTATGTGCTTTTGTATAGCAACACTGGATTCTGCCAGAGGTTTGATAGTTTGTGATTTAATTGAATGTTGATTGGTTTATTCTGCATCCTTTGATGTTATATAGTTTTTTTTTGCATGTCATTGGCTTCTTTTATCTCTAAGGTTTATTTAGCTTCTATTGATGCCAACATCAGTTTCACCAAAAACTTTTTGTGCTATTTTGTTCACATAACATGCTTCCTTACTTCAACTTTTCATACTCATCTTGATTTTATTGCAGGAGTCGTGATGGAATATCTGGGTTTAAAGTGTTTGTTTTCAATGAGGAGAAACACTTATTTGGTCAGTTTATGGACATTTTATGTTCTCTTGATCCTGATATTTTAATGGGTTGGGATGTACAAGGTTGTTCTCTTGGTTTTCTAGCTGAAAGAGCTTCATATCTTGGCATTGGATTGCTTAATAAAATATCAAGGACACCATCCGAAACCAAGATAAAAGCTGAAGAAACTAACGTTTCTGAAAAGGGTTTAGAAGATGAATTGCTGCTTAAGCCATTGGTTGCTGATAATGCTGTGACTGAAGATGCAATAATAGAGGATGAATGGGGCCGAACTCATGCAAGCGGTGTCCATGTTGGTGGTAGAATTGTCCTTAATGTCTGGCGGTTAATGCGCAGTGAAGTTAAACTTAATATGTATACAGCTGAAGCTGTAGCTGAATCTGTTTTGAGGCGAAAAATTCCTGCAATTCCTTATAAAGTATTGACAAAATGGTTTTCAAGTGGTTGCACACGGGCAAGGTACAGATGTGTCGAATATGTGATTGAAAGGGCAAAGTTGAATCTGGAGATAATGATTCAACTTGATATGGTATGATAATGCACACTTCGCTTGAATCTTCATGCAGAATGGTAGTGGGACAAATTTTATTGTCTCCAATAACTATTAGCATTTTATTTGTTAAAAAATGACTATTCTTCTTCTGATTGTTCTTATTTGTCCTTATCAGTGTTATCTTTAGTCTATTGTGCCTGTTGTCTACAGTGAATCTATGGAGATAAGTTAAATATCCTTCCATGGTTTTACAGTTCATCCTGTTTTACATTGTGATTGTATTGGCTTTTACAGATAAATCGAACATCAGAACTTGCTCGTGTTTTTGGTATCGATTTCTTTTCTGTTCTTTCTAGAGGTTCACAGTATCGTGTTGAATCCATGTTTCTGAGGTTGGCACACACGCAGAATTATCTTGCTATTTCTCCTGGAAAGCAACAGGTTATTGCTTCTCATTTTTCCTTCCTCTTTTACATTTGTTAATGATTTTCATCCTTGCTTTCCTCTTGGATGACTTTTAGACCATGATATACAGTGCCTGTGCTTCTTCATCTTTCTCTTTGTAATCACTTATACTCTGCAATTTGTAACGCCAAATGTTGAGATTGAATACTGTTATGGTCCCTAGTTGTGGATCAAGTCACTTGAAGAGGTTTTCCCTTTGAATTTTGTTTCTTCCGTGCGTACCTATGATGAAAAAGAAGATGAAACTCGTCGAGGGGAGTTTTGAACCTTAGACTTGTTTAGAGTGAGCCATGAACCTCTTTAAGAATTTAATAATATGACTTGAATTATATTGATGCGTATAAAATATTAATAAATAAGATCTCCTAAAATTACTCTTGATAATTCTCATAATAAAGTCTCGACTCTTAATCATAATAATAATAATAATAATAGGGTTATATTTTGATACACAAGTTGCGTAAAAAAAATTACACAACCCTTCATAATTAAACTATAAAATCTATAACCTAAATCCAACCCTAACACCCTAAATCCTAAACTCTAAACCCTAAATCTACACCCTAGAACTTAAACCTAAACTCAACCTAAACTCCAAAATTGGAAGGCTAATGTAAACTTTAGTTTACACAAGCTTGTGTGTCAAAGTATTTTCAATAATAATAATAATAATAATAATAATAATATTATTTTCTTTTTTCCTAAAATATTTGTTCCCTAACAATAAAATATCATTCCTTACTAAGGATCATAACATTACTCCCATTCTTGTCCTCGAGCTCGATGTCAGAATCAACATAGTGAAAGATCCCTTCCATTATTAATAGTCGAAACCGATAGTGATCTTGGACTTGCACAAAATCATTCTCATTGAGTAGTACCATTGAACAAATATCTTCAAACTTTTTATTGACATTAACAAACTTCACATAACCTATTAAGTTTAGACTTGTTAAAATTTTCCAATTCTGATATAAGGAGGAAGGTTTTCGGGATCGGGTTTAAAGAAAGAGATGGACTGTTGGATATGAGTATAAAAGGGGTGAAGTTGGTTGCAACTTTCAACTGTCACAATATTTTTCGACATGGGCTTCAAAGGGTTTATGCAAAGACAAAAAAAAGACATTCGTAGAGGCCACCATGATTTTGTTTTGTTCAGGTAAAGAGTATCTTCATATCAGCTATGGAGTCACTAACCCGTTCAACAATTATTTTATCCCCTAATTTAGGGCTGTAAATGAACCAGACATTCAGCGAACCGTTTGTCAACCGTTCGGCGGGAAGTTCGTTTATTTGCTAAACGAACGAACATGAACAAGATTTTTTGTTCGTTTAATTAAATGAACGAACACGAACAAAGGGCTCGTTTGTTCATTTACATTCGTGAACGTTCGGCAATCCGTTCGTTTCGTACAAATTGAAGATTGTTGCGAAAATTGTTGACATTTGGATTTTAAGAATATTGTTTTGTCGAACAAATTAAGTCTAAGACTTTAACTTTATTATTTTCACGTAGCTTATTTGCTATTTATGCATGTTTTTATCGTACTCAAACAAATTAACTTTGAAGTTGCAGCTTATATTAATGAATTTTATTTGGTTACTATTGTTGTGGTTTATGTCCGTTTATCATTTTAACGAACGCACATGAACAAGCTACATTCCTTAACGAACGGACACAAACGAGAAATTATGTTTGTTTAGTTGTTCGTGTTCGGTTAAAGTTAAACGAACGAACATGAACATACCCTCGTATGTGTTTGTTTGGTTCGTGTATAGGCCTACCTTAACTCATGTAGGGGATTGAGCAGTAAAAACAGTTTGGGTTTGGCTTCAACAATAGTGCAATGAATTATCTGCTTGCGTATAAACCCCACCAATAAGCCCATATTTTATGGTCTCTAGTTTAATCTAGTCTGGGGCGAGCACTTGAATGCCGCCGTCACAACCCGTGCTGCACGATTGCAACCGGGAGACGTGATGTATGGTTTTGATGCCAATTTGTTATGGTCTCTAGCTGTGGGTCGAGTCACCGAGCAATTGATTGGTACATTTCTTGACTTGAAAGGGTTTTTCTCTTGATTTTTGTTTGAGTTGTTTCTTCCTCGTGTACCTATGATGAAAAAGAAGATGAAACTCGTCGAAGAGAGTTTCGAACCTTAGACTTGTTTAGAGAGTCATGAACCTCTTTAAGAATTTAATAATCTTTGCATTTTATTTATGCATATCATCCCCTTTAAATAGAAGTTACATGCTATGTTGAAAGAGAACTCTTACTAAACAAGCAATCCAACTAAGGAATAAGGATATAAGATATTAATAAATAGAATCTCCTAAACTTGCTCATAATAATGCTCATAATAAAGTACGACTCCTAATAATAATAATAATAATAAACAATATTTTATTTTTCCCAGAATTCCTGTTCCCTAATAATAAAATATCCTTCTCTACTAAGAAACATAACAAATATTGATTCAGTTTTTCTCTTATACAGGTTGCTTGTCAACCAGCAATGGAGTGTTTGCCTCTTGTGATGGAACCTGAATCCGGCTTCTATGCAGATCCAGTTGTTGTGTTGGACTTTCAGTCTCTTTATCCATCCATGATAATTGCTTACAACCTTTGCTTTTGCACATGCCTTGGAAAAATTGCAAATTCTGAAGTAAATACTCTTGGGGTTAGTTCATATGCACCAGATCCAAATGTTTTACTGGATTTGAAAGACCAACTGCTGCTTACTCCAAATGGTGTTATGTATGTGCCTTCAAAGGTAATTATCATTTCTACTGTGTAACTTGATTTTATTTCAGATTTTTTCCATCTTTTATTTAGGAAAATAAGGGGGAAATAGAGAGAGAAGAGAAATTGATGCCTGCATATCCAGTTATTCCCACTTTTGTTGTTCCATAGATACGCAAAGGAGTTCTGCCTCGCTTATTGGAGGAAATATTATCAACCAGAATAATGGTGAAACAAGCAATGAAGAATTTGACTCCCACACATCAAGTTCTTCAGAGGGTATCTTTGTTACTGATAATTTTCTTTCTTCGTATTTTACTCTTAAAGTAGTCAGAATAATTACCTTACTCGTATTCTTGGAATTCAAGCCGCTAATTATCTGATACATTGTCTTGCTTAGCTCAGATCATTTCTTATCCTTTTTCACCTTCCCCTCTCTGCAACAAATTTTCTTAACCCTCCTAGAAGTTCAATATTTTTGCTGAATTAATCACAATATTACCAGTCCTTAGTATGTATTATATTTTGTGTGTTTGGTTGTTTAACCATGCACGCAAGTTTAAACTAAGGCTAAATCAAAATTAGTTGTATCTTGCAGTACCTTTTTCAATCATATGCACTATACTGGAACTAATGTGAAATAAAGTCCAGCAGGATAAATTAAAATTTGACATTCTTTGTTGTTATTTTGCCAATAATGTCCTTTATCTAGGCTCATTAATAAATGTGATAGGTTACTGTCTTTTATGTTTTTTTTCAGATATTCAATGCAAGACAGCTTGCTTTGAAACTGATAGCAAATGTAACATATGGTTATACTGCGGCTGGTTTTAGTGGTCGCATGCCTTGTGCTGAGCTTGCAGACAGTATTGTTCAATGTGGTCGTAGCACACTTGAAAAAGCTATTTCCTATGTAAATGCACATGAAAAATGGAAGGCTAATGTTATATATGGTGACACTGACAGGTATGTTGTCAAACCTTTTTTTACTGCAGTAGGGTTTAAATGTAAGTCGAAAAGGTTTGTGATGCATGTTGTGTTACAATTGTTTATGATGAATAATTCTATAGTCGGTTCATAATCTTTGATCTCTTTTGTCGTGCATGGGGAAGATGATACTAGATTTTCTACTACCTCATGCATTTAGGGAAAGGTCAGACTAAGGGACTTAAATTTATTGCAGCATGTTTGTCCTCCTCAAGGGGCGCAGTGTTGAAGAATCATTCAAAATAGGGCGTGAGATTGCGACTGCAATAACTGCAATGAACCCATATCCAGTTACACTGAAAATGGAGAAAGTCTATCACCCATGTTTTCTCCTTACTAAGAAGCGTTATGTTGGCTATAGTTACGAGAGTGCTGACCAAGCCAAACCTATTTTTGATGCTAAAGGCATTGAGACAGTTCGCAGAGATACTTGTGGTGCTGTGTCCAAGACACTGGAACAGTCATTGAGACTCTTTTTCGAACATCAAGATATATTAAAGGTATCTAAATTCTCTTATTTCTATCTTTACTCGTCTAGGCTGACAACCCACTTGGAAATCCTTGGCCTTAAATAAATTATTTGATAAGTAGGTTTAGCGAGGAACTATCAAACAAGTAACTTGGCTTTAAGTGCCAGTCTGTTTATTGCGGAGCCAGAGCCTCTAAATATACCTGATAAGTTGTAATTTATATACACTGCTAAGAAGTTATGTCTCGCACTGTGAATGCCATGCCCATGATAGGTTGCCTTAAGACGCTGGCAATTCTTATATCATAGATGATGAAATTTATGTTTTTTGTTTTGTATAGGTTAGAGCATACTTGCATCGTCAATGGACAAGGATTTTGTCTGGTAGGGTTTCCCTTCAAGATTTTGTTTTTGCAAAAGAAGTTCGCTTAGGAACCTACTGTACAAAAATAAGTTCTCTTCCACCAGCAGCGATTGTGGCAACTAAAGCAATGAGAAAAGATCCCAGGGCAGAACCACGCTATGCAGAGCGAGTACCCTATGTTGTTATTCATGGGGAGCCTGGGGCTCGCCTGGTTGACATGGTGGTGGATCCATTGGAACTTTTAGCAATTAACTCCCCTTACAGATTAAATGATTTGTATTACATCAACAAACAGATAATCCCGGCATTGCAGAGAGTTTTTGGGCTCGTTGGTGCTGACTTGAATCGGTGGTTCTCAGAAATGCCACGCCCAGCTAGGGACGCTTTCGGTAAATGCGGCGTACATGCTCTAAATCCCCAGCGTACGAGAATAGATTACTATTATCTTTCAAAACACTGTATAGTCTGTGGTGAGTTGGTCCAATCATCAGCCCATCTGTGCAGTAAATGTTCACAAAACGAAACTGCAGCAGCAGCAGCTATAACTTGGAGGACTTCAAAATTAGAGAGAGAAATGCAACACCTTGCTGCTGTGAGTAATGTGCCCCCTTTTAGTCATATCATTTGCCTAATTTCAGTTTCAGTTAAATTTCTGATATTGAACTTGTGATAATGTTGATGCTTGCGTTGCTTTACCTTGGTTATTGATCCTCTGGCAGATATGTCGACACTGTGGAGGAGGGGATTGGGTTGTGGAGAGTGGGGTAAAATGCAATTCACTTGCGTGCTCGGTTTTCTACGAGAGGCGTAAAGTTCAGAAGGAACTTCAAGGTCTGTCTGCCGTTGCCACTGATAAAGGTTTCTATCCCAAGTGTGTGGTGGAGTGGTTTTAAGCTGGGTTCTTCATGTTTGAACTGAATAAGGTCAGGATTCTCTAAAATGTTTTCTTTTAGAAAGAAAAACAAGTTTCTCACTTGCCTGTTCTAATCTAAAGTATGTACATTATCTTCATGAAAGTATACTAAACAATTAAAATGTGCCGATAATAATATCTAATGAGGCTTTAATCCTCTAATAAAAATACATGTTTGATGTTCCTTCTCTTTTTCTGCCTGGGGACATTGGTAAGTTGATGGTTAAATACTTAATTTTGGGCCAAGTAATGTAAGCCCAATAACCAATAATCTTTTGAATGTTGGGCCTAATAAACACACTAAAGAAAGGTATCGCACCCTGGCCTTGACAATTGATTTTAAGCCTTCATCTCTATGTTGCACGGATACGGGATAGGGATTACAATTTTTCTTGGATCTGACAGTTTCTGACCCGATCCGTTAGGGACGAATTTTTTATTTTAAAATTTGAGGAATTGGGGATTGAAGTCTAATTTTTGAGGTTTTAGAGACCAAGGTGTAAAGTTTTGAAAAGAGGAGGAGCTTTCAACCCCTCTCCATCGCCGGCCGGTCGTTCGTGTCTGACACTCCCACCACCATCAGCTCTGGCTCGTTGAGATAAGTTAGACCATGGTTGCCCCGTTGCTGTAGTCGCCACAGTTCATCAGAGTGAGAGAAAAGAAGAAACGGCCTAGCTTGAACTCTTGCGTTGTGGAATTTACTTGAATATAAGTTTTGTTGAAAGGTGGATAGTATAAAATACTTACTGGATTGCGTATAAATAATGGAAATGTCGTTAATGTTGCTGATTTTGTGGCTGTTTTAGTTTCCCTGACTTGGTTGTCTGAGTTTGATCAGGCTGTTTTTGGGAAGTGATAGAAAAATACAAAATCACCTTCTCACGGTCTCACCTAGTAAAGGAGCCACTAAGGAACACCCTTCTTCCCCCATAACGCCAGACAAAGCGGCCCTGAAACTCCACTATTCTCATGGCCGGTTTCTGGACCAGAGCCGAGCATTTCCTCACAAGTTTCAAACTACGAAACCAACCAACCAACCAGATTTCAACAAATGTCCTACTTTTTTTTTCTTCTCTTTTTTAACCACAAAACAGTAAATTTTCAAGCAATTGAAGAAACTTACTACGTTTTTTTTTTTGATCAAGAAGAAACTTACTACGTTTCAACTGAGCTTTCCGAGACTGATAATTTAAAATCACATAAATTTTCCAATAGGGATCCTCTACAACGAAAAGCAGAGGACCCCTTGATGGTTATACATTAAAAGCCACGAAATCAAAACCATACCCAACAATGTAAGATCACTTTTTTTTCTCTAATTATAACATAAAACCCTGAATTCTCCAAATGGGAAGCGTCTAAAAGTTAACCTAGCTTCAATAATCCTACCAAAACCAAATTTAAACCTCCTGAAATCAACAAATTCAATCCCAAAGTCAACAGATATAAACATTACCAACAGACCCCAAAATCCCACCCGAACAAAGATTTTTGAGGTCTGATCTGCCCACATAAGCAAGAAGTTGACCCTGAATCGATCCCAATAAACCCTAAAGGAAAAATCTCACAAATATTGTAGTGGGATTCCCCCCCCCCCCCCCCCCCCAATTATTGAAATATGTGGGAAAAGCAGAGATTAGAAAGAAGTTGTCATTTATGGGAAAAGCAGAGATTAGAAAGATTTATATTTGTTTATTTTATTGAATTTGTCACTTGTACATTTTTTATCACCGACTTTTAAATTCGACTTTTATGGTCACTTATGTTTTCAATATGTAAATTTATAGTCATTGGGACATTTGTTGCCGTTAAACGTTAACGGGAGGCTGATCTGACACAATAAAAAATGATAAATTATCTAAATAGTTCTTTAACTATTATTTCACTCTTATTTTGACCACTGAAATAAAAATAATTTATATAATTACACATTTAATCCTTCATATTTACAATTTTTTATTTCTTCTTTCCTCCACCATTTTTCATGTTCTTCTTCATCTACCTCAATCCCTAATTTTCTATTATATCAATTCCCAATTTACATCATTCTAATAGTTTACCCTTAATTTTATTCAATAATGAAGGGTATTCATTTATTTCAAATCAACGGAGAAATCATGATCCAATCGATTAAGACCATTATCCCTTTAAGTACCGAAATAAAGAATATTACCCATTGATAGTTGGCTTAAATATTTGGGTTTAAACATCCCCTAGTGAAGGATAATGGTCACTCTAATTGAGAAAATGACCCTCTTGATATATTTTAATAATCATAACTTTTAAAAGAAGACAATTTATTAATAAATGACTATGCGGAGTACATTTTTTCCTTTTCATTGAAGTTAAATACATGGATTAATAAATATTTACTTTATTAATAAATATAATTTTATAATATGTTTTCATAATTTTGAAAATTTTAATGAAATGTTAAATATTTTTTTATGATGTTTGTGTCATTTTTTCAATTAAACCCTTACCCTTACTTTAAATTTAATTTTTTAAAAAAAATTATGTGCACTTTCTAATTAAACATTTAAAATATTTTTTTATATTTTAATTTGTAATTGTAATATTATTGTAAGTAAAGACAATGGAATTTGAAGTTTGAATATGAATTAATTTTGCATTTAGATTTCATAAGTGTTTAAAAATTTCCTATAAAAACTCACACAAAAAATGTTTTGAGAGATTAGTTTGCTCTGGTTTAAAATTGGGAGGGACCTAAAGATTGTTTAAACCAAAATATTTATGCCAACTATCAACAGCTTTAGTGTTTTGGATCAAAATATTAACTTTTTAGACACATAGGGACTAAAATATTTTTTTTGCAATAGAGGGACTAAAATAAACTTTTAGGTATAGTACAAGGAATATTTTAGTCCTTTTATAGTAGAGGGACTAAATTGAACTTCTAGGTATAGTAGAGGGACTAAAATGAACTTTTAGGTATAGTAGAGGGACTAACATGAACTTCTAGGTATAGTAGAGGGACTTCTACTATACTTTAACCAATTTTACTTACAATATTAGATACTTTACAAATTTAGTTTTTTAATAAACACTATTAAAAAGGATAATTTTTCTATACACAAGCGCTTGTGGAAACTTTTTTACACAAGCGCCTTAATTTTAGGGGTTAGAGACTTCATTTAGGGTTTAAAATTTAGGGGTATAAGTGTAGTAGTTTTGAATTTAGAGATTGTTGATAGAATTTTGGGTTTAGGGTTAAAATTTAGGGTTTATAGGTTAAAACCTAAATCCCCACCCATATTACCCTAAAACTAAACCTTAACCCTAAACCCTAAATTCTAACCCTAAACCCTAAATTCTAAACATGAACCCTAAATTCTAAACCTTTACACTAAAACCCCTAAACTCTAAACCCTAAACACTAACCCTAAACCCTATAATTGAGGCGCTTGTGGAAATAAAAACTTTCCACCGCCTGTGTATAGGATATTAATCCTATTAAAAAACGTATATATATCATTTTTAAACAAAATTTAAATGGCACTAACATAATTTATAACCTAAACTTTACAAAACTTAAAAAAAATTAAATTATTTTTTACTATATTCGCTGTGTACACACGATGAGTTCCATGTTTTACTGAAAAACCCTAAACAGACGACGTTAACTCACATAAAACTCGTCGTGCATGCAAGGCGAGTTCGAATTAAGATTAGGTTAATTACTTGATTAAACTTTTTAACAGAAATTTGAAAAAAAATATTAGAGTTTGCCATGCTTGTGCGGCAAGTTTCAATAAAAAATACTCCCTCCGTCCTATAAAAAATGTCCCTTATTAACTTTTTGAAAGTCAAAATTTGAAAACTTTGACTATTATTATATTGAATATTTTAAATAATTAATTTTTATAAAATATATATTTGAAAACTACTCGATTAGATATTTTTAAAACACATTTTTTCATATTTTTATCAATGATACATTTTAAATAATTATGAGTCAAAGTTTAAAAAAATTGATCCAAAAAAAATCAATAAAAGACAAAAATTGTGGGACGGAGGGAGTAATATTTTTTGAAACTCGCCGTGTATGTACGGCGAGTTTACTATGATGCTACTAGTTTAGAAAATATAGAATTTTGGGTGATAGTTTGATAAATTTAAGATGTAGGGGGGCTAATATGGTGTTTCAGCCCATTAATTTCATGATTAGTTGATTTCAAGATTGCCTTGGTTAAAGTGAGGTATTAATATGGGGATAGGTTTGTAGGAAAAAAGAGGCTAGTGAATAATGAATATGAATATGAATGTGTGCCAGATGTAAAAGGGCACGTAGGGTTCCGACAATAATATAAATGAGATGGGTGGCATGGTCGACGTAACCGCCTTTAAAGCTTCAGTTGTCTGGGAACTCAAAGTGGAGGACGTGGACGTGGTCGCTGCCATTGGTTTCAACAACCACCATTCAATTCATTTCCCTCACGCTACTTACCACTTCATCATTCTGCTTCTGCCCTTCCCTCGGTTGAACGGTTGGTTTCCTCTCTCCCTCTTTTAACCACCGCCCCAAACACCTCCGCCTTTGCTTCAATTCTTCTTCTTCTTCTTCTTCCACTGCCGCCGCCGCTGCCGCCGCCGCCGCTGCTGTATTTCTCATTTGGTAAGCTCTTCCTTTTCCCTTTTAATCATCTTTTGCATTAGTTCCCTCAAGTTTTGTAGATTATGCAAATCTGCAGTGCTAAACCATGTAAGAAACTACTTATTGAATCCGAGTCTTTATAGTTTACACTCTTTTGGTTTCCCTAGGAGCAGGGACAGGACAAGGATTCAAGTTCGAGAGGACCAAAATATAACTTTTTTTGAAAGTGGGGGTAATTTTTAAATTCCCATAAAATCTCCAAATTTAATATGTCTTAAAATTAAAAAAATAGGGTTGTGGGCGTGGCTACTGGCCACAGCCACTCCTACTATAGCTATAGTTCAGTCACTCCTGGGAGTTTCGTCTAAATATGATTTTGGATTTTGGTTCCTCGACTATAAAATTTAGATTTTAGTTCTAGTTCTAGTATTTTGCATTTTTTTAGTTTTTTATTTTTATAATATTAATAGTTTGTCCAAATAACAAACAAATTCAATTGTTTCGATGAAATATTCTGACTCGTCAGATTTCTTCTTCCTTGGTTGAAACAGATGTTCTTTAATAACAATATCAACTATTTAGACTAATATGTTAATATGATATTATAAAAGTAATGAAATTAAATTATACTAATTTAGAGTATATGAATTAGGTTTTAAAATCGAGTATGGTAAAGTGGTGAAAAATTATAATTTAATTTATCAGGTAAAACGATTTTGATTTCACGGGTAAAGGAAATTTTGATAAGTTTTTATACTCATTATATGGAATTTTTAAATTTTTAAAATAAAATGTTAATACTCATTATATGGAATTTGAACACCATGACTAAAGTTTTTATACTCAAGTCACTTCATTTATAATTATTTGATAAATTAAATTTTACAATGAAATTGTTTACATATATCTTCTTTTTTTAAATATATTTATCTATACTAATAATTAGAATCTTTAGTATAATGAATAATTTTATAAGATTCTTTTTGATATCATACTTTTATGGATCTTCAAATAAAATTGAACGTATAATCAATTTTTTTATACACAAGTCTTTTACCGTTTCAATAATAATTATTCGATAATTTCATTTTTATAATTAAAATTGTCTATAATTTTGTAAGCGTATATTTTTATTATTATTTGGTGATACTATAATATATATATATAAGTATATAGGAATAATCTAATTTTATTTATAAATAGCTATCTTAAGAAATTAATAATTTCTTAGGTTGATATTTAGATTAATTTTATTTTTTAAAAATTATTTTACAAATTAAATGTTTCATTTAAAAACAAGTGTTGTTAAAGTCTAAAAAATTAATATTATATGAACTCAAAGAGAGATAAAAAAATTCTGCTCCTTTTCGGTAGTTCAATATTAAAAAATTAAATTTTAAGTCTTAACTTTAAATTCTAAACCCTACATCATATACCATAAAAATACACCTATCCTAAATTTTCTAAACCCTAACCACAAACCCTAGCCTTAGACTCTAAACCCTAAACCTAATTTTTAGTATGAAGGCATAAATAGGAGCACCAAAAAGGAACGAGAGATTTCTATTTCTCAAAGAGTGGTATTAATAGAAAAGAGAAGATCGTGATGTACTATTTTCTTCTATTTAGGGTATAGAGACTTTTTTAACGAGACACATATTGATATTTGTATAATTTTCTCAGAGAATAAAATCATACTTGATTAAAAAAAATATCTTAATCTTTCTGAGAAACATGAGTTTGAATAGTTTCATCTGTACATGAATTTATTAAAATAAAATAAATGCTATTATGGAATCGAATACTAAAAAATAGTAGTATAATTGTTTTGTTTAATGGTAGGGTGAGACTCATGACGGGTGTTGGATATTATGCCCACAGCTCATCGTGTTGAAGTAAATGTGACATCTTATAAAAAGAAAAAGAAAAAGAAAAAGAAAAAGGAAAAAAGAAAAAAAGAAAAGAAAGTAAATGTCAGATTTAGTAAGGACAGAGGGTGAGAGTCATGGGTGTTGGATATTATGCCCACAGCCACAGCCCATGTTGTTGAAATAAATGTCACATTTAGTACGGACAGAGACGTTTTTTTGACACACCTAAAAGTGGAGTGTCAAAATTGAATTATCATTATTTTAATATATTTATAAATTTTAAACTATTAATAATTTTATTATTTTTTGTTTAAAAATAATTATTTGAATTTAGCATATTAATAAAGTTATAATATTCATACTAAAGTGGTATCATACTTTGATATGAGTTTGAACCTCCCTCTCCGTTAGATGTTCTTCGTTGGTTCTCACCGTCTCACTGAGTTGTGTCAAAAAATTCTTCAATATATAAAATTAAACTCAATTTTAAAGATGTATTTTTATTTAATTCACTAACCGTATATAAAATTATACGTTCATAATATGAAGTATACAAATTTGGATATTTAATCGAATTAATGAAAAGAAGAAGACAAACTTTTTTGTATTATCCATCAATTTCACTCATTCAGTGGTGACAAATGAGTGTAAAATTAATTGAGTCTTACATAGTATACTAAATTTCTCAGGAAAAGTTAGGTGCCTAATTGCAGCATTAAAAATGTGAAGTATCTAATTGCAAAAAAATGGGTACTACATTGAACAGTAATAACAAAGTTAGGTGTCAAAAGTATATTGATTCCTTTAACATTGAAAGCAGGTTGAAAAGGAGAGGCATTTGGGGTGAGTAAAGTGGTAGTGTAACCAAGAATGGAAGGAGATCTGAACCAGAAGCTGCTAACAGAAGGTGAGGAAGATGTTAAGTTTAGACAGAAACTATGGATGGAGTTAAAGAAGATGTGGCTTGTTGCTGGGCCTGCAATTTTCACCAGGTTTTCAACCTTTGGTGTCACTATAATCAGCCAAGCTTTTATTGGTCACATTGGTCCTACCGAGCTTGCTGCCTATTCACTTTCTTTAACTGTCCTTTTGAGGTTCGGCAATGGCGTTCTGGTATGTTCGAAACTTGCAACCAATGAAATAAACTTGTTTATGAAACCCTTGGACTAGTGTTAAATGTTTGAAACTTTTGTTTATGCAGCTTGGTATGGCCAGTGCATTGGAAACACTTTGTGGTCAAGCATATGGAGCAAAACAATACCATATGCTTGGGATATACCTTCAAAGATCATGGATAGTTTTGTTCGTAACTGGCTTATGTCTTCTTCCGTTATACATCTTCGCTACCCCGCTTCTATTAGCTTTAGGCCAGGATGAAGAGATATCAGCAGTGGCTGGATATATCAGTCGTTTTTTCATCTTCGTGGTGCTTTCGTTCATCATATCATTTACTTGCCAAATGTTCCTGCAAGCACAGAGCAAGAATATGATTATTGCATACTTAGCAGCATTCTCTATTGGAATCCACATCTTTCTTTCATGGCTTTTGATTGTGAAACTCAAGTACGGCCTCGCCGGGGCTATGGTATCCACGGTTTTGGCCTATTGGATACCAAATATAGGTCAACTCTTGTTTGTTACATGTGGAGGCTGTAAAGATACATGGAAGGGTTTCACAATGTTAGCTTTCAAGGATCTATTGCCCGTTGTAAAGCTGTCTTTGTCATCTGGTGCTATGCTTTGGTAAGGTTTCTGTCAGCTTAAAAGAACTGCTCTTGATGGATTAATATGAACTAAAAATATGAAAAATTAAGTTTCGAGAATTTGGCTATGTTGTTCAGACAATAGTGTTACAGAAGGTACTCAAGTTGAGAATGTTGTCCTTTTCAGTCTTGAGCTCTGGTACAACACAATCTTGGTTCTTCTAACCGGAAACATGCAAAATGCCGAGATTGCAATCGATGCTCTTGCCATTTGGTAAGTATTTTGGAAAATATATTTCCAATCAGCTTAAACAGTTTCAATTTGTGTTCTTTTTTTGTTTTTTGTTTCGCTACTAATACGCGTATGTACTTGTTTACAGTCTCAACATTAATGGATGGGAGATGATGATATCACTTGGTTTCTTAGCTGCTGCAAGGTACTATTATCTGCTTAAAGCTTGAACCAGAGCATGGATTAGTGTATATTCTGTTTGGTAGGAGTTAAAATATTGTTTTTTTTTTCCTGGAAATTTAACAGTGTTAGGGTGTCAAATGAGCTTGGAAGAGGAAGCTCCAAAGGTGCCAAGTTCTCGATTGTGACCACGACCCTTACATCGCTTTGCATCGGATCTGTGCTATTTGTGATATTCTTATTCCTTAGAGAACGTTTAGCATACATATTCACCGAAAGCAAAGAAGTGGCCAGTGCAGTTGCAGATTTAAGTCCATTGTTGGCTTGCTCCATACTTCTCAACAGTGTTCAACCTGTCCTCTCTGGTAACCTCTTCATTACCTTAATAATAGATTACATGCAACTGAATCTGTTATTCGAGTGTGAGTATCGGGTACGAGTCGGATACTTAAGGAAAATGAAGAATCAGAACATGCATTAAGTAGAATATGTTGGTTTGCACATTGTGAACATATGTTTTCAACAGGAGTTGCTGTGGGTGCTGGTTGGCAAAGCATTGTAGCATGGGTTAACATAGCTTCGTACTATTTAATCGGCATTCCGATCGGTGTTGTGCTCGGATACATAGTCGGCATGGGAGTCAAGGTGATTTTCTCACATATTTTGCATGCTAAGACTAGTAATTCGCATCAACAATTTCACATATGCTTGAATTATCTTTTTTCAGGGTGTTTGGGTTGGCATGTTGGTGGGAACAGCTGTTCAAACTCTTATTCTTGTTATTATCACCTGGAAGACTGACTGGGACAGACAGGTAAATGTTGAAGCTTTTGTTGTCTCAAAACTTTAAAAAAAATTCCAACATGCTTTGATATTATGTAACATTATCTGCAGGTTGTCTTGGCTCGGTCAAGAGTTAACAAGTGGTTTGTACCAGAATCCCGGGAAACAAACAGTAACCAAGAAAATGGTGCTTGAAGGGGCCAATCATCTTTTTCTTCTACTGGAATTTTTTGTTGTTGCTATTTAGATCCCTTTTAAATCTTTAATTTTTAAAACCCACCCTCTAGAATATTGTGAAAACGGCGTTCATTAAGATGAGACGCATTTCATAATTGAGTTCTTTAAAGCTATTTTTTTCTGGCTCTTAGTGGTCAATTAAGTAAAGTGCACCTGTGACAGGTAGTCGTTATGTGCTTTGTTCCAAGATAGAAGGAATACATGCTCCTTTTTTATCAAAATAATTGGCAGCTACTAATTAGGAGTTGATTATCATAAGATAAACCTAATGAAATGTGTTGAACCTCCTCCGTCTACCTCCGAAGACAGCATCATTGTTTTCGCGTCACGCTCCAAGCAGCACGGAGACACGTCATGCCACAAACACCACGGAGACACTTTTACACTTCCGGACCCATCAACCTCCAAAGACTCTTATGCTTGGCTGATGCGCCACGATAAGATCATCATCTAAATTAATTGAACTCGTAGTTTGTTAGCCGAGCTAGCACCTGCCAGCTCATCAGTAGCCGTCACTAGGCCTGACACGATCTCATCATGCATCATTCCAACTCCAAAAGATTACAAATACTTTCCAAACCAAAGACAAAGGGATGATCCTCCGACAGATTCCACAATTCTCAACAAGGTTATCACGCCATCTCTCTTTTCACGTGACCCCGACTATTCATTCTACAATGTTCACGGCTCTCGACCCAAGTCAATTAGGGGGGAACGCCTGGCTCATCGACTAATCATGATCTTTTATGGCTTTCGATTCATCCCATAATGAGTAAATCACTAATCTCTGCCCTCAAACCCGCCTTTGACCACCATTTTCACTTCCTTATACGATGTCATCCAAAATCTACATCAACAAAACCCTAGTCACAGTTTTTTAAACCCCACGTAAAGACAAGTCTTATTAAGAATTAGTGCAGCCTTATTTTGTAAAAAGTCTAACTTTCTCGGAAGTCCTTCCACTTCTTCCCCTACTCAAAAACCCATATTTCCCTACCATTTGGGACCAATTCTTTTTCAATTGAGTCCAAACTTAACCCAACAAGCCCATATACACTTACCGAATGATCTATTCATGCATTTGAATTATTACAAATTGTGTGAAATGGCTTGATGACTACGGTATTGATTGATCTAAACGTCAATATTATTATCATGTGGCCTTATAAGCGCTAATTTATTATGAGACCTATGTGGTACAAATTGACTAATCAAGCACCCGATATTATATATAAGGGTGATAATGAGCCTGACCGGCTCGCGAGCTACTCGGGTTCGGTTCGAGTGAACTCGATTCAAGCTCAACTCGAAAAGCTCGTGAACAGGCTCGGAATTTACATATGCACTAAAATAAATTATGTGCTTGTATTTTCTTTCATTAGTTGGTTGTTGTTTGATTTTGTATTTTCTTTAATTATGTGTTTGTATTATAAAAATATTTATTGATTATTTAGATTAATCTAATTTTTGAAACTTTTCCCATTTTCGCTCATTGAATTACGTTTTAGTGTTGGTTATGAAAGGGATTTTTAAGGATTTTTTTTATAAAAAAACTATAGCAAAATTTTTCATTTTGAGCCAAGCCGAGCTTGACGAGCTTCGAGCCTGAGCCGAGCCCAATAGTATTATTTTCGAGCCAAACTCTAGCCTAAATTTCCGAGCTCGGCGAGCCTCGAGCCTGGCCAGGCTCAGCTCGGCTCGTTATCACCCCTAAATTATATATATATATATATATATATATATATATATATATATATATATATATATATATATATATATATATATATATATATATATATATATATATATATATATATATTTGGACCAAAAGAAAGAATAGGGGGCCAAATGACAAAATATGCAAACGTTGGGGGCATCTTTTATCATTTTGCCCATATATATGTATGACTTATGTGATGTGAATTAACTGAAGAGCCCATCTTTTATCATTTTGCCCATATATATGTATGACTTATGTGATGTGAATTAACTGAAGAGCCCTCAATTTTTTATATAGTGGCTTCAGACGATAAACAATATAATGGTGGCCTATGTGACAATACATTACATAATAATGACCATGTGTGACAATTACACCTCATAGGTAGCATGTGCACGATATACCATATGGGGCTTCAATAGCGTGGGAATCATTTAGATATATTCGATGAATAACAAAATGTGACAAACACATCGATAATGTAACATACTTCAAAAAGAGTACATGAAAACACTGTCAATAATGTAATGCTAGAGTGCTACGTTAAGATGTATATCTTGAACTGCTTCCTCATAATCATGACTGACATGCTTAGCTTTATCTATTTTAAGTGGTATAATGGAATAATTGTACACCACTGAACTCCATAAAGCTTAGTGTTCAACATTGTTCTTTAATCTTTTGTGCATAGATTGATAGGTTATTGTTGTTCAAATCAGAGAGACAACATTCACTAAGAGTTTTCTGCACAACTATTATCAAAGTCCATTAACTTACATCTTTTTTGACATGTGTACTCGTGGAATTTTTATTATGTAAACTCTAATGATCATTATCATTTTATGTATACATTGTTTAAATATTGAAGATTTAGTTTTGTAATCTATTAATAACTTGATTTGTTACGATTTTATCTCTGACTTTGAAATATTTATGAAAAAAACGAACGATTTTATTCATATGGGACGCTTTGGTGACCCAATATGTATTACAACACCACTCTTAAGAGTGCATGAAAAATGCAACCATTGCCTATAAGGCTATAATTAACAGCTTAGAGTTATGGCATAATGTCATTCTTGTGCTGCTGGCTGATACAAGAAAAATGCAACCATTGCCGTTGATGCTTTCTCCATCTGGTAAGTTTTCTAACAGGCAGGCAGTGAAACGAATCTGAATCGAAGAAGTTAAAACTGTTGTCAACAATCTCTACAGCAAGCGGTTAAAACTCTCAGTTAACATCCTTCTAATCCCCTAAGTTGTAGGTTCAAAACCCATCAGAGCAAATTCTCAAACACCACCTAAGTCCATGGCACAAGTGCATCAATGGTAATGTGCTAAACAAACAATTTTCCCAAAAATTTCTAATAGCTCCTCCGTTTTTAATACTTGTATTTTTCAGAGTTAGAGTGGGCAATGAATTGGGGAGAAGGAATGCAAAGGCAGTGAGATTTTCCATATAAAAAAACTATAACAGAGACATCAACAATATTGGGAACAAACATTGTTTTGCTATTTGGTCATCAACTTTCATATGTGTTCACCACCGATGTTGAAGTTGGAAAGGCTGTTTCAAGCCATTCAAGGTTCCTTGCCTTGTCAGGGTTCAGCCAATCCTAACTGGTAAGCTTCTGGGGCTCGGTTAGAGTTTAGTTAACTGCTGCCTACACATACCAGTCTTAAGTCAGTCGCCTATGCACAGCTTTTATGTTAAAACTATTTAATAAATTAGCATAAATGTTTTATTTTATTATTCTTCAGACATATCACCATCTTTTATTGAATTCTTGCATACCACCCTAGAAATGCAACATTGATCATTATTTCTCAAATCCATAGATTTCTTAGATGCCTATTTAGTAGTGATTTCTAGACTTTTTCACTATATATTTTATTGAATCTTTAAGTATTTTTCTCTAATGTATACATTTCGTTCTTGTTATTTACATAGCAAATGAATTCTGAAATATTTCGAAACGGAAGAATCTATCTATTTGGGTTCAACGGTTAGTTACCTTCGCTGCTTCTCAGCATGTTAAAAGCCGGTAAATCTTCCACACGGGAGACACCCTCGAGTTCGAGTTCACGCTTCAACTGTTTTCTTGTTGATTTCAGAACATCCTGGAGAAAAAAGGTGAAAAACATTGATATAGATACAAAGCTCAAGAAACATAGAAAATGTTGATATAAAGATAAAGCTCCAGAAGCACTGGATAGGATCATTCGCCGGACTAATTTACGTTGAAATCCAAGTATGAAGCTCGTTTCATGAGCCATTGTGCATCCATCATCTGAAACGCCACACAAAAAAGATTGTCGAATGCTGTTTCGTCTTCACCGAGTAGTTGCAAAAAACGGATTCCAGCCAGAGATGATGGCTTTCCTACAGACATAACATCATTAGTGTTAGTTTTCAAAGAGTCAAAAAGCAGATAATTTAAGTACTTAACTTTATCCTGCATAAGATTGAAACATCTTGTTTTTTTTTTTCCTTTCAGTCAGTAAATATTTAAGTTCTTCATGTGGCGGGCTATCCGACCAAACCCGAAGCATGCCTTGCTTAGACCCAGGCCAACCTATGGTTACCTCTACTGAAAATTGTTGATATTGTTTTTGCAAGTAATACCAGTATCATACATACATTGCACTACAATGGGCAAACACCATTCAATACCTAACTAGTTCTGAAAATCCATTACCCGATCGCAGATTTAACATCTGTACCAACATAAAGGAAATATTGATGCCAGCTACAGCAAATGGATATTCCCAATCAGCCCTGTTTCCATCTTTTTTGTTCAACAAACTCTGGAAAGATTCCTGTTAAAAGGAAAGACCAAATTCGGAGTATGACCAACCATGGCTGCAATCCATGCTAATGAACAAAATAAATGTTTGAATCATATTAATAAAATAAGATACACAATAAATGCTTCACTACAAAAGGTTGATTGGCTCCCAATGCTCCATATGGTGGATCATGAATCAATAAAATGTAATCTGTGTAAGGAAAAGGTTACAAACCGGATAGGTCTTGGCAAAAAAGATGAGATTCTCCAATGTTATGAATCCTCCACCCCTTCAAATAGTGTTGCAATAACATAAATAAGCATCAAAGAGGAATACAGAACCCGACCAAGACAATCTGGCATACCGAAAATCTGTTGAAGGGTCCGTCCCTTGCCATCCCATGTCCTTCCAAAGCTCGGATTTAAGAGAAGGAAGCTCCCTGTTAGGGTAAGCCAAGCTCCATAACTGCCAAAGAGCATCCTGCTCGTCCAATGAACATAAATGACTACATAATCCGCCATAGTATAGTGAAGCATCATTTATTCAGGCATATGTTTGTATACAGGGGAAATACTGGAAAGGTGACTTAGCATTTTCGATTCAAGAAGAAAATGGCAGAACTGGCCCATTTTACATTACGCTCAATAAATTAACAAATAGACAGGCATACTGATTATAATGAAACGTACTTGATGCTCCGGCTGAGATCCATCAAAGGGGACCTGTAGTCGTTTCTGTAGCTTTTTCAGCCTTTCTTTCTACAACAACACAATATTCCAATCATCAAAAAACCAAAGATTACCAAAACAAAGTGAAACATAACGGTCAGTGACAACAAGGTCATTTGGCCTTTTAAAGGGAAACAACTGGATAATCCTAACCACATAAGACTTGTGCTATCGGCCTAGTGAACTCATTTACAAGAAAAGATTTGTTTGCTCATAAACTTCACTTATTTCTCCAATCACATTCTCGGAACCAACTTCAATCCTCCAACTTCCGATAAACATGAATAACTTTCTTTCTTTTAGATGTTTTCCTACATCCAGCATTTGTCAGGATCCTATAGTTTTACCGAGGCACATCCGCCTTCCACTCCAGTTCCTCTACAATACAGAACAAAGTAGTACTTTGGAAAACTGTAACATCTAAAAGTGAACTCTCAACCTGGCTTGAAATCTGGTTTAGATTTTCAATTCTCAAGACAACCAGATTATATTTAGTAGTTTCTCTTTCTGCCACAATGACACACTTATCAGTTTTCACATAACTAGAGCGAATATTTATGGAACTAGTGACATACGGAGTAGATGCTCATAACTGGCCATTTTGAGCAGCATGTTAACCCTCATCCCTCTCCTCCTTTCTATATCCTCGCTTAGAAAAGTCGATTCAAATAAAAAAATACATTGAAAAAGTTCAATGCTGATTGTACCTGTAAAGGACTAAGAGCAGGTGCAACATGTTTCTGGTTTTGTCCATTTTGGATGTTAAAATGTGCACGAAAAAGGTGTACAATAGATGTTCCAGATCCATGGACAATGTTAGCTGGAACAGCCAAGATTGAACTGTCAGTAACTGAACTACTATTAAATTCCCACCATTTACAAGAAAAAGCCAAATAGAGCAAAGAACTTAGCAACGAATGGGCCATACAACATTATGTTTGCAGTGGAAAGCCAAGTAATCATGAATGCAGGCAATTTTATGCACATCAAGTTGCCTATCCGAAGCGTATAAATTTAGAATATAATGAAAGAAAAGAGAAACTTCTATTCTATGTCTATAGTATCAAACTATAACCTTGTTGTATACGTTTAAAATGCCTTCGAATATACATTTAGTAAACATGCCACCAATTAGGAACTTTTCTGGTCCACATAGAGAACCTAACAATGGAAGAACCAGGATAAATTGCTTCTAGAACAGAATGATTCTCAGTTTTTATAAATTCTCTTTGGGGGTATAGGTTTCTCTTTTCTACGACAAACACAATTGTCCTCTATTCATATATCAATGCATGTGAAGTTGTAAAACCATGTGGTGCATAAACAATACCAATGACCAGAAGATATAGTAATGGAGTATTTGCATTTCTATTAACTACATTGATGGTGAGAGATCCCCCCCTCCCCCCGACAGTGCTTTTTATCAAGGGAATCTTCGTCACACGAACAGAAGATGTCGGGAGAGGTAGAAGCCCCGTGCTAATAGTTACGGCAGCAGTATAAGCATATTCGTATCTAGACTCTAGCAATCTCGATACCAATATATCAACACAGAGGCTAGCTTAGTGGTTTAACTTTTTCGAAGTAAGCAACCAACAACCGAAAGAAACAATTAAGTAAAAATATACTGAAGCTGCAATTGCAGGCATAATAAGCAACAAAACCCCATCTGTAACTAAGAAACCACACCTATCGAGTGTGTCCACTGCATAATCAAGTTAGAGAACAAAAACTCCCATTGAAGATCTGCCCTTCTTCGCTCTTCATCTGATATTTCCTTTGACCTATGCCCCTATATAAAACATCAAAGAAAGCATATTTAACATTTGAAATACCCCAAAAAAAACACTTGCAAAAAGGTACACTTGGCAAAATAAACGATGAAATCACCTCGGAATGTTTGTCATCGAAATCGTGAGGCTTCAATAAAGGTTCATTTAAATCAGTTAAACCTGACAGTTCTTGATTCTCATTGTCAGCATCCCCACTATGAAGCCTCCTTCTCAAGGAACCGAACCACATTACTGCTTCAAATTTACTTCCAATCCTTCTAAACTCTAAAAACATTTAACAAATAAAACAAAAAGGGGAAACTTTTATATAAAATCCTCAAACTGCTAGTATAATAGATTAAACATGCAAGCACCAGAATTTCAATTAGCACTGGAGAAAAAGGCCGGGCTACAAGTTTCTTATCAAAATTTCTATGCAAAACTGCTATAATAAAACAAGCAACCGGAAATTTTCTGATGAAGAAAAAAACATCCAATTAGCTACAAAATTCTAATTGAAATGTTCAAATCACGTATGAATTATTGTATAAACCTAATAAAAACAATTAAATACCAAAAACATTGAAAACCCCATTTTGAGTATATTTCTAGATCCCCACCACCCACTCCAAAACAAAGTAAACTAAAAAAACAAACCACATTGCATTGCAGCAGTAAAAAGAGAAAACTGACCCCTGAAGAGCGTTCCTGGGGAGATCGAATCTGGAGAAAGCGTTAATGTACATGAAGAGGAAACCGTGGAAGCTAAGTAAAGATTAGGTTGCAAATTAAGGAATTATTATTATTAAGAAGAAGAAGAAGAAGAAGAGAGCTGAGTGATTTTGAATCTCTAAAATTTCTCAACCTCCTCCTCTAATGTTATTGGAGTTCGTTTTGAAAAGAAAAAAGAGATCCCAAATCCAATTTCTCATCCTCCCCGCCTCCTCCACAAATCTGAAAACCAATTTGCCTGGGAAAAATAAAATATATAGGTTTGGAATGGATGCCATCTATTTGGATTAAATTAATGCGACCCCTTAATTACACATCAATTTAATTAAAAATATATTTTGAGATCCATTATTTGACTGAATGATCTCGTATTGTATTTTTTTATTTAATTACTTGTATTCAACTAGTTGGTGGACTAGTCCGAATCGAGTTTTGTAGAAATTCAATACGGGACGATTCTTCCAACTCAGTTTACTCTATTTATATTATCATTCGAATCCCTAATTATAGGTGGTATTGATTGTTTTTAATTATTCGTCTTTGAATTTCAAGAATCCTAGTGATTCTTTTCGTCCAAGTCTTCTCAATCAAGGACGTTTCTTAGCATTCAAGAAACTCAGCAAATATTGTTCCTTGTTAGCCGATGATGAGAGAATAAATAAAAGTATCCATTTCCCCCCTGATTCGCTAAATATTAAGTTCAATTCTTATGATGCATGTTTATTTCTATAGTCAGTTTTCTCGAGGACAACAAAAAATGTGAGTGTGGAGGTGTGATGAGCAAACACAAGTTGCATTTGCGGGTGTTTAGAATTCGTACCGTGATTCTTAAGGTTCTTGTTTCTCATTCGTTTTTGTTGGTGACTACATATTGTTTAATTCATTTTTTTGCTGTTTTTTATGTTAATTTTAACGGATCATCGTTTTTGATAATAGGCATAAAAGGTGATTGCCGATTTTAAGAATTCCATCTAGTTCTTGTTTTGACATCTCCCCCAAGGACTATTGATCGTAGAAATTTTATTTAGTGTAAAGAGTGTTTAAACTGACATGCGCAACACTTTTTTTTCTCTTTTTAGATTTACTGTTTTTGTTATTTTTTTGATGATGTTTTAAAAACTCTAATAGATTATATTATTGTTTTAATTACTTTTATTTCTTAATAAAGATGTTTGAGCGATGTGTCAATAAAATATTAACTTTTAACTCTTAATTTGCTCATTTTTGAACTTGAAATCATATAGCTTTATTAATAAAAATACAAATTTTTATTTCTTAATTTGCTCATGTTAAACTTAGTTTTTAAGTAGTTTGTGCATCATTTTGAATTATAAGTAGTGAAATTGTACTTTATAGCCTTAGATTGCATTTTAGTGTTTTTCTTGTTTTTAGTACTTTTATACTTTGTACTTGTTTGGTAAATATAAATTTGAGTTAAAATTAGAGGTTTGACCGGTCAAATTTGTTAATTTAGATATTTGGTAAAGAGCGGATTGAGATAGTAGATTGGGGTGAAACCTCTAATTTTGAAAAAGCTACTAATAGGAGTTTTTTGAAATCAGAGGTTTTGACATAAGAGATATAAATATATTTAACCTAAATTTAAACATTTCTATTTTAATTCTTCAACCTCATGTATTTATATTGTGACATTAGTAAACTAATACTTTTTCTTTTTTTTCTTTTTATTCTCACATATTTATATTTAAATTTAATTAATTAATTAAATTGTATTAAAAATAATTATATAAATAATAAATTAATATATAGATCATTCAAATATGCTTAGTAATGTTATATTAAAAATTATTTTTATAATCTAATTAATATTAACAGATACAAAATATCGATAACTAATAAACTATTCAAATAAGTGAATATAATCATATCCTTATATGTCATTTTGCTTGTTTAAATCATCAAACAACTATTAACTATTAATTAATTTTACCAAACACTTTTATACAACCAGCTAATACAATATGCTAGTTAAATCAACTAATGTAATTCGTTATCAGCTATCCGCTAATTGCCAAACATTGTCTTTATTTGAATGAGTCAAAATATTTTTTTTTAAATTCGACATATTTTGTATAATTTTATAGTAATTCATTTTTTTAAAATAACGTATTATGTTTTGTTTTTTAAAATATTATAAATATATATAAATTTTTACACATTAAAATTTCGTTTTAACTAATTTGACATTTTTTTATTGTTTTAGTTTGGATCATTTTATTTTTCATAAGGACATATTTTGGTTGTTTTCAATTTCTTGTTTCACGACTCAGTCTGTTATACGGGTGAGTCTGGGGTGCGGCAAGTCTAGGGTGATGTTAAAAAACGACAAGTTAAAAAACGACAAATTTCGAAACTTGTTCAAAAACCAAAAATATTAAACTTTTAGATAATATTTTAGGTTGATTTTTTAATAATTTTTATCAAGTTTCGATAGTCGCAAAACAACCTAAAATAATAGTTTTTAATCCCACTCTAAACATGATGTTAGAGTCGCCCATTATATAAATTGTATAGTTTTAACTTAATAACTCAAGTTTAACTCTGTATCCATTTTATATTCCAAAAAACTTTAAATTCATTTTTAAGAATTAAATGTAAACTCTTATAGATTGCAGGTCCAGCCCCAGGTGGACGTAAACGTATAATGACTTGGTCATATGAGTATGATTAGTTAGTTAGTGGTTAAAAGTTAAGGGTAGATTAGAAAATGTATAAAAGCTAAATCATTACACGTATAATACATTAAATAAATGTTATTTTTAATTAATAATTTGCGAAACATAACAAACAGACGTATTCTAGTTTTATTTATTTTATTCGTTTGACCTCTGTCCTGTGCTTGCCAGAATTTTCAAGTCTGCCAATTCATACCTTTATCTCAACATATTTCAGATAATAAGCACCATAAGCACCATATCTTTTTAAATTCAAACTCTACATATATTGAACGATTTAATAGGATGAAGTATTAGATCTTTTAAATAAGGTCGGAGTTTGAGTCTTAATGTTGTGAATGAAGCATGTTGGGTTGTCATGGTCGTTTTATAATGGAATCCTGTTGTACGGGATCCAATTTAGTCAGTCAATGAATTAGATATCGGTGGTTAGGGGTGCTCAACGAGTCGAATAGCTCGTGAGCTGCTCGAACTTGACTCGGTCAAAACTCGGTAAACGCTCGACTCGAACTCGACTCGAGACCTCAATGAGTTGAGTCGAGCAAAGTCTAACTCGACTCGATAAGTTTGCGAGCAACTCGTTAATTTTTTAAAATATTTGTGGATTGTTACTTTAGTTTTAATATGTTAGTTTGATGAATTTGTGGATTGTTACTTTAGTTTTAATATGCTAATTTAGTGTATTTGTGGATTATTAGTTTAGAATTTAGACTTTAAAAAGTACTTTATACACTCTTTTGATATTTTTTTGGTTAAATTTGTTAATTTATATTAGTATTGAGCCCCATATAGTATTGTTAAATTTTACTTTTAGTTAAAAATAAGGTAAATTTTTAGTGAGTTTAACAAGCAGTGAGTTGAGCAACAAATTTTTTAACGAGCACAATTTTAACGAGCTTAACGAGCAACGAGTCAAATCGAACAACAATTTTTTTAACGAGCACGAGTCGAGCACTGCTCAACTTGCGATCGACTCGCTCGATAAGCACCCCTATCAGTGGTTATACCAGAAGATTTGTACTAACAATCAGTTTGTCTAATGGAAGGAGACGTTAGGTCCTTTAAGCAAGGTCATAGTTTAAATTCTGATGTTGTGGACGAAAAAAATTAGGTTAGAAGGATCACTCTTATAATGAATCTCTTCAAAATCTAATCCGAATTATATGACTAATAAGTTGGATACCGGTAACTTAAGAAAAAATTTATTACATGAAACATTCTAATGATTAAACCTGGGATATTCACCTATACTCAAACTTTGTCCATGCAATTTACATAAAAGAAAAAAGAAAAATCTTGCTTCAACCAGACCAAAAGTGATACAAAACCAAGAACATGAAAACAAAAAGAAGAGTTCCAAATCCAAACCCATCGTCGAAGCCAGCCGAGCTGCTGTTTGTCTGGTAATGGTGAACAGAAACAATAGGTGAAGTGGGGTAAAACGTGGACAACAACTGCACAAGGATCAACAGCAAAAGAAGCACAAGCAGCAGCACCGCATAAAAACTCCCACTCTCCGAATCCCCAGCTTCAAACAACGGCATCACATACTCCATAACCGATAGCAAAGTAGGACCAAAGATGACCACCCCCAGCGCCCCCACCATCAAAGATGGCACCAACGGAGACGGCCCTTTGCTGCTCATCTCTCTGCTTGCTCGGAACGAAAAGATGGGGTTGATTTGTAGTGTGGAAGTAGGTGAGTGTTGTTGAAAACGGATGTGGAAATTTCAAGCAGTTTGATGATCCGATTCTTTGGTTTTTATGTGTTAGTTGAGACACTGGGGGATGTTGTTCGAGTTCATCCATTCGTCTGTCTCTTTGTATATTCAAGGGGACTAAATTAAGGGAAAGTGGGGATTTTTAATTCATTTCTTCACAGATTTAGTAACAATGGAGGTAGGAGTTAATTGGTAGAATATGTTGCGAAAATGACGTTCGTCACTGTGACATGAATCATCAATGTTTAGATACGATCTTTTATGTATTTGTTTTATTATGTTTATATAATTTATGGCTACGTATAGTAGTAAGATATGCGATCAATTACAGAATCGAAATTTAAATTTTGAATATAATATGATCTGAAGGATAACTACAAACTTAAAAAATGTCTCAATTAGGTATGAACCAACTTGCCTCAGTGGTTAAGAGAACGGTTGTTGTTTTTAGAGGTTACAGGTTCGAGCACCAGTGGTTGCATCAGGGTGATTCAGCATTCATTGTCAAATGGTTGAGAGTATATTTAGAATAGATACTACTTGTAATCATCTTAACTTTAAAAAAAAAATCTTAGTTAAGGGTGAACAAAATTTGATTCGACTCGAGAAAATTAAATTTTTATATGCCACATAAAAAAAATATGAAGATATATATATATATATAATGATTAGAGAAAGTCGTTTAAATTGGAATCAAACTGTACTATAACATTAAAAATTAATTATAATTAAATTTGTATAGGAACTCAAAAACCCTACTCAAACTGAAAAAAATTTTAAATAAAATTTGAGTTGTAAATATAACGCGTCAACTCGAATAACTTGAAATTTTTTTACTTGACTTGATCGAACACTCACCCCTAGTCTCAGTAGAAAAGAAGATGATGTTCATCTTAGGAGACTCGAGTTCAATCACTTTTGTTTGCAAGGTGTGCGCCTTATCAAATGGTTAGAAAGAATATAAACAAATATTATCTTGTAATCACTTTATGACTATTAAAAAATATAAAATAGAGAATATAAGAATATTATAAAAATAAAATTAAATGTATAAATCTATGGATAAATATTCTATACACAGGCAGTGGAAACTAAAAGTTTCCGCACCTTAGTTTTAGGGTATAAGGTTTAGGGGTTTAGGTGTAGGGGGTTAGAATTTAAGGATAGTTGTTTCAATTTAAAGTTTAAGGTTATAACTTAGGGTTTATAAGTTAAAACCTAAACCTTCGCCATATTACTCTAAAAACTAAACCCTAAATTATAACCCTAAACCTTAACCTTAAATTTTAGATTTTTGCTCTCATAGTGCGTGTGGTTTCCTTTGTTCTTTTTGCATGTTTCAGATGCTTTAGTACATTTGTTATCCACTCTACTGTTTTGCTTAGTAACCACAAAGCGGTTTAAGTTCAAAATAAATAAAATAATGCAAGAACAAATGAGACAAGGCGCCAAGGAACTAACATAAATCTTATATAAACACGCGACTGCTATTCACTCGTAAATTTTAGAATTTTTACATAAATTCTGGCAAAGACGGGACATGAGAGAAATGAAATAGTAGCATTACTCCATGCTATGATGCAACAGCATTTAATTACACAACACCAACAATAAACACCACTTATGTCTCTTAGCAATATCATCTTAAAAGGCCAATATCAAATTCACATCGAACCTTCAACAGGTTGAGACTGGTACGTACGTCGCCTTAACTGAGACTCCGTAGTTGGCTGCTGTAAAAAGATCTTTGTTGGATCATTAGGGTCAACATATCTGCAAAAACAGGGACAATAGCTTACTTATAAGTTATAAGCCACTTCAGAATTTCCTCACCCTTTAACCTGAAAGCACCCATGTCCGACACATTCGGACATACAAAGAAACTTAACAATATTAAGCATACCAGCGCCAGATAAAAACCCATGCCCGGCACCCAGATAACATATAGATTATGTTGTTACTAAATAGGTCACTTACGCATGTCGCATCATTTCATCAACAGGAGTTTGTGCTGCTTGTAAAGGATCCATGCGAGGCTGTGGTTCATGATTTACTTGTTGATTATATCGTCTAACGGAGGAAATCAAGTTCAAGAAAAGTGGAACAAAGGTTCCACAGCCACCTTCTTTGAACAGAATCTTGAATGAATGAGTGGAGTAGAGAGCCCTATGCTCACTTTCAGGAACCACCTAGAAATTTTTTAAAAGACCGACAAATTCAGGAACTACTAAAAGATCTGTGAGTGTTACAGGAAGAAAGCAATTTTCCGATCTACTTACAGGCTCCACTTGACCAGAAATGTTGTTGCAGTGGAATATTGGTTGGTTAAACTTTTCACCATGCACATAAAGCTGCAAAAACATAAATAAACATACTGAACCAATCTCAAAATGCAGGATAAACAATCAGGGTTACTCCGTCCAAACAATTGACAACATAGACAGGGACGGATTTACATAGGGGTGGGGAGGGGCAATTGCCACCCACCCCCGAAGATTTTTTTTCACCTTTGTCCCCTTATTTAAATTTCTTTAAAATTTGGTTTATTTATGAATTCCCCCCACTTTCAAACATTTATAGTTTGCCCCCCAACCCCAAATCCTAGCTCCGTCCCTGAACATAAACACAAGAGTAGTTGCAGGGGAAGCAAAGAATCTCAAAGGCCAGCAAAAAACTCCTATGCTATTTTATTCCGACTCTTCAGCTTTCTTAAACTACTATTATCCATCACATGTATGAAAATAAATATTTTGAATGATCCTCTAAAAATATTGAAAAACATCTAAAAAATGTCGTAGACATCCAATACTCACCCGAGTAAACATAGCTCATATGCTAAACTTTAAGAGTAAAATCATTGGAAAGTTGACACAAAAATTAACAAATTTGTGGTTTTAGAAAGCAAAATGCCAAAATCCAAGATCAAAATTACTCATGCTAAAAAATGATCATGGTTGACAATGACCTTTTCAGTTATTATTAAGCGCTAAAACTATGGGAAATTTAGAATCATCAACAAGCAAAAACAAGTCGTATTGTCGCGTCTGGGAAGAGGCGAGGACATTAATATCACAACAACCAAACACTAAAACCCTGAAAAATTAACCAAACACTAGACATCCGGATAATGTACACCAGACCCGACAACCAAACCCTAAAACCCTGACAAAATGATAGGAAAAGCAAAATCCCAGGCCAACAACAACAATAAACGCAAATATAAACATAAAACGGCAACAGAGGGACTAATTCAATCAGAGAGTTGGTTTTATCTTAATGATAAGACGCCTTAGGTTTGAGGCTCAACATTGGCCTCTCAACGATGAGATTAGAGAAACCCAAAGCAATATCAAGGCCCCTAACAAAGGGTCGAACGCTCAATTTGCATCCAAATGTTATGATTCAAAACACAGAAAGGAAGTAGAAATAATATACCAGCGGCATATCAAAAGCAAAGAAATTCCCAACAGGGCGACTCGCAACAAAGACAATCCGTATATTTGACAAATATATGGTGCCCCATGCTTTAACACGACCTCCCTGAGATCTGAAAAGGGCAAATAGGGAACACAGGAATGCATCATCTTCTCAGATAAAAGGAAACCCATAAAATAAAATAAAAAGAAGAAAAGGGTACCCAGGAATCTTATCGACCTCGAATTCAACGCCGTTTCTGACGAGAACAAACATCTCGTTGGTGAAAGGAACGGGCATGCCATTAGGGAAAAGCTGAGGGTTTAGGGCCATCTTTGCGATGGAAGAATTTACAGTTTTCGATATTTCTGGATTCGATTGGGTTTTGGAGTTTTGATGTATTTGTAAATTTGTGAAGTTTTTTTTTTTTTGGAACCCAGCGGCCTATATGGTATTTGGTATATAGATTTATATTTCTGACGTGTTGGACTCCTAAGTTTAGAAAATTCTACAACTTTATGCTAAAAAAAGAAAGAGAAAATGCTACAACTTTCTCGGCTTCTCCTGTTCTCCATATCTTATTGAAGCCGACGCGTTACGCCGCCGGTGAGAGACTGAGAGTTTTGTGGCTCGCTGGATTAAGGAACTAGTTGATAAGGTTGAAAAAAAAAACGTGACTCGAAAAAAAATATCTTCTAGCTCAATTCAACTGAAAATTTTAACTTCATTTGTAATTTTATAAAAGCCTTGAAAATATTTTAAATAAAATTTGAGTTATAAAATGAAAATGTAAAAAACTTGACTAATTTGAAATTTTAGTAATTAATAGATATGTTTTAAGTTTGACTTGAGTCTCTTAGTGTTCAATATATATATTACATATGAAAAAAGTGAAAAAAATATATATATAATATATATGATTATAGAAAGACGTTTAAACTAGACTAATTAGTACTAATCGATACTATAGAAATTTCTCACTCCCAATGGATTGGAATATGATTTCAATGTTTAGCATGTAAAAAATTATTGATTTTTTTTAGTTTTAACCTTCCTTTAAAAGTTGCTTTCCCACCAAAATGAAATGTGGTTTATCACGTAGATGAAAGGTTTGTAAAATATAAACTTGTTTTGTTTTAATTTCTAAAAGGTTTAAGGAGCAATTACGTGTCGAAATTATACCATTTTTCAAATAAGTGCATAAAATATTTTTTAGGTCAAATATGTGTCTAACGTTTTTAATATTATTTAAATAGATGCTTGACGTAATTGTCTGTTAAAAAAATCACGTTAGCCATTAATCAAAAAAAAATCACGTTAGCCAATAAAAATATGACGTGTGGCATTATTAAACATTAATTTTTTAAAAAAAATAAATCAAAATTTTTAAAACATCTTAAAATAATCCCTAAACCCCACAATTCGGCCACTACCACCGGCGTTGGTCGCGTTTTCGGCGACAGACTGAAACGCCCTCCCTTCCCCGAACGACCCACACACCGTTCATTGTTCGTTATGCTGTCGTTTATCGCGAATTATTCGGATGAACAATTTTACGATTTCGGTGTTTCGCACAACGTCAGTCGATTTTCGGCGACGAGGTAATGAGATAAATAGTTGTGATGGTCCGGCGACGAATGTAGTAGGCAACGACATAGCAATCGGCGCCAAAATCAGGTCTAATCGAGATTTGGATTTTGGGTGTTATAGATTTTAAATATTGGGGCTATCTTGTGAAATAAAAAATATTTTGTTTTATTAATTTTTATTTATTTTTAAATATAATTTCAAAATTTTAAGAAGACGACACATGTCACTTAATGGTGAAAATCAACGGACGTTAATAGCGGGGATCTATTTGAGTAACGTTGAAAATGTTAAGCACTTATTTGACTTGAAAAAAATACTTTAAGCACTTATTTAATAAAAAAAAGTATAGTTTGGGTACTTATTTGCCGCTTAAGCCTTTCTAAAAGATAAAGCGTTTGTTTTAGTTTATTGTTATCATCTTCTAATTCTCTAACCTAATACTTCAGTTTCTAATGTCTGCAACTTCAATTCATTCTTTGAATAAATATATTTGTTTTTTATTATTATTTTAAAACATGGTTTTTGTAATTCGGACGAGTTATAAATGAATTCTTGGTTAAACAATGAAAATATTTTTATTCATATTCGAACTAACCCATAAATACAAAATTGAGAATTTATGTAAGCTCCAAAATATGAAATACAATATGCATACACAAATGACAAACTGTTGAATCTAACTTGAGTAATGAAATACAACATTTGTACCTCTCGTTAATGAAGAAGAAATGTGTGTTTCTTAAACAAGCCTTCTCATCCTCAACTATGCATGCTAGTAGGATTCATCACCAATCCTCACCTATGTTACTCGGATTCGGGTTAGAGCATCGGGATAAAAATATATTTCTAACACGAGTTTGTTGGAAGATCATATCCTGTAACCATGTTCGGACTCAGAACGACATAAATCCTTACCTAGGATCATGAGCCGTATGAAATCAAATACTGCTGCAGATGTCTTGCTCTTGTTTTGTTCTTCAACTTCCGAAAGGCGCATGACTCGATTTGTCGGATTCTTTCTCGGCTGACACTCATCAATTCACCAATTTCTTGCAAAGTTTTCATCCTTCCATCTTCCATTCCAAACCTCCATCTAACCACCTGTCTCTCTCTTGGACTCAAGCTTTCCAACAACTTCTCAATATCCTTCTTCATCAACTGTTTGATCAGGATATCTTCCGATGTATCTGCTTCAGGATCAGCAACTACTTCCTGGAAAGTATATTAGCATACTCCGATCAGATACCGAAATTGGAATCGAAGTTTTGTAATGCTCACAGGTTGAAAATGGAGAGAATAAGGACTTGAAGTAGGACAAACCGAAGGTTTGAGATTTTGATAGATCCCGATCTTCTGATCAAGAGATTGAGGAGCCTTTGGCGTCAGTAGAACAGCGGTGAGCTTCTTCATGGAGAGCCCTGATGCCTCTGCAACTTCTTTATTGTTAGGTTGTCGTCCATTTTCGCTGTACAACTGCTTTCTAGCTTCCTTCACTCTATATGTTGCCTCAACCATGTGAAACTGCAAAGCCGAGAAAGTCAGCAAAGGTAACCGATTTGATGCATTAATTTCAATAATAACTACATTTATCAAGAAATATTGATATTACAGTGTAATTCAGTGTCTGATTTATCTTTGAGACTTCCATGGCAATGCATTTAGGAGTGGAACGCTATAGAACTTACCGGCAAGCGAATTGTCCTTGACTGTTCAGAGAGAAACTTCCGTACAGCTTGCTTAATCCACCAATGAGCGTAAGTTGAGAACTTGAAACCTCTAGAAGCATCGAACTTCTCAGTGCCTCTAATAAGGCCTCGACATCCTTCCTGCGAGTGAACCAGCAAGAATAAGACACTAAAACATAAACTAAAGCCACTCTTTCTATCTTTTCATTTTTTCTTTAACGGTTCCCTTCTCACAGGAATATGGGCTGCCTGTAGGAGATTGCATACCTGAACAAGATCTTGGAAATTCATCCCTGTCCCCTGATAATTTTTTGCAATTGAAATAACAAGTCGTATGTTGCTTTTAATCATTTTTTCCTTGCAAAGTTTTCCATAATTTAAGCGCCTCCTCAGTGTCTTCTGATCAACTCCAGCAGCGGCAGCCCACTCTGCAAAGGTTGGCAATCCTCCGGATCGATCTGCAAGCTCCTCCTGGAGTCTTTCCAATTTCAATAGGTCCTGAAGTCGATAATACAAGGGATTATGTGATTACAAGATTGTTATCTCGCTAAGAGTCATAGTTTACCAAATGCTTGTCAAATTATCATACCTGTATTCCTTCTGATAATTCAAGTTCTTCATTAGCAGTGAGAAGCCTGGAAGCACCATTAGTCCCTCTCAAGTTACGCAATGGATCGGAAGAGACCACATGTCGCAAAGCACCATGCCTTTTTCCATTGGTAGAACTGGACTTCACAGAAGCAACATTGGCAGCAGCCTTCTCTGCTGCTCTTGTTCTTCTGGCTTTTCGATCAGGTTGGCGCTTTGACCTGACTGCTATACTTCTGGATAATTGTTCCTCAAGAAGTTCAAGTTCTTCAATTGTTGGTTCTAGTTCAACAGATTCTTTTGTGGAATTTCGCTCTGAATAATTTTCTTCAAGTTCACGGTCCTCTTTGAGGCCATCTCCAATAATTCCCCTCTCGGCTTCAGTAAACAGGGCCCACTTGGATGTGGAAGTATCAGTTGCGGATTTAATTTCTGTTTTAGAAGAACCATAGTTCTTAAACATCAAGGCAACATCCTTAGAAACCTCAACAGCTGCTCGTGCAAGAGCTACGGCTTCAGCAGCAGCTGCTGCAATTACAGCCTCATCACTTGTAAGATTTTCGGTTCCTAAAGTTGTTCCGAAACATGCCTGCAGATATACCAAAGATGGTGAAATTTTAACCGTATCCCATATATCATAACAAGCACCAAAGGTCCAAAGGTTTCTCATAAAATTTGACTCTAGCACAACGAGTTTATGTAACCAGATACTAAAGAATATAAATATGGCCCCAAATGATGCAATATAGCAAGCCAATAGCCCCGGAGAGTGATCTTCGGAACTGATAATATGGCCAAAACTCAGTTGCCCATAATTGGCTTGATTTTAACATATCACTAAGAAAACAGAATTGCTGATATAAAAACACACTCAAAAGGGTCTATAGCAAAACCCATGCACTTCTAACCAAAATGCAGTTCCTTGAAAATTTCGGGCTCATTGACTGGCATGAACTTCATAAGCAATAAACCATTCATAAGTTTATTGAGAGGCAAAGAACTAGACGACGTAAGAAACACATCTATATTTAGAAGTACAACAGCAAATACAGATTTTTTCACTGAAATACTCAATTCATATCCTAAAAGAACAAAACTAACCTCTGAGGGTGAACCAGATGCCTCTATATATATCTGTTCTCTATCTGCCACAACTGAACTCGGATGAGCTTCAAAAATTGGCAACCTTAGCTTCTCCACATCCAGCACTGCGGTTGTTGCTGTCAATGTTGATAGTGAAGTGGTAGATAAAAGACATTGTGCTTGGAAACATGTAGGTTCTTTATGTCTTGCTGCAGATTCAGCCAAGAAATCACAAGAAAAGAATTATAGTGTTACCAATTAGGATAATGAGCATACAAGAAACATTACGATCCAACGAGGCTTTAAATCTTTACATTTAGTAATCATTTGAAGGAATACAAAAACAAAGGCATTACAAACTACAAAATTTTATACACAACCGACTGGTTAAGCAGGTTGCTGCAGTAGGGGGCATTGGAAATATTGCAGAAAAAAGGACGAAAATATGTAAAGTATTGTTTTATTCTTCTAAGGAATATTAATACATGAATCGCAAACACCTAAGCCAATATAGATCAATCCACTGACTGTAAGAGCAACAGTATACTTGCAACAATTGTGTTACTTAGGAGGAGAGAAGTAATATCCATTCTAGCAAAATCAATTAAACAACTTGAACTAGCCCCAAAGGAAAAGATTAAACGATATATAAAGCTAAAGCCAAATTAAGGTAATTAGTTCCTCAGATGCTGGGAAGACAGTTCACTCTTTGTCTCTTATACAAGGCATTAATCATCCAAATGTAGGTAATCCTCAATGAAACCCATTAAGAATGAAAACGAAGCTGGTATTGGCAATTTGGCATAATTTAAATTGTTGAAAACTATGTTACTTGGACTCGGATGTGAGTGTTGAACATAAGTATATATCCAAAATGGGTTTGTTCAAATTCTTTTCAAGATTTTTGGATGATTGTATCCCATACCTATGTACCTCAAGAAAATTCAAGTCAGACCAAGCAACATAGGTTGTAAAAGCGACAAAGCTGCATTAAACTCTCTCCTGTTTGAGATAAAGAAAGGTGCTATTATATGAAAATACACAAAACCAGCAAAAAAACTCATCCGGTTACCGATTAGAAACCGTTCACATGCGCAATCGGGATCTATGTTACTCAAACTTTAAGTACCCAAGTCCAACACTGGTTAGACATAGTCTGACATCTGATGGGGTTTGATCATCCAAAACTTAGTAAACATTGAGCATACTGATGTCCATTGTCAAACACATACCCATACCCGAGATTCGACCGAGTCCAAGCAGCATAGATTGAGATTTATGGCATTGAAATTACTACCAAAACTAAAGCAAACACATTAAGATTCAGGTTGAAACAAATCCAAAAGCACACACTTTTCACTTTGGGTTCAATAGTCTCAATTCTAACTAATGCAAAACAAATGCATTTACGAGTAATAAGATTTAATCAAATTCAGAACTAGTGAAAAATAAAAGAAATCACACCCAGTTCAGTTATGATTGAATCTGACCATTTGAATTCTTTTTTTAAAGAAAGGCATTGTTTTGAGTATGAGAACTTACAATGGTGAGTCCTGAAATTGATAGAGAAAGTGTCAGGTTGGCACTTGAACTGTGGCAGTAAACAGGACATTCCTCTTTCTTTCTTATTTCCTTCCCGATTCCTCACTGGATGCTTAAAAAACAAAACTTTGTTTTCTTCATTAAAACCCCATTGAAAACAGTGGTTCCTTTGAAGAAGAGAAGCAATGGGTGCTGTTTGATTGTGATAAGGCAGTGCCGAGTTTAAAGGAAATAAGGAGAAGGAGAAGGAGAAGGCGTGAATTTTGTATATATATATGAAGAGATAAGGGAAACAAAGAATTACCTCAGGCGTCCATTGGTTAAGTCTGATTTTCCAAACTTTTTATTTTATTTTTATCAAAACCGACTTTTTAATTTTTTTAACCTTAAAACTGAATTTTATTGAAACAAATGTATTCATTTGTCTCTCTATTCTTATTGCCCATAATCAAATAATCGAAGAGAACAGAGTTAAAACGTGCTATAAACGTAGGTGAATATATGTAAAATATACGAAAAAGAAATAAATTAAATAAAAATTAATTAAAAATAGAATAAAATTGAAGAAAAATAACATACTAAAACGAAATATAACAAATAAATAATAAAATGAACACAACGCTCGACGCTTAACACCAAAATTGATATTGTGGTTGATAAAATAAAAAAAATACTTGTGACTTGTAGAGAAAAAGAAAAACAATTATCCAAGATAATTTGTGAATTAGAAACAAGTGATTTTTTAAACTTTAAGGGAAATTAAATTATTTGGAAATAATATATTTTGGATACAGTAAATCTTAATTTACTATTTAGTAAATAAATATTTAGATTAATTATAAAACCTTTATCAATATTAATAAAATATTTTTAAATAATGAAACAAAATTTCAAGTAATTTTTATTTTAAATCATTACATTTAAATTTAACTTTCATTTTAGATCACAAATTTTTAGTTAGTTTGGGCTTCGATACCTAGAATGATACCGATAATTAGTTTGGGGGTTTGATACTTAAAATGTTATCGGTAATTAATTTGAGATTTGGCACCTAAAATGTTACCGAAATTCGGTTTGGAGTTTGATCGTAAAATGTTAATGAAATTCAATTTGGGGTTCGACACCCAAAATGTTAACCAAAACGAGTTTCAAGTTCGACACCTAAAATGTTACTGGCAACGAGTTTGGGGTTAGTGACCTATAATGTTACCGAAAATAAGTTTAGGGTTCAGAATCCAAAAATGTTATCAGAAATTAGTTTGGGGTTCAAACCCTAAAATATTAATGAAATTTAATTTCGAGATCGGCACCTAAAAGGTTACCTACATTCAGTTTGGCGTTATGAAACCTAAATTAGTACCGAGATATTTAACTTTTTAAGTTGAGCGAGACATTTCATTCGTCACCTAAAATATTATAGAAAAGTAGTTTGTATTGTTCGAGAACTTAAAATATTACGAACATATTTCACTTTCTAAGTTTAAAAGAAAATATTTTACACGTTACATAAAATGTTAAAAAAATATATTTAAAGATAAAATATTTCATTTGCCAACTTTAAATGTTACTCAAAACCTGATTAAATTGATTGGTAACTTGTAATTTGTAAATGAAAAAAATAAGTAATGTCGTATATTAACCGCATTTTAAATTGCCTTATCGCAAACACGCCCAGTTTAACAGATAAACTATTTGCTTCCTTTTAACCTTCTTTCATCCAATTTTTCATTTTTGTTTTTGTTTTTTACCTTTCCTTAGTTTGACTCACTATATCCTTTCTTTTCTCAACTCTCAATGTTTTGAAAAATTATTTAACAACTTTAGGATTTGATTTGTAACTTTAGGTTTTATGTTTTTCTTTATTTTAATAAGTTTTCCTTTTTTTTCTTATTAATTGGTAGAAGTTTTGGTATTGTCTCGTACAAGCTTTAATTTTGTTAGTACAAATTTTAATTTTGTTTTTGCAAATGTTATCGTCTTTCTAATTAATAAATATTTTGTTGTGAAAAGTCTCGTCATTAAAAATATATTTAATTTTGATATAACAAAATAATTAAATTTGTAAGACACGATATTTTGAGAAAAGGCCCAAAAATACTTTTAAATAAAAGTTTTACGAGTTTCTCGTATCAAATTTTAACTTTAAGTTAATTTGAGTTGAAATGAATTTATATAAAATTTCTCCAGTACTTTCAAAATCAAATACTGCGAGAGTACACACTTTGAGTGCCAATACTCGCTATTAAGTATTGATTCTTGTTGAACAATCAATATTTGTACTGGTTCTTGTAATACTAATGTTACCTGAGATTCAAAGTGATGGTGCATTGCAACTGTAAAATGTTTTCTTTCTTGCTTGTTGTTATTGGAGTGGGTGTTTTTCATTTGTATTTAGGTTTAATTATAAAATAAACGTCTTAATTATGTTTTTTTTTAATATGTGCCTAAAGTAATTTTTAGCTAAAATAGGTGCCTATAGTTTTTTTAGCTGAAATAGATGCCTAAAGTTTCATTTTTTGTTTAAATATGTGCCGACTTAGTGCATCAGTTAGACTTGGCAAACTTGACCGGAGAACCGAACCGAGACTGAAATCGACCCGAACATGATGACCCAAATTTGATCCGAAACCCGAAATAAACCGAACCGAATTTCAGTTGAATTGAAAATGGACCCGAATCGATTTTCAACCAAACCGAATATAACTGAACCGAAAGTAACTCGAACCGAAGACACCTGAAATAAAGAAAATATATTAAAATAAATAAATAAATAAAGATGAGATCTGAATTGTCGCACAACCCACCAAAAAGTCAAATATACATGCTACATAAAGTCATATATAGGGTGGAAAAACCTAACTCGGCCTGAGAACTGACTAAAACCGATCGATCTCCTATTAACTCGATATTGACATAACCCGAAATCAACCGACCCGAAAGTCAATTGACCCGAAAATCAACCGACCCGTCGTCCTGACTCGATACCCAAACCGAAATTACCATAGACCCAAACCGATCCGAACCGAAATGACCTGGACCGATTGACCCGTTTGCCACCTCTAGCATCAGTTAAAACAAGCCAAAAACAAATTTTTAGGCACATATTTCAATCAAAAATAAAACTTTAAACATCTATTTTAATCATAAAATACTTTAAGCACCTATTAAAAAAACATAGTTTGGACATTTATTTTATAATTAAGTATTGTATTTAAGGTGAGTTTTATAGGATAAAAGTGGGTATAATTGAGATGAGACAAGAAGGTACATACTAGTTCGCAAAAATGATTTCTAAACTTTGGATTTTCACATGGATGATCATGAAAGCAGATAGCTTCATTATTGGTCTGCAATCTGCATGCTCCTTGTCATGATGTTAAAAGTTGCTAATTAATGATTATACTATTTTATATTACCAGATTTCACTCACAGATCATATCATATTACATCATACATGTCATTAATTGTTTTATGAGAAAATAATTGTTTAATGATCGTTGTTCGAAGAAAAAAATGTTATCGAAAATAAATCATACAAATAGTTTTAACTGCAGAATCCAGATAACAGGAAGGAGATGTTTTGCGATGAGAAGCTTAAGAACATTTTTGATTGAAAAGAAAATATCCGTTCCCTGGAGATGGGAAAAATGTTAATCCCCTCACTTTGATTTGTAAATTGTACGGCATCTAAATTCTCTCACATTTACAAATAGTTTTAACATTACATTGTCACATTTACAAAGATTTTATTAGAGATAGTTCACCCCTTAATTATTTAATGTATGATGTCATGTAAGATCGTAATGTCATTTCAAAGTTTTACTAATAGTGAACTAACGATTTTTATCTATTGAGGGGTCATTTTGAACCGAAATAAAACGTTAAAGCTTAAAGTGCTCCAAGAAAATATAGGGGCTAAAATGAATATTCAGTCAAATGTTAGGAGTATTTTTTGACATTGTGCCTTCTTATATTATGTACAATCTTTTACCGAAAAATTAGGGGTGAGCGTTCGATCAAGTCAGGTCAAAAAAATTTTGAGTTATTCGAGTTGACACGTCATATTTTACAACTCAAAATTTATTCGATTTTTTTTTGATTCGCGCCGAGTTTATGAAATTCAAGTCGAGTTGAATTTTCGAGTCCCTATAAAAATTTATTTTTAATTATTTATCATGTTATAGTATGATTTGATTTCAATTTAAACGACTTTCTCTAATCATATAAGTTATGCATATATATTTATTTATATTCTTTTTTACATGTTTAAATAAGATTTGTAATGTTATTTAATAAAAAAATATCATCTAAACTTTTAAAATATATTTATAATTTTATTTTTAAATGAGAATGTTTAAGGATAAAGTGTGAATGAAGTATAAAAGGAGTCAATTAATTGATTTGAAGAAAAAATTTACCAAAAAAATTCAGTTAAATGATTAAATTTAATAAAATAAAAAGTTAAAAGATTAAATTGCAAAAAGAAATATATTTTGTTAAAATTATGAATTGGAGTTACATATATTATATAGTGTTATGTGGTTTAATTTTTGTCAAAAATAGACTTAAAAAAGATGAATTAAATAAATAGAAAATTATTCAAAGTTGAGCGGCTAAATTATAAAATAGAAAATTTGTTAAAAAAATATAAATTGAAGCTAAATAGGTATTCTACATTGGTTTAGGAGTATGTGGTTAAAATTTGGTAAAAAATAGACTTAAAACAAATGAGAGATTGAAGAAATGAGGAAATCGTTCAAAGTTAGTGGACTAAATTACATAAAGATGAAATTTATTTTCAAAAAAATGAATTAAAGGTAAATAAGTATTCTACATTAGTTTAGGAACACATGGTTTAAATTTGGTCAAAATAGACTTAAAATAAACAGAAATTGAAGAAAATAAAATCAAGAACTAAATCGCTAAATAAAAAATTTGGTATTTCAATTTTTTCGAGTCGGGAAAAATTTCAAAACGACTCAAATTCAACAATTTTTTTGATTTATACGAGTCGCTCGAAATTGAAAAAATCAATTTTTTTAATTAAGTCGAGTTTTGCCCATCCATATTATTAAAACGATTTTAATCAAACCATTAAAATAATTCTATTTTGATCATTAAAGTATGAATTTTATCAATTTAACCATTAAACTTTTAAAATGATTTTAATCAAATCACTCGCCCATAACTTTTGATAGACATGATGATAATGTGGTAATTAAATAAATTTATATATTTATATATTTTATCCATATTAATTATATATTTAATCTTATAAATTTAATCATAAACCCTAAAAATAATTGCTTACCTATCAAAATATTTTTAGGGTATAATTTGAATGAGCAGAGTAATATTTCATTACGATAAGAATGGTCTTCTCATGTGTTTTTCATGATCTTATACTATTTCGTTTAGTGTTGCTTTTGTATTTGCCATCCACTTTACTGATACGTCAACTTGTTTTTTTAGATTTCTACTTTACAAAAAAAAAATATTATTTCTAACGTCATTATACATTTGTACTTAAAATAATCAAAACTAAAATATAATTTAATTAAAAGAAACAACATTTGAAAATGACTGTAATCTTGCACGAACCAACTTGTCTCAGTACTTAGGGGAACGATTGTTATTTTTAGAGATTATGAGTTCGAGCATCAACAACTACAACAGGATGATTGAGCATGCATTATCAAACTATTAAAATTTAAGAGGATATTCAGAATAAATACTACTCGTAATTATCTTAATTTTAAAAAAATTGACTGTAATCTTGTTCGGATACGAAGAAAAGAAACAAAGTGTGAAACAATTAATGATCAAACCATTTGATGCAGGTGTAAATTAATACTCCAAGATAAAATACGTTAGGTGCATCTACCCTTGTCAGTTTATAATAAATATTGTTTTCTTAACTTCAACTTTAATTATAAATATATATTTTATAGAAACAAAAATATTTTAAATTTTTAAATAATAATACATTGGGTTGAATTTTGTAGGCCCCGTTTGGTGAAAAGAATTTTGGGTAAAAATTAAAGGTTTGAGTCATAATTAGATGTTTGACCAGTTAAATTCGCTAATATTGTTGTTTGGTAAATAGCGGATTGAAAGAGCGGATTAAAGTGAAAACGCTAATTTTGAAAAAGCTCATAATAGGAATTTTTTGGTATTAGAGGTATGATATTAGAGTTGTAAAGACTATTTTACCCTTACCAGTTACCAAAAATCTCAAAATAAGCTAAATTAAATATTTTCTCAACCTATTTATAAGCTAATCCTATTTTTTTTCTTTTTATTATCACATATTTATATGTGTATTTAAATTTATTAATTAATTAAATTATATTAAAATAATTATATAAATAATAAATTAATATATATATCATTTGAATATGTCTAGAAAAGTTATATTAAAAATAATTTTATAGATATAATTAATAATAATTATATACAAAATATTGATAACTAATAAACTATCCAAACAAACAAGTATTGAATATAAACATGTCCTTATATATCATTTTACTTGTTTAAATAATTTAACAACTATCAACTATCATTTAATTTTACCAAACACTTGTATACAATCGACTAATACAATCTACTAGTCAAATCAACTAATGCAATCAACTATCAATTATCAGCTAATACAATTCATTATTCGCTAATTATCAAACAGAGCCGTAATTTAATTTAATTATTTGCGTCTCATGCCATATTAGTTTATATAAACCGTATCAAAATTTTGGATTTTTAAATTAAAAAAACAAGAGAAAATCAGATGGAATCCAACAAATTCATATATAAATTTGGATTGAATATAAACAAAAATCTGTCCAAAATGGGCAATCGCCATCCCAGTTAATAAGAAAAGGGGGTCAAATTAAACCATACGTTCATCCAGCTCTAGTTTATGCCTTCTTCTTCTTCCTTCTTTTCCCCCTTTTTCTGAGGAAAACGAAGCTTTTGGCGATGGCGGTGCAGTCAAGGAAATGGATGATACTAATCGCCACCATATGGATACAAGCTTTTACGGGGACCAACTTCGATTTCTCGTCCTACTCTTCCACTTTCAAATCAGTCCTCGGGATATCTCAAGTGCAGCTCAACTACTTGTCCGTTGCTTCGGATATGGGGAAGGCGTTTGGGTGGTGTTCTGGGGTGTTTTTGATGTATTCCCCACTCTGGGTTGTCATGTTCATGGCTGCTTTCTTCGGCTTTTTTGGCTATGCTCTTCAATGGCTTGTCATCAAACAAGTCATCTCCATGCCTTATTTCCTGGTTAGTGATTAAGTAAATGCTTCTTTTCTTCTTTGTTTTAACTTGAATCTCTACTTGTTTGAATTGCCTGGTTTCTCTACTTTCTGGGATTTTTAATCTGTTTTCCTCTTTTTTGTTTCATTTTATCTTCTGTATTCAGGATCTCATGCTTTTTTTTAAAGTTTATTTCTGATCTTGTTTCCGGGGGTAGGTGAGGGTTTACAGGAAAAATAAATAAATGATTGAGCCTCACTCAATATTATCACAAAAGCTGAAGTCTGATTCCTGTATGAAAATTTAAGATAGTTTGGCAAATCAAATATAAAGCTAACCAAGAACTTAATCCAATTGATCCAAGTAACAAAAAAAGAAAAGAAATTTGGTGCAGGGTTGTGGCTGGTTGTTGATGTAGAAAGGAATACTTTCTAACCGGTTTATACTTTTCAATTTTTGATCTAAAGTATCCATTTTTGCCCTATATTTGGCTATAATGTATGATCTTTCAAATATATAAAAGAAAAAAAACTTGGAAATTTCGAATAAACCCGTGTCGAGTATGCTGGAACTAGATTTACTTGGGACATCTAGTTGAAGGTGATAAAGATTCGGTCAAAACTTGTTTATAGTAAAGGCTATTTTATCCGGCCTCGGTGTATGGTTCGAATTTATTCATTTTTTTCCAAGTTTTCTATAAGTTTGGAGGATCATAGGGTAAAGGTAATATGGGATTTTCTGTTGAACAACTCTGTTTGTTATCAGATCAACTAATGTTTGGCATCTAAGAATTAGTTAGTCTTCTAATGATGTGATTGGAAACCAACTGTAAGTTTTGTAGGCAAAGTTGCAACCTACCTTTGTTTGCATTGGAAGCAAGGGCTTTTCTCCTGCACTCCAGGAGTCAACCTCAACTTGATGCAATTTATTCTATTATTCAACATCACACTGTAAAATAAAACCAGATGCTAGAAATGCTGCTATGCCATTTTTCAAACATTCTTCGTATTTGACGCGGATATAACATTTTAGGTGGAATAAACAGGAAATGAATGAAATTAAAGGATAATGAATCCCATGTTTGCCGTCATGTATTGTACATCTATTCCACCATTCAGGACCCTTGAGGGGTTGGCGTTGTTGCCATGTCTATATATCCTTTCAATTTGCACACACAGGTCTGGAGAGGAAAACAAGAGGTCGGACTCTGTTCTGCAATTACCATTGTTCCTTCATTAGGGGAGGATACTTAAAATTGAGTCAAAACTTACAAATTTATACCGACATTTCGGAATGCATTACTTTATATTTTAATAGACCTATGACCTATATGTATTTATTTGAGGTCTCTTCTCAGACGGGTAAATCTGTTATACATGGCTGCTTGATACTTTGAGCTAATATATCTATCTGCATGCTTGGAGGGAACTGAGAAATATTTGCTTGAGTAATGCATTTTGATTAGTTCTGAGACACCATTTCATTGCAAACTAACCATGTTTAATTGCGAATTCATGGCAGGTATTTCTTCTGTGTTTGGTAGCTGGTTGTAGCATCACTTGGTTCAACACGGTGTGCTTTGTTTTGTGCATCAGAAATTTTCCTACCAACAGAGCACTTGCTTTGTCCCTTTCCATCAGTTTCAATGGCGTAAGTGCTGCGTTGTACACTCTAATTGCCAATGCAATAAATCCTGAGGATGACACCCTCTATCTCATCTTAAATGCACTAGTGCCTCTTCTTGCATCCTGCATAGCTCTCATCCCAGTCCTCCGCCAACCGCCTTTGCAGCTTCTGTCCACCAATACTATTAATCGGGATTCCTTTATTTTCATTATGCTAAATGTTGTAGCTGTAATCACTGGCCTATATCTGCTACTTTTAAATTCACTTTCTTCCGAAGCATTAAGGGCACGCACTCTCCTTTTGGGTGCCTTAATCTTATTGTTCCTACCTTTGTGTTTACCTGGCATTGCCTGTGATAGAAACTGGGGTTTTCGTACTGATTCGTCCTTGGATGACCCGAATGACCTTGAGCTCCATAAGGAATTGATAGAAAAGGATCAGAATAATAGCTTGAATATTGAGCCATTTTCTGCAACAAACAAAGAAGGGTTTTTTGACAAGGTAATGGAGAAAGGCAGGTTAAAAATGCTCGGCGAGGAACACTCTGCAAGATCGCTAGTGTGCCAGTCGGATTTCTGGCTATACTATGTGGCCTATTTCTGTGGAGGAACAATAGGGCTGGTTTATAGCAATAATCTAGGACAGATTGCACAATCGCTTGGATACGACTCTAAGATTAGTACCGTTGTGACTCTCTACTCCTCTTTCTCGTTCTTTGGTCGTTTGCTTTCAGCTGCCCCAGATTTCCTGCGCGGGTATGTATTTACTGCAAATAACATACATACATGCATGCATAACATCAGAAAATGTTGAAAGCTTGAGTGTCTTCCCAATGCAGCAAGGTGAAGTTTGCAAGGACTGGGTGGCTAGCCGTTGCCTTGGTGCCTACACCAGCAGCCTTCTTTTTGCTTGCTGTTTCAGGTAGTGAGGCAGCCTTGCATACTAGCACGGCAATGATCGGATTAAGCTCCGGATTTGTATTCTCAGCAGCAGTTTCCATCACATCAGAGCTGTTCGGGCCTAATAGTGCGGGCATCAACCACAACATCCTGATCACCAACATTCCCATTGGATCGCTCCTGTATGGTCTCCTTGCAGCTTTAGTATATGATTCTAACGTGAAAAGTTCGATAAACGAAAACATATTGCAGGAAGCAATGGTGTGCATGGGTAGGGACTGCTACATGCACACATTCATTAGCTGGGGATGCATTTCCCTGTTAGGCCTCATCGCAAGTTTTGTGTTGTTTTTAAGAACTGGGCCAGCTTATGACGACTACGAAACGAATCAAAGTCGAACAGAGGTTTTGTAGACTACAATGTAAATTCCACTCTCCCCTCCCTGTATTTTCCTTTCATATGATCTCGTATTTGTAATGTGCTTGAAAGGGTGCAAGGATTCCCTAGCAAATTCGAGAGAAAAAAAAAACTAAGAGGGGATAAATGGTTCATTGGATCATATTATAGACAACTAAAGAGGTGTCTGTTTCCTTTGAACTAAACTATAGATTAGATCTGAACATGATTTCTTTCTATATAGTACTGTTTCTGGTTCGGTCTGTATTATTGTTCATTTAATAAAAAAAATATTTAGAATTCCAGAAAAGTTATAAAAAAAACATAAATCCGAAAGCATATGCCCGGAAAATGGAATTGAAGACTAGAAAAAAACAGTGATCAATGTACAAAGAAGCCTCAGAAACAACAAAAGAAGATTAACGAATCCTTGTATTCCTTCCCGTTGTAATTTGGTTTTCATTAAATTTGAAGTAGAATATTAACTAAAGGGTAAACTTTAACGGAAGTCCATTATGTTTAGAGCTTGTTCTATTTTGATCATTCAGTTTAAAAAAGATTTTTCTCAAGGCGTTTTTTCTCTGATTATTTATTCATGTGTTGGATATGCTCATTGGAAGGGCATTGTGTAGTTCAATTTTATAACATGACAGATATGATCAACCTGCCCATGGCCACTTATGCACTATTAACTATTTTAATAATTTTTAAAATCATAGAGATCGTGAAACACTTTTTGTGTTGCTTTTCAGATTTTGTTTTTTTAATTCAAAAATAATAAAATTTTATTAAAATAATAATGACTACTTTAACTTTTAATTAATTTTTTTCAAGAAATAATTAAATAAATTAAAAGTATATAATTTGTTATCAATTCTTTATCTAATATGTAATCTAACATTTTCAGATTATTTTAATACTTTTAACAATTAGAATTTGGGTAAAATAACAAAAGATGCCCTCAATGTTTGCATGTTTTGTCATTTGTCCCCTTATTCTTTTTTTTGTAGCAAACAACCCCAGCATTTTAATTTGGTTCAAATATACCCTTGTTGGATAGAAACAACTAGTCAATTAAAGGTCAACAGCTGATTCTGACTGGACTTGCCACGCGTTAAGATCGATTGACGTAGCATATGTCACGTCAGATTTAAAAAAAAAATATTTTGTTCTACTCTTTTATGGTGACACGTAGTTGACTATCATGCTGACACATGGCTGAAGCAGATGGTGACACGTAGCGAATATGATGTTGACACGTGGTGAATATGATGCTGACACGGCAACAGATCTTAACACGTGGCAAGTTCAGTCAACATCAGCTGTTGACCGGCGGTTTCCATTCAATTAGGGCATATTTGAATCAAATTGAAACGTTGAAAGTTATTTGTTCTAAAAAAAATAAGGGGTCAAATGACAAAAATACGAACGTTAAGGACATCTTTTGTCATTTTTGGCAAGAATTAAAGTACTTGTTGGGCGTTGAGTATTGTCATTTCCATATTTGTAACTTCATCACTCGTAAATGCTAAAAGAAACAGAAAATTTAAATTAATGGAAATCGATATTAACTTGCTTTCTCTTCGTTTCCCTTACTATATATATTCAACCACCAAATTCACCTTTACCAATCAACATTGTATTAAAACAGTTCACAAACTTGGTAGATACCATATTACCATGGCGTCACAAACAACAATTTGGTGCCTGCTACTGCTGCTGGCCACATTCACAGCCGTTTCGGTCCAGCAGGGGCCAGCTGAAATGGAACGGCTGCTCCCACCGATTCCATTGGGGATCTTACCTCACTTTCCGGGACAGTCACCGACGAGTACTCCTACGGATCTCGAATGCTTATCGACCCTGTTTAACGTTCCTGGCTGTGTTGGGGCCATTTTTAACTCTATTTTCACCGGCCAATTCGACAACATCAGCTACGATTGTTGTAAGGCCTATTCCGCGATGCCGATGAGTGCAGATTGTGCTAAAATGTTTGATATTTATCCTTCCTTCCCACCCTTGCTCAAGGAGTATTGTGCTTCGGTAGCAGCTCCGCCCGAAGCCTAAGTGATCGTTGTTGGCTTGCATGCATGTGGTGTAGTGACAAGAGATATTGTTTTAGTCTTAATTGACCGTAAATTTCAAGATCGATTTTGTTTTTCCTTAAAAAAATTATGAAATAAAGATGGTTGTTATAAACACTTTTCAGCAATTAGAACACTTTGCAACAGAACTAATGAAAAAACAGATTCAAGATTTTTTTTATCGATAAATTGAAATCCGAAAAAAAGGGATAACGGTGCAAATGATAATCAAAGGAATTAGAAACTCAAGACCCTTGACATTTTTAACAGCTATGAGTAAATTATTTGGTGACAGTATATGTATGATATATATTATATGGTGACAATATTGGATATTTTTTATTTATAAAGAAAAAGATTTAAAATTAATCTAATATAAATTACACACAATTAATAATAATTTTTTTTGATTAAATAGAGAGTTTTTACGTTCTAAAATAAATATCAAAATTTAAATTCATACAAATTAGGGATATATGAGCATTCTTAACCACTCATCCAAATAATTAATCTTACAGTTAGTAAAACTTTTATAACGAGTAAGAAAAAATTCCTTAAAAAATGTAAATTAATTGTATGATTAATTGATTAATAGTGAGATATATTTATAAATGAATAGTTACCATTTAAAAATGCATTAATTAATTGATGTGAGAAAAATCAGCTATATATAAATATATAAAATTAGTGACGTCATATTCTAATTAGTGACCCATGACATATTTTCAACAAGCCTGGAATAAATGTTGTAAAAAAATATGAAAATCATTTTTTTATAATAATAGATGCATGCCCGCGTTTCAGTTTTCACTGCGAAAATGTTAGTTGAATTTTTTCTCTTCATAAACGGGCTTATAAACTTATTACGTATTACTTTTAGAAACTTTAAATTTTAAAGTATAAACTTAAATTTTAAATAATAAAATTTAAAAATAATATTAAAACATAAATACAAACACTAAAACCTTAACTCTAAATTTTAATCTCTAAACCCTACAAATTACGCCTTTTGAAATTCAATTTAATAGCATTCACTCCTACTCTACGTTGCACAAACGAATGCTATTTTCATCAATAATTAATAAAGAATGTCAATTTATTAAATAAATAAATAAAATATTATTTATATAAAAATGCTTAAGCCTTTGTCGACGATCAACCCATTAGTAGAGGTCATAGTGTAATTAGGGCTGTAAATGAGACGAAACAAATCACGAGTTATTCGATTCTAATTCGATCAAAGTTTGATTAACACTCGACTTAAGATCGACTCGAGTTGAACGAACTTGAACTTGACTTGAATTTTTAACAAGCCAAGTTAAACTCAACATTCCTCAAACTCGGCTCATTTACACTCTTTTAAGTGTAACCCGTTTTTCAACCACACTTTTGTCAATGGTCTTAAAAGGTTTGTTGGTATATGTATCACTTTTACTGACCATATTTAAATATCCATTGGCATATGCTCAACTTATAAGGTTGGTTACTTAACTTTTTGTTGCTAAAGAAGATAATTTAATAATATTTTTATATTAAAATAATTTCTTTTAAAAAAAATTATAGCTCTTACTGATTATAAATTAAAGGTCTCATTTTAATAAATTACACAAAGCTCTAAAATCTTTGAACCGCACTTGTCAATAAATAATATTGGCTTCCCTCATTGCGTATAAAAAACTAAAAATATATACACCCCAAATTAAGGGATGACTGGTCACCAACAGAGGGAATGTCAATTGACACCCCCAAATTTTTTAAAATAATTTTTTTTATAAATTTATATAAAAAACTAAAAAAATTCGAGTACATCATTTTAAAAATAATTCTTACCCTAACTGAAAATTGACACAATCATTTACTTACACCCATTTAAGAAAAAAATCTTTTATACATAATTTTTTAAAAATTTTGACACCACACTTGAAATTTTATGACTCTACCCCAGTGGCTAATCCGTCAATATAGACCTAAATGTAGTGGCAGATTTTGATTGTCGGTAAACATACATGTCGATATATGACAAATTATTTGTAGTGTTTGTATCATTCATAGAAGATGACTATTTTTTTTAGATATCAAATTAAATTATTAGTGAGATTCAAACCTTCATCCTTATTATGTACTAATGAGTACTCAACCCTAAAGTAGCCCATATTGGCAAGATAAGTACCTCTTCTAAACATATCTACTATCAATCAGGTCCACTTCTGAGATTTTAGAAGCTCGGAGTGAGCAGCAGTAAGCTCTGAGCGGGCGCCCTTTCAACCCACCCTCTAAGCGGGCTTTGCAATCCGGTAGTAAAATTTCTAAAACTGTCCTCCTATATATGCATAGGGTATAGTTGCAGGGCAACTATCCCGCAAATCAACTCAATTTTTATCTCTATAAAAAGCAGTATCACTCATACCCTTAGGATTACAATAATCTAATCTCCAAAAGCTTAGGATAATCCCTATATCTGCTTCAAATAGACTACCAAAAATTTCCAATAATTAAAATTCAAAAAATATTAGCTAAAATAACATGCAGAATCGATCTCAGTGTTAGTGTTGTAACAAGTTAGTTTTAGGCTGCATGTGGTATAAAACCCCATGTTCCTTTCACTAGACGAGGGAATTGCTTTCTCATTTACTTTACAATCATCTAAAATTAGAACATATGTCCTCTGTCACTTTTTGGTGGTCATATGTATGTTTTAACAGATAAAAAAATTATGTTTGCAGTTTAGTGTTAGAATTTATAATTAGGATTTAAAGTTTAGTTTTAAGGTTTAGAAATTACGATTTAAAATTTAAGGTTTATTTTTTTAGTGTTGAGGCATACATAGGGACACAAATAAGGTAGACGATTCTCCTAAAATTAGGGTTGCTTTCAGTATACATTAAGTTGTCAAGAAAACGAAGGTCGAATTAATGAATAAAAATTATCTGCTCTTTTTCGGTGCTCCTATTTATGCTCTATGATAATAATAAAATTAGATTTAGGGTTAAAGTTTAAGGTTAGGGTTTAAAAAATTAGGGGTATGATGAATTTTTTAAAATTTAAGATTTTAAATTTAAACTTTAAGGTTATAGCTTAAAATTTAATTTTTAATGTTAGAGTATAGAAAAGGGTACCGAAAAATGTGCCACGACTTTTTTTCAATTTAATACGTGCAATGATAATACAATTGGAGTAAGTTTTGTCATTATAAGGAAGCTTAAAGCTTTTTGTGTAATTATTGAATATCAAGTATTGCATGGCTCATGTTTGGAAAAGCAAATGGCACACGCTTTTTCTTGGCTCTTTCTTTCCTTTGTTTTTTCCAATTAAAATTAAGAAGACATCCTTAGCTTAAGAGAGATGTTTTTGGCCCCGATATCTCTTTCAAATCAAGTTCAATAGAAAAGCAATCTTGCTTATTTCCAAATAATAATAATAATCAAGTTCACTAGGGGTGGGAATTGTCGGGTACCCAGGATTCGGGTACCTCTTTAAACGGTCCGTGTCCCGGCCTATTACATCTGAGTACCCGTAAAATTCGGGTACCGGGTACCTGGTTCATATTTTTTTTATTGTTTTAAAATTAAAAAAATCATATGTTAAACACAAAAATATTTTAAAAAAATTAAACTTAAAACTTAAAAGAATATAATACAAACATAGAAAAAATATAGGGATTTGAACTTAATTTTAGAGTGAAAATATTAAGAAACATAAAATAAAAATATAATTTTAAATATAAAAAATATATATTAAATTTTATTGGGTCGGGTACCCGGTAAGGGAAAACTCTCGGCCCGTGTCTCGGCCCGTGTCCCGAGAAATTTGCCGGGTCGGGTACCCGGCCCGGTCGAGTAAAAAATTTCGAAAATTACCCGATATTTTTATTTTGGGATAGTCAAATTTTCGAGTCAGATCAATCGGGTCGAGTATTTTCTCCCACCCCTACCGTTCACATATAAACCGTTATTAAGATTGACATTGTCTCATTATCTATAGTCCAACAGTTCAAGGGACTACAGAATACCCGGGGCTAAAAAATAAAGAAGGCAAGGCGGATCCCAAGGGAAGTACCCCTCTCTTCCATCTTCTCTCCTCGGTTACTTCATGGCTCATATAGCCGTGTTGTCTACGGCTTTCCCCCTCATTCTATAAAAACTAAAATTTAATACTAATTATGTAACTTTTGAAAGTTTAATACCCATTATTTACCATTCAATTAATTTATTGGGTTTGAATTAAATTTTGTAACAAAAACTAAAGTATAATGACTATTATATAATTTTTGAAAGTTTAGTTACCGTTTTGTATTTTTTAGAATAGTTTAATGACCATTTGTATACTTTACCCTAATATTTATTATCTAGTTAATTTTTTAAATTCGAACTGAATTAACTAATAATCAAACTTTAAAAAAAAATCACTATAAGATTTTTACGAAAAAGAAATAAATAATCTATCAATTATATTAGTTGAGTAATCAAGGGTTCATTCTTTCTTTTCTGGATTTAGTATTCAGTATAATAAAAAAACATTAGTTATATTGCAACATATACGAACTCTTGATTTCTTCTTAGAAAAGAAAGAAAAAAGTATTTACAAATTCTCATGAGAAGGGAAATAGAAAGACAGATACGAATTTCGTGAAGAGCACTTGTGGTGATGTCACTTTCTTAATCAGATTTGTATTTTATATATTATGCTCATTACAGCTCTCAGGTTGATCTACTGAAATTGATTTTACAATATGAAAAGTAGGAGATTCATTTTCACGCTTGGGAGGGACCGCCTCACGTCTTTATCATTACATTGTTATCCCAATTCCCAATCAATAATATCAATCTTAATGAAGAATTTATACTCAGAAGCCGGGACAGAGTGCAAAATCAAACATTGGCAGGAGTGAACATATTAAATTTAAAAAATATAAAGATTTATTAAGTATTTAAACTCAAAATTCATAAAACAAAGCTTAATTTGTCTAATATTTAAATTTTATAATAATTTAAATTGTTATTGAACAAAAAAAAGAATAGGAACTTATTTTTATTTAGTTCAACTCATACTTGATTATATATTTAGTAAATTTTCATATTTTTTTTAATTTTAATATTTAATTTTATAAAGAATAAATTATTATTAAACTAAAAAATATTTAATGTTTAATTTTATAACAGAGTCGAGGCCCCTTGAGCCTCAAGGAGCTTCGTCCATGTTTACACTTGTACTTTTGAAGCTTCCTTTATATATTTAAGTTTGTTTGTTCATCTACTTAAAGGTTAAAATAACATATCAGAAGTTAAAATCTCATCACTTTTTCTTAAAAAAAAAAAAACAGAAACATATTTAGTATTGCACACACCAGATAGAAAAAGAAATAAGTTATAATGCCACATGCCATGAACCTTCTTATTTTGTCTGTTTCAGCTTTGGTGAACAAAACAGATATCAGAATTTTCACTGCACAACGAATCGATTGCAGTAAAAATTTTACACGTCTTCCATGATCACATCTAATTTTTGCGCCGATTTACAGCCTCTACCTCCTAATTATGTGATACGAATTTATGGAGGAGCACACTGCGAAAGTTAGCTAAATCTCACAAGAAAATCTTATATATTTTTCAAAAGGAGAGATAAAAATATATTTCCGACGCTAATGTGAAGATTCAAACTTAAACAAATTGTGGCAGCTTGAGTTTTCTTAACACCTCGTTTGGTTGGGTTGTAATTGGTGTGGTATATTATTTAATACGTTTTTATTACGAAACTTACTTTTATTTATACTTTTGTTAAATATAAAATTTAATACGGCATACTATATTATACATAACTTGGGTGACATTTATTTCGGGGTGGAAGTAATGTTTATTTAATACGCAAGTTTTGTTAATTATACTCTCATACTATTTTTCACATATTTACACCATTGTAAATATGCTACCCTAAACCCCAAATAATTATCCCCAACCCCTAACTAATGAACCCAACCCTGAACCCAAACTCTAAACCTCAATCACTTAACCATAAACCATAAATTATAAACCTCAAACTTCAAACAATAAACCCCAAACTCAGACCCTAAATCTTAAAACCTAAACTCCAAACCCTAAATCATAGACCCTTCCATTTTTCTTTCCTACCAAACACACACCAAATTTATTTATTTTTTTCTATTTTTCTCACTCTTTTCTCCAATCCTTCCATTTTCACCCAACTAAGCAAAGTCTTAATCCAGTATTAAGCAATACTGCCTATGGCTAAGAACGTTTGGCATGTTCCCCCTTTGTGTTATCTTTATTGGATTAACAAAATCTTATGGTTTACCTAAAAGCATTGCCATTGGCGTCGACCATAGCCTACAATGATTACCATTATACAAATCTCTCTTTTTATATCATGTGTATTGGATCTAATTGACCAATTAATTTGGGGTTTATTAATGTAGCACTCCTCTAACTTCATTTACTTTACTCAATATGAAAATTAAAATCTTGAATGTAATTTAAAAGTTTAGCATCTCATCTTGTTATACCGACTGATAGTTTGATTTTTTAATTATTTGATTTTATCCTTTTACACATGTTTGATTTTGCGTTGGGGTCCAAAAATCCCGATTGAACGGGAAATATGCATCGGTCATCGTGCCAACATGTTTAGATTTAAAAATCCAAACGCGATTTTGGAAAAAGCAAGGTAGAAGTAGCTTTTGCGTTTCGCCGTGATTTTTACACAATCGTGATTTTTTTTTAAAAAAAACTCCCAAACATAAATCACATTACTTTAAAATCAATTATACACAAAATTAATTCTATAAAATCACAATATTCTAAAATCAATTGCTCTTTATTTTCAAAACAATTTTAGTATCTCGTCCCGCAAAAGGGACTCATCGATCATCAGCGTTTACCCTTAGGATTTCAAGTACAAATTTAAGCGCTTAAATCTAACACACGTGCATCTTAATAAATTTGGTTGTTTCTGTTGAGTTTCATGCATCATAATATAACCCCTAGTTCCGACTCAATTCATTTAGAGGATCCAGGTCTCACACTGGATCACCAAAACGATTGGTTAAGTTTTTAAATAATTTGTTTAGCAAACATTTAAAACATACACATAATAAAGTAAGTAATAAAAAACGAGCTGGGGCGGAGGGGCATGGGCGTGAGAGAGGCTCTTCCAACTTAATTTTTTAATCTATGTGAAGTAGATTTTTTTAAATGGACTATTTGTACATTTGTCCCTCACATTTTATTTAAGTTTGTACCTCAACTTCATATCCTACTAACTTTGCTCTTGTAAACGAGTATTTATAAAATATAAAACTCAAAATTCAGACTGCGAACTCAAAACTTAAATTGTTACACCACTCCACTCTTAAAAGAAGTTTAGGTGGCAAAGCCAAATAGCAAGCTATCGGTCCATTCTCTCCAATATCTCGTAAGGGCCAATGATACGAAGACTCAATTTGCCCTTGCAACTTAACCGTAACACATTTTTCTACGGGGACACTTTGATCTTTATTCGCTTCAAATCACCTATATATAGAAGGTTACATAGTCTATTTTACTAATGTGTCACGTCATCAAATTAACGACGATTAGCATTTTAATGACTAAAACGTTAGAAACAACAACATAAATGGCCAAAATGTTAAATTTTAAAATTTTATGAGAAAAAGGGTAAACACTTATAAAACAAAAATGACTATTAGTCTAGTTTACCCATCAATAATTATTCCTTTCCAAAACTTATAAGCAATTCATATTTTCAAAACCCCCCTATATATAAAAGGTTACGGTGTCCTTAGAAACTCATCCCATCCCACTCCTTTTAGCTCCCTTAAGCCTTTTCTCTTCCTCCATAAGTACCTCAAAACGTAGAGGACGAAATGGGTTCTCTAGTGGGGCATGTTGCTCCAGGTTTAGCCTTCTTTTTCCTTGGGTTTTGGCATCTCTTTAATCACATCAAGCTCCATTCTCTCCACCCAAATTCCTACACATCTACCTCATGGTTTCCCACACCCAAATTAAAGCACTTAGAGCTGTTCCTGATCATGGTAGCCACTTCCATCTCCATCTCCATGGAGCTCTTCATTGGCCCTGCAAGCCACCAACCTTTCGATCCCGATGGAACCATCCCTTCAAATCACCTCCACAACTTCGAGCACTCTTCCATATCAATCACTTTCTTTACTTATGCAGCTTCTGCAATTCTCCTCGATAAAGTTAGCCCCACAGCCACGTATAGCCTGACACAGTTCATTGCAGCAGTAGCCTTTGCCCAACAGCTCCTCCTCTTCCACTTCCATTCAACTGATCATATGGGGATCGAGGGTCGATATCACTTGCTTCTACAGACCGTCGTGGTTGTTTCCTTAGCCACCACCCTCATGGGAATTGGGCTTCCCAAGAGCTTCATGGTCAGCTTTATAAGGTCCATCAGTATTTTGTACCAAGGTGTGTGGCTGATTGTGATGGGGTATATGATCTGGACTCCAGCAATGGTTTCCAAAGGCTGCTTCCTCCACTTTGAAGATGGTCACCAGGTGGTTAACTGCTCCAGCGACGAGGCACTGCACCGAGCTAAAGCGTTAGTAAATATTCTGTTCAGCTGGACAATGATAGCCGTCACTGTTTTCTCAGTGGCTTTCTATTTGGTTTTGGCTAAATTATATGGAGAAGAAGTTGAGTATTCAACGCTGAAGAAGGAAGAAGACCTGGAAGTGGAGCTGAAAGCGAAAACGGAATGTGAGGATTTTGAATATCAGAAGGGGAAAAGGCTTTTCGCAGTTATGGACGTTGAAAGGTAGACCAATGATTGAAGTAAAAATGTGTTGGAAATAATATATAATGTCTTGTCGGGAGGAGAACGTGGGTCTTGGCCTCTGTGTGATTTTATTATAATTTATGTATGTACAAAGTTTCAAACTGTTTAATTTAATCTTCAAAGTAAGTAATTAAACTTTAAACCACGTCAACTTAACCGCACAGTATTCAAACACTGAACTGATCAACAATAATAATACATGTCATCAAAGAGTGGCAAAAAAATTAATGTCTAAATTTTATTAAGTAAATTGAATATTTTGATTTGTCCAGCCGTCAATTATTTTATTTGGCTGAGTTTAAATTACTTTGGATGTGATATTTTTAATTAGATATTTTTTTATTATGTTGCTTTTTATTTCTTATCTAAATTAGCATTTAGATAGCTTTATTTTCCCCTATAATTCCATAGAGTTAAGATACCATGTTTCCTTGCTAAGTCCAATCTGTTTAATCATCTTGGTTAAAGGTTCCCTTGTAGCTCGCGATCTTTACTTTGTTGTAGCATAATTCTTTTAGTTCAATTTACTTTTCACAATTATTTACTAATTTTTCATCACTTTACCTTTGATTATTTAGTTTCTTTTAAGTGCAATATCTTGAATTAAAGTCTCCACCAATTCCTTTAGAGACAATTTTACTTATATTTTATTATTTGTTCGACATGTATACTTATATAATTCTGCATCATTCAATACATACAACAAAATGACCCTCCACAATCTATACCACCTCCTGATTTAGAGTACTGACAGCAATATCATGTTCCACTTTAATATCATCTATCATAACAGTGCCAATATCACTCTCATTAATAACATGGCTTTATCCGGGAATTAGGGGTGAGCAAAACTCGACTCGACTCGAAAAAATCAATATTTTTTTTCAATTTCGAGTTATTCGAGTCGAGTTATTCGAGTTGTTCGAATTATTCGAGTCAACTCGATTAACTCGAAAAAATTTCGATTTCGAGTCGGTTTGGATTTTGCCCAACTCGAAAAATTGAAAAACCGAAAAACCAAATTTTACAGTTTTACAATTTAGTCACTGATTTCATTTTTCTTCAATTCCTCCTTCATTTTAAGTCCATTTTTTACCAAATTTGAACCACATATTCCTAAACCAGCGTAGAATACATATTTATCTTCAATTTATATTTTTAAAATAAATTTCATATTTTTTCAATTAAGCCCCTTAACTTTGTATGATTTCCTCATTTCTTCAATATCTCCTTCGTTTTAAGTCAATTTTGACCAAAATTGAACCACATGCTCCTAAACCAATGTAGAAACTAGAATACCTATTTAGCTTCAATTCATATTTTTAAATTAAATTTTCTACTTTTGTAATTTAGCCCCTCAACTTTGAATGTTTCCCATTTTTTTAATTTCTCTTTCGTTTTAAGTCTATTTATTTTACCAAAATTAAACCACATGATTCACTAACACTATATAATATCTATATAACTTCAATTCATATTTTTAACAAATTTATTCTTTTTTAATTTAGCTGTTTAACTTTATATTTTATTCAATTTGATCATTCAACCGATTTTTTTGTAATTTTTTTTCTTTACATCAATTCATTGACTCATTTATACCCCCATCAGTACTTTATCCTTAAAACTTCCTTATTTAAAAATAATATTATAAATATATTTTAGAAGTTTAGATGATATTTTTTATTATTAAATAACATTACAAATCTTACTTATGCATGTGAAAAATAATATGAAGATATATATATATATATATATGCATATCTTATATGAATAGAGAAAGTCGTTTAAATTAGAATCAAATCGTACTATAACATGGTAAATAATTACAATTAAATTTGTATAGAAACTCGAAAACTCGACAATATAATTCAGAACTCGAAAAAAGTTTGTTGCAATTCTCTTTTTTGAACTACTCTTATGTTTTTGTTTTTATTGGTTTGTATCTTTTGACATGTGATGTTGGATTTTCTAAACTCTACTGTGTTATTTGCTTTAGTTATTAATATATTTTAGGGTACTCTTTTCCTCCTTCCGCTATCTTTGGTCTCGTCTTGGCGTTACCTAGATAAGAAGGAGGTTTTTAACGAGGCCCGTAGTTTATAATGGAAGGTTGAGTTTTCTTTTTGTTGGTTTGATTGTTACATTTGAAATTTGGACAGGTTTACCTTGTTTGATGAAAAATGTGTTCTTATTTTTGTGCTTTTAGAATCATTGTATTGTTTAGTCATAAGTCAATTTATATGTATGTAGATATAATTCAAAATCTTTTTTTACACATGTGAAAAATAATATGAAGAAATATATATGTAGATATAAATAGAAAAATGTTTAAATTAAAACCAAACTCGAAAAATCGAATCGACTCGAACTCGACTCGAACTCGCTAAAATCGACTCGAATCGAAAAAATTTCAATTTAAGTTCAAGTTGTAAAATATGACGATTGAACTCGAATAACTCGAATTTTTTTGACTCGACTCGACTCGACTCGCTCGAACGCTCACCCCTACTGGGAATGACAGGAGGAGTAACTGTCTAGGGCCCAAAATTTTTTATAATATGTTATTCTTATAAAATAATATTTTTATATTAAAGTCATGTGATTAATGAGAGTGATGTTGACACTGTTGTGATGGATGATATTAGGGGTTCAATTATTTTTAATACTTAGTATTAGGTGTTTAATTTTTTCTAATATTTATTATTATAGTCTAATTTTTTTTTCTAATATTTATTATTAGGGGCCTACTCTTACAATTTACTTTTTTTTTAATATTTTTTATTAAGTGCTCGATTCCCCCCAACATTTCTTATTTTGGACGCACTATTAAAATTCAATTTATTATTAAGGGCCCAATTTTTTCAATTCTTTTTATTAGGGGACCAATTTATTTTTAATACTCCATTTGTCCCATAAATTTGTCCTTTATTGACTTTTTTATCATTTTTTTAACTTTAACTCATAAATATTTAAAATTTTTATTGATAAAAATATGAAAAATATATTTTAAAATTTTTAATCAATTAATTTTTATATATATATTTCATAAAATTTAGGGTAAAGTACACAGACGGTCACTGAACTTTGGTGAAAGAAACGAAATGGTAACTAAACTTTTAAAAATCACAAAATGGTAATTAAACTTTATGTTTTATAACAAAATGGTAACTAGACCTTAAATCTCATTAAGTGACTGTTATAAAATTTGGTATAATAACACATTTAGTCATTCATATTTATACATTCAGTCAATTTAGTCCTAATTCGAAACAATTTACTAAATTTAGCCCTCGTTATTTACGCATTCTTTCAATTTGGTCCTTAAAGCAAAATTCCAAAGTATGGTAACATGATAAATAATTACAATTAAATTTTTATAGGAACTCGAAAACTCGACTCGAATCGAAAAAAGTCAAATAAAGTGTGAGTTGTAAAATATGACGCGTCAACTCTGTAACACCCGGGTTTAGGGGTCGGGTGAAAATAATATTAAAATATTATTTTGGGTTCGGTTTTACAATTTAGATAATAAAAATATTTTCGTGGGCCTCGGGATTTCAAAATATTTACAACTATGTTGGGCCTATCTCTTGGGTCCAAAATCCATGGACTTTAAGAGATATGAGTATTGGACTTTCATTAAGGGCATTGTGGTAAACATTGTTTTTGGGTGAATTTAAAATAAAGTAAAAGATGAGCATGTGCTCATCTTCATCCTCCCTCCCCCATTTTCCATTTCTAACGTGAAAATGGAGCTTATCTTCACTTCACTCTCCCACCTCCTTTCTTCCTCATCCTTTGAGCTTTTTGAAAGGTAAATATAGTTTTGACTTGGCCTTGCTATCCTCTACATTCTAGTATTTTTAGATTTCACTAAAACCATGTATTTTACATTTGGGTTTTTCAAAGTTTTAAGCTAAAGGTTAAGGCTTTATGGGTTTTTACTAAAGCTTTTGATTTGTTATTGTTAGAAATGTTATCTATGAATCAAATGGTCCAATATATATAATTTTTAGAGTATTTTAGAAGAATTCCCGAAATTGGGTAAAAATGGGTTTTTTGAAGGGTTTTAGGTGATTTTTGGGGGTTGTTTTAGGTGGGAATTGATAGCCCAATGGTAGTGCTATGGTTAGGGGTTGATTTGGGATCATTTGTGGGTGCAATGGGTGTTGGAAACATGGATTTTGGAAGGGGTATGTGGGCTGTCCGAAATTGCAAAGTATGGGGTTTGGTCACGGCTTGCAACGTTGTAAATTGTGATTGAATTGTATTCCGGGTTGGTCTTATGATGTTGGGCTGATTTGAAATTGTTTGAATTGTGTTTGAGGTTGTTTGGAAGCGGGAATTTGTGTTGGAGAAGTCTCGGGAAGAAATCCGGAAATTTGAGAGAGGTTGCTTGCTTGGCTTGGAGCTTGGAAGCTTAGGTGAGTGGTTAAGTATTTTTAAATGGTTTTTCAAGTGTTGGTTCAAGCATGTGAACTAGGTTGGGATTGGTAGACCCACCTAGAGTTGGGATTAGGGTGGTGGCCTAATCCCAAACTTTAGTTAGAGACCTTGGTTGATCTTTAAAGTGTTGAATTATGCCTCATGTTTAATCATGCTTATGGTGGCTATGCTTATGTTGTTATACATGTATGTGGAGGCATGGCTTATGCATTGTTACGTGCATGATGATGATGAATGATTAATGAAATGTGTAGTATTGGCACTAGTATGCTTGGGTACAAATGATCGATCATTAGGATGTTAGTGCGTACACATGAGTCAAAAGTCGCGCGTGGCCTTGGTGGCGTTGAGTCACCAAGGAGGAGTACGGGTTCGCCCGGAAATTTTATTTATATTTCTACGTGATGATGAGTGGAATCCCATCCGTAGGGCATGTGGCGATGAGTGGAATCCCGCACATGCAAGGACCGGTGATGAATGGAATCCCACCGAGTTAATGTTGTTGTTGGAAATGCGTTCCAACGGGTTATCCGCGTATTCGGGTCATAGCTAGGTGCCAATACGGATTGTGGTTTATGTTGCCAATATGTGATTAGTCGTGAACCAATGTAATTTGGGATGTGTTGCTAACATGGTTAAATACATGTGATTACATGTGTGATGGATTTAAACATGTTGAGCATGACATGATATTGGATATATGTTCATGCATCATTTATATATTTATGGCTCGTGTGGATCAAAGGTATGGTCATGCATTTTATCTTGGTTGTAGCTCGTGCTTGGACCCTGCATTGTCGAAGGTTTGTTTTATGAGCTTACCCTCACTAAGCTTTTATGCTTACGCTCTCTTTTGTTCGACAATGTAGATCAATGGTTTGTGGGTGGCAAGGGCAAGGAAATGCCTCCAAGTGTTGCTTACGGTTAGCTCAAGTATGATGTTTAAACTTAAGGATTGTAATAGTAAAGCAATGGGATAGGTGTTGTTGATTGGGTTTGATGTATGTCTATGATCGACTTGATTCGTAAGCATGATGTATCTTGCCAAATGCTTGTGTGATGAATGTTAACTCATGCCTATTTGCTTACTTGAATGTTAGCCTATGCCTTAAGAGTTTTTACATGAGTTTGAGTGTTGGTTGAATGAATGCATGTTGTGGATTGTTGTTTTAGTATTAGACATGTCCAAACCTTGTTAAAGCATGTTAGTAATGTTGTTGTATCTTGGGTTTAAATGCTTGGCTATTGTATGGTGTTTTGGTGATGTTTGGGGGCATCCTTGTGCCTCAAAACAGCCCAGAAAAGTCTGCAGACAGGGGGTGTTTCGGAACGGGTCCCCGTGTTCCGAAACGGCCCCTGTGTTTATGGCCTGCCGTTTCGAAATGGATGAGGGTCGTTCCGGAACGTTTTCGCTACTGGAATTTTGAGAAATTGGCGAGATGAAGCCGTTCCGAAACGAGCCTTTGAAGTTTCGAAACGGTCAAATCTCGTTGACCATGAGATATTGACCGTCAAGGTCGTTCCGGTACGGGTCTCCCCTGTTTCGGAACGGTCACCTTATGGTTGACCCTGGCCCGTTGACTAAGTCAAGGCGTTTCGGAACACCCCATGGGCGTTTCGAAACGGCCTGCTGGAATGAAGTAAAATGGACTGTTTATGTTTTGTTTGGTCGGTGAATGTTTCGTTGTTTGTATCTTCCGCTGTTATGTTTCACATAGGAATTAAATATGCATCTAGATAAGACTAAAGTTAAAAGAAATTTTCTGGGTCGTTAACCGAGGGGAAGCCTTAACGGGTTTCGCTTCGGTTTTCCCCGTGTGGCCCACTCGGACCGGTCGTCCGGCTAGACCGGGACGAGGGGGTTACAAACTCAAATAACTTGAAATGTTTTGACTCGGCTCGATCAAACGCTCACCTCTATCTTAAGATATGACGCGTCAACTCGAATAACTCGAAATATTTGAATATTTTAAATTATTTTTTTCTTTTAAATCAAATATTTTTTAAAATAGAATATTTAATATTCTCATATTTAAATCACATCGAATATTTAATAACTACTTTAAATATTCGATTTAATTTGAAAATATTCAATTTAAAAGAAAAAATGATTTAAAATATTTGAATATTTAATTAAATTTTATAGGAACTCGAAAACTCGGCTCGAATCGAAAAAATTTCAAATAAAGTTTTAGTTGTAAAATATGACGCGTCTAACTCAAATAACTCAAAATTTTTTGACTCAACTCGATCGAACGCTCACCTCTATCTTAAGATATGACACGTCAAATCGAATAACTTGAAATATTCGAATATTTTAAATCATTTTTCTTTTAAACCACATCGAATATTTAATAACTACTTTAAATATTCGATTTAATTTAAAAATATTCGATTTACAAGAAAAAAAAAGTGATTTAAAATATTTAAATATTTAAAGTAGTTATTAAATATTCGAATATGCAAAAGAAAATATATAAAGTATTTATTAAATATTCGAATATTTTAAATCAATTTTTTTCTTTTAAATCAAATATTTTTAAATTAAATTGAATATTTAAAGTAGTTATTAAATATTTGATGTGATTTAAATATGAAAATATTTCTTTCCTTTAAAATATTCGAATATTTCGAGTTATTCGAGTTGACGCGTCATATCTTAAGATAGAGATGAGCGTTCGATCGAGTCGAGTCAAAAAAAATTCGCGTCATATTTTACAACTCAAATTTTATTTGAAATTTTTTTGATTCGAGTCGAGTCGAGTTTTCGAGTTCCTATAAAAATTTAATTGTAATTATTTATCATGTTACCATACTTTGAAATTTTGCTTTAAGGACCAAATTGAAAGAATGCGTAAATAACGAGAGCTAAATTTAGTAAATTGTTTCGAATTATGACTAAATTGACTGAATGTATAAATATAAAGGACTAAATGTGTTATTATACCAAATTTTATAACAGACACTTAACGTTATTTAACGTCTAGTTACCATTTTGTTATAAAACATAAAGTTTAATTGTCATTTTGTGAATTTTGAAAGTTTGATTACCATTTTATTTTATTTTTACCAAAGTTAAGTGATCGTCTGTGTACTTTACCCTAAAATTTAATTATTTAAAATATTTAATATAATTATAGCAAAAAATTAAATATTTTGGCTTTCAATAAATTTCTAAAAAATTCTGGGGACCAAATTAAATTTTACAAAAATTCAAAGATCTAGATTAAAAATTTTCAAAATTTGGGGGTCATGCCCCAATTGTGTTACACTAGGTTTGGGATTGAGAGTTTGTCTGCATGTTTACATGTGTTATTAAAGAGCTATGAAAAATGATCTGATACTATGAGGTAAACTATAGGAATGATCATTTTTAACTATGGGATAAGTTATATTCTGATGACCGATCTATTAAATTTACTAAGAAAATCATTTAACTATTAAAATACTATCAATTGAGCCACTTACCGTTAAAATTAGTGGAAGAAGTGACATGATAGTTAACAAAAATCAGTATAATTCACATTTAGTCATTATTATTTATATATTTTATTAATTTAGTCCTAAAATATAAACTCATCTTCAATTTCGAAAAAATATACTTTATTCTGACTCAGTCCCAATGGGATGAACGTTAAGGAATAAATAAATTGATAGCACATTTTTTAATTCATTAATTTGTTTCTTAAGTTAAAGTGCGAGTCAGGGTCTTCAGAATGACACAGAGTTTAGCATTTGGATAATTTTGGTCCAACGGGGATGCGTTTGTGTATGAGTATGTGTTTTTGTTGATTATACGAATCCTTAAATCTTAACCCATAAGCATTGCTGATACACATCCCATAGGATTGTTAGCCGTACAAGCCACTCTCATCCTTATTTTCTAAAAAAATTATATTATAGATAATTCATGCCACATCATTTATGAGACTAATTAATAAAACTTATTTATTTTATTATTTTTCATGTCATCTTTTTACCAAGTAAATCTTCACTTGGAAAAATTATTGCATAGTCCCGGACCACCATGTCATCCATGGTCCCTTCTACTAAAAATCAGCCATGTAATTTCTATGTCATTTTTTTTTAAGATGAATCTTCATCTTTTTAAGCCATATAAATAGGGAGTGGGTGGTTACATAGTGACATGGAAAAAAAGAATTTACATGGCTAATTTTTAGTGGATGAGGACCATGGATGACGTGGTGGTCCGGGATCATGTCATAATTTCTCCTTCACTTGGTAAAAGTTATTTTTAAATTTAATTTACAATAAATATAAATGAAGATCACTTGATAAAAAGATGATGTGATAAAAAATAATAAGATAAATATTTTTTTATTAGTTGGTCCATGAATAACGTGGTGAGAATAACTAATGATATAATTTCTCTTATCTTCTGAAAGCAGTTGGTCTAATAATACTTGTACAAAATGTACTTGCAACTTGCAAGTATGATAATTAAGTCACGGCTATTTATTTATATAAATAATACTAAACTTCATTCAGACATCTTAGAAAGAATAGCTTCTGGTTTACATTTTATAAACAATAATTTTAATTTATCATAATTAAGTTACTCTTATTTAATAGGCTTAGTGCACAAATTGCGCCATAAAAAAGCAATATTTTACCATTTTTTAATTTAGTATTTAATGTATTTTTTGAGTTGTGCCACCTAAAGTTTGAGCTGTTACCTAAATTCAAACGCTAATAAATAATCAACTTTCTCTAACCAATCATATCCCACCACGTCGTCTTTATTATTATTTTATTTATTTTGGGCTGAAACTTGAAAAGGAATATAAAAAATAAAATAAAATAAATATAATAAAATATTTATCTGATTAAACTTTTTTCACCCAAAACAACCCCATTTACTCTCAACTCAGTTGTGCTTCAAAGAGATCAATTTAGCAAATTAATTCCCAAGAGAAGAAGAAACCCTAAATTTAACAAGACTTAAATGAAAATAAGTGTCTAAACTATACCATGTGGCCTATTTTTGTTAATTTATATAACTTTTATTTTTAAAAAATTAGAAAAATCTTTAATTTTATTAAAAAATTTAAAATTCTTTGATTTAAAAAAACCCAAACCCGAACCATAACCCTAAATTCCCCCCTCCAACCACCGATTCAACTACCACTGGCCACCGTTGTCTTTGTCGGACCCCTACGCTTGAAAATCAATCATTTTGTCGTCGAAAATCGACGAATTAACTAGAGATTGCACCGTCGACAAACACCTAACAATGAAGAAAAAAGAGTTCAATTGGGTTTCGACCGACGGCTATATAGTGGGAGATGTCGAACGGTAAGGTACATGACTCTTGGGCGGTGAATAGTGAACCACTGATGTGTGTGGGGATGTCGGGCGGTGAGTTAGATGTGATTTGAGGCTTTGATTGAAAGGAATTAAAACTTTGGGATTTTTTAAAGAAATTCAAATTTTTGAAGTAATTTAAAAATTAAAAAAAACATGCAACATGTTATGTTCTGATTGGATGAAGAATTTAACGGTCGTTGACAGAAAAACCTAATTTCAATAATGGAATGAAATATTATACATCAATTTAGCCCTGAACAAAATTTAGACACCAAACTAAAAAAAGGCTATAGTTTAGACACTTTTATGACGTTTAAGCCTATATTAAATTATTTGATTTGGCCATACACAAAAGAAACGTGTGTGTTTGTGTCAGCTATGTGTTGCTCCGATGGAGACAGAAAAATTAAAAACATTTTATCTTTTTGACAGATTAATCAGACTTATTTTAACTCTTTTAGTGTGTATATTAATTAGTGAGCAGCCATTTTTGGCTATGAAAATCATTAAAATAAGATAGCGAAATAAGATGATAGATGAATTTCTTGCTTATAAGTTGGTTATTAATATCGAAAAAAAAAAGATTACTGTTATATTTACTTCAGATTCAATTCTTGAAGATTTTGTTTTTATAAAAGACATAGTTCACAATTTTAGATAACATTATTTTCGATGTATTTTGTTTCTTTGAATTTAATATGATATAAAATTTTATTTTATTAGTATAATATTTATATATATATTTTATGTCGACATAAATATTAGTAATATGTATAAGTTTAGATTTTGTAGATGATAATTTTAGATTCCATCTGAACCCACGTCTAAAATATTACTAAGTATAAGAGGATAATTTTCCCTTTTTTCGAACCATTTTTTACCACCGTGTTGGCTCCCTAAACCGTCTGCGAATACTGTAAACCACCATCCCACCGTAATACATAGGCATAGACTGATGTCAAATTTCAAGGACTATTGTATTGATTTAAAATTTACACAACAAAATAATTGTTGAAAATAAAACTAAAAATACCTAATTTTTTTTTATAAAATGCCGTTTTGTATTTATCAAAATAAAACTTAAAGACAACAAAGTTAAAGTCATCAAAACATACCAAATGAAATACTAACAAAACCCCTGGTCTGAACAACACTCAAACAGAATTGAAGGTGGTCCAGAAATGGGTAATATAAGCTAGGCAAGTTCTCTCTCCCAGTCAATGTTCTCCCATCTCTCTGATTCTTCGCTCCAACTTCCGGTTGTGGGCTTGGTCGTGTCTGGTGAGGTTTGTCTTGGCAAGGAGGTGATTTAGAACCTTTGCTGGTTTTGCTTCTTTCGTTTTCTTTCCTTCTTGCTCGCCCACAAACCCTTTTCCTTTTCACTTCCCTTTCTGTTTACGGCTCGAGCCCAAAGAAGCATTTAAACCCGACTCAAGGCATTAACTCCTGCATCCTCTCCAAGTCTGTAGGAGCATTCACTCCACATTCCTGCAGAAAATCATGCCTAACAGTGGAACTAGTCTTAGCATAGGGGTCGTTGACACCAACTTCCCTAACAACCATGAAGATCCCAAACCTCCAAACCAGGAGTTCCTCGACGAGCTTGAGCTCAACGAAGACAGCGAAGTAAACTTCACGCTGAAAAATCTCTCTTTACTTGGCAAACTACTGTCTGCCTCGTCCATCAAAATCCTTGCACTAAAGGCCATTCTAAAGAAAGCATGGAAATGTGAAGGTCTGGAGTGCCATGACTTAGGAAGGAACTTCTTCCTCTTCATCTTCCAAACGACAGAAGACCGCCATCGTATACTCGGTAAAAAACCGTGGTCGGTGCAAGATTCCCTGCTTATACTGAAAGAGTGGCAACCGGACAAGGCATTGGAAGAAATCGACTTCTCAACGGAGGAATTTTGGATTCAAATAACCAATCTACCAGTAGGATTGACCACCAAAGATAACGTTCGCCGCATTGGGAAACTGTTCCCAGTTTACTATGGATCAACGCTAGAAGATGATGACGAAAAGGTGGCATGGAATGGTAATGTCGGCATCCGAGTAGCCATCAGGGTGGAGGATCCGCTCAAGACGGGTTTCATCCTTAACAGAAAGAAAGACAAGGCTCTGGAGGTTGGTTTTAAGTATGAAGCACTGCCGCGTTTTTGCTTCCGTTGTGGCCGTCTGGGACACGTCGAACGTGAATGCAAAAATGACCTGGTCATGGTGAAACTCTCTGGGAAATTCGGGTCGTGGTTACGTGCCTCGAATGTTTTCAGGCAGCAAGGTTCAGTCTCTCTGAAGCCGGCCACCACCATAGCGGGACCGTCCACGCTACAGGACAAAGGAGAAGATGAGAAGGACAGTGCCAACTGGAGCATTGTCAGAGGGCAATCTAATCCAAATCTACTTGACCTTAATGTTTCGTCTAAGGAAACCTCTCACGTCCCATCTCCTTTGCTCAAAGTCAACTCTTTGTTTCCTCTTTGGGAAAGCAATGAAGCAACCTTTCAACAAGGAAACATAGGAGCTAAGATGGTTATAGGGCCTGCACAACAGATTCTACCGTCCTTTGCCTTCAAGGAAAGATCTGAACTAGGGCAAATTACCAGGGAAAATGAAGGAAAGTCTCATAATACATTGGAAAGTATGCTGGCAGTGGGGTTCGATCGTATGGAAGTGTCGACCACCAAGAAACGCAAAAGAGAAGATGATGGCTATGAACTATTTGGCCCAGCAAAGAGGCGTGAACTCTGGGAGCAGGTCTCGAATACAATCTGCCAAATTGGGCTACATCGGAACGGAACATAGCAGCCTCTGATGATATGATTACGGTCGCTTTGTTCCCTGAAACCATACTTCATTCCTCTGCTATTATTCAACACATTGAACGAAAGAAAAAAGGAAGAAACTATGGGTCCAGGAGGCTGACACTGATCAGGAAAGCAGCAAGAAGGAAGTTTGCCATGGAATGCACCAGGGTCATGATCGATGAAGCGGGGCTCATCCAGTTGGGAATTGATCCGTTTGGTAAGACCATCACCCGGGTTCCGACAATGTGCATTGACGACAATTTTTCTCTCAATGAAGAGATTGCTATCAGTGATGGAGAAGATTTGGTCCCATTGGAGAAGACAGTGGCATATCCTAACCCCTTCAAGGATCCTGTTCAGGCTTCGGATAACTCCAGTGGGAGTTATCCGAGTTCACCATGAAGCTTGAATGTTGCGTGGCCCATGTTAGGAAGGGACGTGGGTGCTTGATGCGGCTTAATCCTTCCCCTCAGATCACAGAGGCTCACAGAGAGCAGGCGGATCCAAGGCTTTTGTTTAGGTGTTGTTCTGCTATGTTACAGACCCACCACGACGCGGAAGTAGCTAGACTGAGGGAGAACTCAATGGCCTCCATTCCTCCATTTCGGGTGATAATGGTTTTCGTCTTGATAAGGATCGACGGTGACTCGTCGGAAGCCTGTCTCTGGGAAGAGCTCTCAGACAAGGCCAGTATCGCAATCTCGAAGAAGGTTATAGGTGGTCCATTTTTTAGTTGTCCTATGATTCGTCTAGTGTTTTTCGGTTGGTTTCTGTCGGATGTCTGGTTATCGTCTCCTTTTGCGCCTGTGTTTGCGCCTGTGTTTTGTCTGTTTTTTTTCTTTGCTTGTGTTTGTTTTAAGGAGTTGGATGCGCATCCTTTCTTGGATGTTGACAGTGGTCCGACTGCTGGTTTAGGGAGCTGTAGAAGCAACGCTTTTGACCTTGCATGGCTCATGGCGGCGCTCGTAGGTTGTTGGAGGAAGGGGGCTGAGGTGGGCCCGCTTTGTCTGCCTTCCTTTTTGTATCCTTTTGTTTATTATTGAAATGAAGTAAGTCTCTTTGATAAAAAAAAAATGAACAACACTCAAACACAGAGCTTAAAGCAACAAAACCACACGAGCCCTTCAAACAACAAAGGGAAAATTGGGGGATCCTTACACGATTCAGATGAAATTACACCCCAATAAACCTGCATCTTCACTGCATCTTATGAACAAATCGAAGTCCGATCGCTTTCGGTTACATGCATGACTTGGTTAGGCGTTTCTTCAACCCAGAAACCTTCAGCTCCACCCTTTCGAGAGACGCAATCGCGTGGGCGGCCTTGTTGCTCGATCTCGGGGAGAAGAAAAATCGGATATAAGGTAAGCCCATCACCAATTGTTTGATATCAGCAATCATGGTTCTAATTACTGATGAATCATCCATATTTGCCTCAATTTTTCGAATTAGGGTTTTCGAATCACTCTTCACAATTAGGTTTTGAATCCCTAAATTTAAAGCAAATGTGATTCCGTGTTTAGCTGCTCTTGCTTCTGATAGAAAAATTGAGACAAAATTAGGTTGGGGTTAAATTTCAGAGCCCAAAATTTGTCCCTTTTCGTCCCTTAATATGAAACCTGAGAACACCTTTTCTGCTGCAGGCACAAAACAAGCATCAACATTTAGTTTAACCCACCCTACTGGAGAAAGGTTCCAACGGACCACTGCCGGAGATAGAGGGCCATTTTGAACTTTCAGGCAATTTTTGTACTCCAATACATATCCTTGAATGTAAGTAGTTAAGCTCTACACATTTTGTCTCTTACCTTCATGCAAGTGTTTATTTCTCACAAACTATAATGCCCAAACTGTGTATGCCAATAGTTTTAGACTGTGTGATCCTCTATTTTGAATAACCGTGATAGCCACTCGAAATAGGATAGTAATCCCACATCTACTCTAAGCTTTCTACTGTGTTGTTGCATCGGATGCACCTAGTATCTGATGCAATCCTTTTGCGATATAAGTTTTGTAAAGTAGGCAACTAGTTCCATAGTGACTTCCACAAGAAAATTCTAACCTTTGATGGGCATCGAACACTTCACACTTTATTGAACATACGCTTCTCTTCAGGGGTTGTATGAATGTCGTTAAGTAGCATCCTACAGCCACTGTGAACTGTGTATAAACTAGTTTGCTCTACTCTCCATACGCATCTTGGTGATAAAATGTTTGAGTGTTTAACGGTGTATAAACTAAGTTCACATTCCATGCATTTGTATCTTGCACCATAAGGTCTTTAACGGTGTGCAGTCCCAAAAATTTTGGTGTTTCAACCAACCTACTGAGTCTTCCCGGCAACCAGAAGTCCTCCCAAATAGATACATTAGTCCCATCCATTATACTCCATTTAAACCTTTTTCTAAAAGTCCTTTCGCACTTCATAGACTACGCCAGGTGTAAGAAGGATTTGCACCTAATCTAGAGTTTAAAAAACTTTTATTAGGAAAGTATCTTGCTCGAAAAGTCCTTGTTAGAAGTGAGTTTAGACTTTGAAGGATACACCAAGCCTACTTTGCTAACAAAGCTACATTGAACTTTGATAAATCTCTAAATCCCATTCTACCATCTTCTTTTAGGCACAAAGAGAAGACCAATCACACCAATGAATCCCTCTTTTGACCCTGACTTTTGCCACCAATATCAAGCTGTTATCCCTTCTAGTTCCTTGCAAAGAGACTATGGTAGTAGAAAATAGTTCATAGCAAATAATGGAGTTGCTTGCATCACTGACTTGATAAAAATCTCTCTCCCTCCCACTGATAAAGGCCTGATGTTCCACCCTTCTGTCCTTTTTTGGAATTTCTCCTTAATACCTATGAATGCTAAGTTTTTGTTTCTTCCAACAATAACTGGCAGTCCCAAATACTTATTTGGATTGTCAGTAGCTTGAACCTGCAACCTTTGACAAACTTCTTGCCTTGTCAAATCACATACATTTCTACTAAAGAAAATTCTAGACTTTCTATAATTTATCTCCTGCCCTGATCATCTAGAATAAATTCCTAGAAAATTTATAATATGTTCTGCCCCATTAGATGATGCCTCACCAAATACTAGCTATCATTCGCAAAGAGTAGATGGATGATAGTCGGGGCATATCTATTGATCTTAGCCCCTTTTATCATATTGTTTGATGTTGCGATTCTCAACAAAGATGATAAGCCTTCACTGTAAATAAGAAAGAGATACGGACTCAATGGATCCCCTTGGCAGAGACCTCTCGATGGAGCGAAAGCTGGGCCAACCGATCCATTTAACACCACTAAATATGTCACAGTCTTCACGCAAAACATAATTTGAAGAATCCAGATGCGCGAGAATCCCATTTTTTCCAGCATCAATTCCAAAAAAGGCCACTCAACTCTATCATATGCTTTACTCATATCCAATTTTAGTGCGAAAGAACCGTTTCTCTCATACCGTTTATTCTTAAAAGAGTGTAACACCTCATAGGCAAGTAAAATGTTATCAGTTATAAGCCTACCAGGGACAAAAGTAGATTGTGCCTCATCAATACACAAATGTAACACTTGTTGGAATCTGTTCACGGGCATCCTTGAGATGATCTTGTATAACACATTACATAAGCTTATCGGGCGAAATTGAGTCATGTGCTCCAGCTTTCCAACTTTAGGAATAAGTACAATACGTGTGTGATTAATCTTTCCATAGTCATGTTCCCTGTTTAACATCTCTATACAGAATTTCGATACCTCAGATCCCACTATATGCCAAAATCTTTGGTAGAAAACAGCTCCTAGCCCATCTTCCCTAGAAGCTTCAAAGGACTCATATCTTTCAAAGCTGAAAAAACTTCTGCAGTACTAAACACACAATCAAGGTTCTCATTCATAGCTTCAGTAATACACGGATGCACCCCTTCTAATATTGTCTCAGGACTATCAACGCCATTCGAATGAAAGAGGTCTGTAAAATAGCTTGTTGTCAAATTCAGCAGCCTATCAGTCGTATCAAATGAATTTCCAGTATCGTCAACTAACCTCTCAACCATGTTTTTCTTTCGACGATGAGAAGCAAATTTATGGAAAATAGAGGTATTTTTATCTCCATGCCGCAACCAATTTGCTTGAGCACGTTGTTCCCAGTATAACTCCTCCTTCTTCATTTCTAAATTTAAACTCAATTTCACTTCAGTTATGTCTACCAATATATCATCTGTAGGGTTTTGATCACATAATTGTGCTAACCTTTCCTTCAACCCTTTTACTGTAACCTTGCGTGTCATCCTCAATTTCCGAAATCAATTATCCAGACCAACACCAACCTATTGTAATTTTTCTAGTGTTGAACCCACCGAGGCATCCCATAATTTCTGCACTTCAGGCTCACATGAATCTTCCAGCAGCCACGATGCTTCAAATCGAAAGTGCCACGCTTTATTCCCATCAATAATTTCCAAAGTGTTTAACAACAGTGGACAGTGATCTGAGAAAGAATGAGATAAATGATAAAGAACATAACCTGAGAATAAATTAAGCCATGATGTATTCGCAACACCACGATCCAATTGTTCCCAAATATTATTTCTCTGAAACTTTCCTTTTTCCCATGTATACCACCTGCCTCTATAACTGATGTCTTCGACCTCACAATCTGATAAAACCCTCCTAAATTCTCGCATCTGCCGATCATTCCGCGTCAAACCTCCTTTTTCCTCATTAAGGAAAGCAATTTCGTTGAAATGCCCTATTATTAATCATGGGATATCCAGCATATCATTAATTTGTTGAAGGAAATTCTAAGCACCATCCTTGTTTTGTTCTTCTGGTGCACCATAAAAACCCGTACACCGCCATAATTTTTCATCTGAATCATCATTAATAAGAATGTCAATGTGCCTTTGGGAATAAGAACAGAGAGAGATATCACAATTATTTTTCCATCCAATTGACAGCCCACCACTACGACCAACAACATCCACATCAATTCCATTTATAAAATCACGTCTTCTAACTTGCACCAATTGTGCACTCCAAAGTTTTGTCTCAATAAGAAAAACAACGGATGAGTTTAAGTCTCGCAACACATGTTGGAGACGACGGACAGTCCGAGGCATACCCAAACCTCGAACATTCCAACACAAGAATTTTATGGCTCCGACTGGCCTGATTAAACAGATCTGCCGATATCTCAGTTTTTGATCCTCCCACGTAGTCAACATCATAAGTTGAATGCTTTGACAAATCCACAACAACTTCTGCCCCTTGATGTATACGCTGACATTTTAAACCCTCCGATTGAAAAATTGGTTTGTCCTCATTTTCGACAATCATATCCTCAGCCAACGTGGATTCCTCTGATATAATAATTGGGCCCACAATTTTATTATGCGTACTTATTGGGCTGGAACTAGTGGTTGCAATAGGCTTTTTCCCAAACACAACAGTAGTGTCGGTTTCAATAGCAGTTTCCTTTGAACCCTCTTGTCCCACTAACTGTTCTCTTCATGAAATTTCTCCTACATGAATCTGATGCCCAACTGCACTAGCCACCTCTTCTATCAACCACTTACTTTTTGCCGCAACCGCTCGCCGTGGAGGAGCCCTCAGCGATACATCCCAATTGAAAGCAAATTCCTTTGATGGATACAACACTCGTAGTGGACAATTCAATTTTAGTGGGAGTTTGTAATTTTGAAAAATGCTCATTCGTTTTAGACACAATTTTGGTTACTCCAGTTTAAAGATATTTTAAGATTTTTTTATGCAAAAATAAAGTTATTTTGGTTTATGCACACTCTGAATTCAGTAAAGTTGATCTCACTAAGGTTTAGGAGGACCAGTTGAAAATAGACATGTATGGTTCACATTTCATGTAATTTTTCATGCTACACATCCATGATTGATCTATGTCATTTGACTATGTTTGTATATGTGACCATTGATGGGTCCAGTCATGATTGATATGGCGAAGACCGCTTTGATCCGATGTGGATATAGTTGATGGACGAGATTGTTATAGAATACCTATTATATAATAGCAAAATTTTGTGCTCATAAGGTTGTACATTTATTAGGAAACATATGTTGCCCAAGTGGAAGATTGTTGGATTAAAATCCGCAATTGTGGGCACATATGTAAAATGTATGTTGTTATTATAAAGTATGACATAAAACAAAGTGACCAATTAAGTTAAGCGTGTCATAGGTATTAAAATGTCATGGAAATAAAAGTTTAGATACCGTAAGATATGTTTATAATTCAATGAGGGGTAGAGTTATAAATATTTAATAGTTTATTTAATAAATCAACTATATAAAGAGGTAGTGGTCCCCAAGAAATAGGTTAACTTGTTTTTCTCTCCTTTCCTGTCAGAAAGTTCTACTTCAAGAGATAACCTATCTTCTTGGAAGATCAATACCAAAGATTTGGGATTCCAACATCAGGATTCAAGGTTTTTAGTTTATCGATTAATTCAGGTACGCTTCCGCATTCAGTTTATTCAGTTATTGTTCTTGATGATTTGACATGATAGATCCTGGTTTAAGTTTCATATTAATTTATGATTTGGTTCTAACACGTCAAAGATAAGAAATACTGAGGGGGGGGGGGGGGGGGAATTGGGCACTTAATAACAAATATTAGAAAAAAAATAAATTATAAGAATAGACGCCTAATAATAAGTATTAGAAAAAAAAATAGACTCTAATAGTAAATATTAGAAAAATTGAACCCCTAATACTAAGTATTAAAAATAATTAAACCCTGCATTTAATATAAAAATATTCTTTTATAAGTATAACATACTATAAAAATTCTGGGCTCTAGGCGGTTGCTCCTCTTGCTCATGCCCAGATACAATCATGTGATTAATGAGAGTGATGTTGGCACTGTTATGATGGATGATATTAAAGTGGAACATGATAATGCTGTCAGTACTCTAAATCAAGAGGTAGTGTAAATTGTTGAGGGTCGTTTTGTTGCAAGTATTGAATGATGCAGAATTGTATAAGTATACATGTCGAACAAGTAGGGATTGGTAGAGACTTTAATTCAAGATATTGCACTTAAAAGAAACTAAATAATCAAAGGTAAAGCGATGAAAAATAAGTAAATAATTGTAAAAAGTAAATTGAACTAAAAGAATTATGCTACAACAAAGTAAAGATCGCGAGCTACAAGGGAACCTTTAACCAAGATGATTAAACAGATTGGACTTAGCAAGGAAACATGGTATCTTAACTCTATGGAATTATAGGGGAAAATAAAGCTATCTAAATGCTAATTTAGATAAGAAATAAAAAGCAACATAATAAAAAAATATCTAATTAAAAATATCACATCCAAAGTAATTTAAACTCAGCCAAATAAAATAATTGACGGCTGGACAAATCAAAATATTCAATTTACTTAATAAAATTTAGACATTAATTTTTTTGCCACTCTTTGATGACATGTATTATTATTGTTGATCAGTTCAGTGTTTGAATACTGTGCGGTTAAGTTGACGTGGTTTAAAGTTTAATTACTTACTTTGAAGATTAAATTAAACAGTTTGAAACTTTGTACATACATAAATTATAATAAAATCACACAGAGGCCAAGACCCACGTTCTCCTCCCGACAAGACATTATATATTATTTCCAACACATTTTTACTTCAATCATTGGTCTACCTTTCAACGTCCATAACTGCGAAAAGCCTTTTCCCCTTCTGATATTCAAAATCCTCACATTCCGTTTTCGCTTTCAGCTCCACTTCCAGGTCTTCTTCCTTCTTCAGCGTTGAATACTCAACTTCTTCTCCATATAATTTAGCCAAAACCAAATAGAAAGCCACTGAGAAAACAGTGACGGCTATCATTGTCCAGCTGAACAGAATATTTACTAACGCTTTAGCTCGGTGCAGTGCCTCGTCGCTGGAGCAGTTAACCACCTGGTGACCATCTTCAAAGTGGAGGAAGCAGCCTTTGGAAACCATTGCTGGAGTCCAGATCATATACCCCATCACAATCAGCCACACACCTTGGTACAAAATACTGATGGACCTTATAAAGCTGACCATGAAGCTCTTGGGAAGCCCAATTCCCATGAGGGTGGTGGCTAAGGAAACAACCACGACGGTCTGTAGAAGCAAGTGATATCGACCCTCGATCCCCATATGATCAGTTGAATGGAAGTGGAAGAGGAGGAGCTGTTGGGCAAAGGCTACTGCTGCAATGAACTGTGTCAGGCTATACGTGGCTGTGGGGCTAACTTTATCGAGGAGAATTGCAGAAGCTGCATAAGTAAAGAAAGTGATTGATATGGAAGAGTGCTCGAAGTTGTGGAGGTGATTTGAAGGGATGGTTCCATCGGGATCGAAAGGTTGGTGGCTTGCAGGGCCAATGAAGAGCTCCATGGAGATGGAGATGGAAGTGGCTACCATGATCAGGAACAGCTCTAAGTGCTTTAATTTGGGTGTGGGAAACCATGAGGTAGATGTGTAGGAATTTGGGTGGAGAGAATGGAGCTTGATGTGATTAAAGAGATGCCAAAACCCAAGGAAAAAGAAGGCTAAACCTGGAGCAACATGCCCCACTAGAGAACCCATTTCGTCCTCTACGTTTTGAGGTACTTATGGAGGAAGAGAGAGAAAGGACGAGGGAGAGTTTGTGAGCAAATTGAAGCAAAAGGAGTTGGATGGGATTAGTTTCTAAGGACTCCGTAACCTTCTATATATAGGGGGATTTTGAAAATCTGAATTGCTATAAGTTTTGGAAAGGAATAATTTTATTAAGGGGTAAACTAGACTAATAGTCATTTTTGTTTTATAAATGTTTACTTTTTCTCATAAAATATTGAAAATTAACATTTTGGTCATTTACGTTGTTGTTTCTAACGTTTTAGTCAATAAAATGTTAATCGTCGTTAATTTAATGACTTGACACATTAGTGAAATGGACTATGTAACCTTCTATATATATATAGGCGATTTGAAGTGCAAAGAGATCAAAGTATCCTTGTAAGAGAAGATGTTATGGTTAGGTTGCGAGGGCATGTTGAGCTTTTGTTTCATTGGCCCTTACGAGGATTTGAAGTGAATGGATTGGTAGCTTGCTATTTCGCTTTGTCTGTTAGAACCAAATTATAAATTAATATGAAACTTAACTCATGATCTATCATGTCAAATCATCAAGAACAATAAACCGAATACGGAAGCGTACCTGATTTAATCTATAGATAAAAACCTTTAATCCTTTGATGAAGATCGCCTAAAAAGTGATTGTGATCTTCCAAGAAGATAGGTTAGCTCTTGCGTAAAAAAACTCTCTGACGAGGACAAGAGTAATACAAGTTAACCTATTTATTGGGGACCACTACCTCTTTATATAGTTGATTATTAAATCAACTATTAAATATTTATAACTCTGCCCCTCATTGAATTATAAATATATCTTATGGTATCTACACTTTTATTTCCATGACACATTATATAATAGGTATTCTATATCAATCTCGTCCATCAACTATATCCACATAGGATCAAAGCGGTCTTCGCCATATCATTCATGACTTGACCCATCAATGGTCACGTATACAAATATAATCAAATGACACAGATCAATCATGGATGCGTAGCATGGAAAATCACATGAAATGTGAACCAAACATGTCTATTTTTAACTGGTCCTCCTAAACTTTAGTGAGATCAACTTTACTGAATTCAGAGTGTGCATAAACCAAAAGAACTTTATTTCTACAGAAAATAATCTTAATATATCCTTAAACTGAAGTAACCGAAATTGTGTCTAAAACGAATGAACATTTTTCAAAATTACAAACTCCCCCTAAAACCGAATATTCTTAAATAACATTACACACACTTGAGTAGTGTGCTCATGAAAGACCTAGGGTGATAGTTTTTTAATATGCGCGCAATTATGGAGTTTACACCAACATGCTCTATAGACACACAACCACTCTGAATTTTTTTTAACAACTAGGAACTTAATATTTATGTGCTTTAAATTTGAAGTGTTCCTATTGTTTATAGAATAAATAAATGCGTATTTATTGTCACAAAATAACTGAAGTGGTCTTTTTATTCAATCTACAATTAGCAGCTCAAGTGACAAAATTCTTTTGCATCAATATTCTATTAGAATCGAAGTCTGTAAATCTGATGATCTCTAACTTACCAGAACTCCGACATGTGAGCATGTAATTTTTGTTCTCTGAAGATATCTAATAACCCCATTGGCTGCCATCTAATGGACCATAATATGATTTCTCAAATATCTGTCTAACATTCTAACAATGTACATAATTTCTGAACGCATACATACTTAAGCATAAATTAGATTCTCAATAGCTTATGCATAGAGAATCTTTTAAATTTTTTAAATTTGAATGTTACTTTTAAGGCATTAAGTAAGACTAAATTTGTCTTCTTTAGCAATATGAGTTTCACTTGGTTTTACTCCCACAGAACTTGTAGTACATACAATTGTCAACCAAATTTATCTCAAAATCAAATGAAATAATCAACATGAAATTTATAATTTCATTAATGAGAGTCTTACTTAAGCTTATAGATAGATTTCTTTAATTTACATATAATTGATATTGTATCATAAGACATAATTTTATGATTGTACCATATAAATAGTTTCTTCAATGTCGCCATCGAAAAAATAAGCTTAACATCTATCTAATGTAGCTTAAAACTAAAACAAGCACCAAGTGTAATAGTTATCTTGAAAGAGTCTTTCAAAAAATTATATTATGAGTAATTTCTGCCATGTCATTTATGAGACTAATTAATAAAAAAAATTTGTTTTATTATTTTTTTCATGTCATTTTTTTTACCAAGTAAATCTTTACTTGGTAAAAATTGTTTTTAAATTTAATTTACAATAAATATAAGTGAAGATCACTTGATAAAAAAATGATGTGATAAAAAATAATAAGATAAATAATTTTTATTTGTTGGTCCATAAATAACGTGGTGAGATTTAACTAATGATATAATTTCTCTTCTCTTCTGAAAGCGGTTGGTCAAATAATACTTGTACAAAATGTACCTGCAAGTATGATAATTAAGTCACCGCTATTTATTTATATAAATAACACTAAACTTCATTTAGACATCTTAGAAAGAATAGCTTCTTGTTTACATTTTATAAACAATAATTTTAATTTATCATATAATTAAGTTACTCTTATTTAATAGGCTTAGTGCACAAATTGCGCCGTTTATCACTTTCTTCAATTTAATATTTAATGTATTTTTTGAGTTGTTGTGCCACCTAAAGTTTGAGCCGTTATCTAAATTCAAACCCTAATAAAAAATAATTTTTTTTAATTCAAAAAAATAATAATAATTTTTCTTAACCAATCATATCACACCACGTCGTCATTATTATTTTCTTTTTTATTTTTGGCTGAAACTTAAAAAGGAATATAAAAATAAAATAAATCGAATATAATAAAATATTCATTTAATTAAACTTGTTCACCCAAAACAACCCTCATCTGCCCTCAACCAGTCGTGCTTCAAAGAGATCAATTTAGCAAATTAATTCACAAGAGAAAAAGAGACCCTAAATTCAACAAGGCTTAAATAAAAAAAATAGGTGCCTAAACTATATCACGTGGTCTGTTTTCGTTAATTTCTATAATTTTTATTTTTTAAAATTCAGAATAATCTTTAATTTCATTAAAAAATCCCAAAATTCTTTGATTTAAAAAAACACAAATCCAAATTCAAACCATAACTCTAAATTCCTCTCTCCAACCACCGATTCAACCACCCCCAACTATCATTGTCTTTGTTGGACCCCTACGCTTGAAAACCAATCATCTCGTCGCCGAAAATCGACGAATTAACTAGAGATTGTACCGTCGACAAACACTCAACAATGAAGAAAAAATAGTTCAATTGGGTTCCGACCGACGGCTACATAGTAGGAGATGTCGAACAATGAGGTACATGATGCTTCGGCGGTGAACAGTGAACCACCAACGTGTATGAAGATGTCAGACGGTGTGTTAGTATGATTTAATGGTTTTATTGAAAGAAATTAAAACTTTAAGATTTTTAAAGAAGTTCAAAATTTTGAAGTAATTCACAAAATTAAAAAATGTCACGTGTCATGTTCTGATTGAATAACGAAATTAACAGTCGTTGATAAAAAAATTTGATTTGAATAACAGAATAAAACATTATGCATTAATTTAGCCCAGAACAAAAGTTAGGCACCAAACTAAAAAATATATAGTTTGGATACTTTATGACGTTTGAGCCTATATTAAATTATTTGATTTGGCCCTACACAAAAGAAACATGTGTGCTCGTGTCAGCTATGTGTTAATTCGATGGAGACAGAAAAACTAAAAACATTTTATCTTCTTGACAGATTAACCATACTTATTTTAATTCTTTCAGTGTCTACATTAATTAGTGAGCGGTCATTTTCGATTATGAAAATTACTAAAATAAGACTGTGAAATAACATGATAGATGTATTTCTTGATTATAACTTGGTTATTAATGTCGAAAAAAGATTATTGTGATATTTACTTCAAATTCAATTTTTGAGGATTTTGTTTTTTAAAAAATGTCGTTTACAATTTTGGATAACATTATCATCGATGTATTTTGTTTCTTTGAATTTATTATGAATCGATGAATTTTAATGAATTATACGTTTTTATTTTATTAGTACAATATTTATATATATAATTTATGTCGACATAAATATTAGTAATATGTATAAGTTTAGATTTTGTAGATGATAATTTTAGAATCCATCTGAACCCACGTCTAAAATATTAAGCATAAGAGGATAATTTTCCCTTTTTTCGAACCATTTTTTTACCACATGAGGCCATTACCACCGTGTTGACTCCCTAAACCGTCTGCGAACACCATAAACCACCATCCCACCGGCCACCGTAATACATAGGCTGATGTCAAATTTCAAGGACTATTGTATTGATTTAAAATTTACACAACAAAATAATTGTTGAAAATAAAACTAAAAATACCTACAATTTTGAATATATATTCTCTTACCTTTATTTAAAATAAATGTGAGATACAAATATGTATTATACTACTAGGCTTTATTTTTATGGTTTTTCTCTCGCATAATTATTTAATTATATTATCGTTTTTGTATTTTAAAAAAAGCTTAAATATACATTTAGTACCTACACTACTCTCATCCTCTCAAGTTGGTGCTTAAAGAAATTTTGTTCTCAATTTGGTTCCCGAATTAGGTACCTTCTCCCAAATTGGTACCTAAAGAATTTTTACTCCCAAGTTGTTACTTGAACTAGACATTTTTTTTCTCAAATTGAAACTAAAACTTATACATTTGATCAATTTGGTCCTAATTTGAAACAAATCAATAAATTTAACCATATATATTTAATAATTCTATCAGTATACTCTTTCTTATTATCCTAAATTATTTGTTCCTCTCCCAAAAATGTTATATTTTACTTTCATGATATAATAAAAGTTTAACAATAACCGATTGTTTTATCGTAGAATGCAATTATCCAATTGTTGCTTGGATCCAGTAAACTTGCTTGGTTTGACATTATCATGAAAAATTGACCAAATTGGTGAAACTTTTAAATACGACGGGTTAAATTTATTGAATTATTTTGAATTAGGATCAAACGTATAAAATGTATAAGTTTTGAAAGCTAAAACTGTTAATAAAAGTACCAAAACAGTGAATGAAATTTACGTTCGGATGCCTACTTGAGAGCAAAAAAAAAATTTAAGTACCAATTTATGAGAAAAATTCTTTAGGTATTAATTTAAGATAAGATGTCTAGTTCAAGTAACAAATGTATATTTAAGATTTTTAAAAGGTCTGGTAATGTTAAAAAAACATGTCCTAGATAATTACTGCCTTACTGGTCATTTCCTTTCCCTTTCTTATAAACTGGGTTGGTAGTTTATAAATAGTATAAATATAATTATATAAATGCCATATTTATTTGATTTTGGCTTTATAGGCACAAAGGGTGTGGATTCCTATTGCGCACATTGTTTTCTGGTAGGCTTTCATTTAAGTTTTGAACCGTCTGGTGCAGCTGGCTGTATATTTTGTGACAGTCAAACGCATGTGCATCCCATTAAACAACGATTTTCATGTGATTGCCCATCTTTTTTCTCTTCTATGTTGTGTTTGGATGGAAAGAAAATGGGTTGGGAAAATCAGACCTTACATTTAACAAGTCGGTTTAGTTCAATAGTTTAATTGTTATAGGAAAGAGTATTTTTTTTTTTAAAACTCAAAAGTCCGACTAAATTTAAACATTAGATTGAATCATGATATTATAGATAGAACAATTAAAATAAAAGATCTTTCAGCCTCTACAATATTTGATCTAAACTAGTCAAACTAATAAATTAGACGTCACTATATATAAATTTATTTTTAAGATTAATTTAAATCAGTCCATTCCATCAAATAACTTAATATAACTTTTTTTACTCAATAAAAACAATCAATTGATGAGGTTAGTTTGGGTGACATCTTTACCGATACAACAAATAAGTGAACGTGCGATTAAATATGCTTAAACGTTTTATATTTGAGAGAGAATCTACCCAACATAAACATTGTATAAAAACATTTTTTTTCAAAATTTGTCCTTAAAAACACAATTTATATACTATATCATCAAATGTCTTGTTTTTTATTTTTAAAAGGGCATGCAAAAAAGCTCATAGTATAGCAAGCTTTGATATAATTGAAAAAACACACTGGAAAATATCTCGGGGTTTGAGCTAAAAAAGCATCAATAGATTGAGACGATGTTTATACAGTGATAGGGGCTAAACTCTGGGTTGAAACTGAAGCATGGGAGCCAACACCATTACTGTATTCATCGTGTCTCTTCGACGGCGCTGAAGGAGGAAGCGGAAAACCTTTGGTGAAAAGCCTACCCACTGGACCTTTGTTAAAGCTCGGAGTGAATGAATCTTCCCGTTTGTTTCCGAAGCTTAAATCATGGATTCTGTTTGAAGCTCCATTGGTTCCAGGAAGCTGAAGAAGAAAGAGTGAGAGAAACAGCAGAGAAATGGTCAGTCTGGTAGACATCGAAATGAACACAAACAGTTATGGAGTCATGGGGGTTTTGGATTTTTATAAGCAGAGAGAAGTCAAAGGAGATTCGATTTTGAATAGGGAAAAATAATATTTGAATCAAGTGATGTAATTAAGTGACAAACTGCACCATTAATGAGGGAGAATCGGTCGTGATGTTTGTGATGTAATTGATGTTTTCGATAATATCCAAGGTATGAACATTTGCTATGTGTTTGGCTGTGTCATGTGATTTGGTTAAACAAGATGAAGTAGGGATGAAGGTCCACGAGGTGTTCGATGAATTGCCAACACCGACAAGCTCTAACATCGGCAATCAATCGATTCAAGGTAGCAAGGGAGCTTATTTTTCAATTGTTGGAACAGTGAACACAACTACTTCCAACAACATTGGGACAACAAAAATCCATGTTAAAGATAAGGTTATTGGATTACAAAAGCAATTATCACATGAGATTAAAATACAAACATGATGAACACAAAAAATCTTTTCTCATACGGAACTGACTCACGAGTGAAATCTGTTTTCAATCGTGAACCGATAGATAGTAGCATTCTACATAAACAAATGGGCCAAGATATTAAGGTGCGTCAGCTATGGTAACTGCACAGGTAACGTTGTTTTTTAGGCTGATAATTTCTTTAGTTCGTACAAATTGGAATACTCTGAAATTTTTGAAGATGACATGAACAAGTTGCTTACAAAGCTTGAGTGGCGTCTTGAAGTTAAATTGGGTAATATACTTGACGATGATGAGAAATCAAATTACTCCAAAAGATGATGTGAATCTGATTGGTTCTGTTGCATTAAGAGTTTAAGACAACTAAGCCATAAGTTACTATTATATTTTGTAGAAGATGTTCGCTAGAGGAAAAGAACACTTGGACCACCGCACGTTCGAGATATGATGGCATATTTCCAATTTTGCTATTCGGAACCATGGCCATGGATGGAAATAACCACTTCAATTGGTATCCATCATGTGATTGCATTATTAGTTGGGTATATATTCAATGCAACTATTAATCAAATTGTCAAGGGAAAAGACAATGGCCATGAGTTTTTGGACCAAAAATAAAATACTTATTTCGACGATTCAGGATTGGTTGTGGGGAGTTCTTCATCTCACTACATTCGAAGCACACATTTAGACTTATATGCATGCAATGTTCAACTCTATTGTAGCTTGGGAGTATGCTCAAAGCATGTCAAGATTAATATTTTCGGTCACTAAACTTTTAAAAGTTATAAAACAATTATTAAACTTATCGAAGTATTACAAAATTGTCATTGATTCATTACACGTTATAAATTATTGATAAATATTAAAAAGTTTAATGATTATTTTTAATAATTTAATAATTTTAATGATCATTTTATGCTAATTTGATAAAGTTTAATGACTATTTTATAATATATCAAAAAATTTAATGATCATTTTATAATTTTTAAAAGTTTAGTGAACAAAAATAAATATATGTAATATATAAAATATATAATATATAAATTTTTTTGTTAATTTGGTTAATTAATCAATTTTGAACAAATTAACCGATAACTGAAATTTAAAAATCTAATTAACCGCTAACGGACCTAACCTAAATTAACCGAAAAACTTCGATTCACTCAACTAATTCGATTAAAACTAAAGTTTGATCACCCTTATAAACAACTCTAACAATAAAAAAAAGAAGGCTTAAGGGTGTAAGAAGCCCTTGAACTTTTGAAAAATAATCAATTAAGCCCTTAAACTTTTTTTGCACTCAATTAAGCCCTTGAACAAAGAAATTTAATCAATTAAGCCATTGAACCAAGAAATTGAATCAATTAAGCCCTTTGACCAATTTTGACCATTAAATCTTGACTTTTTTTTCTTCGGATATTACCGGCACATAATACACTACAATTCCATCATGTTGCATTTACAAAAGAAATCAAAAAGTATTTTTTATAATTTTTATAATTTTTTTAGAATTTTTAGAACCTTTAAAGAATTTTTTAAATAAAATAAAAAATTCTGAAAACTGTCAAGTGGAAACATTGTGACATAGTGCATTGCAACAATGGATCGAACAAAACTATTAAGATTTACTGGTCAAAGTTGGTCAAATGGCTTAATTGATTCAATTTATTGGTTTAAGGGCATAATTGATTAAATTTTGTGGTTCAAGGGCTTAATTGGGTGTAAAAAAAGTTTAGGGGCTTAATTGATTTTTTTTCAAAAGTTCAAGGGCTTCTTACACCCTTAAGCCAAAAAAGAAAAATAAGGAGTGAAGCACACAGTTAGTTAGGGGACGTGGAAAGTGGGACCCACAGCCCGTCGTTTTTTCCTCGGGTTTGCAGTTAGTTTTGTTTGGTGGACTGGAGATTGCCTAACCCAACCCATTCGAATAGGATAAATACCTTAAATATATTAATATAAAATAAATAAATATCCTATGAAAAAAAAATAGAAGCAAAGACGGAAAAGACGTATGAGCCACTCAAAAGGACCATATCCGTTATAAGCTTCATACCCAATGGGTTTTCTATCCCATTTATTTTCCCCATAAAATAAATTACATTATTTATTTAAATATAATTATATTTAATATATATTATTTGATAATTTATTTATATATGATACATCATTTAAAAAAAATAACATATCAATCTATTATTGAGTGATGAATTTTTTTAACTGTGTTAGTTTGAAATATTGACGGAATAAAATTTTAGACATATATTTTAACGAAAGACAACATTAAATAACTATTTCAAAAAGGTGTATAGTTTAGACACTTATGTGTGAATTAGGACTTTAAAAAATCAAAATTATATAATTTTTTAAATTAATATTTCATCTTAAATGAAATTTAAAAAATAAAAAAGAGTAAAATTATTAATCACAAAAAAGGTATATGCTTTTTATATGTATAAATGGAGAAATTTGTAAGAAAACAGGGGAAGACAGGTTTCAAGTCCTACAACCTCTTGTTTTGCTAAATGTTCTAGTTTCCGCATTGGAACATACGTCTTCTTCTTTCTACTTCCTTCTTTTAGCTTTAATTTCCCAGTTTTTTTAGGTAACTTATTCTATCTGCAGTTCTGCACTTCTTTTATATTTTGTTATATGAAGAAAAAACAACAACAAGAAGAATGAATGAATTAGTTTTTGTGCTATTACATCTTTACTTCTTTTAGTTTAATTTCACATTTTTATTTCTTCTTTTTGATGGAAGAAACCCTAACATTTTTTACCCATTTCTGAGGCAGATCAACAATTTTGTTCAGCTTAGTTGCCTACTGAATTCACAGTTGTTTTGAAATTGGAAAGCTTGTTAAAATTTGTGTGATGGTAATTTTGCCCGCCGGAGAAGAAGCTGTATGATGGCAACAGCTGCTGTTATCGGACTTACTACCACCAAGAGGCTATTGAGTTCTTCATTTTCGTATTCCGATATCTCTGAGAAGCTCTCATACGCCGGTGATTATGGTGGATCTTCGTATTATTCCATTGCTCCCACAAAAAGTATTATAGTTGCCAAGAAATCGTCTAATTTTAGCCAAAGCCTTCCTTCATCCGATCGGAGTAGTCGGTCGATTAAAGCTCTTAAAGAGAATGTGGATACCACCTCCATTGTTTCAACTTCGGAGCCTTGGGTCCGGGGATCTGATGACTTCGAAGAAGAAAGCTATGATCTTGACTACTCTGTGGAGGCTCTTCTTTTGCTTCAGAAGTCTATGCTAGAAAAGCAATGGACTCTTTCATTCGAGAGGACAGTGTTCACTGAATCACCGAGTAGAAAAGCTTATGTGAAAGTACCGGTTACTTGTTCTGGGGTGTCAGCTCGGCAACGGAGATTCAATACTAGGAGGAAAATTCTGAGCCAAAATAAGTCAATGGTGCAACCTAATGCTAAGAAACTAAGATCATTGATCAGTCCGGAGCTGCTCCAAAGCCATTTGAAGGGTTATGTTAATGGTGTAGTAAGTGATGAGTTGCTCAGCCATGCCGAAGTTGTTCGACTGTCGAAGAAAATCCAAGCTGGGCTTTCCTTGGAGGATCAGAGATTAAGGTAGTCATATATGATGTGATTTAGATGAATTGTTGTAATTCAGTCTCGAAATTCAGTTCTAATTGTTGTGATGAAATTCTAGATTGAAGGAGAGGCTCGGGTGTGAGCCGTCTGATGAACAGCTTGCAACTTCCTTGAAGATTTCCCGTGCCGAGTTACGTTCAATGTTAATTGAATGTTCATTTGCAAGAGAAAAACTGGCAATGAGCAATGTTCGTTTGGTTATGTCCATAGCTCAAAGATATGAAAACTTGGGCGCTGAAATGCCTGATCTTATTCAGGTAATCCATTAGTTCAACCACCTTTGAATACACAATAAGATCATCTCCATATACCATATCAAATTGTTCAGTTTTACTGCATGGTAAACGTATTTGTTTGATTTATGTGTAGGGTGGTTTGATTGGACTACTGCGTGGCATTGAAAAATTCGATTCTTCAAAGGGGTATAAAATTTCAACTTACGTTTACTGGTGGATACGGCAGGTAATGTTCCTCTGAGTTTGTGAAGAAACATTGTAGATATTAGAAATAGATTTCATAATGTTCAACTGATTAATTTCTCAGTGTTCTACATCACCTTCATGATATACTGTGAACTTTACAAAAGTTCGAAATTTAATACTATCATTCTAAAAAGGGAAAGGTCCTATGTTACTTTGACTCAGAACTTGAGTGTTGAATACGAATATGTTCGAGAAAATTAGTGTTTGAACTTCATATTACTTTGAAACTTGTTTTGATCTCATTGTGGTTGTACAAGATCTAACATAGTTCACACTTTTATCTCAGGGTGTATCGAGAGCATTAGTAGAGAACTCGAGAACATTAAGGTTGCCTACACATATGCATGAACGACTGGGATTAATCCGGAATGCAAAATATAGGCTCCAAGAGAAAGGAATAGAGCCAACTATTGACGTAAGTGGCATCCAGTACTGTTACAAGGACTAAGTGTTGGTTAATTACAGTTAATTTGACCAACCATTATACTTCAAAATCGATGTTTAATATCTGCATCCGAGCCTTACTCTATTTTAATCTTATTTATTCTCTCAACAACCTTGATTAATTGATTCTATTATACTTCCAGAGGATTGCTGAGAGTCTGAACATGTCCCAGAAGAAAGTTCGAAATGCTACCGAGGTACTCTATGAATGAAAGTTACTTTCCGGTTAACAATTGCAGTTCCATTTTCCTTTTTCCAAATCTCACTCTATAGTTGCTTTAATGCAGGCAGTCAGCAAGGTCTTCTCACTCGACCGCAATGCATTCCCCTCTTTGAATGGTCTTTCAGGAGAGACTCATCATAGTGTAAGTTCTCGCTAATACGAATCAACTCAGCAGAATCTTGAATACCTTGATGGTTATTTCATGTTATTTACTATTAATCGAGTATTGGTTTTATCTTTTCAGTACATTGCAGATAACCATGAAGAAAACAATCCATGGCATGGAGTAGATGAATGGACACTCAAGGTAAATGAATAACTTAGTTCAGATAGAAGTAAAGGAAGCAATGTCTCGAAAAATTATTGTAATGATTGACCTCTTTCGCATTCTTTAGCTCAATCACGAGAACTTTTTGACTCGGATTTAACTTTGTTTCACTCTGAAAGCTGACTATTAGTAGAATCATAGATCGATCTTAAAATGGACATATTTTCATTATTTATCGTCTCAATAGCTGCTATCCTCCTCTATGTACTGCCCACCTGCTTCACGGTTCTGCATGTTACTTTTGATATTGTATTTGTGTTCTATACATGGAGAACGTAATCTTCATGAATGTTACAATTGCAGGACGAAGTGAACAGGCTCATCGATATAACACTCGGAGAACGAGAGAGGGAGATTATACGACTTTATCATGGTCTCGGTAAAGAGAGTCTTACATGGGAGGACATCAGTAAACGGTGAGCTTGTTCGTATCTGCAGATTTTTAAGCCTGTCGTCTCATTTTGTTGAATTCATTATCATTCAACAGTTTCTCTTCGTTTCCATTTCTCATGTAAATTTCATTTCGTTTTTGAGTTGGTTTAACTTTCTAATATTTTGTTAATTCTTCAGCATCGGTTTGTCAAGAGAGAGAGTGCGGCAAATCGGACTCGTCGCACTGGAGAAACTAAAAACCACGGCGGCGAAGAACAAAATGGAGGCTATGTTATTGAAACAGTGATTTTGAATGCTTCAAACATAGACATGGTAAAAATGACTGTATATTTACGTATATTATACACAGCAAAAATTGTATGTAAGCAGAGTTATCTCCTCAAAGTCGGGTTTGGAACTCCTGCAGAACAATCTGCAACTTTGGAATAATAGATGGATCGCTTGGGTGCAAAGCATCAAGAATATTACTCAACTCCATTCATATTGTTTGATGCAAACCCTCCAGTTTCGTCCCAACATCGGCAGCCATGGATAGGAACAGTTTCCTTATGCAGGTTCCATGAGTCAATCGCCCTCGACAATGTCGGCATTACTACAATATCCGGTATGAAGAACAGAAGCGCAAAACTCGACTCGAAAAAACTGATTTTTTTTTGAATTTCGAGTTATTCGAGCTGACTCGAATAACTCGTTGAAATTTTGAGCAAGTCGAGTCTGAATTTTGGAAGTTCGAATAACCGAAAAATCAAATAATTTTATATTACATAAAGAACTGATTTACACCGGTGTAAGACAGTGTTGATTGTTTAGTAAATTAAAGAATTGATTTACATTGGTGTAATACAGTATTGATTGTTTAGTAAATTAAAGAACTGACTTACATCGATGTAAGACATTGTTGATTGTTTAGTAAATTAAAGAACTGATTTACACCGGTGTTAGACAGTGTTGATTGTTTAGTAAATTAAAGAACTAACTAACATTATAAATAATTACAATTAAATGTATTATAAACGTATTATATAATTTTAGATAATATTTGATTTATTAAATAACATTAAAAATTTTATTTGAAAAATCGTTTAAACTTGAATCAATTCATGTTATTACATTATAAATAATTATAATTAAATTTGTATATAAATTCGATATTCTGACTCAACTCGAATTTCATAAGCTCGACTCGAAAAAAGTTTCAAATAAAATTTGAATGAAAAAATTAGACATGTCAACTCGAATGACTCAAAATTTTTTGACTCGACTCGACGTGATCGAATGCCCAGCCCTACTCCAATATATCTTCACATGTTATCAATAAATTTGGTACCAGTGATAAGTAATTAGTATAGCTCGCCGCTCCAATATATCTCAAGTTAAAGATTTTATATATTCGGAAAGTCTTTAAGCTTGCTCGGTGACTAAAATGAGATGTACAACGCAAGTAAGTCGAGATTAGTCAGAACAAATAAAAAAAATATCTTCACATGTTAGCATCACATCACATCCCGACACAGTCATACTTTCCACGTGTCAGCTCTCAAGTCCGTAGCCTCCCCAATCATCCCTCCAAAACAAACAAAGCTTCACCCCCGCTTTTTCGTCCACCTCAATCTCAATCTGAATAGCCAAAACACTTGTTTCATTTTTGGTTCCAAACTTCCAATGGCTGATTCTTTGGTTTTGCCTGCGCCTGCCAATGGCCAGTTCTCTTTGTGTTCTCGAAACTGCGGTTTCCCTCCACGTTCAGTGCCATCTAAGTGCTTATTTTCGAGTAAGAACAAGTTGAATGTTTTGCCTCTGACTCAATATCCCTTCCTCCCGCTCCGCCACCGAGTCGCCCCGATTCCTGCTCTTGAATCCGACGTTCCTCACCCGCTTCACAAGGTAGATAACCAGCTCTTTTAAATTTCTTTCCTTTTTTAATCGGCAGTGACATTTCATTTATAGTAAGTTTATGTTTTTTGGGGGGTGTGGTTTTACACAAGAGAATCAAATGAAATGTGGTGATTGCTTGCAACTTCATGATTTTAGGCTTGTGGAATCTAAGGAAAGAAATGGAAGGGATTTGGGATTTAACGATTAACTTAAAAGAGCTGAATTTGTGCAAGTTTTGTTAAAATGTGTTCATCATATTCATATTTTTGTGTTTGTTGTTGTAATTTGAAAGGGATCAGTGGATTTTTAGAGTAAAAAGGGCTATGCAATTCTTATTTTTGGGTTTGTTGTTGTAATTTGAAAGGGATCAGAGGATTTTAAGAGTAAAAAGGGCTATGAGCAATGGGATTCATTGACATCAACGTTTTCCGGGGCTGCGAATATACCATTTTTATTGCTTCAGTTGCCTCAGATCATCCTCAACGCACGCAATCTTCTTGCAGGGAATAAGACTGCCCTTTTGGCAGTACCATGGCTGGTAATCTAGAATTACTGTAAGGTTTCTTGTGGCTTACTTTATGACTTATATGGTTTGTTGTTTTGCTAATACTTTGTGGTGATATCTTGAATCCGAAATTTAAGAGTTAACGAACACATCGATGATTTGAGATGGCTTCTTGCAATTTACCAATTGTAGTTGAAGCAATAAGCTAAGTTTAGTTGCCTTTTGGTTTGTAAAATTCCACAGCAATAGACTTCAATTCCTTTCACGAGAGCAATGAAACAATGAATTCGACATTATTTTCTGCTTAGCGGTGGGGAACAATATGTAAATGGAAAATAGATACCAAGTTGTTTATGTTTTGTTGTGGAGTCATGTATTTGGTTTTCTCCGATTTTGGTCAGTTGAAGAAACAGTACAAAAACCTGTATTTATGACATGACTTGCTTAATTTTAATGGTTCTGAGTTTTCTTATAGAATCTAATAGTGTAAAGTGTAATTCGCTTTATAGACTCATCACATGAAATGACATTATTTGGTGATCCTATTAGTCCGAGCAGCTATTAATTAGCTTTATATGGAACTTTCATAATCTTAAATTTTGATGTATTTCTTGAATTTTAGCAAATGGACTGAATGAAGATGTCGTTTTGAGGAACCTAAGGGGGTGTTGTTAATGCAGGGAATGTTCACTGGTTTGCTGGGTAACCTTTCATTGCTTTCTTACTTTGCCAAGAAAAAGGAAAAGGAGGCAGTTGTGGTGCAAGCACTAGGAGTGGTATCGACATATGTGGTGATTTCTCAGCTTGCAATGGCAGAAGCTATGCCTATCCCGTATTTTGTGGCCACTTCTGTTGTTGTGGGTTCTGGACTCGTTTTAAATTTTTTGAATTATTTTGATATGCTCAACAAAACAATCTGGCAATTTTGGGAAGATTTTATTACTGTTGGTGGACTTTCGGTGCTTCCCCAGGTAAAACTCTTGTCCCGCTGCTTTCCGCTTGCACTTAACAGTTCAAACATGATATATTTACAGTTCATTCATTCAAATCTATCTATATGTGTGTGTGTTTATTTCAAGCCTCTCACCATCTTTTGGACCAATTTGAGTACAGATAATGTGGTCCACATTTGTCCCATACATACCCAATAGCATCTTGCCAGGGGCAGTAGCATTTGTTCTAGCTGTAGCAGCTGTTACTATGGTAAGATCTATATGGTGCTCTGATATTCGTTAAATTTTCTGCTTCTAGCGATTCGATTAAACCTTTTCTTACCATGAAGAGTGAGCAGCGAGACTCGTTGTTCCTTCTATGAAAACCCTCTTCGTGAACGTCTTGCCGTTTAGCTTTTTAAAAAGGATTCTGAAAATAGGCAGTAAAATCGCACCCTTTTTAACTTGCACTTGCTGAATGCTGATATTTGCAGAAACATATGGGCAAACTTTCAGAGGAAGGTGTCAAGTTTGTGGGAGCTATTTCTGGATGGACAGCAACTCTTCTTTTTATGTGGATGCCAGTTTCACAAATGGTAATTCGTGTTCGAAATTCTGTATCTATGGCTATGGTAAAGTAAAACTGGTTAATTCACATGCATATCTAACTAAAATTTGTGCTTCCTTTTCAGTGGACAAATTTTCTTAATCCTGATAATATTAAAGGCCTATCAGCGATTTCAATGTTGCTTGCTATGATCGGAAATGGACTTATGATCCCACGTGCACTATTTATTCGCGATTTTATGTGGTAATGCATTCTTTCAACCTTATTTATTGTTTTCTCTGTATAAACTAGTCCGACCTCGTTCACAAGGAAGTGTAAGCAGAAAATATTAGACTAAGCAGACTGAGTTATAAGCGACATCAGACTGAACGGTATTTTTTTTTTTTTGATTTTCATCCATTTTGTGGTTTGAGTTTGTCCTAATTTTTCATGACATTACTGGGTTTGCAGGTTCACTGGTTCTACTTGGGCAACTCTCTTTTATGGTTACGGCAATATTGTATGCTTATACTTGTAAGGAGACTATATGGTTTATTCTGCATAGGTGCATTTTTTTATCATGGAAGTTTCTTGATTGCTTTGTCCTTTCAGTTTCAACTCTATCGGCCGGGAATTCTTCGTTGCAGCAACAGTCGGTTTAATGTCATGGCTAGGTTGTTTCTCCACCCTGTCTAACCCTATGCCCCTTACTCATCAACTAGAAACATAAATATGGAGAAGGGAAACAAATGTAATGTGTTTTTTACCCTACAATTTTCATGCACCTATTTAATTTACCCTTCACCAACAGGAATGGCACTGTGGAGAGACACCGTCGTGCACGGATACGGATCACCGATAAGAACTTTGAAAGAGTTGGTTTTCGGATCATAAGTCGAATCAAGTTGCAACAGCTGATGGTGCGATGTGACAAAAGCGACCTGATCGCATCATCTCGAGCACGGCGTATTCTTTTGGTAAGAAAAGAGTTATCCGAAATGGATAGTAGTATACATCTCTAGTTACCATTGATTTCATTTTGCAAAGATAAATGGTAGAGCTGGCAATCCATGTATTCATGTCAAGTTCATGTATTTGGCATATCATTTGTTGATTATGTTTAATATATACATACATAAGCCAATCATGGGGATCACAATAATACTAATAAATTGCAGCATTTCTTGCCATTTTGCTCTTCAGATGTCAAATATTTAGGATCCTAACAAGAAAAATGTAAGATTGTTTTGACTCCACCCAGCCCAAAATATGAATGGAATTTTATGCGGGGAGCTTCATTCCTTTGAAACTTGTTCTAGATGGTTATATAAAACTAGTATCATTCAGCTTATAATAATATCTAGCTTATTTTATTCCAAACCTTTTCATATTTGACATCGTTTTACATTCAAACCCATATATTTGTTCCACAGTCAAAAGCTTCTCCTAATCCAGAACGTTAAAGTTGATAAATATTTTATACACAAACGGTGGAAGCTGAAAGTTTCCACAACCGCCTTAGTTTAAGAGTTTAAAATTTAGAGATAGTTGTTTCAATTTAACATTTAGGGTTATAATTTAGGGTTTAGTTTTAACCTCCTACACCTAAACATTATATCTTAAACTAACTCTCTATACCCTCAAATTAAGGCGCTTATAGAAATTTTTAATTTCCACCGCCAATGTATAGGATATTAATCCAAAGTTAAAACCTTTTACATAATCCAAAGTTAAAACCTTTTACATAATGTATCATACGCACAAGCCAACGATTTCATTATCTATAGATATTTAATATTTTGTATTTAGATTTCCAACCCATATTTTATTATATATAGTTTAGGTTTTATAATATTAATAATTTGTTCAAATGTATTTATTTGTACTTTTTTTATACAAAGTCTAGGTCATTCAGTTTTTTTTATCAAACTAAACTCAACCGATGTGATTTATAATAGTTATTTATTGTGACAGCTATTCGAATGTTTGTTTATATTTATAATTGTATCTAAATTGTCCAATTAAGAGAATTGGGGAGATTAAATATAAGGGTAAACTACATAAATGTCCCGACTATGCTTTAATTATCTTTTACGTATCTTGACTATTAAAAGTTACAAATTAGTCTCCCAACTTGAAAAAATAACAAATTAGTCCAACGTCGTTAAAAACGTAATGGTGGCAGTTAACATAAATTGATATAATTGCATAATTAACCATGAAGTTTTACACTTATTTCAATTTGACACTAATTTTAAAAATTAACTCACATTAGTTTGAGGTGAATTGGTATAATTGCATTGTACAACTTCAATCCCCTTCATATACCACTCATACCTAAAACAAATTGAAAATAGAACAAATTTTGATATTCTATTTGCTTTCAACACTTTTTTTATGGCTGGCCACCTTCATCTCCTCATAGAACCCCCACATCGAACATTTTTTTCTCTTTCACAAAAACACGACCTCATCTTCTCCCTCAAGCTCGACTATTGTTTTCTCGTCGACTCATCTGAACATGTCTCTGGACATTCGAAGAGACGAAAAATCAACAGTTTACTGCTCCAATTGTACCGAGCTTTCAGCTTTCAGCCGATGGGTTCGCCAAGGTAGAGCTAAAATCGTTGCCCAGAATTTTGAATAAGGTAAGCGGTTCAAGGATATGATTAAGGAGGCTTTTGAATTGTTTGTGTCTTCGTATCCGGGAGATTTCTTGCCAATATTACAGTGGGTCAATTACAATGGATACATGAGAAGGATAAAAGATGTGGGAAAGAAAACATATGAAGTAATGCAAGGAATGATTGATGAACATAGGAGGAACAAAAACGATTCAAGCATACAAAACACTATGATCACTCATTTGCTATATTTGCAAGAATTACAACCTGGATATTACGCTCATGTACTCATCAAAGGACTCGTTAAATTTCTAGGGGCTCTTAAATGGATTTTAGGGGTGAAAATGAATTGAAGAATTAAAAGAGATGAGAAATAGAAAAAATAATTAAATTGATATATTATTGAAATTATATTGGTTAATTTTTAGAATTGGGGTTAAATTAAAATAAGAATGAAACTTGAGGGCCAATTATATAATTATATCAATTTATATTAACTATAACATCATCGGCTGTTAATTTTTTGACGGCATTGGACCTATTTGTTACTTTTTTTTAATTGAGAGACCGATTTGTAACTTTTGATAATCAGGAAACGCAAAAGATAATTGAGACATAATTAGAGGAACATTTATATAGTTTATCTTATATATAAATAAAATTTATCCCCTTTTATGTCTCTTTTATATGTGTAACAAGGTTTTTTCTAGGTCCCGCTTTTTTTTAAAACATTTAGTTTTGAAGAGGGATTTTTTAAAAATAATTCGAGTTTTGGGGAAAACCTTTAAAATAATTCTTTATTCGGTTGGAGTCGCCACCGACCACTGAGGTAGGCCAGCACTGTAAAAACTAAACCATAGATTCATTTGAAAGAGTTCAGAAGTTGGTTACGTGTGGGGAAGGGTTAACACCCCATCACGCCCGAAAATCGGTACCAAAACAATCGTTGCTGTTAAATTGATGAAAATTATTCGAAATTTGAAATGATTTTAATTAGGGTTCTTAATTGAAAATTAAACTTTAATCATATAAGACTGATTGTCGTGTTAGTTTAGGGTTTGGATCTCGTACGTCACCTTTATGCATGATGCAAGCAATTAAAGAATGATGTCATGGTCTTGTCCGTTTTAATTATCTACAGGTTTACCTTTGGACGATTCGAATTAATCCGAATATTCGCGGGATATTCAATAAGCTAGGATATTTGACCCGAATACGCGAATTAATGGGTATATCCGTTTTATGATTAAAAATAATTAACATGCAAATTTAAACATTAAGAAATCACATGGATGACAATTAAAATGCATGTCACAAAAAGCATATTCAAATCATCATAAAAAAAGGACGAAATATACACATATTAAAAAACCGCATACATCGTACATAATAAAACTATGCATCATAAACATGCTTAAGCAAGATTAGGAAGAAAAAAAACATACAATCACATGTATAAACATGGCATGCACCACGAATCATATATCCACAATAAACAAATGTAACAATATGGCAAAAATAATATATTCGATATAAATTAAAAAAGGCAAAGCGCGTAAATAACAACATATAACACAAATAAAATGCAAGATAAATTAAATGCAAACTAACAGTGACCACAGTAGTAAATAAACCAATTTAAAAAACTAAATAAAACACGAAATGGGAACAAATTAAAAGGACGCGAAAAATTATAGGGACCAAAATAAAAGAACACGGAAAGCCACAGGGACCAGAACGAGAATTAACCCATTCGGCCATCGATCAGAATGAAAAAAAGGGACAAAATTGAAGACGCTGAAAAACATTCAGGGACTACGGGAAGGATTTTAAAAAGAGGAAGACTTGTTCGCGTGGATAACCGAATGCGGAGACCCTTAAAAAAGAATTAGACCGATTTTAAAAGACTGAAACACTATATAAGCCACTCTAAAACATTTTGACCCCTTTCTCTATCTTTTGCTAACCCTAAATACCTTGAAACTGTAACACCCCAGTTTAAGGGTCGGGTAAAATAATATTAAAATATTGTTTCGGGTTTCGGTTTTAAAATTTAAAATAATAAAATATTATTTTGGGCTTTAAATATTCGAATCAAAAATTTTATGTTAGATCAAGATTGTTTTGGGAATTAAATCCCATGGATTTTATAATAAAGGAGAATTTGTCATCTCATTAATGGCAAGATGGTAATTATGAGAGCCTTCAAATTTAGAACCCCCTTTATGTTAAAATAAGCCTTGTCATCTTCTTCTCCACTCTTGTTTCCCCATTTCTACTACAAGAAGAGAGTTTCTTTTCATTTCACCATTTCAACTCTTTCAACTTCATCTTTGGAGCTTTTTAAAAGGTAATTGTGTTTTTGACTTAGCCTTGTCTTCCTTTTCATGTTGGTACCAATATTTCTCATTATTGTTCATGATTTTGAAATTGGAAGTTTTAGGGTTTTGTTTAAAAATGAGAACTTTATGGTCTTTAACCTAAGCTATTGATTTATTATTGTTATATATGTTGATTACTACCCATAAGGTCCAACATAGTTAATTTTTACATGATTTTATGTGGAATCCCGAATTTGGATTTTAATGGGTTTTTTGAAGGGTTTTGGGTGAGTTTTGGGGGTTGTTTTAGGTGAGAATTGATAGGCTATTGGTAGTACTATGGTTGTGGGTTGATTTGGGATCATTTGTGGGTGCAATGGGTGTTGGAAACATGGATTTTGGGTGTGGTTTTGGGGCTGTCCGAGATTGCTAAAAATGGGGTTTGGTCATGGCTTGCAACATGGTAAATTGTATTTGAATTGTATTCTGGGTTGGTATTTTGATGTTGGGCTGATTTGAGGATTATTTGAATTGTATCGAGGTTGTTTAGAAGCGAGAACTTGCGTTAGAGAAGCTTTGGGAAGAAATCCGGAAACTTGAAGGTGATGCTTGCTTGGTAGTTGAGCTTGAAGGTAGAGGTGAGTGGTTAAATATTTTTAAAATGGTTTTGAGTATTTGGTTCAAGCATATGAACCTAGGATGGGCTTGGTAAACCTACCTAGAGTTGAGATTAGAGTGGTAGCCTAATCCCAAGCTTTGATTAGAGACTTTGGTTGCACTCTTTAATGGTTGTATATGCCTCGTGTTAAATTGTGATGATGTTGATTATGTATATATTGTATACATGTATGTTGAGGCATGTTTGATGCATTGTTATATGCATGTTGATGATAGATATGATATGGTTATACACATGTGTAAAATATGATGTGATATGGTTGTTAATGATGTACATGTGGTGCTGACGTGTGAAATGATATTATGAGGTGTTTGTATGATTCGGGGATCATGGTGAGTACATGCTAGGCATGAAAATGTGGTTGTGCATGACGGTGAGTCATGGTGAGTACGTGCTAAGCACAAAAGTTATTATGAAATGATATTGTGAAAGATTATTGAAATGTGTAGTATTGGCACTAGTATGCTTGGGTACAAATGATCGATCATTAGGATGTTAGTGTGCACACATGAGTCTAAATTCGCGCGTGGCCTTGGTGGCGTTGAGTCACCAAGGAGGAGTACGGGTACGCCCGAAAATTATATTTATATTAGTCGATGATGAGTGGAATCCCATCGACAGGGCGTGAGGATGAGTGGAATCCCCTCCGCGTGAAATGAGGCGTGAGGATGGGTGGAATCCCCTCCGCGTGAACGGTGATGAGTGTAATCCCACCGTCAGGTAATGGTTGTGTTGTTGGATGTGAGTTCCAACGATTATCCGCGTATTCGAGTCATAGCTAGGTGCCAATACGAATTGTGGTTTATGTTGCCAATATGTGATTAATTGTGAGCCGATGTGATTTGGGATGTGTTGCTAACATGGTTTAATATATGTGATTCATATGTTGTGGATTTAAACATGTTGAGCATGGCATGATATTGAATATATGTTCATGCATCATTTATAATTATGGCTCGTGAGGATCGGATGTAAGATCATGCATTTTATCTTGGTTGTAGCTCGTGCTTGGACCCTGCATTGTCGAGGTTTGTTTTACGAGTTTACCCTCACTAAGCTTTTATGCTTACGCTCTCTTTTGTTCAACAATGCAGATCAATAGCTTGTGGGTGGCAAGGGCAAAGAAAGGTCTCCAAGAGTTGCTTTTGGTTAGCTCAAGTATGAACTTTAAATTGTAGATTGTAATAGTCAAGCAATGGGATAGGTGTTGTTTATTTGTGCTATTGTTGGTTGCTTGGGAGCATGTTTAGACTCCTTAATTATGTTGTTTTTTATTGGCTTGTTGATGCCATGCTTGGATTGTAAATCATGTCTAAATTGCTTATTATGCTTGTTGGTCATGTGCCCTTTGAGGATGTTTATGTGTTTGGTTTTTGAAGCATGAAACCTTGAATGTCTATGTGCCATCTTTTGTTGAAATGTATGATTTCCTTGTTGAGTGATGTAAGTCCAATTTGGGTGTCTTGTATGATTAGACTTTGATTGTTAGATGTTGTATGAATGCTTGGAAGTGTCTTAGGAGGTCTTAAATCGCATCTAGGTTCGAGTCTCGTATTGTTTAGCTGAGTTTGGGAGACTTGCAGTGCAGGGCGTATCGGTACGCCTGAGGGCCGTATCAATACGGTTTTGCCTGTAGGACTCAGTTTTGGCTGGGCGTATCGATACGATAGGGTGTATCGATACGGTTTTTGCTCACTGGAATTTTGAGATTTTGGTGAGTTATTACCGTATCGGTACGGTGTGTTAGCGTATCGGTACGGGTTTATCTCGTTGACCACAAGATGTTGACTGGGAAAGGCGTATCGATACGCTCAAGGGATGTATCGGTACGATCTTCCTGTGTTGACCCTTGGGTGTTGACTTTGGTCAAGGCATATCGATACCCTTGACAGGTGTATCGATACGGTCTGCTTAATTACAGAAAATGGGTTGTTTTACCAATGATGTTTGGATGATCGCTTTTGTTATGCTCTTGTTTCCGCTGACGTGTTTCACATAGGATATGGTAATGCATTTAGACAAGATAAATAAAAGAAAATTTCTAGGGTTGCTAACCGAGGTGAGACCTTAACGAGTTTCGCTTCGGATTTTCCCGTGTGGCCCACTCGGACCGGTCATCCGACCAGACCGGGACGAAGGGGTTACAGAAGCTCTCCAATCTTCCCTTTTTTCTCCAGCGCCGAAACCCTAAAAAAGTTTCGAAAACCCATTTTTGACTTTTTGAAACCAAAAAACTCTTTTGTTTACGAGATCAAAACCAAAAGCCTCTGTCTTTTTAGATCGAACCCAAAACAACCCTTTTAAAAAAGACATTTTTAACGTTTTCATCCCAACGACTCACCGCATGCGGTCTCGGGAGAGACCAACAAGCTTATCACCGGTGAGAGGAAAACGAAGTGACGCGGAGAAGGTAAAAAATGAAACTTTAAAGCTTTCTTTTTTGTTTTATTTTTTGTATGCTTCGAATATTGAAAAAAATGGAAAAGGTATACCTCTTGTAATTTTCTCTCTGCTTGTATTACTCTGGAATTTTTTGATTACAAAAGTCTCTCGAAAAATGCCCCCTTTTCTTTGCTTTTTGAGACCCCAAAATAAATAAAAAATGTTCGTTGTTTTGAGAAATCAGAGATCCAAAACCCTAAATCGGTTCGAAAGAAGAAAAAAAAGAAACCCATTTTATTGTTTGCCGCTCACCGACTCGCCGCATGCAATCTCGAGAGAGATCTGACGGCTTATCGCCGATGAGAAGAAACGACGCTACAAAGGTGAAAAAAAAACAACTACTTCGAGCTTTTTTATATTTTATGCTTCGTAAATAAGAAAGAAACAGGATACCTCTGAAACTTCGAAGTTTTCTGCTTGTATTGATTGAAACTTTCGATTACAAAAACTCTCTGAAAACTTTTCTCTCCGAAAAAAAAACCCTCCCTTACATTCTGTGTTGGTTTCGATTTTATAGCCGAATATTACATTTTTTTGCTTTTTCTAATTACATAAAATTGTTGAAATATCTGCCTCTTGGTTGTTGATAATTTGGCCGGATTCATCTCTGCAATTTTGCCTCTAGTATTCTATTTTTTTTTGTGCGTGCTTCTGATGTTTTTGTCTATTTCGTTGTATGTGAGTGAACTGCCGGAGGGGGGACCAGGGGACAATAGATCGGCACCGTGGAGTGATCCAGACCGTCGAGGATGGATCTGGATGGCTGGGGGAATTCGAAAGGGCCTCCGATGTACCGCACACGCGCGTCAGGGCAGTGAAGGGTCGCACGTGGATCACTCGCGCCTGGGGACTTGATCTGAGCCGTTCGATTACGATCTTAATCCAACGGTGGATGGGAGTGTGGTGCTAGGGCGAAACAATAGGATCTAGGGCTTCCTTCTGAGAGGTAATCTGGATCGTCAGATTTAGATCCAAATCTGACGGCTGAGATCGGGCTGCGCAAAACAAAAGAGAGAACATTATGATTTTTTTTTCCATATTAGAGCTATTAGGTTATTCGGGCCAACGGGCCTTGTAATGTTTTTTGGATAATGGACTGCAATAAATATTGAGCTTATTATTTAATTAAACTTTTATTTATTTATTACACTGGGCTTTTATCATTTATTTAATATGTGTCTATATATTTTTATTTCCTTGATTCGATTCAAAGTAATAATAATAATAAATATAATAATAATATGGTAACAATATTAACTTTTATAATGAATATATGGTAATACGGTGACAAATATAGTAATAATAATAATAATTAAATATTATAATAATATTGGTACTAATATATGGTAATAGCAATAACAGTTGATAATAACATATTAATATAATAGTAATAACAATTAGATAGGAGAAGTATAATATGGTAGTAAATAATATAGTAATAATGATAAGAGTAATAGATAATTCTAATATAGTAATAATATATATATATATTTACTGTTTTTTTATTTTCTTTTTTTAGTTCTTATTATTAATTAACATATAATTAAAGTTTATTAATAATACAGTAATAATAGCTAGATTAATATCTTATATACAAGCGGTGGAAACTGAAGTTTCCACAAACGCCTTAGTTTTAGGGTATAGAGAATTAGTTTACGGTATATGATTTAGGAGATTGGGTGTAGGGGGTTAGAATTTAGGGATAGTTGTTTCAATTTAAGGTTTAGGGTTATAATTTGGGGTTTATAGGTTAAAACCTAAATCCTCACCACATTACCCTATAAATTAAACCCTAAACTCTAAACCCTAAATTATAACCCTAAACCTTACATTGAAATGACTATCCCTAAATTCTAACCCCCTACACCCAAACCCCTAAACCCTATACCTTAAACTAATTTTCTATACCCTAAAACTAAGGCACTTGAGGAAACTTTCAGTTTCCACCGCCTGTGTATAGAATATTTATCTATAATAACATAATATACAGGTTTAATACCCCGGAGAAAATAGGTGATTACAATATGTTGCACTAACAATTTTATGTCGAAAAAAAATTGACAAATTTTGTTCGATAAAATATTGTATTAAAAATGTTTCAACATCCTAATTAAAACGAATTTTTAAAATAGGAATATTAAATAAATAATAAATAGAAACAGAAAAAGATTAAAAGACCGGCCTAGCCGCTCCTATATAAATCGGAAACCCAAGCTTTTATTTCTCACATCATCATCATCTTTCTTGACCTATTCAATACAAAGCAATGGAAGCTTGGGTCCTCATCCTTCTCACGTCCGCCATTGTTACTCTTCTCAAAGTTTTGTTTAACCTCTTTTCCCCTTCGGAAAAGTCTCCAAAAACTCTTCCTCCAGGGCCTTCCACTTTCCCTCTCGTCGGCAACATCATATGGCTCACCAATTCATTCTTCCAAATCGAACTCATCCTCCGCGCCCTCAGCTCGAAGCTCGGTCCGATGGTCACTCTCCACATCGGTTCTCGTCCCTCCATTTTCGTCTTCGACCGTTCCCTTGCTCACCAGGCTTTAGTCCAAAACGGTTCCATCTTCTCAGACCGCCCCAAAGCTGTTCCCACCACCCAGATCATGAACAGCAACCAACGTAGCATCACCTCTGGCGCTTACGGCCCAACATGGCGGATTCTCCGGCGGAACCTGGCGTCCGAAATCCTCCTTCCTTCACGTATAAAGTCATATTCTCATGCACGTAAATGGGTTTGGGAGATTCTTTTTGATAGTTTAATGACAAAGGCGACAACCGGAGAATCCGTTGAGGTTTTGCCTCATTTCCGACACCGCATGTTTTATTTAGTGGTTTTTATGTGTTTTGGCGACAGGCTTAGCCAAGAACAAATCGAAAGAATCGAGGTTGTCACTCGAAAGTTTCTTTTAACTTCTGACCGGTTCAATATACTTAACTTCTGCCCTAGTGTTACGAAGATTTTGCTTCAACATAAATGGCGGGAGCTTTCCCAGTTACGTAAGGAGCAAGAAGAAGTGATGATTCCATTGATAAGAGCAAGAGAGAAAGCCAAACAGGAGTTGGAAAACAACGAGAGTGATGATTACGTGTTGGCTTACGTTGATACTTTGTTGGATTTGGAGTTACCATTGGAGAAAAGGAAGCTTAACGAAGGAGAAATGGTAACGCTAACCTCCGAGTTCCTCCACGGCGGCACCGACACAACCTCCACCACACTGCAATGGATAATGGCGAACCTGGTGAAATACCCTGATATTCAGAACAAATTGTGGGTCGAAATAGAAAGCGTTGTGGGGGATAATAACGGAGAGATCAAAGAAGATGATTTGCAGGAGATGCCGTACTTGAAAGCGGTGATATTGGAAGGGCTGAGAAGGCACCCGCCGGGACACTTTGTGTTGCCTCATCGAGCGACGGAAGACACCGTTTTGGGCGGTTTCAAGGTCCCGAAAAACGTAACGATCAATTTCATGGTGGCGGATATGGGGTGGGATCCCGATGTTTGGGAAGATCCGATGGCGTTTAAGCCCGAAAGGTTCTTGAGCGACCAAGTGTTTGATATTACAGGGAGTCGAGAGATCAAGATGATGCCATTTGGAGCTGGAAGAAGGATTTGCCCTGGACTCGGGTTAGCCCTTCTGCATTTGGAGTATTTCGTGGCGAATTTGATTTGGAAATTTGAATGGAAAGCCATTGAAGGCGATTCCATTAGCTTGGAGGAGAAGCAGGAATTCACTGTAGTGATGAAAATTCCGTTGAAGGCCCAGATTACACCGAGGAAGAAGATAAATTAAGTAGACCTAATAACAATATTATGTAATAATGGTTTCATACATTTTTTGGTTTTGAATTCAGAATATGTAGATGTAACCTTTTTAATCTTTATTATGTTGTTGCATGCATCTCCTGTAATAACTAATAAACAAACTCTATAGTCTATACAACTTCGATTCAGTCATCTTGTATAAAGATTGATAGTTTTTCCTTTAGCTACTTATACGACAATTTTATTAAGTTCCACGATTGGATGCATCGATTTATTAATGCAACTACTAATTCAGGATAAATTATTAATTACGTTGTTCATGAACCTAACGAGTGGTCTTAGTAAAAAAACATATGATCTCCACGTACGTTAACTGCACCAATTATTGATGCCTAAAACGATTAGACACCTAACAAGGGAGGTAGAGAATAAAACAAGGTTGTTGGTGGCGGTTTCAGGTGGTTCATCCCGGTTGACTTGGGGTAGAGAGCCACATATAGTATGGTGCTCGAAGTAAGAAAGGAGATGAGAGGAAAGATGAAGATTAGAGGGGGAGACTGTCCATATTGTTCCTCTCTTGTGCCGACCCAACCCCTTTACCTCTTCTCCCAACCCTGACCCAAATAGATCCAACCCTGATCACAATGAACACAACACTGACCAAAATGTCACCACCCTCCCATCTCATTCTATAATAACTCGCAGCAAAGCAGGCATCTTCAAACCAAAACTATACCTTGCTGAAACCATTGAAGATGGTATACCTAGCAACATTCATGAAGCACTTGCATCACCTGAATGGAAAGATGCCACCTTTGCAGAATACAATGCTCTCTTACAACATGGAACCTGGACTCTTGTACCTCCTCCACCAGACTGCATCCCAGTTGGCTGCAAGTGGATTTTTAAGTTGAAACACAATGCTGATGGCACCATCTCCAAACACAAAGCCCGTCTTGTTGCTAAAGGCTTCTCACAACTTCCTGGTACAGACTTTGTTGATACTTTCAGTCTCGTGGTCAAATTTCACACAATTAATATTATTCTATCGATTGCTACTACAAACAACTGGCCCTTAAGACATGTTGATACAAACAATGCTTTCCTCTATGGTGATCTCAAAGAGGACGTTTACATGATTCAGTCTCCAGGGTTTGAGACTGTTGCACCCGATGGCTCGAATCTTGTATGCAAATTGCAAAAGGCCCTATATGGCTTACGCCAAGCACCTCGCAGCTGGAATTCAAAGCTTCGAGACTGTTTGCTCACTGCTGGCTTTCGCAGCTTTGGAGCTGATACCTCATTATACATTCGACACTCTGTCAATATTGTCACTTATGTCTTTACCTATGTCGATGACATTGTGATCACCAGCAGTTCAGATACATCCATTGATAATGTTGTGTCCCTTCTTGCTGCCAACTTTTCTCTTAAAGACCTTGGTGCTCTTCAATACTTCCTTGGACTCTAGGTGCATCGAACATCCACCAACTTGTTCTTGTGCCAACGAAAGTACACACTGGAACTTCTTTCTCGTTCATACATGGATAAAGCCAAAGGTGCCTCTACACCAATGCTAACATCTGATACACAGTCAACATGCTGGTACTTCAATTGAAGATGCTTCAGGCTATCGAAGCATTGTTGGTTCTCTTCTTTATCTCTGTCACACACGCCCCGATATCGCATACAGTGTACATCGTGTGGCTCAGTACATGCATCATCCCTGTGAAAGACATCTTGTTGCAGTCAAACGTATACTGAGGTACCTAGCTGCTACTCTACATTTTGGCATTGTGTTCAAACCATCTGCACCTCATTCATCAGTAGTCGCCTTTGCGGATGCTGACTGGGGAAGCTGCCCAGATGATCAACGCTCCACTACCGGCAACTGTGTCTATCTTGGCAATAGCATCGTTGCATGGACATCTAAGAAACAAATGGTGGTCTCCCGATCTACAATGGAGGAAAAATATCGAAGCATTGCTGACACTACTTCTGAAATTACATGGCTACGCACTCTTCTTACTGATATGGGAATCACACATGCCAAGGCTCCAATCATTTGGAGTGATAGTACAAGTGTTGTTGCTTTGAGCATCAATCCCGTTTTTCATGCACAATCCAAGCACGTTGATTTGGATGTGCACTTCATCCGAGAAAAAGGTGACAGCCAAAGAACTTGTTGTCAACTATGTCCCAGCACCCTTTCAGATAGTCGATGGCTTCACCAAGCCACTCACTACATCGTTCTTCACATTGTTTCGACACAGGCTCAATGTTGTCCAGCTCGAAGATGCGCTCTAAGAGACCAAAAAGTAGGGAAGATGTTGATACAATCTACAACAAAATTCTCTTCTAGAAATTGCTAGCTGTCAGCACTACATTGCTGCAGCAATCATTGTGTAAATTGATGTTATCCTTTGTAACAACCTTGCTGAGCTGGCAAGGTAAGTTGTTATTCATTTCTTTGTATTTAAACGCATGCAGTTAATGAATGAAAGCATCCCTTTCAGCCATCTTCTTCTTCATGTTGTTACTGTGACTAAACCCTAAATACCATACTCAACACTCCCTCATTGTTGATAATATGAGGTATTTATAATAAGCAGTGGACTTTATTAGTGGAAGAGCCAAGTCTAGCGTCATTATTGCTATTGATGGGTTGACATAATATGTTCAGGTATTAAGCAATAGGCTGAATTGTTGGGTTAAGTGGACTTGACAATTGCCCTGTCAAAGCACGACAATTGAGTATGAAGAGTAGTCTGGAGAATAAAAGCTTTGGAGGCCATGATGACTCATATGATGGGTGGATGGAAAATAAGAGTTTTGAAAGAACTGCAGCGGAGTTTTGCGAATTTTAGAGGATGATGGGAGAAATTATTACATGGTCCCGAACCACCACGTCATCCATGGTCTCCATCCACTAAAAATCAGTCATGTAGTTTCTTTTTTTCCATCTCACTATGCAACCACCCACTCTCTATTTATATGGCTTAAAAAGATGAAGATTCATCTTTGGAAAAATAACATGGAAATTACATGGTTGATTTTTAGTGGATGGGGACCATGGATGACGTGGTGGTCCAAGACCTTGCAATAATTTTTCGGATGATGGGGTATAACATTTCCGGAAACTTTGGCTCTAAAGGTATAATAATTTGAAAAAAAAAAGAAATTAAGGATGGACGTTTTTTTTTTATTAAAGGGCGATTAAATCATTTTAAATTATGAGTCTATTGATTTAGCTTACAGAAATGCTCATTTTAACAGTCCAGTTTAAGGAATTCAAGATGGAAAATACTTTGATGCACAAGCTTGTGTAAACTTTAGTTTACACAAGCCCTTTAATTTTAGAGTTTAGGGTTTAGGGTTTTAGGTTAGGGTTTAGGGGTTTAGTATGTAGGGTATATAATTTAAGGTTTATGGGTAGAATTTAGAATTTAGAGTTTAGGATTTAGGGCTTAGGTTTTAGGTTGCTAGGGTTTGTGATTTAGATTTTAAATTTTATAAAAGGAATGTGTAAAAAAAAATTACACAGCTTGTGCATCAAAATAAAACCCATTCAAGATTATCTATTCACTATTACAAACAAATGTATGGATTAATATCCACTGGCAGTGGAAATTGAAACTTTCCACAAGCGCCTTAGTTTTAGGATATAGGGAGTTAGTTTAGGGTATATGGTTTAGGGGTTTAGGTGTAGTGGTTTAGAATTTAGGGATAGTTGTTTCAATTTAAGGTTTAGGATTATAATTTAGGGCTTATAGGTTAAGGTTTAGTTTTTAGGGTAATATGATGAGAATTTAGATTTTAACATATAAACCCTAAATTATACCCTAAACCTTAAATTGAAACAACTATCCCTAAATTCTAACCCCCTAAAGTCTATACCCTAAACTAACTTCATATACCTTAAAACTATGGCGCTTGTGGAAACTTTCAATTTCCACCGCCAGTGTATAGAAGATTAATCCTAAATGTATTTGTTGTGTTTTTACACCAAATCTAAGTCTATATAGATTGTTCATTTGAAGACCACCAAACCGAACATACATTTTCTATTCTTTTTGAGTATTTTTTCTCCGCTTTTCATATTATTTCTAAAAGAGTGGTATTACTAGTTTTCACTTTAAATTTTTTATGTACAATTTCTGAAAGATTGTGTTAACTTTAAAGAACAATGTTTATTTCAAAGATTACATCAAACAGAATAATTGTTCATGCCACAATATGATGCTTTGTTTTGCCACAATCCTATTATCCCAACAATATATACAATATTTTATTATTTCACCTATACTTATTTGTTGATTGTTTCTATTAAAAAGGAAAATATATTTTCGTTCATCCATATTAAAAATATTAAAAAATAATAATAAATTGAAAAATTAAAAGTATTTGCAATACTGATACAATTTTATGTTTGATATTCACTATTGAATTCGGATAACAGTTTGAAAAACTAAATTGTTACACTGATTCCTAACAGCAGCAGTGCACAAGAAAATAAGAAGAAGGAGAATAGATTTAGATTCAGGGGAAAAAGGTTTTTCACAGAATGTTCATGTCCTTTACATAATAAAAAGCCTCTTATTTATACTAGTCTCTCCTTAGTATACGACAAAATCAGTTAACGCATGGGGGGTCTTTCTCTCTCTGACACTCCTGCGATTACCCTGCAATACCGTTGGTGCCAGCTCCTCGTCATTCTTGCCTTCCTGCCCCTTGGTCATTGCCTCAACTTCACTGCCCGTGACATTGCCTTCCCCTTTTAGAAGAACCTTGTCCTCAAGGTTGGTCTCAAGGTGTTCACCACCAGAATCAGTAGCTTCCTGCAGCAATGGAAGTGGTGTAATTTGCTGTGTTGGATTTCCGCGACATGGTTTGAGCTTAGAGATATGAAAGACCGGGTGAATTCGGGTCGATTCTGGTAAGTCTAGCTTGTATGCTACTGCACCAACTCGCTTCAGCACACGATATGGTCCAAAAAAATCGAGGGCTCAATTTCTGATTTTTTTGTAACCGAAGGGAGATTTGGCGATATGGTTGCAGCTTCACAAAGGCCCAGGAACCTTCCTCTAGCTCTAATTCCCGTCGATGCTTGTCGCACTGATTTTTCATCCTTGCCTGCGCCTTAGCCAAGTTTCCTTTTAATTCTCGTAGCAGGGCATCTCGGTCCAGCAACTCTCTGTTAAGTTGTTCACTAGCTGTGCTACCTTCCAAGTAGTTTACCACAGTTGGGGGATCGCGCCCGTAAAGAGCTTTGAACGGCGTCATACCTGCCGAGGCTTGATAGGCTGTGTTATACCAGAATTCGGCCCAGGCTAAATATTGTTCCCATCGATGTGGTTCATCTCCCGCCAAGCAACGCAAATACATCTCAAGACATCTATTCAAGGCCTCGGTTTGCCCGTCGGTTTGGGGATGGTATGCCGAGCTCATACACAGTTCTGTCCCTTGCAATCTAGCCATTTCAGTCCACAACTCACTCACGAATATCCTATCTCGATCGCTAACCATGGACTTGGGAATGCCATGGAGCTTAATCACCCCTTGCACCATTATCTTGGCCACCAATTCTGCATTGAAGTGTCGCGGAAGAGCAAAGAAGTGGCCATACTTGGTTAATCGGTCCACAACGACTAAAATCACTTCTTTCCCATTAGATTTAGGTAGACCCGTGATAAAATCTAAGGCAATGTCTTCGAAAACCTGATTCGGAATGTTAAGCGGTTGGAGTAGCCCTACCGGGGACAGGCTATCGCTCTTCATTCGCTGACAAATTTGGCATTCTTGAACAAAATGGCGAACATCTTTTCTCATCGTCTTCCAATAGAAGTTGGCTGCTACACGATGAAAGGTTCGCAGCGTACCGGCGTGGCCCCCAATTGGTGAGGCATGGAATTCCCTAAGGATACGTGAACGCAGGGCAATTTCATTTGGTACCACAAGCCTTCCTCGAAATAACAGTAACCCATCTTGACTAGAGAAACCTGAATGAGCAGTGGTATCTGTTGCTAGTTGATCTCGAATTTCTTGCAACTCACTATCTTCCTTGGTTGCGACCCGTATGTCCTCGATTAAACCAAGTGTTAAACTCGAAATGGCCATCAAACTCGCATCACCTTCCCTAGATAAAGCATCAGCCACTGAGTTCATTTTTCCTGGGCGGTAGCGAATTTCGAAATCGTAGCCAATTAATTTTGAGAGCCAACGTTGTTGCTCGGGAGTTTGAATCGTTTGCTGAGTGAGTTCGCGAAGTGCCATTTGATCTGTGATAATGATAAACTTTCTGCCGAGCAAGTACTGCCTCCATTTCCCAACTGCCTGGGTGATAGCGAACATCTCGCGATGGTAAGCCGATGCGCCCTGCATCCTCGGACTTAATTTCTGACTAAAATAGGTCAATGGTCTGTTGTCTTGTGTAAGAACTGCCTCGATTCCAACCCCAGATGCATCTGTTTCGACCCAGAATTCTTTATCAAAGCGAGGCAAACTCAAGACTGGTGCAGTGGTGAGGAGCATTTTCAGTCGATCAAAGGCTTCTTGCGCTGCTACTGTCCATTCGAAGTGATCTCCCTTGCGTAACAAATCAGAAATTGGTGCAGCAATGGTAGCAAATCCTTTGATGAAGCGGCGGTAATACCCTGCAATTCCCAGAAATCCACGTACATCTTTGACATCTTTTGGAACTAACCAGTCGCGAATGGCTCTAATTTTCTCTGGATCCATGGCCAATCCCTCCCTTGAGACGATATGCCCCAAATATTCGACTGAAGTTTTCCCAAACGTGCACTTGGATTTCTTTGCCACGAAACCATTAGTCAACAATACTTGCAACACCAACCGGAGATGACTCAAATGATCCTGCCATGTTTGACTGAATACCAAAATATCGTCCAAAAAAACAAGGACAAATTTCCGCAGATAAGACTTGAAGATATTGTTCATGGTCGCTTGGAAGGTTGAAGGTGCGTTCGTGAGCCCGAATGGCATGACGAGAAATTCGTAGTGCCCCTCATGAGTGCGGAAAGCCGTTTTTGGTACGTCGTCAGCCTTCACCCTGATTTGGTGGTATCCTACCAACAAGTCTAATTTAGAGAAAAATCGTGAACCAGCTAATTCATCAAATAACTCGTCCGCAGTGGGTATCGGAAACTTATCTTTAACAGTGATAGCATTTAGAGCTCGGTAATCTACGCAAAAGCGCCACGTTCCATCCTTCTTCTTGACAAGAAGCACGGGTGAAGAAAACGGACTGTTACTTCGATGTATCGACTGATTTTCTATCATTTGTTGCACTTGGCGTTCAATCTCGCCCTTTTGAAAATGAGGATAGCGATACGGTCGTACATTGACTGGTGGTTTTCCCGACTCCAAATGGATTGCGTGGTCTGTATTACGTCTAGGAGGCAGACTTTGGGGTGTATCAAACACACGGGAAAATTCTTCCAACAGCTGTAGCAAATCCTCACGGTTCTCAGGGACCATTTCATATGTTTTCTGTAGTTGCAATCGAAAGAACCCAGCAATTCCTTGGGTGTCAGCAACCCGACGCAAGGCTTGGAGTTGTACTGGTTGAGGTGCCATCATCGATTCACCCTGCCAGCGATGTGCTACTCCTCCATGTTGAAATTCAACTGTGAGCCTCGAGAAATCCATAGTAATCGGTCCCAACGTGGCCATCCACGCGACCCCAAGGACCATATATGTTCCCTCTAATGGCAGGACATAGAAATCCGTAACCAACTCCATTCCTTGAACTCCCACTTTCAACTGTTGCACTAATCCGTCGCTGCTCAACTTTGCCCCATTCCCGACTAGTACGCGAAAGTTCGACGCCGATGAAACGGTTAATCCCAAATGTTTTGCCACTCTCGTCTGAATAAAATTATGGGTACTGCCCCCATCCAGCAAGATGCAGATCTCTCGACCCCGCACTTTGCCTTTGACACGGATCGTGTTCGGCATATAACAGCCTGCGAGAGCATTAAACGAGACCCATGGCTGCTCCTTGATTTCCTCAGTGTCGAGTGCGACATCCTCGGCTTCTTCCTTTCGTTCGCTTTCATTCTCATCGTCGAAAAAGAAAAGTTGGGGGTTTTTACACTTGTGCCCCGGTGTAAACTTGGCGTCGCAATGGTAACAGAGGCCTTTCTCTCGACGAGCCTGCGCCTCTGCGGCGGTCAATTTACGGAGGTGTGGTTGTTGGGGACTTAGGTTATGATCACTTGGTGGAGGCTGCCCGGGCAAGGTCTTCATACCCGATAGGTTGTGACTCGGGGTGGGTAAAAGTGGTGGTTTGGGCCCTCCACTGCGACCCATGTAACGTTTGGCCTCAAGTAACTTGGCCTCATGAAAACGGGCTACTGCGACCACTTCCTCAGGCAAATCGCTGGTTCTCAACGCCATCTCTTCGAAACGGTTATGATAATCCTCCACTGTTGTTAACTGAGTCAGTTTTGTAAGTTGCCCCTCGGGTGACTCGATCTCGGTGATAGCAAATCGCTTACGGATGGCTTCGATTAAGTGATCCCAGCCCGCTAATTGTCAGCGGCGTTGCATCCACCGGAACCATCGCTTGGCAATTCCGTCCATCCGAAAAGATGCCATTGTTACACGATGGTGGTCTTCTGTCCCATAGAAGTCAAAAAAATCTTGAGCCGACGCAATCCACTCCTCGGGATCTTTTCCGGTAAACAGAGGGAGTTCGACAAATGCTGGTTTTGGTGGAAAAGGAAATCCTTCCTCACCATCTGCCTGGAGCTTCTCTTTCCCTCGCGTTGCTTTCGTGCCACTGGTCGCTTCGTGAGCTATCGTTGTATGTGAAGACTGCCCCAGTTGTTCCGAAATGGAAGTGAGCTGTCGCAACACATCTTGCAGTGCCTTCGCGTTCTCCGTGGTGGTTGATTGAAGAACTTCCAACGACTGATCATGACGCGCTGATGCGTCCTGGAGGATACGAATAGCTTCGGCGTTGTTGACCATCGTTCAGACTCGATGAAAGCACCAATGGTAGACTGATTCCTAACAGCAGCAGTGCACAAGAAAATAAGAAGAAGGAGAATAGATTTAGATTCAGGGGAAAAAGGTTTTTCACAGAATGTTCATGTCCTTTACATAATAAAAAGCCTCTTATTTATACTAGTCTCTCCTTAGTATACGACAAAATCAGTTAACGCCTGGGGGTCTTTCTCTCTCTGACACTCCTGCGATTACCCTGCAATACCGTTGGTGCCAGCTCCTCGTCATTCTTGCCTTCCTGCCCCTTGGTCATTGCCTCAACTTCACTGCCCGTGACATAAATAAATTCAACGTTAAAATGTAAGACATTGACTTTTTACTTATGAAAAAACTATAAGATAGATGTATGTTAAAGAAGTCAAAAGGTTAAATTTGTGACTTATGAAAAAAAAATGAAGTGTTAACTTGAATATAAAATTATAAAAATTGTTATTTTTAATAAGAATTGAAAATTTAAAAGGCTAAAGGTTTAAGTTTTTTTTTAAATAATAATAAACCCATAGTTGAATTTGTTATGCATATAGAGCGAGATTTAGGAAAAATTATTCAATAGACTTGATTCTTCGTGCCATTCGTACTCTCAGCCAATAAAATTTGTTCATCTCGTTTATTTTAACGTGAATTTTTATTTTTTTTACATGTCAATAAAAATAGATGATTATTTAAAAGTTAAATGAAATAAATGGATCTTTGGATATTTAGAGTTTGACTTTTCCAATGATGTCAAATTTTTTGTTACGTTGCTTTATATTTTGACCAATAAAATATGGTCAAATCAAATTTTCATTGCTATGGAAATCAAGATTCATCACCTAATTCCTTTAATCATTTTTTTGGACAATGCTGTTAATCAATTTTTGAATGCGATGTGTTTGACTTTATTAGATATCTGACATAAATACAAACGTCTAATGTGAATATTATTTAGGGAAAGCTACACGGTTGGTCACCCAATTATTATATTTTTATTATTTTAGTCATTCAATTAATTTTTTCATCAAAATAGTCCCTTCAATTAGATACTTTTCTTGTTTTGGTGTCTTTATGTTAAAAATTTAACAGAACCGCTGATTTGGCATTTTTTTTATTTTTTATAGTATTTTTTGGTCCCTCCTGTCAAACCTAATGATATACTATATTTTTTTATTCGACCAACCATGAGGGGACTAAAACAGGAAAAGGGTGGTAGTTAGGTGACAAAAATATAAAAATAAAATGTCAAGTCAGCGATTCCGTTAATTTTTTAATGGAGAAGGACCAAAACATAAATGATATCTAATGAGAAAAACAATTTTGACAAAAAAATTAATTGGTGACCAAAATAAAAAGTGATAATTTGGTGACCTCCTGTGTAATTTTCCCTATTATTTATTCTTAGCTGTATAAATTTTTGGAAAATAATTATCCGTAAACAACGTAGAAATTACTTTTAAGTATATTTAGAACACTCCATATTAATCATATTTCTTTTTAACTTTATTTTGTCACTAAATTTTAAAACGTCTCAGTATTAAATTTTTGTTATCAGGTCATTAAATCATTAGCGATGTAATAAAGTAGTAGTTTTTCCCTGTTTTTTCCATACACAAAAAATGTTAACTCTTCTAGCGTTTTTATCGGTCAATCATAGTCCATCATCAGTCATCATTTACGACAAAATTGGTGCTGAAATGTTTGCATTACACCCTTTTTTTTTTCTTTTCAAATTCAATTTTTCACGATAACCACTCAAGTTTGATGTCCTAATACTTCAATATCTTCTGAGTTCTAAAGCCATCCAATGAGACTAATTTCGATATATATTTTTGATCTTCTCGTCATTCGAATTTTCGAACAAACACCCATAAAATCCCTTAAATCCTAGAAGCCCATAAAACATAGTTTGGATTTTTTTTGCCGATAGGATAAAAATGGATTATTTCAACAAGGTCCAAGCCCAGCTAAATCTCTCTATCCATTTCAGATAACATCCCCCAATCTTTTGTTCTTCGCTTATTCAGTGTTTTTCCACGACAAAATCCTTATCCATTCCGGTTTTCATCGATTTCAAGGGCCAACCAAGGTGAAAACGGCAATGGCAATGGCAATGCCAGTGACCACCGATTGTGGAAGTGGTAGTAGGTGGAGCATAGTGTCTTTGAAGTCAGCTCTGCCACCGCTCGCTTCCTCCATTAAGTTACTGTGTCTTCAAAGCTTTTGGTGTCCGTAAATGCTCAAAGACATCTCAACGATTTTCATGGCAGTGAATGCCCAAAGACAAGAAACGTTGAGATCACCAACACCACATATTCAACACGATACAAGCGATTTTCTTGAGATAGAACATTTAGATATTTAATTAGTAAGATAATTTAAATATTTCTTAATAAATTTTCTTGTAAATATGACACCTTTAAAACCATAAATTATGATATTATTAAGGTAATATTCTATATTAAATTTTGACTTTTAATATGTTACGGTTTATATCATAATTAAACTTTTTTACGACATTGTTAAGGTAATAATAAAATATTCCTTAAACATTTTTTATGAAAATATGGTAATTTTATAACTTTATATGCTAACTTTTCTTGGAATAGAAATAAAAAATTTAAATACATATTTGCATGTATTGTTAAGGTAAAGTTTTAAATTTGGTAATATTTTTGGTAATATTATTATGATATTATTATCTTATAATCGTGTTTTGTTTTGGAAATAAAAGATCTCGTAAATAATTCGTTTCGGGAATTTAATTCATGATGTTTTAACGGGTTTACTTAATCTTCCAAACAAGAAATGGATTTCAAATCAAAGGATTAATTCCTTTTGATTTCTGTTGGTTAAATTGAACTAAGTTGGATTGATATCTTTGTTGTTTAACAGAAGATATAATGGAAATAGACTACTAAATTGACAAGTTTTGTTCGATAAAATCTTATATTAAAAATGTTTCAACATCCTAATTAAAATGAATTTTTAAAATAGGAATATTAAACAAATAATAAATAGAAACGGAAAAGGATTAAAAGACCGGCCTAGCCGCTCCTATAAAACCCAAGCTTTTATTTCTCACATCATCATCATCTTTCTTGACCTATTCAAATAAAAAAGCAATGGAAGCTTGGGTCCTCATCCTTCTCACGTCCGCCATTGTTACTCTTCTCAAAGCTTTGTTTAACCTCTTTTCCCCTTCGGAAAAGTCTCCAAAAACTCTTCCTCCAGGCCCTTCCACTTTCCCTCTCATTGGCAACATCATATGGCTCACCAAATCATACTTCCAAATCGAACCCATCCTCCGCGCCCTCAGCTCGAAGCTCGGTCCGATGGTCACTCTCCACATCGGTTCTCGGCCCTCCATTTTCGTCTTCGACCGTTCCCTTGCTCACCAGGCTTTAGTCCAAAACGGTTCCATCTTCTCAGACCGCCCCAAAGCTCTTCCCACCGCCCGGATCATGAACAGCAACCAACGTAACATCAACTCTGGCGCTTACGGCCCAACATGGCGGATTCTCCGGCGGAACCTGACGTCCGAAATCCTCCATCCTTCACGTATAAAGTCATATTCTTATGCACGTAAATGGGTTTGGGAGATTCTTTTTGATAGTTTAATGACAAAGGCGACAACCGGAGAATCCGTTGAGGTTTTGTCTCATTTCCGACACCGCATGTTTTGTTTACTGGTTTTTATGTGTTTTGGCGACAGGCTTAGCCAAGAACAAATCGAAGGAATCGAGGATGTCACTCGAAAGATTCTTTTAACTTTTGACCGGTTCAATATACTTAACTCCTGCCCTAGTGTTACGAAGATTTTGCTTCCACATAAATGGCGGGAGCTTTCCCAGTTACGTAAGGAGCAAGAAGAAGTGCTGATTCCATTGATAAGAGCAAGAGAGAAGCCAAACAGGAGTTGGAATACAACGAGAGTGATGATTACGTGTTGGCTTACGTTGATACTTTGTTGGATTTGGAGTTACCATTGGAGAAAAGGAAGCTTAACGAAGGAGAAATGGTAACGCTAACCTCCGAGTTCCTTATCGCCGGCACCGACACAACCTCCACCGCACTGCAATGGATAATGGCGAACCTGGTGAAATACCCTGATATTCAGAACAAACTGTGGCTCGAAATAGAAAGCGTTGCGGGGGATAATAACGGAGAGATCAAAGAAGATGTTTTGCGGGAGATGCCGTACTTGAAAGCGGTGATATTGGAAGGGCTGAGAAGGCACCCGCCGGGACACTTTGTGTTGCCTCATCGAGCGACGGAAGACACCGTTTTGGGCGGTTTCAAGGTCCCGAAAAACGGAACCATCAATTTCATGGTGGCGGATATGGGGTGGGATCCCAATGTTTGGGAAGATCCGATGGCGTTTAAGCCCGAAAGGTTCTTGAGCGACCAAGTGTTTGATATTACAGGGAGTCGAGAGATCAAGATGATGCCATTTGGAGCTGGAAGAAGGATTTGCCCTGCACTCGGGTTAGCCCTTCTGCATTTGGAGTATTTCGTGGCAAATTTGATTTGGAAATTTGAATGGAAAGCCATTGAAGGCGATTCCATTAGCTTGGAGGAGAAGCCGGAGTTCACTGTAGTGATGAAAATTCCGTTGAAGGCCCAGATTACACCGAGAAAGAAGATAAATTAAGTAGACTAAGGGACGGAACCAGTAATTAGGTTTGGAGTTCAAACTATAAATATTTGAAATTGGAGAAGCAAATTTATAAATAATTTAATTTTTAAAAAATTTAAATAAGGAGACAAAGGTGAAAAAAAAATTCTTCAAGGGTGGGGAGGCGATTGCCCCTCCCGAAGCCTTAATAGCTCCGTCCCTAAGTAGACCTAATAACAATATTATGTAATAATGGTTTCATACTGTTTTTAAGTTTTGAATTCAGAATATGTGGATGTAACCTTTTAATCTTTATTATGTTGTTGTATCAATGCATCTCAATAATAATTAATAAACAAACTCTAGTCTATACAACTTCCCTAGAAGATTTCGATTCAGTCATCTTAGGTAAAGATTGAAAGTTTTTCCTTTAGCTATTTATACGAGAATTGGTAGCTAATGGCAATTTTATTAAGTTCCACGATTGGATGCATCGATTTGATTAATGCAACTACTAATCCAGGTTGAATTATTAATTACGTTGTTTATGAACCTAACAAGTGGTCATAGTAAAAAAGCATATGATGTTCATTTGAGAACACTCGTGTTCAAATCGCTTTGTCTACAACTCACAATTCAATTTTCATAAAAATCATTTAGTTCAACATTTTAAACATAGATAAATATTTTCCATGCTTGCGCGTACCGATGGTGCTCCTTATGGGATGGGTTGGTCATTATGAAATGATTGTCATTGAGGATGCATCTTAACTGATTATTTTGGTTGAGCTCTAGAAGGGAAGCTTTGCATGACGGTTGTAGTATTTTCAACACCCATTATCGTCGTTGATCTCGTTATCAGTGCCGTTGATCGAAAAGATCTGGCGTGCTGAAAGTGTCATCGGGAAAGAGTGGAGAGTTAGGTCTGAAACATTTAGTGGGAAAGCCATCGTGGCTGATTCTCTCGGTCAGGAAGATCTTCACGTACGCTAATTACACTAATTGTTAATGCCTAAAATAAGTAGACACTTAACAAGAGTGGTAGAGAATAGAACAAGGCCGTTAGTGGTGGTTTCAGTTGGTTCATCCCGGTTTACTTGGGTAGAGAGCCACATATAGTATGGTGCTCGGAGTAAGAAAGGAAAGGAGAGAAAAGATGAAGATTGGAGGGGGAGACTGACCCATGTTGTTCCTCTCTCGTGCCGATCTTTCTCTCATTGTTGATGGTGTGAGGTATTTATAATAGGCAGTGGACTTTGATCAGTAGAGGTGCTAGGTAGCGTCATGAATGTTATTAATGGGTTGACATAGTATGCTCAACTATTAAGCAATAGGTTGCTCTGCTGGGTTAAGTGCACTTGACAGCGTAAGAATTTTCTGCCCCCTAACCATGTCTCCTTATATGCCCCCTACTAAAAAATACTTACAAATTAAACTCTAAGCCCTAATCCTAATTTTCATATCTTAAACCATAAAAAATACACCCCACCTCTAATTTCCTACACCCTAACCCTAAGCCCCAACTTTAAACCCTAAATCAGTTATTTTAAAGTGAAGGCACCAATAAAAATTTAATTAAGGGGTAGACGATTTTCATCTCTTGACAGCTGCTATGTCAAGACACGACAGTTGAGTATGAAGAATAATTTGGAAAATGGGAGCTCTGAAGGCCTTGATGACTCATATGCTGGGTGGCCTGGAGAATAGAAGTTTTGAAAGAACTGTGGCGGAGGCTTGCTAATTTTAGAGGATGATAGGGTATAACATTTCCGGAAACTTTGGCTCTAGAGGTATAATAATTTGAAAAAAGAAATTAAGGATGGACAGTGGCGGATGTATATGGTTCCTTGGGTGGGCATGTGCCCATCCTGAATTTTTCAAACCTTATACATTTAGCTTCAATTTTCATAATTTTTATGAATTAGTCTTTAAATTTTATGACTTGTGCCCACCCTAAAATTTTGAGATTTTTATGATTTGTACCCATCCTAAAAAATGTTTTGATTTGTGCCCACCCTCAAAAAAGTTTCTGGATCCGCGACTGAGGATGGATGATTTTTTTTAAATTAAGAGGTGATTGAATTATTTTAAATTATGAGTTCGTTAATTTAGCTTACAGAATTGCTCGTTTTAACAGTCCAGTTTAAGGAATTCAAGATTATCTATTGACTATACAAACAAACCATTAAATATATTTGTTGTGTTTTTACACCAAATCTAAGTCTATATAGATTGTTCATTTGAAGACCACCGAACCGAACATACATTTTCTATTCTTTTTGAGTATTTTCTCTCCCCTTTTCATATTATTTCGAAAAGAGTGGTATTATCGGTTCACTTAAAAAAATTTATGTATAATTTCTAAAAGATTGTGTTAACTTTAAAGGGCATTGTTTATTTCAAAGATTACATCAATCAGAATAATTGTTCATGCCACAACACAGTTAAGCATCATTTTAATATCACTAAAATTTATTTTCTCAGTCAATGTTGATGCTTTGTTTTGCCACAATCCTATTGTCCCAACAATATATACAATATTTTATTATTTCACCTATATTAATTTATTGATTGTTTCTATTAAAAATGAAAATATATTTTCGTTCATCCATATTATAAATATTAGAAAACAAATAATAAATTGAAAAATTAAAAGTATTTGCAATGCTGATACAATTTTATATTCGATATTCACTATTGAATTCGGATAACAGTTTGAAAAACTAAATAAATTCAACGTTAAAATGTAAGACATTGACTTTCTACTTATGAAAAAACTCTAAGATAGATGTATGTTAAAGAAGTCAAAAGGTTAAATTTGTGAGACTTATGAAAAAAAATATGATGTGTTAACTTGAATATAAAATTATAAAAATTGTTATTTTTAATAAGAATTGAAAATTCAAAAGGCTAAAGGTTTAAGTTTTTTAAAATAATAATAAATTCATCGTTGAATTTGATATGCATATAGAGTGAGATTTAGGGAAAATTATTAGATGGAACTGGTTTTTCACGCCATTTATACTCTCAAGTCAATTAATAAAATTTATTTTTTTTAATTTTTTTAATGTGAGTCTTCATTTCTTTCCTATATATTAATAAAAAATAGATGGTTATTTAAAAGTTAAAATAAAATAAATAAAATTTATTAGCTGAGACTACAGATAACGTGATAAGTCAGATCTATTTAATCATCTTTGGAGATCTAGAGTTTGACTTTTCCAATGCTGTCAAATTTTATGTTACGTTGCTTTATATTTTGACCAATGAAATATGGTCAAATCAAATTTTCATTGCTATGGAAATCAAGATTCATCACCTAATCCCTTTAATCATTTTTTTGACAATGCCCGTTAATCAATTTTGAATGCGATGTGTTTGACTTTATTAGATATCTGACATAAATACAAACGTCTAATGTGAATATTATTTTAGGGAAAGTTACACGGGTGGTCACTCAATTATCATCTTTTTTTTATGTTAGTCATTCAATTAATTTTTTTCGTTAAAATCGTCTCTTCCGTTAAATACCTTTTCTGTTTTGGTCCCCCTATGTTAAAAACTTAACGGAACTGCTGACTTGGCATTTTTTTATTATTTATAGTATTTTTTGGTCCTTCCCGTTAAACCTAATGATATAATATAATTTTTTTATTCGACCAACCAGGAAAGGGCCAAAACAGGAATAGGGTGGTAGTTAAGTGACCAAAAAAATAAAAATAAAATGTCAAGTCAGAGATTTCATTATATTTTTAATTGAGGGGACCAAAACATGAATGATATCTAACGAGAAGAACGATTTTGACGGAAAAAAATTAGTTGGTGACCAAAATAAAAAAAAGTGATAATCTGGTGACCTCTTGTGTAATTTTCCCTATTATTTATTCTTAGCTATATAAATTCTTGAAAAAATAATTGTCGGTAAACAACGTAGAAATTACTTTAAGTATATTTAGAACACTCCATATTAATCATATTTCTTTTTTACTTTATTTTGTCACTAAACTTTAAAACATTTTAATTTAAATATTAAATTTTTGTTATAAGGTCGTTAAATCATTAGCGATGTAATAAGTAGTAGCTTTTCCCCTGTTTTTCCAAAAAAAAAATCGTTAACTCTTCTAGCGTCGTTATCGGTTAATCATAGTCCATCATCAGTCATCATTCACAACAAAATTGGTGCTGAAATGTTCACATTACACTCTTTTTTCTCTCTTCAAATTAATTTTTTCACGAAAACCACTCAAAACCAATAAAATTTTTATCTAAAGCTTTTGATGTCCTAATGCTTCAATCTCTTCTAAGTTCTGAAAGCCATCCAATGAAACTAATTTCGATATATATTTTTCATTTCTCGAAATAATACTTCTCGTCATTCGAATTTTCGAACAAACACCCATAAAATCCCTTAAATTCCTAGAAGCCCATCAAACATAGTTTGGATTTATTTTTGCCAAAAGGATAAAAATGGATTGTTTCAACAAGGTCCAAGCCCATCTGAATCTCTCTATCCATTTCAGATAACATCCCCCAATCTTTTGTTCTTCGCTTATTCAGTGTTTTTCCACGACAAAATCCTTATCCATTCCAGTTTTCATCGATTTCAAGGGCCAACCAAGGTGAAAACGGCAATGGCAATGGCAATGGCAATGCCAGTGACCACCGATTGTGGAAGTGGTAGTAGGTGGAGCATGGTGTCTTTGAAGTCAGCTCTGCCGCCGCTCGCTTCCTCCATTAAGTTACCATGTCGCCGCCGTACTCCTCCTCCTCGTACCAGGTCGCCTCAGCTTGTTCGCTCTTTCTCTGCTCTCTCCCCCGTTAACCCTCTCCATTCCCTCGGCTTCTCTGGTAAAATTCGCTCTCTCAATTATTGAAACAATTGCTGAAACTGTCTTGTTAGTCTCTCTATCCCCTAAAATTTAAATGGTTTGGTTGAAGAAAACTGCTTTATCTATTCCTTTTTATTCCCATGTCTTCATATAGGATTTTATGAGATTTTTTTGCTGTATTTCCATGGGTTTTTTGTGTGTTATTTCTGGTTCAAGGATTTGGGTTTTCCCCCCTTTGCCTTTAATGTTCTAGTTCTAGTTTCTGTAAGTTTTAGGGCTAAGAATCAATGAACTCTTTGATGATGAATTTCCCACCAATTACTGAAATTTGGCTTATGCTCTTAGTTATATAATTCCATAGTTGAGATTTTGATATTAAGAATCGAATTCTGAGATTTTCGATTGAACTTTTTATGTTACTTCCCGAGTGCTTTATTTTAGGTTATTTGTATTACTCGTGTACTTATCTGGGAGTGTTCAACGCTTGTATGTTCAATTTTTTAAAAAGCTTTTCCTTTTGGGTCTGGGAAGGACATATGTTCGAATCTGTATCTCGGTTCGTGTTGGATTTACTTCAAGAAAAACGAAAACTCGGAACATTGTAAACTTCTGATTGATAGTTTTAGGATCTGTAACTATTTATGTGTTCCTAATCACACGAACATTTGCAGACATGTCCAGCTTCGGCCAAAATTTCACCATTATTGATAACGGTTGTCGATTCTACGCAATGCGGCATGGAAGACGAGTCCCTAAACTCAACAGGCCTCCTGACCAGCGGCGCGCACTCCTTCGGGGCCTCACAACTCAGCTCCTTAAACACGGTAGGATTAAAACCACCAGGGCTCGAGCAAGTGCTGTGCGGAAGTACGTTGACAAAATGATCACATTGGCGAAAGACGGGTCGCTTCACAAACGAAGACAAGCTCTCGGCTTCATTTACGAGAAACAGATTGTGCACGCACTCTTCGCGGAGGTACCAGACAGGTACGGCGAAAGAAATGGTGGATACACGAGAATTATTCGAACCCTGCCTAGGCGAGGAGACAATGCACCAATGGCCTACATTGAACTTGTATAGATAAATTGCATTGCTGAGGATCTTTCTATGAACCAATGTTGCCTGTTTTGATACTACATTTGTGCAACTGAACAAAGTTTCTCTTAATCTCTTCAAGCGTTTACCTTCAACTGTGTATGAAGATGATGCTTTTGCTCAATTTCATACTAGTTTAGTATTATTTTAATTTAATCAGTCCGATTTGGACGTGAGTGTTGGATATGCTTAATTTTACAAATTCTTTGAAACAAAGGGTTGTGTGTTTCACCTAAGTGACTCGAGTTCGAGTAATTATGTTTATAAATATGTGTAAGTATATCCGAACTTAAAGTCGAATTCATATATCCATCATTCGTCCCAAGCTAGAAGAATGTTTGGGGCTACTCAAGCTAAGTGAGATCATACATGTTTAAGCGCTTAATAACCTCATATTTATAGTGTGCAATTTTTTTTTCTAATAAAACTTATTTTACTGAAAAAAATTATTAATCTAAGATAAACTACACTCAATGTAATTTTATCTTAATTTCATGGAGAAAAAATATTATTCTTAAAAGTAAACTTAATTGATTAGTTGATCAAAGTTCGATCAACTTTGTGAACTTTACTTTTAAAAAAATTAATTTAAAGCTTTTAAATATGAAATGGTGTGGAAAGCTCCTATGGCTAAAACCCTCCCAAAATCCGATCCTATGATTTCCATCCATGAAAATAGTTGAAATATAGTTTTTCTTTGAACTCCAAACATGAAATTGATTATTCTTACTTTCAAAATCTCCAAATGCTTATTAGATTTAAAAATGGTTTAACTTTTTGGTTACGGAATTTTTTTTTAAAAAAAATAGTTTAATATTATCTTATCTTGTATAAATTTAAATTCTGATATAAAAATATAATCTCTATTTAATAAAAAAAAATCACCCTTTCCGGTTCCACATCAAAGCTAAATAGAAGAGGAGAAGAGGAGAACCAATTTCTGAAAATGACAATTTGTCTCATAAGTCCTCCAATTCTTTTTTCTTCTTCATTTAGGTTGATCGGCATTACTTTTAAAAATTAATTTTGAGATTAAAATCACTTTTTTAACCCCAAACGTAAAAAGCGAAAGTTTTAACTTTTACTATTGGAAAAGTACTTTTAAGAGAAATTATAATATTTACATTTAAATATTTTGTATGTTTTTCGGTCAAATTTTTTAGATAAAAATTATTTTTATTAGTAAATTTTTTTATATTTAATAAATAAACTGTTTTTATATTTTTATCATAATCTAAATTGATATTAAAACATTAAAGAATTTGATATTATATATATATATATATATATATATATATATATATATATATATATATATATATATCAACTTATACCATCATGTCTAAAATAACTATTTATATTTTTAAAAGTAGTTTTTGACCACAATACTAAATATTTATATCTCAAATCAAAAATTCTAAAAATACTTTTTTATCGCACTTTTTAAAAGTAATGTTAAACTAGCCTGTAATCCACCGGAACTTAACAAGTCCTATTCAAGTCCAACATTCCAAATGCCTACTAGACCAAGTTATCCATGATTTGGATCCATGCTCGATACTTGACTCCGAATTTAGGTGGTTACAAAAGGTGGGATTTAAGAATTTTTTTAAAAATAAATGTTGAAATAAATATGCTTGGTATTTTTTTAATATTAAATCCTAGATATAATTAGATTGTTTGATAAATATAATTTTTAAGATAATATAGTAAAAAAATAAAAAGAATGTTGAAAATATTCTTCATTAGGTGATAAGTAGATACTTTTTCATTGGAAAATTTTAATGGGTAGTTTCAATGTTAGATTATCAAAATTCAAATACACTTAAAATATTAAATCACTAATCAATTAATTGATTTCTTTCAATAAGTTATCAAACATGTTAGGATTATGTGGTTTATATTTTAAATTTAAGGTTTAAGAATTAAAATTTAAGATTTAAGGTTTAAGATTTAAGATTTAAATTTTATAATTTAAAAGTTTTATTTTTTACATAACCTGTATACCAAAATACAAATCATAAATAAATAACTATATCAATTTAAAATGGAAATGTAGGGATGAAATATAAAATTATAGCATAGTAAAGGGAGTAATGACATAATTAGACCAAGAGAATTATATATGAAAAAGGTATTTCTAAAATAAAAAAAGATTCTCAACTCTCTCCCCATATCCCCGCCGCCAAACGAGCTCTGACCCAAGCCTTCCTTCCCTTGCCTCCCAAGTTTCCGACACACCAGGGAATTAAATGATGTAATTTTTTTGAATCCCTAAACTTAACTTCAAGATTGATTTCTGCTTGACTCTTCAGATTTTGAGTTACCCCGCTATTTTCTGTTACACTGCGGCCGCGATCAACCTGCTGCTGCCGCCGTGAATTGCGATCACAACGCTATTTGAAACCCTGTCTTGGGTTCTTTTCTTCGTGAGTTTGTTCTAAATTTTCAATCTTTTACAGTCTTGATCAATGGGATCGGTTTATTTCGAAATTATTAAACGTTTGAATGATTAAAAAAGGTAGATTTTGGCTGTGGATTTAGTTGATAGTGTTAGTGGTATGATTTTTTTTTGAATTTTGATAGAGTTTAGGTGACTAATTTGACTGTGAATGGAAGTTTAAGTTTGGGTGTCTTTATATGGGTCCTGACTTGTATCCGTCCGAGAAAGCCTATTCGATAGTGGTTTCGACTGATAACAAGGAGAGCGTGGCTCAAATTCAAGAAAACAAGGGGATGCATGGAAACATTGGTTTGGAGGTTGATCTTATTGAATGCGTGAATTCGGGCGAGTCTGAGATGATTGATGTTGAATGTCAGGATGCCACCGAGTGTTCGAGTTCTTTTGGTGACACGATATCAGGGGACGAAAATGGTTCGATTGTGAATGATGAAGTCGAATCACCTTTGTCAGTCTCGGGGTTGTTTGGACCGTTATCTGATGGCTGGAGCGAGCCGCTTCAGATGGGGTAATCTTTATTGTTTCATGTTTTAATTGTTTTTTCACAATGCAATAGTCTCAGGGTGCAAATGAGAAACTTGCCCTCCCGAGCAATTCAGGTTCAACTCAAGAACTTGAATTCAGGCTGCACTGTTGAGCTCAAGCTAGTGAGCTGGCTGAATTCGTGTATCCTAAGGCCTGACTTGAGTAGTTCCCGAGTTTATTAAGATTTTTCATTTCAATCAGGATTTGAAAGTCTCAATTTTAACTCGAACTCGAATATAAACAATTGAGTTTGTAGTTGATAATCGGAATCAAGAGTATTCTTTTTAATAGGTAAATGAGCTTAATCAAGCAAGCTTGAGCAGTTCAATTTTTATCTCAAACCAAACTTGAAGATAGCTTTGAACCTTAAGTTACAAGCAAACTGAGCTTCTTATAGCTTGAACTTGGCTTTTCTTGGTTATAGGTTGAGCAGTATCGATATTGAAAAGTTTTTATTCTCCATTAACTTGATATGATGGACTGATGCTTTTGAGAATATCACCCTATGTGGATTATCGAAATCATATTTGATGCATTAGTATAAATTTTACTCCCTTAACTTTAGTAGGCAAAGTAATTACAAGCAAATAAAATTTACATGATCATGTTTCACTCTTGTTAAGTGTATTTTTTTCTCTAGATGTCAATTACATTAGTTTTTCTTTTAAATTCTTCAGGAAGAGAAGGTTAACAGATCACTGGAGGAGGTTTATACATCCTCTTATGTGGCGCTCTAAATGGTTAGAAATTAAAGTTCGTGAATTGAAGTCTCAAGCACACAAGTATGAGAGAGAGCTCGCAGAATATGATCAAAGCAAGCGGTTTGAGTTTGAAAAGTTAATCTCTGAAGGTTTTGATGCAAAGTCGTGTGCATTTCGTTCAAAACTTCCAAGAAAGGAAGTAATGAAGAGGAAGAAAAGAAAACGGGTAGAAGTTACTGCGGATGTGGCATCATATATGTCGCGTCATGATATATTCTCATATTATGGTATGCCACTTGTGATTATCGTTTATACAGTTATATTCTAAAAGAAAACTCTAACAATTTTTTCCCCTCACCAAATAGAGAGCAAGAAGTCTGCTGTTCCTGCTCCTGCTGCTTTTCCTTCAGTTGATGATTCGGGTGATTTAGGTAAGAAGAATTATTTGTTTCCACGGCTGTGTATTGTAGCTTATTATATGTAAAAGGTGTGAATGAGGCTATGATTAATATACATTATATGCCATTGTGTTTCTCTGTCTTGTCATTTGGTATATAATCAAGTTTAGCTTACTTAACCCTATGAGATCTAACTTTTTCAACTGCAGATAGCCGTGAGATTAGAGTTATTATATCTAGTTTTTTGTTTATTAATGTGTGTTTAGTTTAGAAGTGTATGTTGGTGGAACTTTTGAAGTTCCGAATCCTTCTTTGATTTTTTTGATAAAACAAAAAAATGATTTCTGGGAATTAAATATTATATTTGACGTAGAGACTATCCACGATGTTATGATTATATTGAGATTTTTCACTTTTTTTTATTCAGTCTGTTCCTGTAAATAATGAAACAATCCATCTTGTGATTTCTACAGATAATAAAACAGTCAATGGTTATGATGATGATGAATGCAATGATGGATGGCCATTTCAATCTAGAGATGGTGATAACTTGACAGAACAGATCCTTCAGAAGATTGAACTGCTGCAGTCAAGAATTCAGATACTAAAGACACGAATGGACAAGGTGGTGAGTGAAACTCCTCAAAAGTTCTCGTCCTTCAACATGTTGAGTTCACTTGTACCGCCTGATGCATTGAACAATTCTGAAAGTCCTCATTGGGTCGAGAGAGATGACAGAAATAGTTTGCAGTGTACCACATCCCAGCATGCATCTGAGCGTGTTATGTGGGATAACATTATGACTGAAAGTGCACTTTTGGATCATGAGGAAGTGGCCCCTGTCCCAGATATGATCAGGAGCATGAGTCAGCATCTGCTTGCTCTTTCGTCGGAAAATGTGAGTCTTTTTTAACATAACTTCACTGCGTTTTATTATTGTTTTCCTTTTCTTTTAATAAACTGCAGTTATGTAAATCCTCTCCTTTGCCTGCATAATATATTGCTCGAGTTGTTGCAGAAAAAAACAAACAGCTGTTCTTGTGGTGTCGGTGTTTTCAGCTTCTACCATTTGCTCGAACTCTTCACAGTTTTTGAAGTATTCTTGTTTGACATTGTGTACGACATATATCCAAACACGGGCATGAAGATATTACCTTAAAGGACCTTCCAAACACATGAAATAAATAAATAAAAACTCTGAGCAAACCCGTCTTGGATATATATTCATATTAGACACTTACACCCAAATCTAAGTAACATAAATATTGATCTTGCAAATAATGAACCTGTTTCTCATGATGTAAGCTGATAGCGATTACACGTCAGGTTAACCATCTGATATGTTTTTCCTCCACCATTGCTTCTTCCGTGATGGAACTGATCTATGGTCTGTACCTGCAGATTGAGGCTGAAATTCTAATACCTAACCATGCAGCCAAGGAGTTGCTTAGTTTCAGCAGTGCTATAAGCCAGGAGGTAGAGAAACCTCACATATTGATTGAGAAATCGAAAGTGGTTGCTCTTGTCCATGCTCCTGGAGACAACTTGCAGATCAACACCTTTCTGGAATCGAAAGCGGATAATGAAAGGACTAGTGGGGTTCAAAGATCGGACCTTGGTCAATGGAGCCGGAGATCCTCAGGTTGAACTAGACCAGATGTTGAGATTTCAGATGGATGAAATTGCATCGGAGAAAAGAGGTTAAGTTTTTTAGTTTTGATGATAATGCATGTAAATGCCATTGCCAAGTGCGTATTCTGCTTTCCCCCGTTTTGCTCTTTTTCAGCAACTTATTACCTGTACATGCCTACCTTTTCTAGGTTCAATCCTGTACATCCTACTTTTCTCCCCAACTATAATAGATACATCATACATGTTAATTTCTTATATTTTACTCAAATTTGATTGGATTGGATTAGATTTGAGTCGATCTCGAGTTGGATTTTTCATGTTTCGGTCAGAATCCGGCATTTTTACCGTGCAAGTTATGTTACTCGGGTTCAAGTGTCAGATACATACTTGTGTTCAAATTTTCTTCATGAAAATGGAGGATAGGGTTACATTCTCATTCTTCATGCATGTTAAAATATGCGTATTTGGCATGGATTAAACGGTATCTGGATCAGTTCGTATCCCTTTGGTTCGTCATAGCTAACAATGAAGAATATAAGTCGGATAGTCCAGTCATGCAATTTTTACTCATTTCTTATTTGTATAATTGTATTCGACTTGTACATACTATTATTTTAAATTACAATGAAATACTATCCATTTGATTATTTTTTTTACAAATCATAATCCAGTAATTCTAATCTTATCCAAAAGGCAGGAGGAGGGGGTTCTCCTACTAGGTTCAAAACTCATAACCTAAGAAAATATAAGGGAGCATGATCAACTGACCAAATATGGTTGCTCATATTCATTTGATTTGTTAAATCGATCTCTTTTAACATAAAAAATAATTTAAAGGGAAAACTACGATAATTGAACTTTGAGGACGCTTACACTATGATCATCAAAATTAAAGAATAACATACGGATGTGCTACAACAAAAACAAAAAGTTTCCTTAAACATCATTGACAAATTCGATTTAAGTGATCAAAGTACAAAAGCCGAACTCAATAAGTCTCCCAGTGAAAAATCAGATGATGTTCATTTTAGGAGATACAAGTTCAAATTACTTTGTCTACAAGAATATTAAATTCAAATCTTATATTTGTAAAAAAGAAAATATCTCATGCACTTATGGTGAAAATTTTATTTTTCACAGACAAATCTAATTTAGAGGGTTAAATTTAAAGTTTAGATTTTAGGGTTTTAAATTTAAGATTAAAATTTTAGGTTTTACATTATAGAGTAAAAATAAATATGCTCGTGTAAAAAAAAATTATATTGCAAGTACATCAAATTTTAACCCTTTATATAAAGCTGAAATAGCATCTCAACATCAAAAAGATCTTTACATTATCATTTACAGACCAATCACTCTAACGTCAGTATCGCATCTCAGAAATAAGAATTAACAACAATGAATTGCTAGTTTTTATTTTTGAGGGTTCAACATTAATAGTAGGAATTGAAATGTTTGAAATTTCTATATGGAAATATTTTTAAATATGTATATATATTTAAATTTTGTATTATTCATACCTTTACTGTGAGGCATACATGCTGATGCCTGAAGCTTTTTCATTTTCTCAAATTTAAATAATAGTGAGGGGGGGGGGGAGGGGGGGGATATTTATATATTGTTTAAGAAATGTGTCAAAAAAAAGAAAAGGAAAAGGAAAAATACAATATGCATCGCCAAGCTTCTTTTCATTTCAAAAACAGACAAGAACTAGAGAAGAAAGGACCCAACATTGAGAGAAAAAAAACTTGGTTTCTAATTTCTATATATAAAAACTAAAAAAAAAAGACATTTTGCAAAAGCAAATAACATATCATTCCTCTAACACTAAACTTAAAAGCCAATGGTAGTGGGAAAGAATGGGAAAAGAGAGGCAAACAAGTAAGAATGCACAAAATGTTCAAAACATTACTTACAAAATATTGGGGAGCTGGTAATCCAATCTCTGTTGCAACTCCTTGATCTTCATGGAAAGTTCCATTTTTTGCTCCTTGTAGCTCTGCAACAAGTATTGTTTTCCTTCTATCACCTCTTTTAACTCTCCGACCTCTCTCCTCAGCATTTCTATTCTTTCCTCGTCTCCCCTTCCCTTCTCGAGCAAGTCCGAGTTGGTTTTGATGTCAAGAAACCCATTTACATGGCCGTTTCTAACTGTTGAAGTCTGCTCGTTCGTGTTGACATGTCCTACGCAATGATCGGCAATTGCCTTCCTCAGCCTTTGGATTTCCCTCTCGGAGTCGAACAAGTCTCTGTTTGCAACATCCAGCTGAGATTGAAAATGATTCGAGTGTGCCATTTGAGCATTCAATGAATTCTGAAGCTCTGTAATCTGATCCTGCATCTCCAGAATCATATCATCCCTTCTCTTCAACTGTTGTCTCAGTTTCTGTATCACTTCCCGCTTGCTATATATGTCGGAGCCTGATTCTGAGACACACGGTGAGTCAGAACAGTTAGAATGATGGAACGGCTTTGGAGGCAACTCGAGGCGATCGGGAGATGATGCCCACATAACACCATTATCCTTGTTGAACTCAGTGGTGGGAACTGTCACCAGAGGGAGAGCAACTTCAGATGAAGGCAGCAAGTGGCCATTAGGTGGGTGCTTCCCCCCCACGCTTTCAGCTCCTGTTTTCAACCAAACTCGAATAAGAAATGAACATGAAGAAACAAAAATAAAAAATCACATGCACCAACACCATAAATTTCACCATAAAAACGACAAAGCATTAGTGTTATGTTGCTTTCTTTCTTTTTTTTGCAAAGTACCTATGTCCATCACATTTTCGGACATATAGCCATATAACCTTCCAAGGATCCACCAACTAACAGAGAACACATCCGTGTTGAACGCATACTTACACGTACTTGTATCTGACCCTCACAGTATATCATTATCTTACTAGCCAAAGTAAGAACTAAGAACGGCAAGAGCTTGAGTGCTATTGAGAACTCCAAGAGGACCTTGTCTCAAATATAAAGAGCAATATGGCAAAGTAAAAGGAAAAATATAAATGCCACAACCAAAATTTCAGAACTATGATGAATGATATCTCTCCTCATTTTCCTTAACTACCAAAGGCAGTCACATATCAACACTTCAAAGCTCAAAAGGATACGATAAAAACCATGAAAAAAATTCTGCCAATTATTGATACTTGAAGGTAAGTGATTCCAGGTCAGGATGGTATTTTGTAAAAGGCTCTTTCCTAAAGGAAACCTAGGCTTTGTTTCTTCTCTTTCATGCCAATACGTGACTATTTACACTGAAAAAAGTGGATTGGGAAGATAGTGGGATTTTCGACAAGTTTTTATTCAGTTCTGTCATTCCACCCCAAAGATTCTAACTAAAGCATAGAAAGGTGAAAGCTAATGCAATTGCTTATATATTAGCTGCTTCACACCTGAAATGCAGTTGAAACACCCATCATCTTCTTGTGTAAATGAATACATGTTTGAGTGTAAATGGCAACCTGAAGAACTCCGGTCAGAAGTTCCAGTCCCTGTAACAAACTTTAAGTTCAGAAGTAGGTATGTATGCAGTAGAAATTATTGGAGAAACGGATACAACTTTACCTTTCGATCTAGTAGAAGCATTATTCTGTTGCTTGGTGTCAAGTGTTTGCTTCAGCTTGAAACCAAAGCGGATTGATAAGGTACTCAGCAAGGCACCACCAGCAATAAAAATCCAGTTCTGCCCCTCTCCCTGAAAACATTTCGACCTCGGACCCCTAGATACCCGGCCACCTCTTGTATTCATTTTAAGAGCGAGGGGTCGGGGGGAAATCTCTGAATCATCCAAAAATGACCTATAGTCAGAATGCACCAAGCTGCAATCACTATCCATTTAAAACAAAATTTAGGTGAAATAGCATCAAGAAAGCTGAAGTTCTACAAAAGCCACTATCTTCACAAGAAACAAAAGAGTCTCATGAATTGTAAGTGAAATAAACCACTAATGTAAAAATGCTCAAATTGCATGACTTTAAAATTTGAGGGCAAATTGACATTCAAATAAAGAATCAATATCCATCCTCCAAACATTCTCCAGACTCTCTCTAAACATTATAGATTTTTTACAGATTGTTGCTTAGTGAAAGTTAAACAGCATTTTGACTTTTGAAGATAAGCATTTGTCACCGGAAGTGGAGTCAATGATAAAATATTCGAGGTTAAAATAAAAACATTTTTAATACGATAACCATGATATTCTCCCCGTGCAGATTAATATGCAAGTAGTCTGTTCAACTTAAATATCATCCATGGTTAGAATGTCAAAACGAAAACATGATGAACATCTCGAGCATCGCAGCTAACTTACGAACGCTAGAGAACATCGTAAAAACGGATGAGCCACATGTCAACATCCCACCAAAAATAAAAACATGCAAAAAACTCAGAGTAACTTCATCAGTTAAAAAAGCATATTCAAGTTCCATGATTTCAAATTGGTTATCAGATCGACAATAAACCTAACCGATGTTAATCAACCGATCATCACGAAAGTAAACACATGCAGCTAACAACACTTACTTCACACTACAATTAGCTAAAATCAATTGAATGTAATTGTCCTTAAGGCTTAAACTAACTTTTCTGTTTCAAAGCATTCATCAAATAAATCAGCAAACACTTATATGTGAGATTAAGTTAAAATCAACATTGGCCGAATACTAACTCAGCAGAAATAAGAGTTCGATCTTCTAAAAGATGAGGCGCATTCGATTTAAATCACCAAATTAAAGTCGATATCTAAGTACCTACTGCTATGAGAGTACAAACTCCATGCCGTAATACCAGAAACGTTATAAAATTACAAGTTATGCTAAAAACCATACGCAGAGTAGCCGGAATCAGCAAATTATAGGTTTCTAGTTGAAAAAGCAAACCTCATTCAAAGGAAAAATTGGGGTTTTCTTCTACCGGTGTTTGTCCCGGAACTCTGCGACGGCGTCGTTTTGGAGAAGTGTTTCCCTCTGTCACTGTTCACTCCCTCGCAAGAAGAGGGTGCTATTCAAATGGCGGCTTTCGGCTGATGGGTGATTTTCTTAAATTCTTTTCTGTTCAACTAGAAAATTGAAACGATTTTATTTGAATGAAAAATCGTAAAATCTTGGAGAGTTTTACAATGTCAGCATGAAACGTGTTGCATTTTGCCTCAAATTTTCCGTTTGTTTCTCTTCAAGTTGTTATATTCATTCATTCATACATCGTTTTCTTTTAATCCCAAACCAAAAGATCTCTTGATTTTCAGCTTTTTCTTTTTAAGATTTGTTTTTTAAAGGGAAAAAAATCAACATATAAAAAAGTATCAATACTTTCGAAATTCATGTTTTCGGTATATCTTATCATGTTTCCGGTATATCAATTCATGTTTCCGGTATTTCTTAATGATGTTTCCGGTAACGCCGTATATTAGCCGCATATTAGGCTGCCGCATGGTAGAAAAATCCAAAAATAGAATAATAAGAACATGAACACATGATGTTGAGTGTATTAATCTTAGGTTAAATTACATTTATAGTCACTAAATTTTTAAATATTTCCACTTTAGCTGTCTGACTTTTAAAAAATTACATTATAATCATTAAATTTAATATATTTTCATTACGGTCATTGTCATTAGAGTTTTCTTCCTAAAACTTCCTAATTTTAAGAGTTAACATCCACCACAAAAGAATAATTTTTCGAAGCGATCACTGACCAATCCCAATAGTAGGAAAGCTTCATTTAGTTAAAAAATTAACATATTTAATTTTAAGAGGTTAACAATGATGATCAAAATTTTAACTTTTAGTTCCTACTAGATTACTAACTATTTTCTCAAAAAGTGTGTTTAAAAAGTATTTTTAACATGTAAATGTAACTTTTCTTTAGTTGTCCTCTCGGTTCTTTAAGGCTTCGTCCTGATTAATCAGGACCGACCCGCGTTGCACACTTAATTTTGGTAAGTGAGTATTCCAGCGAAAATTTTCTGCATATACAACCTCGAACTCGAGACTTACTTAAATAATATTAGGATCATTACCAGCAAACCCCAGTAACTCAATGAAAATTTAAAATTCAATTATAAGAACTTATGAACCATGTCAAAAGGGAAATGTTGCTTAAAATCTTCCATCAATAATGTAAGAAATGGTTTATGCTGCTTTTGCCATGTTCATTATATGAACACAATTCAAAGTCCTGAGTTTTTGTCCTTTTATTTCCCAATATAAAGACAGAATTCGTGTAAGATTACATGACATAAACTAACATATCAACCTTAAAGCAACCGAAACCCGATTGCAGCAACCAACAGGCAGAATTCAATTACATCAATCTCAAATAATCAAAGTTTTCATCCATCAATTTGGGAAAGAAAAATGGATCAGCTTTTTCCAACAGCAAGAAGAACACAAACAAATGAACGATGTTTCATTAAACAATTACTGATACTGCCTACATCCCATATGTAGTCGTTCGAACAAATGAAGAATCCGAAAAATTACGCATACGAGGGCGTCTATATATAGCCTGCAGATATATACTACCACAAAAGGAAATACCTTTTCTCCTAAAGCATAGTTTGAACAAGGATACACACAGACAAATACAATGCATGAATAATAGCATGAAAATGGAGCATGAATTACTAGGAAAAAATAATACCACTGCACTGCATTGCACCAATTTTGATTAACTTGCATTCGACTTCTTTTCTTCGATGTAGTCTTGCATCTCGTTCAGCCAAAGATCAGCAAACTCGCAATTCTTCCATGCCTCAAACCACGGCCCTCCACGAGTATAATGTATAGCTTTAGGAAACGTTTCCGGGTCATTCTCAACCACCTTGTTATGCCCTTCGAGGAAATTCCAAACAAACGGGATTGACCCGATTTCATCATCTTCGAGCCACTGGAACCTATGAAGAAAAGCACCGGTTTGATTGTTAACAACCTCCGGAGTCAGGCCCTTGTTCTTCGGATGACCGCAATTGTACAACACCATCGAGGACCAATTCTTTCGAGGGTACAAAGTCTGCACCGCACCATCCATTTTCGTGGTCTCTTTTGGGGAATAATCATGATGGACACACATGATCGCGTACTTATCATCAATCAACTCCGTTAATTCCTTTATATCAGCTAGATAAAGGAAATCACAATCAATGAACAATGCCCAACCATCATAATTTGCCAAGTAGGGGGTCAGGAACCGCGAAAATGAGAACTCGGTGCTCTCGAGCTTGTTACGCTCGCGCCAGTAAAGACCTTTCTCCCGTAGATCTGATTGAACAATAGGGGTGATCTCAACGGGGATTGAAGAGCGTTTCAAGATAGAATGTCGGCAGACCTCATAGGCAAGATCTTCACGCGGATCATAACCAACAAAGACTTTAAAGGGTTTGCTTAACTCGCCATTGGTGGTAGCTTGGTGAGCTTTCCCATTAGCCAAAGTCATTGTTAGCAGCAGTTTTTCTTCGATCTGCACACTTTATAAATTAGAGAAACTAATAACACAAAACAAAAGGGGAATTTTCTCGAACAATTAGTTAAGAAATGCACACTGAAATCTTGTTTTTTCTCAGGCGGATTACCGGGAACCAAACAAAACCAAGAAAGGGAAATTTTAAGATTTCGGGTAAATCTAAAAGAAAAAATGAGATTCAAATCAAGTCAAAGCGGTGCTTCTAATCAACTTAACAAGAAACAAAAAATCAAAACTTGGCAGTAGTATCCATAAAATCAGGTACAATATCCGCTTAAAACCCAGAAAGAAAAACAAGTAAACAAAGAGAAGCCAAGAAAGAAAACAAAAGGGAGGAAAGGCATTACCAGAAAAATGAAGAAAACGCAGGATCTGGAAATTCTTGAGAGCGAGTAGAGTGATTGACTGGTGGAGACTAGTTATAGAAATGGGAACTCAAAAGAAAAGAAAAACAATCTCTAGTTATTAGATTCAATTGAATGGAGATATTTTTGTACGAGTGTAGGAGGTGGGAGCCAGGATTTAGAAACCAGGGAAGTAGAGTGATTCCTTCCTTCTCTTGACGCCAACATCCCACGCTACAACCGCTTTCCTACACGTGTAGGAGTATGTAAATTGAGAAAAATCTTTAAATATATATATATATATATATATATGTTTTTATAAAATGCTAGCATTAACCCTTAAAAAATGTTAATTTTTTTTAAAGCAAAGGTCATTATATTATAAGTAATATTTGTTTTGAATAATACTTTCAATCATTTAACAATGCATTCTCAATTATCCTACTGCAGCTATAATTGTTTGAATATGTGGGTTTTAGGAACAACAACTATTTCTTCAACCACTGAAGCAAGTTGGTTCGTGCAATATTATATAATAATTAAATAATATTGAGAGAGAATAGTTAAAATCATGGGTGGGTAGAGGAGTTGATGTGACCGTTGTCCCTAAAAATTTAAAATTTATATATAATTTAAATGCTTTATGTATTTTTATTAAAAAAATTATTTTTATCACTATAATTTTATAAATTTACCCATAATATAAAATATTACGTCGAAATTTACTAATTGATCTAATGACTAAAAATAATTATATTATCTCATCTTATATATTTAAATTTTCACATAAAAATATAATATATCTATTTAATTGAAAAAATATCACGTCGGTACTGATTAAAATATCTGATAGTGCTTTCTTATAAATTTAGAGGTGTGGGAAAAATATAAAAAATGTAACTAATTTTTTGTTGCGCCCAGACCAGACCAGGATGGAATTGTGTGGATAGCAAAAGCTGGCTGTATTTTCGCTGTACTTTCTTTTTTGTTCAAAGTATTTTCGCTGTACTTAGCTTCACACGCACCGACACCATGAATTCACGGGATTTTAACATGACATTATTTTATGGTTTAACCTTCAAATGGGTGCTTAAATTATATCATTTTTTCTAGTTAAATGTTTAAATTATTTTTCGAGCCAAATAATTATCTAACGTTTCATTTCGTTAACAAATAGGTGCATACCGTTAAATACCACGTGTCACATCTAGAAAAATCCAAAAATATATTAAAAATATATCTTAAAATTTTCAAACTTCCTAAAACAGTCCTCAAATCCCTACTCTCCAAATCTAACCACTCTCGCCAGCGGCAGTCACGTTGCTGGTGACGGAATGAAGCACCCTACCCTCGCCGAACAACCCACACGTTGTTCGTTGTCTCTTTTGCCGTCGTTCGTCGTGAATCATTCGAAAGAATTATTCGACAATCATGTCGATTCGCACGGTGTCGACGATATTCGGCGACGAGGCAGGGGGGTGGGGGGAATGGTCGGGATAGGCTGGTGACCGGTGTGTAGTGCGGCGGCGTGACAATCGGTGGCGGAATCTCCCCAAATCGAGATTTAGGTTTTAGAGAGTTAGGAATTTTTTATTTTGGAGGTTGTTTTATAAAATATAAAAATTTTGGAGATTTTATTTAAATTAAATAATTTTATTTATCTTTAATATAATTTTGAATTTTTCTGAAGGTGACATGTGGCATTAACGGTCAAAATTAATGACATGCACCTATTTGGTAACAGAATGAACCGTTACGCACCTCTTTGGCCTGAAAAATAGTTTGGGCTCGTAACTGAAAAAATGGTATAATTTGGGCACCTATTTGACTGTTAAGCCTTATTTTATAATTTTTTAAATATTTTTTTAGGGTAAACTATATGTTTAGTACTATACCTATACTCGTATTTCTATTTTGTTAACCAACTATTTTTTTTGGCAAAATGATACTTAACATTCCGTTTATTTTGATAATTTTGCCATTTAAAATTATCGAAAATTGTGATGTGGCTTGTTTTAATAACAATTTTAGTCCAAAAATTTATACAATCCATCAATTTAACTTAGTATTCTAACAATTTAAACATCATTTTAAAATTTTAGTTTAAAAGTGTAAATTTTTCCCTCTCTCTCTCTTTTCTCACCCTGAAAACAGATTTCTACAAATAAACCCATGTTTAGCTAAACCTTGAAATAAAGTAAAATTTAGCTATTATCAAAAATAAAATAAAAAGCATATTGACATACTTTCACCATTGACAATATAGAAAAGAATCCAAAGCAAACCAACAGCAAAAAAACACCGAAAGAACAAAAGAAAGGAGCAAAAATATAAGCTGAAAAACTGAGCACTCTGCTTCTAATTTTTCTCTCTCTCCTTATTATTAAATTTGGAGCTCTTGAGGAGTCATTTTCTGCAACTAGGTCCTTTGATTTGCCTCAAGCTTCCACTTTTACATGGTTTTTATCTCTTTTGATAACTAGTGGTTGATAAATAAGATGAAATTTAGATCGAATGTTTCGAATATGTCATTAAAAAGCAAAAGAGAGCAGTCTTTTGAAAGCTTTGTATCAAAAACATAAACTTTTCTTCTTTACTTGGTCAGCTTCTGTGCTCGAATGCTCTTCACAAATGTATACCCCCATTTTATAGATAACCTTCTTGTTTGGTGTTTTCAATTTCATTTAATTTCGCAGCTCTTTGCTTTCCATTTCTTTAATTTCAAATTTTTTATTGTTTTTAACCTAGCTTTAAGATCTTTGTTTAGCTAAATTTTGCTTCATTTCAATGGTGGGGTTGTGGCAATTTGTTTTGAACCTTTGATAATAGACTTTACTTATTTTCTAGGGTAAAGTACACAGACGGTCATTAAACTATACCCGAAAAAACAAAATGGTAACCAACCTTTTAAAAATCACAAAATGGCAATTAAACTTTATGTTTTATAACAAAACGATAACTAGACGTTAAATTCCGTTAAGTTTCTGTTAAAACTTTGGTATAATAACATATTTAGTCCTTCAACTTTATACAGTCAATTAATTTAGTCCTAATTTGAAACAATTCACTAAATTTAGCCCTTTTTATTTAAGCATTCTTTCAAATTGGTCATTAAAGCAAAATTTCAAAGTATGGTACATGATAAATAATTACAATTAAATTCTTATAGGAACTCGAAAACTCGACTCGACTTGGCTTGAATCGAAAAAATTCAAATAAAGTTTGAGTTGTAAAATATGACGCGTCAGCTCGAATAACTCGAAATTTTTTACTCGACTCGATCAAACGCCCACCTCTATCTTAAGATATGATGTGTCAAGTTGAATAACTCAAAATATTCTTATATTTTAAATCATTTTTTCTTTTAATCGAATATTTTTTAAAATATAATATTTAATATTTTCATATTTAAATCACATCGAATATTTAATAACTACTTTAAATATTTGATTTAATTTAAAAATATTCAATTGAAAAGAAAAAATTGATTTAAAATATTCGAATATTTAATTATTTTTTTATAAGAACTCGAAAACTCGACTCGACTTGATTCGATTCGAACAAAAAAATTTCAAATAAAGTTTGAGTTGTAAAATATGATGCTTCAACTCGAATAACTCGAAAATTTTGTACTCAACTCGATCGAACGCTCACCTATATCTTAAGATATGACGCATCATATTTTACAACTCAAACCTTATTTGAAATTTTTTCGATTCGAATCGAGTCAAGTCGAGTTTTCGAGTTCCTATAAAAATTTAATTAATTATTCGAATATTTTAAATCAATTTTTTCTTTTAAATTGAATGTTTTTAAATTAAATTGAATATTTAAAGTAGTTATTAAATATTCAATGTGATTTAAATATGAAACATTAAATGCTCTATTTTAAAAATATTCGATTTAAAATAAAAAATAATTTAAAATATTCGAATATTTCGAGTTATTCGAGTTAACACGTCATATCTTAAGATAGAGGTGAGCGTTCGATCGAGTCGAGTCAAAAAATTTTGAGTTATTCAAGTTGACACGTCATATTTTACAACTCTTTAAGGGCCAAATTGAAAAAATGCATAAATAACGAGGGCTAAATTTAGTAAATTATTTCGAATTAGGACTAAATTTATTGATTGTATAAATATGAAGGACTAAATGTGTTATTATACCAAAGTTTTAACAGAAACTTAACGGAATTTAACGTCTAGTTACCGTTTTGTTATAAAACATAAAGTTTAATTGCCATTTTGTGATTTTTGAAAGGTTGGTTACCATTTTATTTTTTCGGGTATAGTTTAGTGACCGTCTGTGTACTTTACCCTATTTTCTAAATGTGGGTGTTTTTTTATTTTTAAGATAAATTACATAAATGGTCTCCCGACTATAGTCTAATTTGTTCATGATACATCAGCCAAGCCAGGTGCACCACTTTTCGAACATTGGCGGAGACAACAACTTTTCCCCTTTAGATATGACGAGCTTGACATCATTCGATAATGCATATTTCAAGAATTTGCAGAGCCAAAAGGGGTTGTTACACTTTGATCAATAGCTATTAAGTGGGGGTTCCGCAGATTCTCAGGTGAACACTTATAGTTCAACTTGGGAACTTTTACCACAGATTTTACTAATGCCATGGTAAAGATGGGAAACCTTAGCCCACTCACTGAAACAAGCGGCCAAATCAGGAAGAATGGCTGGAAAGTCAATTGATGGATTTTTATTTTCTTTCCAATTTTAGGGTAAACTACATTGGACTTACAGAACAACATAATCACGAGCTGGGCTCTTTGTTAGTATCGAAACTCAAGGGGCGGCAAAGTAACCACAACGTAAGTTAGAATTTGAATTTAATTTTTCTACTGTTCCTGGAATGATGCTTTACGAGTGCAATGAGAACTCAATTTTGCAGAGAAATTTTGAGTAACAATTTTGATTCTTTCTTGCGGGTGAAATAAGATTAAATTGATAGATTATTAAAATTATGTGAGTTAATTTTTAAAATTAGGGTCAAACTAAAATAAATGTAGAACTTAAGGGCTAATTATATAATTGGGTAAACTATACTAATGATCACCGAACTATAGGGTTGGTGTCGATTTGACCATTATATTTTAAATTGTGTCATATATACCACTTAACTATTTAAATGATTCCAATTAAGCCATCCGCCGTTAAAAAAAATGAAAAAGTTGACGGAACTGTTAAAAAAATTGGTATAATTACACATTTGGTCTTTATATTTATACAATATATTAATTTAGTCCTAATTTTAATCTAATAAAATAAATTAATTATTTAATAAGATGGTGACACGTGTCACCACCTTATTGGACGTCTTTAATTATTTTTATGATTGGAGGTGGAAAAATAAGAGGAACAAAACATCTCCATTATGGATTGAACCTATGACCTTGGAGCAACCAAGGTTTGTGTTTGCCACTAAACCAAGCACACTTTTGTGCTATAAGGTACAACATTTAATATATGTGTTTAATGATTGTTAGTGCCCAGAAAAATGAAAAAAAATAATGTGCACTTGGGTGGATTCAAACCAAGGACCTTAAGATGCATAGCACAAGTGTTTGCTACTGCACCAAGTGAATAATTTGTGATATGTTGTACAACATTTAATATATGTATTATATAATTTTTAATGCTTGGAAAAAGGAAGAAAATGTAATTTTAAGAGACTCGAACATAATATTCTTATGATGTATAAAAACATTTAAACCAATTAAATAAATGTAATAACTAAATTAAAGTTAAGAATATTAAATTATGTTTGTGAAATTGTGAGTTTGAAATCGCTAAATGAAAAAATAATTAAAGATGTCCAATAAGGTGGTGACACGTGTCACCATCTTATTGAATAATTAATTTATTTTATTAGATTAAAATTAGGACTAAATTGATATATTGTATAAATATAAAGGACCAAATGTGTAATTATACCAATTTTTTTAACAGTTCCGTCAACTTTTTCGTTTTTTTTAACGGCGAGTGGCTTAATTAGAACCATTTAAATAGTTAAATGGTATATTTGACACTATTGAAAATATAATGGTCAAATCGACACCAACCTCATAGTTCGGTGGTCATTAGTATAGTTTACCCTAATTAATTTTCCACCTCCAATCAGGTGGTGACACGTGTCACCCAATTGGAGGTGGAAAAATGAGAGGAACAAAATGCCCCAATTGGGTGACATGTGTCACCACCTGATTGGAGGTGGAAAATTAATTAAATAAATAAAATAAAAATAATTAAAGACTTCCAATAAGGTGGTGACACGTGTCACCATCTTATTAAATAATTAAATTTATTTTATTAGATTAAAATTAGGATTAAATTGATATATTATATAAATATAAATGACGAAATGTGTAATTATACCAATTTTTTTAACAGTTCCGTCAACTTTTTCATTTTTTTTAACGGCGAGTGGCTTAATTGGAACCATTTAAATAGTTAAGTGGTATATTTGACACAATTGAAAATATAGTGGTCAAATCGACACCAACCCCATAGTTCGGTGGTCATTAGTATAGTTTACCCTATATAATTATATCAATTTGTTAATTTTTTATTGTTGGACCAATTTGTAACTTCTAATAGTCGAGGAACGCAAAAGATGATTGGAGCATAGTTAGGGGATTATTTATGTAGTTTACCCTTATTTTTATTGTTAGCAGCTGCATTAAAAAATATGGGTCTGTTTGCAGAAATATGTTTAAGAATAAAATGAGAAATTTACACTTTTAATTCAAAAAATATAAAATGATGTTAAAATTGATAGAATTTTAGACTAAATAGATAGGTTGTATAAATTTTTGGACTAAAACCGTTATTAAAACAAGCCACGTTGTCGTTTTCGTTAATTTTAAAAAATGAAGGTACCAAAATAGAAACGAAATGTAACGTTAGGTACCATTTTGTAAAATAAAAGTTGAGGTACCCAAATAAAAACATGGGCATAAGTGGAGTACTAAATAGGTAGTTTACCCTATTTTTTATTTTATAATACTGTAAATAAAAATACTTATATTAATGTGATATAAAAATATTTATAGGGTAATTTACACTGAAGGTCCCTTTTGTTTAGGCGTATTCTGTTTTGATCATTCGATTTGAAAAAAAAATAATCACTTATGTTTTCAATCGTTACTGTTTTGATCACCCGAGCGTTCGTTAATAAAAAAATTGTTAATTTTTATTTTGACCCATAAACTTTTAAAAGTTTATGTTTCACCATTTAAAAAACCTAAAAATCCTAACCCTTCAACTATAGATGTCGTCACATTCAGCTGCCACCAATCGTCGCTTGTTGTTGTTGTTGTCATCAGTCATTGCCATCATCAACTTCTTGTCCAAACCCTAACCCCAATCCTCTTTGTCACCACATGCATATTTGAAATCATTACCCAAACACAATCTTTTTTTAATTGTTTCCCCTCGACACAATTGAAATCACTGGCCAACGACAAACTTCACAACCATTGACCACCTAAATTGAACCACCCTCACCTCTCTAGACACAAACTTGAATACAATATACTCTGAAATGAATTTCATTAAACGACTAACAACGACAAATCGAGTGATTTAGGTTTAGATCTTCATTTGAGATATTAGTTTTTAAGGAGTTTTTTTTAAGAAATTCAAACCATGAAGAAAAATGAAGAAAAAAAAGCTTTCGTTGGTTTGTTTTGGTAGTTGAAAAAGAACGGGCAGCGCATGAGGGTTTTTCAAAGCCAGCGGCAAGATGAAGATAGTGATAGCAACAAATATACGGTTTGAGTTAGAGGATAGGAAGAGTTTTTTAAGTTTATGTTTGAAAGGGATGAAAAAAAATATTTTTTTAAAAGTTTAGAGGTTAAAATTAATATTCTTTTATTAAAGGAGATTAACGATCGAGTAACTAAAACAATAACGATCGGAAATATAAGTGGTTATTTTATTTTTTTTTTCCAATCAAATGATCAAAATAAAACATGTCCCAAACAAAATGGACCTCTGGTGTAAATTATCCATATATATATTAATCTGATATAAAAATAAATAGATACTACAGCGTTTTTTTTTTAAATGTATGCAATTAAGTCGAAATTCAAAATTTATGGTGTATAAACAAAACGCGAAAACATTTATACATCGCATTAAAACAACCTTCATGTATAAAATTAGTATTTATCCAGTAGAGGTTTTGCTTATATTATAAATAAGTACTTAAATATAAGTACCTAAAGTATTTACTGATTAAAATAAATAATTAAAATATATTTTTAATAAAAATAAGTATTTAAAACATTTTTCGTCAAAGCACATATTTTTGTCAAAATAAATACCTATATGTTCTCTAATCAAATTTAGAAACCTAAATAAAAAAAACATATACTTTACTTATTTTGACCAAAACTACTTTATATTCTATTTTGATAAAAGAATTTACTTTAAATACTGATTTTGATCCCAAAAAAAATACATAGAATATCTAAATAAAAAAATAATATACTTTAAATATTTATTTGTAATATAAGCCCTTTCGCACAAAGTAGAATATCATACCGACACTCAAATACCTTATGCTATTATATTTATGATAAAAAAACGTGTCTTATAATATTTTTAAAATACTTTTTTATAAATAAAAAAAAAAGGCAAAAGAGAAGAATACCATGTACAAGATTTGTGAGTTATACAAAGTAGTCTCACTTTGATTAACTAAGGATACCAAAGGAGCAAAGCCTAAATGAAGTAATTGATTTAAGAGAAGGAGAAAGACACTTGAATTGTAAACTCTGGGAATCATCCCAATTCCCACCTCACAATTTCAAACACCATTGTATGAAACCAACACGAAGACGACTCGAAAAATAACACAAACAAACACGCCATGAATTCAAGTTATTCGAATCCAGATCCCCTAGAATAACAACTGTAAGGCTCAAAGAAATGAATTCAATGCCAATGCAGTTAAGAGGTTAAAAAGCCTTCTCAGTCTCAGTCTCAGTCATGGCATCCACACAAACAGTAAACTTTCAGAAACTGTTTTCAGGTCAATTATTCATCTGAAGAACCATAAATGTTTAAAAGGAAAATACAAGAACAATAACATAAAATTCAGTAACCGGTTAGGCTTACCGGCCTTCCAGCTGCTGATTTTTGCACCCAAGCTGCGCGACAAACAGTTAGCAACCCATCACTGCACAATTGTAAACAAAAGCACCAGCCCGTTCCTTGACCGCAAGCACACTCCATTCTGATTCATCTCCTGTTTCTTCCTCCGGATTCCAAGAATGCAGAACAATCACTCCATTACCATTACCCCCACCTTCACGTCCTCCGGCTCCTATTACGAGTAAACTGTTTCCGCAAGCTTTAAATGCCAGTCCCCAACCATTGGACGAGTCGGCCCTAACCGGCAGTCTCTTCACAACACTCCATGAGTTATTCACCTTGTCGTATTTCTTGACTTCATTAGTTGCTTGATCAGCAGAGTAAAGCTGATTGTTCACAACCGCAACTAAAGGCGGTGAACGCATAGCAGGATTAAATGCAGCACCTGCATCGCTACCAGGGTACATATTTTCTATCCTCCTCCATGATCTTGTCCCCATATTGTACTCTTCACCACAAGTCAAACAATCTGTATGACTCGACATGCCCCCAATGACATAAAACTTCCCGTCCATAAAGAAACCAGAACACAGTTTACGCGGGAAGTTCATCTCCGGCAAGGTTTCCCAAGTACCCAGTTCCGAACTGTAAAGCTCAGCGGATTTTAGAACGTTCCCATTCTTATCGCTGCCCCCAGCTACAATAGCAACCTCCCCAAGGCTGCTAGATCCAAACAGACATCGAGGCAGATCCATTAGGGGGCATCTCGACCAACTGTGAGTAACCACACTATACATCCAAATGGCAAATCCAGACAACTCACGGCCAAACACTAGTAATTCAGTCCCCACTGCCAGAGACTCTTTATCAGCACAAGTAAAACAATCATCACAGGGAATTCTCGGTAGTCTCATCCATTTCTCTCTCATAGGATCAAAAGCTTCCCAAGGCATCATATTACAGGCTAGATAAACCCAGTGTTCTCTTATGCCAAGTTCACTTCTGAATTTATATAAATAACCGCTGCTGATCAGTGACCTAAATTTTTTGTTTAAACAGGAAAGATTAGGGTAGTCGGATCTGCTGCTCCAAGCTAGAACGTTCAATGCCATGTCATCATTAAGGCCTGGTAATAGGCTATCATTTGATGCTTTTCCAACACGACTTTTTCCAGATCTTGCTACAATTATAGATTTCTTTCCATTCAGTCCTGTATCGCCAAAAGTTAAAGTAGGCACATCTTGATCCAGAAAACCTTGCCCAACACATTTTGTATTAGTTTTATTAGCCAAGAGAATGCATGTCAATAAATGCCAATCATCTTGTGAAACTCTCAAGTTGTGTTTAAAAGACGCCGGAGGCTGCATTGAGACCTGACCTTGCAAACCAGCCATTATGGGTGAATCATGTTCTGCCCCTTCTGATTTCAACTTTGGCTCAAGCGAATCTCTGAACACCATTTCGAATGTGCCGCACACGAACTATTCCCTGAGAAGAGAAAAGGATGGATTAGGAAAGAAAGTAGCAAAACCAAATGGAAATAGAATAAGCTTCCTTCTAAGCTTAACTTTAAAACCAAGGCCTTTCCTTCCTTGAAGGGAAGGGTGAAGGCAACTAAAAGGCAAACGGGGTTGATAAACTCAACGTGCTAGAAATCTTGGTGGTCAAGTAATTAATGCAAACATTTTTTTTCTGAAAAGCACATAATAGTTCAACAATTTAACAACGCAGAACTTCAAGAATCATCTTCCTACAGTCAAATTAACAACATTGAACTGTACAAAGATGAAGCCTGAACTTAGACCCTCATTGATACGAGAATGACTATGACCTAAGAAAAACAAAAAATGGATAAAATAAAATATGGCTTGAAAACAGAATTCACAATCCATGGAACATAACATTGCTTAAAACAGACCCAAACCAAAGCTTCTGATTTTTTTTTTCATCAATAGCAAGAGAAACATATGAATAACAACTTTGAAAACAACTATTTCATTATCCGAAATAAATAACCATATTTCCATTTAGCCATAATGGTTCTTAATAAATAATCAAGCTTCTGGACCTAATCATGGATTCAATCCCAGGATGAACTGATCTCATGAACGAAATTTTGAGCAAACCCCATAAATCAATAGGGAAAAAATTTAGTTTAATTAAAAACTTTAATCTGAAAGACAAGTTGATGCACAAAAAGGTAATCAGCAGCATTTTGGCAAAATTTGCAAGGCATTGCCTCTCTCACCAAATCCCCCTACACATCATATAACTATAAGCAAATGATAACCATCCAAATATAACTTAATTATGAACACACAACTTTATATGATTTTACGAAAAAAACACTATGCATTTTATAAAACGGGGAAAAAACACAGCATTCAGCAAGTTAGAATCATAGCTGTTTTAAGGGTTTGGATGGCGTAGTATGCAGCGGCTTACCAATAGTTTCTAACGATTTTTCTCTCTTTTTTCTCTCCCATAAAATCTTACTAACCAAATGATCTTGAAGTATCCATGTCATACAAATTTCCAAACATGGGTACGAGGATATAATCTCAAAGACCCTCCAAATACGCGAGAAACGACAATGCAAAAAACGCAACACACATGCACGCACGCATACTTATTTCCGACACGCAAACCTGAATCCGAGTAACGTATACGGACACATAAGGAGCTTTTAATGCCACTTGTAGCAATTTTAAACTTATATTGAATAGATTGAATGTGCTTTAAACTTTTATAGTTCAATAGTAGCAGAACCTTTTCCACACTCTTATCTTAATATTCTATTTATAGTAATAACATTGTATTAAATGTTAGCAGACAATTTTCATTTTTATGATCAATCAAAAAATGTTAGCAGGCAATTTTTTTTTTAATTTCAATGCATTGAACTGTAATATCACTAATATATATTAACCTTGAACAGTAGTTTTAAAACACGAATTAGCAAAGTTAATTATGAACTTAATTAGTCAAATAATCCAACATGCAATCGCAAATACACTAAACTGGTGTAATCTAATATATAGCTCTCTACAAATTTTATAATTTGATTCTAAAAACAAACGGAGCCTAGGAATTTCTCAAACAAAATGAAAAAGGAAGCAGCAAAATTAAATTAATTCAACAATTGAAGCTTAAAAGATGTTAAAATGAAAACACTCAGCAAATCCTAACATGCAACAAGTTCAGCTTTAAACAAAAATTAAAAAAAAAAAAGTCGTCACCTTCAGTGAATCAAAATCCGAGCCGATTCTTCCGTTCCTGGGAATTGCGATGAAATCCGATCAGTGAAAACAAGTCCTGGAGCCCAAAAGGAGAAGAAAGAAACCCTAATTCACGTCAATCTAGAGCTTTGATCGTCCCCAAAACCTCTACCCCTTTCTCTTTTATCTTTCTCCTACAGTAATCTCATTCTCACCCATATATATAATAATCTTTCTTGTAACTATTTATTGCCATTATTATTTTATTGTAAAAATAAGTATAATCTTTCCCTTCACTTTCTGTAAAAACCCAGAGACAACAAACAAAAGAGAGAGACGGATAGAGATTAAATCATTTTTTTAAAGAAAATAGAATTCTGTTTCAGTTTTTATAGTAACTTTCCGTTTCTTTATATATAAAGGCGATGAAAACAAGGTTCGATTCTATCTACAAATTTCTAACGCTTGTTTTAGCTAAGCTTCCCCCTGTTTTTTCTTTTTCCTTTTTTTCTTCTCATATTTCCGTAAAAAATACTTCTTCTCCTCTCTTTTTCGGTTATTCCTCTTTATAACTAAGCTTTTTTTAAATAGGGTAAATTACATAAATCATAACTGAACTTTACTTTTAAATATATTTTGGTCACTAAAGTTTTAAAAAGTTCAATTAACTCACCGAAATTTAGAAATTAAACATTTTTTATACTCTTATGTTACCGTGTCCATTTTCCAACGAATAGAGAAATTTTTCTAAGATCCGAACGGTGGAAAGCTTCATCGGTACAAAAGAAGTAATATATTGAGAAACGAGCTCCATCCGACGGCAAAGAAAGGAGATTTGGTAGTGAAAAATTAAAAGATTTTTACCCAATTCGTGGACTTTAAGGCACTTTTCGGCGAAATGAAGGTCTAATTCAGCCTTAGTGGGGTGAGACAGAACGAATAGTGAAGTTTGATGCTGAACAACGACAACGTTAAACGGTGGAGTGACAAAAAAAACGTTAACAATCTAAACTTTAGTGAATAAATTGAACATTTTAAAACTTCAGTGACCAAAATAAGTTTCAGAATAAAGTTCAGTGATGATTTATGTAATTTACCATTTTAAATTAAAAATAAAAGGGTTGACTAGTCAACTTTTCTTTTAAATCACTTTTTTAGTTTTTTTAACTCATCAATTCCCTAACCGCTGCATCACTATTGTTTGTTTTTATCTTTCACGTGCTTCTTGCTTTTTCGGTTTTCTTTTCATTTATTTTTATTCTATCAATGCAAATTTGTTTTTGGAAATACCAATGCTTGTTCATACTCATATATTATTCAATATACGTTACATTTTCGTTCTTGATTTTTTAACATAAAAATAAATAAATAAATAAATTGATTAATTAATTAATTAATTTTTAAGAGCTTGTTTATTAAAACTTTTGCTGTAATGGAAATTTTGTATTAATTTTGAAAGAAGTATATTTGAAATATATTTTGAATTCGGGATATTGTGATGGTTTTAAGTGATTTTTTCTTTTGATTTTTTGACAAAGTATTGCAATTGATGGTCGACTAAAGAGAAGATTGAGAGAGGAGAGAAAATGAAGGTGCGGAAAAAGATGATGAAAAGCATATGGTTTTAATATAGCAGCGAATTTAGAAATATATTTAAGGGTGAATATATATATAAATTAAAAATTTTAGGGTGAGTACAAGGTATAATTATTAAAAAAATCAAGGATTAATTCATAAAAATTAAGAAAAAATTAAAGGTAAATGTGTGAACTTTGAAAATGTTAAGGTGGGCACGGGCACACCTTACATTACATTCAGATTCGTCATTGTCTTCATATTGTCTCTTCTCAATCTTTCTGGTGCATGTGTTATATGACGTAACTGATGGTTAACGTCAAGACTTAACTGATATAATGTTAAACTCCAATTTTTGCGGGTGACATTTGGAGTAACAAGAAGTTATGGAAGTCGGTGTGGATTATCTGTGTGCCTCTAAAATTGATTGTCTTTATCATAATGACGTTACTTCTTTAATCTTATGAAACGTGTCGATGGTGAAAATAGAATGATAGTGATTTTGGATGGTTCTTTCCTATTGAATTGGACGAAAAACATCTTGATCGGTCATAATGTGTTGTCAAGACTGTAGAATAATGACTATTGATAGGTTGACAATAACAGAAATTTTAAATAGGGTACAACAAAACACCATCGAACTTTCTCTTGCACGTGTGTGAAATGCGGATAAGAGTTGAGCACATCCGACTATGTTTTACATGATTTTTTAAAAGTACTTTTCAGTCCAAAAATATTTTTTTAGCTTGGCTTAAAAAATATTTTTTAAAGACTAAAATTTTTAGCTTTTAATTTTTCTAAGAGTATTTTAGAGTATAATTACTTATTTACCCTTGTTTATATCAGAATTTTTTTATATTTTAAAGCACAATGTCTAAAATAAATATTTTACTTACTTAAAAATACTTTTTGGCAGCATTATCAAACACTCGTATTTTAAATCAAAGGCTTAATAGTAAAAGGGAACCCAAACCATATATTTTTTTCTAGATAGGTGCCTAAAGTATTTTTCGGCCTAAGTAGGTGCCTAACGTTTTATCGTTATCATTTTAAGTGTCTTACCGTTAATGACCATTTAAAAAAATATTTAACCAATCCAAGCATGATATGTGACTTTGATTTTAATTTCGTTTTTATTTTTTAACTTAATTTTTAAAAGATTCATAAGTTTCTCAAAATTCACAAAATAACCCCGAGATCCCCAAATTCGACCACATTCATCGTCGTTCATCACATTGTTGACGGCGGAATGAAGACTCATTCTCTCGCTGCAAGACATGTATGTTGTTCGTTGTTTAATCGGCTGTCGTTTGCCCTCGATCGTTTTTTCCTCGTCTCGTCTTTCGATTTTGTTTCGACGTTAGGCACACCGGTTATCGACTTTTATCGACAAGAAAATGGGAGAAATAATCGTGGGGATCTGGCAACGAAAGTGGTGGGCACGACGCCTGCGATTGGCGATGACAACAACTGGAATTAGGATTTGAGACTTAGGGATTTAGGTATTTAGAGAGTTTTTTGGGTAACTTTTGAGAATTTAAAGATTTTTTTAAAAATTGTGAGTTTTTTGAAAAGAAAATAAAGCATGCTACATAGGGTGGGAAAAAATACCCGACTCGATTGACCTGACTCGAAAACCCGACGACCCGAAAGTAAAATGCCGGATAATTCCCGGGGGAAAATTACCTGACCCGACAAATTTCCCGGGACACGGGCCGAAAGTTTTCCCTTATCGGGTACCCGACCCGACCCGATAAATTTTAATATATATTTTTTATATTTAAAATTATATTTTTATTTTATGTTTATTAATATTTTCACTCTAAAATTAAGTTTAAATCCCTACATTTTTTCTATGTTTGTATTATATTCTTTTAAGTTTTAAGTTTAATTTTTTTTAAAATATTTTTTGTGTTTAACATGTAATATTTTAATTTTAAAATTAAAAAAAGGAATCCGGTACCCGATTACCCGGGTACCTGAATTTTACGGGTACCTGAATCCCGAGTACCCGAATATAATGAGCCGGGACAGGGGCCATTTAATGAGGTACCCGACAATTCCCACCCCTAAATTACTACATGTCATATTTTTATTTGTTAGTGAAATTTTTTATTAATGGAAAATACTTAAAATGATAACAATAAAAACTTAAATTGAAAAATACTTTAAGCACCTATTTGCATAAAAATAATTTAACATTTATTATTATTATTATTTAAATAATAATTTTTTAATATTCTCAAAAACCCAGTCAACTCCGAAAAATCGAGAATCTCTTGACGAGATTACGAGTCTTGCGACTTCTTGTGTTTGGGGTATGAAAGCAAGAAGTCTTTGGATTTTTTAAGGAGTAATCGGTAATTCTGCGACTTTTATGGTAAGATGCTTATCGTGACTTTACTATTTCTGTTTAATGCCAGTCAGATTCAACGCTGGGCGTGAGTCGACCGCATTGGAATGCATATGTTTTTTTACTTCTTATTCAATTATAAGTAAAATTATATTTGAGTTATCATTCAAATTTAAAAAAGTATATCAATTTATCTATTAGATTAATAAGTGATTTTCAAATGAAGTACTTTAGTGTTAACAAGAGTATACAAGTGATTTAGAGAAAAAAATGATGAAATTAATGAATATTTATTAAATATGAAGGATGACCAAAATGTGACCTTACCCATAAATGACTGACTCAAATGTAGTTGGTTGGACCATATCAAAAACGAAATAAAAATTGTGTGATCTTATCAAAAATTTTAAAAATATAATGACCAAAGAATCCGCCTTAAAATTTAGTGACCATTTATTTACCCTTAAATTTAAGTCTGTTTTCCTAATAACAAAGTTCAAATTTAAACAATTTGAATCTTCTAATTATCGGAAGACAGATTTGGATTTAAACAGAATTCTTGAGATAAGTCTAATTCTACTGAGCTGCTTTGAGAATTTTGAATCCAAGTCAAACGATAAGAGATAATCTTTATTTTTGGGTTATTTACGAAAAATTATATCATAGATAATATTCACCGTATCATCTATAAAACCAATCAATAAAAATTACTCACTTCATCATTATTTTCTATAATATAATTTTGAATTATTTACAGAGATGACTTTAATCAGATCTCTCCTTTCTTTTGTATTTGTCTAAAATGAGTAATTATCACACTACAAATAATCATTTGCAAAGAAAATTTGTATTTTTTTTAAAGTAATTACTTTAAAAGTAATTATTATTCGATACACTGATAATAATATGTTTCCCTACTCTCAACCATCTTTAATCCACCATCATATGTTTTTTTATTAATTATTTGTTTAATATTAATTAAGGACGCATCACATGATATTAGTTCAAGTGTTTGTGAAGAAAAATATCACCTGTGTATATCAAATAATTTATCTTTAACAAAATTAATTTCTATAATTTATCTTTAACAAAATTAATTTCTATAATTTATCTTTAACAAAATTAATTTCTATAATTTATCTTTAACAAAATTAATTTCTATAATTTATCTTTAACAAAATTAATTATAAGTATTGTTATTTTTAATTAGGTAAATTACATTCGTAGAATCCAATAATGGATGTAGAATTCGTACCAGATAATTTTACCGGAAAATGGCGAGTTAATATTGAAAATCGCACAGAATAGCAAAACAATCAAAAATAAAATATAAGAAAGTAATTATTATTCGATACACTGATAATAATATGTTTCCCTACTCTCAACCATCTTTAATCCACCATCATATGTTTTTTTATTAATTATTTGTTTAATATTAATTAAGGACGCATCACATGATATTAGTTCAAGTGTTTGTGAAGAAAAATATCACCTGTGTATATCAAATAATTTATCTTTAACAAAATTAATTTCTATAATTTATCTTTAACAAAATTAATTTCTATAATTTATCTTTAACAAAATTAATTTCTATAATTTATCTTTAACAAAATTAATTTCTATAATTTATCTTTAACAAAATTAATTTCTATAATTTATCTTTAACAAAATTAATTTCTATAATTTATCTTTAACAAAATTAATTATAAGTATTGTTATTTTTAATTAGGTAAATTACATTCGTAGAATCCAATAATGGATGTAGAATTCGTACCAGATAATTTTACCGGAAAATGGCGAGTTAATATTGAAAATCGCACAGAATAGCAAAACAATCAAAAATAAAATATAAGAAAGGGCCCAACCGGGTTCGAACCGGTGACCTCTTGATCTGCAGTCAAATGCTCTACCACTGAGCTATGGACCCTTTTTGAGATGATACTAAATGTTTTATTATATATATATATATATATATATTAAATGCTCTACCACTGAGCTATGGATCCTTTTTGAAGATGATATTTATATGTTTAATTATTTTTAGTTAATTATGTATGTTCATTTCATGTAATAAAATATTCTATATTCATATTTCAATTATTATTGATGTCCGTTTTACGGTCTATGTTCGGATGCGAGACTGTCCCCTCCAATAATGTTGCATTCAAGATTTGAACTCGTGTCCTCTCTTTGAGATTACAATGTGCCTAACTACTGAACTTAAGACTGGTTGGTTTAGTATATAAATTATTAAGTTCTATTAAAAGAGGACGTGTGAGATTATTACTAATAATAAATTGAAAAAATGTCATAAATCAATTAGGTTTTGAAAAAAAAAAGAAATTTTTTATAACATGTTAAATGATGGTAAATTCTAGAATGAGTGACATACACCAATAATGTTATTTATTATTTACACATTTAATAAATTTAATTTAATTTTAAAATAATTCAACTAATTACCCTTAATTTTAAAAAAAATCTATTCATAATTCTAAATAACTAAAAAAACTAACGCTTCATATTTAAATTTTTATCAGTTTAACCATTAATTTGAAAAAATCAATTCAGTCCACTTTTACGAACCATCTGCAACATTGTTTCTTTTATGGAATTGTTTCTTTTCATTTTGAATTTTCTTTTCTTTTTGAAAATTTTATGAATATATATGGATTAAATTGATAATATTCTTAAATAATCATGATCAAATTGAATTAAAATATTGAATTACACTAACATTAAGACCAAATTTGCAGATTTTTTTAAATAGTGAGAGTTATAGTTAAATCATTTCGAATTAGAACCAAATTCATAGCACGGGCTTACCTAAATATGAAGCTAGGATCACAAAGTGATAACTATTTAAAAGAGAGAGAAAATATCAAGCTTTCAATCTCAAAAAATGGAGGTGCTTGTTTGTTCATAGGAGGAAGAAGATGGAGAGGTGGTTGCTTGCTATCTAGTGAAGGTAAGTTTCTTTTTTCTTTCTCCCTTTCTTCATTTGATTAGTTTAGGCAAACCCATGCATGTGAATATATCTCTTTATCCATCATCACGTGGGAGGGTGACTAGTCTCCTTTGGTTTAACCACAAGGCTAATCACACAACTTCTCTCCCTTCTTGCTCAACCCTTGTGTCCCAATGACAGAAAACGATGTTTATCTTCTTAGTGACCCGAGTTTGAACATTAGTGTTGTCAAGATGTGTATACTTTCTTAAAAAAAGACTAAGAAAGTTTGAATAAATGCTACCCTTGCATCACATCAGCGTATTCAAAAAAAAACTTCTCTCCCTTCTTACAAAGGTTTTTTTATTCTAAATCCTTGCAATTTAGTCACTAGGCTTATTCATTTTAGCCATTGCTCCATGATTAATCATAATTCGAATCAAATCTAGATAATTCGACTACATGATCATGTTTTGGAATTCATAATATTTTATCGGAATCGAAATTTCCCAATCATGGAGATTCGATTTTCTACTAAGTTGAATTTTAGGGGTGTTACATCGACTAAGTCAAAAAAATATTTGTAAACGAATTTTTCTAAGTTTTGTGAACATTAAATAATTTATAAAATATTTGATAAATCTAAAAAATCACTTAACTTGTTATATCACAATATTAGTTTAACAAAATCATAACATATCATGTAAGCATGACTATGGGAAAAAAATATAGGATAAAGTATACAAATTGTCACTAAACTATCCAAAAAAATACAAAATGGTCACCAAACTTTTATAAATCACATAATGGTCATTAAACTTTATTTTTTGTTACAAAATGGTCACTGATCCGTTAACTATTGTTGGCTTAGTGACATGGCAGTTACAAAATTTGTATAACAACACATTTAATCCTCAATATTTACAAATTCAATCAATTTAGACATTAATAACGATGGTTAAATTATAACTAAATTGATTGAATGTGTAAATATGAAGGATTAAATGTGTTACTATTCAAATTTTTGTAATTGTTACGTTATTCACTTAACGACAATTAATGACTCGATGACCATTTTGTAACAAAAACTAAATTTTAATGCCCATTATGTAACTTTTGAAAGTTTGATGACCATTTTATGTATTTTGGGATAGTTTATTGACCATTTGTGTACTTTACCCATAAGTATAATATAATGCAAATAATTAGTGTACCTTGCATATGATATATTAAATTATATTAATTAAAATATTTTATAAAATTCACTATTTCAAAAATCATTTCAAAATATTAATATTAATTATATTTTAAATATCTTGCATGTACACTTATAATTGATAATTAAAATGTTTATATTTTAAATACATATTTTTTTAGTAAATGTCAATATAAACCAAAATAATTATTTATTGCACCTATAATTGAAATATATTTTATAATTTTATTCTGAATATTAATTATTTGTGCACGCATAATTAAATTTATAAATACTTAAAAAAATATCAACATGTATTAATAATTAGTTGGTTTAGATAGACGAGGCATTGAATCTCTTAAGCAAAGTTAGAAGTTCAAATCTTGATGTTGTAAATGGAATAACTATGTTGAGAAGATTATCCCATAATGAAACTCAACAGCATCTGATCTGAATTAGTCAGAAAAAAATCAATATATTTTTACCCAATGAAATATATAATTTAATTTAAATTTTGATCATATTTTGAATCTTAAGGTTAAATATGTAAATAAAAATTTAAAATGTACAATTTTAAACTATTGGATATTAATTTTCTAAAATAAATTTAAAATAATAAAAAATAAATTAATTTTAATTATGGTTTCGTAAAATTATTAATTAAAAATATTATTAATGTTTTAACATGTTATATACTTCCACATAAGATTTGTTATCCTAAATTACAATATAAGGTATATTTTATACACTGCTATAGACCATTAAAATTTAATAATATTTTAAATAAATATTAAATTTTTTGAAAACTCAACTTATAATAAACTATATTTTAAAACAAAGTTAAAATTTGAGTTAATAACCATCCAATCTTTTTGTTTCTAGTATTTTTTTATTTAAAATATTAATATTAAATTCTTCATTCTCCTCCCTAACCCTAATTCATCCCTAAATCAAATCACGGGCGGCTGCCATGCGCTTCCTTTCGCGCGACTGAGTCCTCGAGTGCTGGCGGTGGTGTCAAACTTCGCGGCAATCCCTCCTTTTCATTCGTTCCATTTCACATTCATTTCCATTCAACTTCAACTACTACTTTCATAGTTGGTTTAACTCTAACCACGGACAGAACCGTAATCAAATATTAGAAAAAATAAGACTTTATTAAAATTTTAAATTTAAAAATTAAAAAAATTGAGTCCTTATTTAATTAATATTTAAATTTAGAATAATTTAAAAAAACCCTTTTTTAATCATAAAAGCCACACAAAAAACAAAAATATTTAAGGGTCATTTAATTCAAATTTTATTTTGAAATATAACTTATTGAATGTCGAGTCTTTACAAATTTATATTTATTTAAAAATTATAAAAAATTAATGTGTATTGTACTAGTGGTATGTGACAGTTGATGTCGTTTGTTCTAAAAAAATTTATATATGATTTTCTTTATATAAATTTTGTGTTTTTATTATAATAAATTTGGAGAAATACAAAAGGATTTTAAAGTTTAAATCTACTAATTGACCAAATGATAAAAAATATTCGTATTACGTATTTTTTATAAGGATTTGAATCTTAATATTTAATATAATTTCTCTAATTAATTAAAAAAATTTGAAGTTTGTATTTGTCGAGAAATTCCATTTGTTGCTTTACTTTTTATGATATCATTCGCAAAAATAACAGCTGGGTTTTGGAAGTATATGCCGTCCACTTGTTTGTTATCTTCCGAATATTATACTTATAAATAGTTTACGTGGCTGCATATCATCCATATGTTTAACGCTAAAATAATTACTTGCAATTTGCAAAACTCCAATTTTTTAATAAAAATGTTTGGACCATGTGGATCGCTATACCATCTATTTTCTTTCTGAAGAAAGGAAAATCCTGCGGAGACGAGGCTACACGCCTACAACGTGCGTAGATTTTCTGTATTGAACAGAGTGATTTGATGAGTGGGACAGATTATAAAGATCTTACCAAACGTGGTGTGTGCCGTTGATCAAAAGGATTTACGAATTAATTCATAAAATTGTCTAAATAGTAACAACTTGATATTACTTAAGTAGATTTTGTGTTTGAGGCCTTGTGTATATATAAAATCTCTACCAAAATACTCGCCTACTAAAATTAAGTGTGTGACACGAGTCAATACAAATTAGTTGGGGCAAAACGGAGCCAGAATTTAGGGTTGAAGGGGACAAACTATAAATGTTTGAAAGTGAAGGGCAAATTCATAAATAAATACATTTTTTTAAATTAAATAGGGAGACAAAAGTGAAAAAAATCTCCGAAGATGAGGGGCGATTGCTCATCTCCACTCCCATGTAGTTCTGTCTCTGGGCAAAGCCCTAAAAATATCTTCAAACAAAGTGTAATAAATTGTTGAGTAATTATTCCGTACACGGTTGAAAAAAATTCTACAAAAAAATTTAATTTTAAGGGTTTGAGAGTTTAGATATTCAAGGTTTATAATATCAGAGTTGAACGTTAACAACTAAATCTTAAATTATAACTATAAATCTTAAGTTCTAGACTCGTATACATAAACTCTAAAACTAACCAATTTGTGGAAACTTTTTTCCCACCAACTCTGTATGAATTCTTTTAAAAGTAAACTACATTGATAGTCTCTAAATTTTTAAACAACTTGTAATATGATCACTGAACTTTTAAAACTTACAATATAATTATTGAACTTTTAATTTACTTTCACTACGATCACTATCGGCAATTGCCATTAAAAATGTTTTTTTAATAAATGTCGTAAAAAAAGATAATGTGACACGTTAATTTTAAAATGTTAAATTTTTTATTAGTTTTTATAATCGTCATTGATCATTTAATTTACTTTTATTACTATTATTGAAGTTTTAATTTCACTTTTTAGAAGGAATTTAAGTAGAAAAGTTTCGAGCTTGGTTCATGATCATTCATATTTACATACTTTGGTTCCTTTTTCAAAGCCTATAATGGTTCATGGTTCAAAGAGGTTTATTATTGGGTTATCAAGTTAGTTCTTGGCTTCTTTCAAGTACTTGTTGCACCAAGCTTCCCCTCATAAATGCAGTGTTTTAAGAGTTATACAATTGGACCGGTGATGTCAAATTTGTTAAGAAAAATCTCTTTGGTCGTTGATTAAAGAATATCAATTTTGGAATTCATGTAAAACTGTGTATATACTGAGAAATTATATCAATAGGTCAGACTCGTCACGTCATTTATTGTCCCACCAATAAAAAATATTTATTTTATTAATTTTTATGTCATTTTTTTATCGAGTGAATCTTTACTCAGATTTACTGTAAATTAAATTTAAAAAATATTTTATACTAATTGTAGATTTACTTGGTAAAAAACGACATACAAAAAAATGAAATAGATGTCTTTTATTGGTTGAGACTATAAATGACGTGGCAAGTCAGACCTATGATATAATTTCTCGTATATACTTAATTGAACAATTTATTCTTTGTTTATGTTTTCCCTTTTTTTGTCTTGTTTTATCTACCAAGATGAAGAACTTGCTTCCAGATTCATGAATGTTTCTGAAAACAATAATTTTATTGCGAGCTATCATCAACTGCTGAATTTGGATGGGATTTCAGTACAAGATGGATGATGCAATAACATTACAAAGGTAGAGGATGTTATTGATTAGAACCATCTTAATGATTTTTTTTATAATGCAACATGAGATGCAGTTACGGTTGTCATTTGTAGTTTCTTATGTAATAAAAGAGAATTAAAAGTTCAATGATAGTAATGAAACAAATTAAAAGTTCAGTAACAATAATAAAAGCGAATTAAAAGTTTAGTAAAATATTTTATTAAAGTTAATGTGTCATATTATTTTTACGACAATGGTAGTAATAAAAGCGAATTAAAAATTTTGTGATAATATTGCAAGTTTTAAAAGTTTGATGACCATATTACAAATGTCCTAGACGTTCAGAACTACTAATGTAGTTTACCCATATTTTTTAACTCAATACATTCTTACTTAAGTTTAGGCACAATTTGAACCCAACAAGTGATCTTAGTGGAAAAATGAATGATATTCATTCTAGAAGGCCCATGGTCAATCGCTCTGTTTACAAGTTATATGTGCATTGTCAAAAGGTTAAGAATATACATGAACAAATACTTTATTGTAATCATTTTTAGAGCATTAAAAAAAATTAGGCGCAATTTATTATTAAAAAATAATCAAATAATATTTTTTCCTATAATGGAATTCAAATAATTTTTTCATTACCTTAAGTAGATGTTTAGTCAAATAATATTTTTTATGGATGGAAATGCACTAAACTTAACTAATTATTCATATTTGATGATTACGATGAAGAAAAATCAGTCTCTTATTTCTGACCTTTATTTATTAATAAAAATAATATGTGAGAATCTCAAATCTCAAAGACCAAAGTGTGATATTGAAGGAGACAATTTCATAATTATTTATGATTTATATAACCAAATGTATTTTGATGATTGAATCTTATCCTATGTCTGGATTAAAAAAAATAAAGCTAAAGTACGTTTTCGCTTTATATTTTGCTTGAATATTAAGATTATTTTTGTATATTCAAGAGAATAAAGAAAATAATCTTAATATTTTTGTTTGGTTAAAAAGTAGAAAGAAAATGAATGGAATCATTTTAATATTTTTATTCCGGTTACAAACATTATAGAAGTAACATATGATAACACATGAAAATTACAAAATATCTTGAGCAAATACATTCCGGTTACAAACTTTAGGTCTAGGGTTCAAATCTCTCTTTAGTCTTTTTTACTCTTAGAATTTCTCCTTTCTTTTGCATTAGGATAAGATTTAAAATTTGTCAAAAAATATTAAACTTATTTCAAGTACATAAATTTACAATATATGAGTCAAATAAAGATTTATATTTTTTTTTATAGTAGAAGTTGCTAACTTGAATATAATTGTATTTATCAACATATCATAAATATCAACCAGTGTCGAGTACAATAACAATACACATTGCACTTTCAAAGAAAAATTAATATTAAAACCGACATTATTAATAGAAGAATCATAAATTCCGAACGTAAACCATAAAATGGATATAAACTATAAAAAAACCCAACATGTCATAAACCAAGATATTTAATAAAATGTATTTTTAAACAAATTAATGGAACATATAAAAAAACTCAAAAAGATAAAACTCAATACAACTAAATAAAGTTTGTATTGTTTAACTTCAGTTACAGGAGGGTTTTTGAAATTCTCTCTCTAACTATCAGAAGTTCACAATTTTTTTTTCTTGGCCACAGACTATACCAGGCTCGGTGCTGTTAGTATTTATTTTTTATTCGAATTTTTTGGTTTGATTTCAACCTTTTCAGGTTATTTATTTAGTTTTTATTGAGCAAATGATTATGTGTTTAATTTATATTTGTGTTGTAAACGGAACTCTAATTATAATTTTAAATACTTATTTTTTAATAAAAAATAATGAGTTCTATCAACAACAACAAAAAAACTCAAAACATATAAAATATAGTTCATAACAGTATATATTAAAATCTAATATTCAGTCCAAAACATTATTTAAAAAAAAATAGAAAATACAATGCAAAAAAAAAGATAATTTATTATGGCAAGGATCAAAGAAAAAGAAAATACCTTAAAAATAAAATAATTAATCCTATATCGGGACATTTTAAAAGAAAAAGATAAACATTACGTTGAAATTTTCCAAGCTATAATAAATAATAATTTTAAAAATATTATGATAATAGGAGAGTTTGAAAGAATTCCAAATTTAGGATGACTAATCAGTGTTGGAATATAGAAGAAATTATCAATTGAGTTGTGGTTTTATTTGAGGAGTTGAGATCGCTTATCTCTATGCTTCCGCTGCCTGAATTTTTATGGCTGAATCAAAAGCAAAATTGGAGAAAATTCATTACTTTTTCTTCCTTGGAAATTTTCTTCAATCCTCCATATACTACAGGGAAATTAAAAAAAATACAAACCTTACAAACGCCCATGGTGTTTTCTTTTTCAGAATTAAGCAGAAGGGGATGAAATGAAAATACTGACATGATCCAAAAAACTCAGATTTTGAGGCCTATCTTTCCTTTTCACATACCCTTTAGCTTCTTTCTCTGAATATGTCCTAAACCCTTTCCTCCCATTCTTCGTCCACATCTCCTCCTCGAAGCTCTTGTGCGCGTAATACGCCTCCGCCGCCACCTCCTCTTCGTTCCCGTTGCCGGCGGGGATCAGAAGGATCGGCCGTCGCTCGTAATGTCCCTTACTCGTGCCTTCCAACTCGTCCACGCGGGAGAGTCCCCGAGCCGACACGGCGTACAACTCGCCGGTGACTCGGTGACCCGAACCGGGCATGTTGAGGAGGAAAGGGACGCGGTAAGGCCCGCAAACAAGAGGGTACTTCTCTACCGTTTGGTAACTGCCTTTGAAAACGGCATCTCCGGTTCGCATCAGATCCTGAAGCAGCACGTGGTTGGAGAAACCCTGTTTCAAGGTGCCGTACGTGAAGATAAGGGCCGTACGGCTATTGTTTTCGAAGCCCATTGTGTCTTCACGGGAAGTGGTGGTGTGATTGGTTGGCGAGAAAGTGAAGGGAAAATGGGAGGAGAAAATGTCAAAAAAAAAAAAAAGATTATACGCGAGACTCGAGAGTCGTGATTTAATAGACTGCGTGGAGGGTGGAGTCCTATTTATAGAATGATTCCATTTTGTTTAGTTAAGAATTTTAACTGTAAAAAATTCTACGCAGAAATTTACGGAGGGTGAAATGGGTAAATCAATTCTATTTGACAAATGTTTTACTGTATTTTAGCTTATGATAAACCAGGGATAAGCTGATGAATTTATTAAAAAGTTAAAGTTTATAAACGGTCACTGAACTTTAATAAATTATTTAATTTGGTAGAAATTTAAAGTAAAATTAATAGTTTAATGCCTATTTTGATGCAATTAAAAATTTAATTACCTAATTAAATAATTTATTAAAATTCAATAACCATTTGTAAAACTTTTCCTTTATTAAAAATATAGGAGTTAAAGTGATGAATGTAATAAAAGTAGAGTTAAAATGATCGAATAAATAGTATAAAGATTACAATGATAATTTCACAATAATATATAAAACAAAATATAAATAGTATAAAAATTACAATGATGGAATATAAATAGTATAAAACTTTAATCTATTTTTTTTCCTCTAGACCTCTACACCATTCTTAGTGTCCCAACTTCATTTCTTTAGTTTTATTAACTTGTGGTTGGCAATTAGTTTTAATATTTATTGTCAACTACTGAATTTATTTTTTTATTATTTTTTCATATTTTTAGTAAGAATTGTTGTCTTTATGTCACGATTTTTTTGTTTTGTGGTTTCGTTTTATTTGTCGTTTTGATATGATTTCAGCATACTTTAGTTGTCGTTTAGTGCTGGACCGCTGGTATAGAAATCTTCACGTCGTTTGTTTCTGATTATGATTCTTTTGGTGGTCATAGAAAGATAGATCCCCACTCAATTGATGATCATTTGTCGATGTAATCAGTCCTTGGTAGCGGAGCAATCTGCCGAATAGTTTGGCTTGCTCACCGCTCCTTTTTCACCCTGTAATGCGTCTCGTTTGGATGGAGACAATGAGATTCAGGAAGGCTTCTAGATTTTGACAGTATGTTAATCTCTATAGAAATATCTATTTTTCTTTGCACTTTTGAATTTTTGTATGAAATTTTGGTGGATAAGTTCCATTATTCTCCCTTCTTGATGTGCTGTATTTATGATATCTTCTATAGTTTTTTTAATAAAATTCAGTTGTAATTGTCATATACATATTTATATATAATATTAAATTAATAATAAAATATGAGTGAATTTTTTGGGTAAACTACACCGGTAGTAACCAAACTATTGTTTCTCTCCTAATTTGATCATCGAATTATTTTTTGGTAAAATCGTCACTAATGTTACATTTTTAAAATATAAAGAAAATGTAACGTTAATGACATTTTTGTCAAAAAAAAATAATTTGGTGACTAAAATAAAATTAATAATAACTTAGTGGGTACTAGTGTAGTTTACTAATTTTTATTGCATATTACGACCTATATTTATGTTTGGTGTAAGAAATCTTAATTACGTAAATTCTTAAATCACAATTTTATCGCGTTTGATTTTTTTAATATTATTATGTATAAAAAATAAATTATAGAGTAAATGATATCAAATATCACTTAACCTTAGGTGTTCTATGGTTCACATCACTAAACTTTTAATATGTTTAATTATAGCATTACACTTTTATTTTGATTTTAATTATACCACTGAGTCGTTAATTCGATATGTCATGCATTAACGCCTGATATGGGGAGTAGCATGAGTGCCCGTTCAAGGCCTCATCTTCTATCTTCACAGTTTCACAGATTTCTAAAGTACTAACAGTATAAGAAGTTAGTGGTTGTCTCTTATTGTTTTAGTTGTATGTAAAGTATTTATTTATACAAAATAATGAAAATAATGTGTTTGATAAATTTTAATCATGTTTTTATGATTTATTAATTAAGTAATAAAAGGATAATAGCACCAATACCCTGTACTTTGACAAAAAGTTCAATGTGGTTCAACTTTGGACGTGTTTAATGTGCCCTTGTAGTTTTTTTTCGTTTTCTAAATTGTCTCCGAGCCTAACACCGTTAATTGATGATGTGGCGGGACATGTGGCATTCTCATATGATGTCACGTGAATTTTTGGTCAAAATTTTTAAAAAAATCTAATTCAATGATATCTAAGTAATTTGACCATTTTAATTTATAAAGTAGATAACAAATAAAAATTAAAAAAAGGAAAAAGGAATGATTCATCTTCTCTTCTCCGTTCATCTTCTTTCTCCTCTTTTTATTTATTTTTTGTTATTTCTTTTTAGTTGTTGTTGTTTTTACGAAATCATTAAGTTGTCGTTAAGTCACCGTCCAGGCCATTGAAGTATTAAAAGATTCAACTCTTTTTGCCGATTCTTCAAACAAATTATTTTATTTTAAAAAATGTAGTCGCCGTCGTCGACCATCAACCGAAAAGACCAAAATGGGTCAAGATATTTTTTGGAATTTTGTTTTTCTTGTTTATTAATCTCTATGTAAAATTAGTATTTGCCAGTACTTATTTTTTGAGTTGTTAATTGTTCGATATGATTTTGCTTTTTAATGAATTAAAGTTTTTGATGGTTGTTTTTTTAATTTTATGTTTAGAGTACAATAAATATCGAACATAATTTTTGAAGAAATTGACTTGAACTGTAATGTTGTTCCTCTTCACTAAGAAAATGATATTGATATGGTGGGGAAACGTTTTCAAGTTTTTCTTCGTTTAATCCTATGAATCTGGTTAAAACTATAAACATTGGCTCCATAACATTATACGAATATTATTATTATACCGATATTGATAGAAATAGCAAAAGAAAAAAAAAAGAGAAGAGAAAAAAAAAGATGAATGTTTTAATTTTTTTTTATAAATTAAAATGGTCAAATTAATTAGATGCCTTTGAATTAGATTTTTTTGCTTTTTTACCAAAAAATTCACGTGGCAGCATATGAGAATACTACGTGTTCAGCCACATCATCAATTAACGGTGTTAAACGCGGGGTAGTTTAGAAAACAAAAAGAAACTACAGGCGCACATTGAAGGCGTCCAAAGTTTAAGCACCACATTGAACTTTATTTCAAAGTACGGGCACATTGATGTCATTATCTTAATATTAAATTAATTGTTCAAAATAACAATATACTCTTTCGTTCTATATGACCTATTTTTGAGTTTTCGCTCATGGACAAAATAACATAATTTTTGTGTGGCTATTGATGCACAAAATGATGACGCTTTATACACTGAAATTTAGGATGTACGATCTTACCACTAAACTTTAAAAATAATTATATTAGCCACTGAATATTCTCGACGCTGATGTCAGTCAATCATCGCCCGTCACCGACATGGGTGGAGCTAATATAGAAATCAGTGGTATAATTGACCTCACTTAATTTGTGGGGTAAAGAGTTTTCAAGGAACTAACATTCATTTTTCATAGTAAATATTAGATTTAACCTCGCTTATTTTTGTTGGGTATGGAGTCAACAATACTTATTATAGTGAGACAAAAATCCACTTCTCCTTTTTTGTGTCTCTTTTTAATGCAATCAACACTAAAAAATCAAATTTAAACCTTAAATTTTAAATCCTAAACCCTAAAAAATAATACATACCCTAAATTCTTTAAAATTTAACGTTAACTAAATCATAATTTTAAATTTTAGTGTGAAGTATAAATAGAGATATCAAAAGAGGCAAATAATTTATACAAATCTCATTATATAAAAATTCGGACTTCGCCATTAGTCACCGACCATCATACACAACAAAATCAATATTAAAATATTTTTATTTTATTAATCTTTCTTCTCTTCAAATTGATTTTCCAAAAATTCGACCAAAAAATATGAATAACTAATTTTTAATGTTATGTTAGACCTAAATTTATATGACTTAGGATTAAAAATTAACTCGATAGGAAATCGTATTATCTCTGCTAGCCACGCGTCGGCTTTATAATACCAAACTAGCCAGAAACAACTCTACTCACGGGAGCAACGGATCTAGACTCTTCAATAGAAATCCACTTTGCGATCACTGTCTGTCTAGCCACATGAACAGGGGCCGGCCACGAAAGAAAGAACAAAATATTTGGTTAGCGATCCGGCACCGTTTTAAACTCCTTCTTCTTCTTCGTATTATTATTCTTATTAATTTCCACATTTTCTCCAATTTCCTTTCAATCCAATTCTCATTTGGCTCTTCTAAGATTTTTGTCTGGTTAAAGAATTTTAAAGGTGATTTGGGATAATTTATTTCCTAATGAATTGTTTCTCGCGTTTTCTGTAATTAGTTTTTTCACTCTCCTGATTTTTTTCTAAGATTTATTTTAATTTATGAAATTTTAACTGAGAAGTGGATTAAATTTAAGAAACATTAATCAGATTGGATCTGTCAATTTTGATTCTTCAGATTTGAGATTTAAAAAAAAAATATGATTTCTGTTCTGTATTTGTAGTTAAAACTGGAGTTTAATTTTAAATTTATTAAGCTATTTATCTAGTTTTTCTTTTTGGTGAAATTTTGTAGGGATTTGAGTTCCTGTGGATTCGAAGTACTTTTCTGAGCATCAATGGATCGTGCTGAACTAACTACTGAACAGGTTGGTCATCTGATCACCACATTTGCTTTATTTGTTACAATTTTATAATATTGAGGTTTCGATTTTTTACTGGGATTCGAAAGCTTGAGGATCATATGAACATTGTTATTTTAATTTACCTTTTGCTTTTGGAAGAACAATTGAAATGCGATTGGATATATGTGAAGAATTCAACATTAAATTTCTAGAACATTTTTCCTGCAAGGATCAGGCACTAAAATATCGTTTGTGATGATAGATTTGGCTTACTTCCATGCATGGTTCTTTTCATTTCAAGTTATTGAATGCGAAAATCAGTCTTTTGTTCTTGTTTTTGTGTTTTAGGTTTTGAACCCATGAAAATCATGGATCTTATCAAAATATAGGTTAGGCGTTCTCTTAATGAACTGCTGTGATGGGCTACTGAGGTTTTAGGATTCTTTTAAATACTTCAAATTGCTTGTCTCTTCAACTCATCATGGGCAGCGAAGCACATTTTTATTTGTTTCTTAAAACAAGCAAATTATATTTGTTTTGTTTTTTTATAATTTCCCTGATCCTATTTTATTAAACAGTTTATTCCGTGTTATGTTTTTCGGTGGTTTACTGTTTCAAAGAATCTAAATAATTCTATTATTTGAACTGTTTTCGAAGATTAATGGTGATTCCATGTTGATAACTTGTTCTCCTTTAAAGGTTCTGAAGAGGGATATCCCATGGGAAACATACATGACGACAAAGCTGATTTCAGGAACAGGCCTTCAGCTGTTAAGGCGTTATGATAATAGAGCTGAAAGTGTCAGGGCACAGTTGTTGGATGATGTAATGTTTTATTAGCTCTTCTTAACATATGAGCTGGGTATTATTTAGTGGATATGCTCTTTTTCCCCTCCGATTAATTCACTAGTTCTATTAACTTCTCTTCCATCATAAACTGAACAAGGTTTTTGAAAGAAAAATCTTGGATAGTCTTCGCAATAATATTGATTGGTGAAATTAACTGTGACAGGATGGTCCAGCCTACGTGCAAGTGTTTGTTAGCATATTGCGTGATATCTTTAAAGAAGAAACAGTTGAATATGTTCTGGCTTTAATTGATGAAATGCTTACAGGTATTTGAACTTTGAAGAATGTTGGTTTTTAGACAATTGCACTCATCATTAATGAATTTACTTGCTGATATTTTCTATTACAGCCAATCCAAAACGATCCAGATTATTTCATGACAAGTCTCTTGCTAATGAAGATGCTTATGAACCTTTCCTAAGTTGAGTTTTTTCCCCTCGAAATTGCTTTCATAGCTAATTTGTGGCTTTCTTTCTTTTCCTTTTGTGAGTGTGTGTGTGTCTGTGTGGATAAGTAAGGTGGCTGATACTCTTTAATCTTTCAACTATCACCAGTGGCACCCTATAATAGTTATTGTGTCTGCTTGGCGACTGCTTTACAGTTAGAGTCACCTTTCTGAATGTTATATCTATGCATATTGGCTTCACTTGTCCTTTATTGCATTTATTTTTACTCTAAATTGAGTTGATTCCGGCGCTGAATCTGATTATAACTCAAGATGCTGCCTTAAATTTTTAGTGAAGGCTATGATCTTTTAGGATTTTTTTTTCTTTTAAAAAATGAAAAGTAGGTGTTGGACCCTTAAAGTTACAGAAGTTTGGTACCCTAATATAGTGTATGGTGTCTGCTTGATGACTATCTCACAGTTACAATCACCTTTCTGAATATTATATCTATACGTATTGGCTTCACTTTTCCTTTATTGCATTATTTTGACTCTAAAATGAGTTGATTCCTCGGTGCTGAATCTGCTTTAACTCAGGAAGCTGCCTTATATTGTTAGTGATGGCTATGCTTTTTTAGGACTCCATCTTTCTTTTATTTCCTTTTTTTAAAGTAGATGTTGGCACTTTCTTGTTTGAAGCCTGAGTTATGTTGGTAGGATTTAGCTTGATCTGCATAATGAGCATGTGCAAGAATCAGGGGTCTTGACATCTTTCTCACAATGGCCTCTTTTGTGATTGTTCATTGTAAGTTGTCTCTGGTTGTAAAAAAGTACTGGCGTATATTCTTGAGTATATTTGTTAATGAAAATATACTTGTATGCAACCAGTGGTGATATTAGCTCCTCGAAGGTTAGCAGACATGATATTTATGAGGAGCTTCTGCTACTTTTCCTGCTAGCTGCAAGAGCTTTTAGATGCAAATAACTTTTTTAGTGTAGGTCACCAAGCATGGTTTATTATATATGGCTATTAGTGTCGTATGTTCTGTTTTTATTCTTTATTCTACTCTTTGACTGTATTACCTTATATAATTGAATAAAAGTGTTTCTTGGGAAAATGTGAATTTTCATCCATGTACATTGGTTCCTTATCTTGTACAAATTATCCAGACTAAAACTAACTATCCAAAATTTGGTCTACTTTCAGATTGTTGTGGAAAGGAAACTGGTTCATACAAGAAAAGAGCTGCAAGATACTTGCCTTGATAGTAAGGTATGTGGTTCATCTAAGTAATAAAATAGAGGTTTAAAGAAACTTAACCAAATGGCATAGTATATTGCATGCTTTATTTATGATTCTTTACATTCTTTTTTCTATTAATTTATAGTGCAAGGCCAAGAACCCAGGATGGCGTTTTTGCAAATGGAGAAGCCTCAAAGATAAGGGGCCCTACCATTAGTGATGTATTAAAGGAATTGGTTGACTGGCTTTGCACTCAGGTGAGTTTACTGCTTTGCATTCTGTTTTTCATAGTCTGCAATGTGTTGTTCATTTCTCACGGCTGGAAGAAATTGACTGTCTTGGTAGATGCTGTTTAGATTCTCCCTATGATTTTACATGCCTTCTGGAAGTCCCCATGTACATTTCCTAGTCTCTGATCGTGTCATTCTCTTGACGCGATCTTGTAACTTGTTGCAAAATGATTTCTTTTGAAGTAGATTCTGTTTATTTCTATTGACATAAATGACAGTTCTCCTTACTTAATGCCCAATGTCTTTGCAGTTGAAGAAGCCTTCCCATCCTAGTTATGGTATTCCTACTGCTATTAACTGCCTTGCAGCACTACTGAAGGAACCTGTTGTCAGGTCTTCCTTTGTTCGAGCAGATGGGGTGAAGTTACTGATTCCTTTAATTACTCCAGCATCGACCCAGCAATCTAACCAGGTATTCTTGTTTTTCACTATGTAAGGTGGTTAGGTTTTAAAAAGGATTAACTTTTCCTTGTAAGCCAATTGAGTGGAATAATTCTGAAATTGACAACTAATCTTTGCAACAGCTTCTCTACGAAACATGTCTCTGTGTGTGGCTTTTATCTTACTATGAACCGGCAATTGAGTATTTAGCGACATCTAGGGCTCTACCAAGACTGGTTGATGTTGTTAAGAGTTCCACAAAGGAGAAGGTGAGCTATTCTAACGTGGCCTTTATCCAAGTTCTGCCTTGTAATGTCTATGTTGCTTTAATAAAATGTATGTATGACCATGATCCTTTACTGTGGTATATGAGCAGGATTCTGTTATTTTCCAAGCTTTCCTTTTCCCTTAACTTTTTCTGCAATTCTGTGTTAGCATTGAATTTTTACCATTACCAGGGATGAATTGCATGCTTTTAAGCAGGGGTGTTCATGGTTAACCGTTATAGTACTTTGGTTAACCATAATGAGGTGCTCATTTTCTTTAGACATTATCATCTAATTGCACTGAGAACAAAACCTATAGGTTAACCGTTGTAGTATGATGGTTAACCGTTGTAGTACAATGGTTAACCGAGAACACCCCTACTTTTAAGTTCTGGCTGATTAATCTAATTTTGTGTTAGTTTAATCATTTGAAATGTGTGTTTGATTTGTATACATATATGTATTGAACTTGACGGTTGGCGGCCAGGTTGTCAGGGTTGTTGTATTGACCTTTAGGAACTTGTTATCCAAAGGCACATTTGGTGCTCAGATGGTTGACCTTGGACTGCCACAGATTGTTCAGAGTTTGAAAGCACAAGCATGGAGTGATGAGGTAAGAAAACAGATCGTTTAATTCCTATCTGGCTATATAATTCTCATGTTAAATCTTATTTTTCCTTCAATTTAATTGTTAGATTCAATGCAGCCATGCTAAATTTTGTGTACACTTTATATACCTATTCTTGCTTACGGATTTGATTTGGATATTTCATAGGATCTATTGGAGACTCTCAATCAGCTTGAAGATGGGCTGAAGGATAACATTAAGAAATTGAGTTCCTTCGATAAATATAAGCAAGAAGTTCTCCTCGGCCATCTTGATTGGTCACCCATGCATAAAGATCCATTGTTTTGGCGTGATAATATTTCATGCTTTGAAGAGAATGATTTCCAGGTATATTTTTTTGTTTCTCGTGGCTTTCAACGTCTCAAGCTATTTCCTTGCGCATGGGTAACTTTATGAAGAGGAAATTGAATTTAAAAAAAAAATTGTCCATTGGGTCTGTGCAAAAGTTTCCGGCCACAAATCTTTCTAACTTTTAATCTGAAAAACGGCAACCTCTCACTGCCATTCACGTTAACTGCTGCTAATATTAAGAATTTTGGTCTTTCTGTATGTCTATTAGACTATTACTCTTTAGAGGAAAGTGCTGCCATGGAAATTGGCGAAGTTGATTTGTTAGAATGTACCTTCCTGTTCATTGACAATCATTCCATATGCAAGTATAGATCTGTAAAATTCTTACAAAGAATGCATCTTGTCTGATAATGTGCTAAAATTAAGATTCTGATGTGATGCTCAGTTTTGTCAAGGGAGCACGGTGCACCCTACTACCCTAGGTGTTACAATCCTTATATGGGGCAAGGTGCTGAAGAAAGCATGTGCCCAAGTGATATAAGGCATGATAGTTGATACATGTGTGTGTGCATGTTTTTGTATGTATATCTGTGTGTGTATATAAAATAAGCTTTAGGTATATGATAATGTACTCAAATATTAGTTCTTTTTGTTTATCCTACACACAACAAACAAAGTTTTCTTCTTTGTTGGCCAATATGTATGTTTTCCTTATGGTCCTTTATCTGTTGCCGAATACTCAAACATTAGATAGTTGATATTACCCCCCTTTCTTACTTACTAAAGATGTAGTTAAAAAGAATTATAAATGTAATCAGGAGTTTTTTTAGCGCCTACCGCCTTACAAAAACACACGTCTAGACACATCATGCATGTGCCTTGATCAAATGTGTCTTACCCGAAAGGGTATGCATGTCTTATTCTGAGGCAAGGAACATAGTACATGGCTTAGAACACTGGTGGAGTGGTGGTGCCTTCGGCAAGTTGTAACAGTTCATCGATTCTTGCCGCCTTGCTTGTCCCCGTAACAATTAGTTCACATAATCTATTTTCTGATGACATTATTTTGTTGCTGATAAACAACGTTGGGGAAGATCTGGATCATTTAAAACAAGCGTACTTAGATTGTGAATATCCAAGTAGAAAACTGTGGTAATTAATTATCATGTTCCTTCCCAGGTTCTAAGGGTCCTCGTTACAATTATGGAGTCGTCTAATGATCCAAGAGCTCTGGCTGTTGCTTGCTTTGATCTCTCGCAATTTATTCAGCACCACCCCGCTGGTCGGGTGATAGTGAACGACCTCAAGGCGAAGGAACGGGTGATGAAGTTGATGAACCATGACAGCGCTGAGGTTACCAAGAATGCCTTACTCTGCATCCAGAGGCTTTTCCTAGGTGCCAAATATGCTAGCTTTTTGCAGGCGTAGTTCCGGTCATGTCCCATTGGATGGTAAGTAAATTATGCTTGGCAGGAGTTCTATTTTTCGATTGGGATGGCTGGTTTTTTTTCCCTGTCGGATACTTGATTGCCAACATTTCAAGGAATAATTATTTTGATTCTATTGTTGAGGTTCAAAATTATTATTTTTAAAATTCCTAGGTGTGGTATAAAATAAAATGTATGCATTCCCTTTCCTTGGTGTCTTAAATAAATTGTATTGCCATTATCATGGTTCAAGAAATAATATTTTGAATTTTATTACCTATTTGTTTTTCGTATTTTTGTTCTTCAAGCCAGAACCTAAATGGTAAAATTGTGGGTTTAGTGACCAAAAACGTGAGAATGAAGAGTTCAAGGGTCAAATTGATCTTTTGTGTAAGTTTTGGGACAAATTAAAAATTTATCTTTTATCCAAAAATTAATCACATTAATTAAGCCCCAGTGTAAAACCCAACCACCATCTTCTTCCCAACGTTTTCTGACCATTGTTATTTGTAACCCATATTTCTTCTTCGATTTTGTACTCCCATAGTCTCTCTTCATGTCAAAGTACCCAGTCTGTTATTCAGTGGAGAATTAGGGACAAACTGACCGTGGTGTAACTAGGATGAAATTATGGGAGGAGCTAAGTAGTTTATATTTGAAACTAACGAGATTTTAAAAGATAGTTAAGCTATAAAAAATGGGTTGAAATTTAATTTTACTAATTTTAAAATTGGTATGTCTTAAAAAATAATTGAATCATAAAAATTAAAGGGCAAGTTTTAATTCCATCACCTTCAAAACCGATAAAGTATTAAAAACAATTAAATTTGAAAATTTTGCGAGGGGCAGAACTTAATTTTAATAGTTTCAAAAATTTAGGGACATAAAATATAATGAAAAAAACTTTGATATACATGCCGTGTAAGTTTTAGTTTACATATGCCTTTTAGTTTTAGGGATTAGAGTTTTAGTTTAGTGGTTTAGTTTATAGGGTTTAGAATTTAAGGTTAATGTTTAGAATTTAGGGTATATGATTTAATGTTTAGGGTTTAAGATTTGAGTTTTATAGTATAAATATGCATATTTGTGTAAAATTAGTTTTACACAGCCTGTGTATCAAAGTTTTACCCAAATAATATTAACCATAAAAACTTAATTGTAAATTTGTAATCCTTATAAAAATGCAGAATTTAACATTTTGTTAGATGAACAGATTTTACTCTTAATGGATGGACATTTGGCGGTCATGGGATTAGGCTAAATAAATGAATGAACAAAATTGTTTCATTTAATAAACGAATTAACACGAACAAAGATGTATACGGTTCGTTTATGTTCACTAACAATTTCGTTTATCGATTTATTTATAAGCCCATTTACTATGTTCTCTTTTTTCTTTTAATTTTTTACATTTTAAATAAGGGTAAAGTTATGGACTAAATTAAACACATGATGATTTTTGGAGTTCAAATTGTAAAACTTGAGGAGCTTAGGACTAGTAGCATAATTTCACTATTTTTTTCAACAAACATAATCACATATGTTAAACAAACATGTTGGTTAATATATATATAAAGGAACATGTAACATTAAACAAACATGTTGGTCAATGTATAAACAAATATTTTAGCGAACACTAAACAAACGAACATAAACACCTTCTAAAATAAATAAACGAACTTTCCTCAGGCCTTCCTGGAACTTTCCATATGCTGACAGCTGCCAAACTTCCTTAGGCCTTCCTCGAACTTTCCTTGTCCAAAATTTACAATAATGTCAAACCCCAAATCTTTAACTATTAGTCCAAAACCACGTATTGTTATGCCCTATAAGTGATTGTGAATATAGTAGAGGGCCGAAGCCTAAGACACTAAATGGCTCCACAGCCCAGCCCATTTTTTTAGAGTTAATTTAGTATTACTTTTTTAGAGGGATTGTGGATTTTGTTACTATTGTTAATGAACTTCTTGATGTTTTTCCATGTGATTTATGGCTTGCAGAAGAAGATTAGAAGAATACTTTAAAAAGCCAACTTTTCTTCTTTTGATCTATAAAGAATTATTGATAGCACTGGTAGTAAATTATGTAATTTATCCAAGAATATTATACTTTGAAACATATTTAAGGTTTTCTCTCTCTATTTGTATTATTATATTATTAATCCCAATTAAAGTAAAAGGGCAGTTGTGAAGTACTGGTGGCTGGTGAGTTCATTCTCAATAATTCTTAAGAATTGGAGTTTTGTGAAGAGGCAGAGCTGTCTGTCAACTCCAAATTATTTATTATGAACAAAACAAAACCTGGAATATAATATTCATCATCTCACTCTGTCCACCTGCATACTGGATTTCCTACATAACTTGTGGGAAATACAAAACCGGGCATTAGCCCTAGTAATTTTAGGGTGAGACATCTTTACGGTGCGATTAAAGTAAAATAATTTTATATAATTTTTATTTAATTGGTAAGAATTTTTGTAATTATATAAATTTTTATTCAAATGATAAAAGAATTAAATTAAAATATAATAATTTGTAGCTACACAAATTTTTACCAATTTTTTTTGAAAGCTAAAGTGATTACAAGTAGTATATGTTCTAAATATACTCTTAAACCATTTGACAATGAACGCTCAATCACTCTGCTGCAATTGCTGGTGCTCGAACCCGTGACCTCTAGGAACAACAACCGTTCCCTTAACCACTGAGTCAAGTTAGTTCGTGCTATTCCTAAATTTTAAATACTAAACTTTATCTCCTAAACTCTAAAAATTTAAATTTTAACCATAAATTTTAAAATTTAAACCTTAAATTAAACTCATAAGTCACAAATTAAATATACTTATTAATTTTTATTTATTATCAATGCATGAAATATTTTTTCATATATATCGGTGTATGTGTGTTTTCGAATTGTTAAATTAAAAGAATGGAATAACGAAAGAAAAGTAAAAACATGGATCCCACAAATAGTAAGTACATAATATTGAATTGGCAATATGACTTTCTGACAGTAGATGATTTGAAATCATAAACCTTCTTGTTCCTCTTGCATTTCTCACCTACTTTTGATCCCCACATCCATGTGCATGTGCATGTGCATGACAGTTGTATTTGAAGCATTCAAATCAGATCTTTTGTTATATATCACTCATTTCTATTAAAAAAATACAATTTTATTTATATTCCACATCCGATATTAGTAAATCTAATTATTCTATTAAAAAATAAAATTATATGTGTTTTTTTTATTTTCAAAGGTTTTAACGATATTCTATAATGGTCCTGTTTGACAATTAGCGGATAGCTGATAGCGGATTGCATTAGCTGATAGTTGATTGTATTAGCTGATTTGACTAGCGGATTGTATTAGCTGATTGTATAAAATTGTTTGGTAAAATTAACTGATAGTTGATAGCTGTTAGATTATTTAAACAACTAAAATGACATATAAAGACATGTTTATATTCAATACTTGTTTGAATAGTTTATTAGTTATCAATATTTTTTATCTACTTATTATTAATTAGATCTATAAAATTATTTTTAATATAAATTTTCTAAACACATTCAAATAATTTATAGTACGATTTATTTGTTAAAAAAATAAAATTAGAAGAAAAATGAAAATATGTGGTGGATGCAGAAGCTCTCAAGTTGGTGGGGGTATGATAATGAAATCTAACGACGGATTTAAAAATATTTTGAGAGTATACACACATAAAATTGTATTTGATGATATATATATAATCACCTTAAAATATTTTTAAAAAATTATCTCAAGTCTTCTCTGGCACAAAAGTGAATTTTTTTTATAAAAACAAGTTTCTTTAACATCTCATTTTTTTCTCTTCAAGTTCGACCATATTTATCAATGATTAACACTAAAAATTGTTATATTGTAAATTAATATTTAATAATTTTACATAAAATTTCTTTTAATAAATTACTTTTGTGTACTCGACAATATAACATTTTTTAGCTTTATATTATTATATAAATTAAAAAAATGAATATATATATATATATTTAAATTTATGTGATATATATATATATATATATAAATTAAAAAACCTCTTTTCATGCTCTAACACTAAAAAATTAAATTAAACTCTAAACCAAAATCTTAAATCTTAAATTATAAGCTTAAACCCTAAAAATACACCATACACTGTAATTCTAGACTTTAATCTATAAACCCTAAACTTAATTTTTAATATAGGGCATAAGTACGAGCACAATAAAAGAGCAGAAGATTTCTATTTCAAAACGTAGAAAACAAGTCAGACTCATATTTTAAACATGTTTAAGTCTAATTGTTGGTCTTAATATTTTTGTTCGGGGTACTTTTAGATTTTAAATAAAACTTTAAACCTGAATAAATAACTCGATCCTTAAACAGATCTATACTCAATTAACTTGTGACATCGGTTAAAAAATTATTTAATAGGATAGGTGATCAAATTCAACTCCCTCTTATATGGATTCGAAAATAAGAAATATTGTGAAACTTTGAAAACAGGGATATTATAGTTAAACCTGTGCTATCTTATTCCCACTTAGATCGATTGCTTGGAAGGTGGAGACTCTTAACTAAGTATTAAATAATGAGTAAATTTTGTCCTTCATTTCATTAATACAATACTGTTTTTTTTTCTCAATTTATTTCATGTAAAAAAGTATTTTTCTGACAATTTAAAGAGATTCGAAGTTTCTCATTAAGAAAATATCGACACAATAATCACAGTAAAAAAACATAGTTTATTTATTGACGTGATTAATATTTTCCATCAAAAATGGTTATCGATGCACCCATACAAAAATATTAATGGTGTTAACAAGAAGAGTAGAATTTTTAAATCAAAGAAGTAAAATTATTTAAATTTTACAAATTTTAAAAAGAACTGAAACTCAAACATTGCTAAAGTACAGGGATTGGAAACATATTTTGACACGTTTGATTATAAAGGATATGCATTTTACAAGTTTTTCTTTCACTGACATGCATTTTACCAGTTAGGCAGTTACAAATAATAAATGGTTACAAATAGTTTTATATACTAGTGAACCCAACGAGTGTCCCAATGAAAAAGCGGATGATGTTAATTTTAGGAGACATGAGTTCAAATCACTTTGTCTACAAAGGTGTATGTGCTCTGTCAAATGGTTAAAAATATCTATGAACAAATATTACCTTATAATCTTACCTTTAGACTATTAAAAAAAATAGTTTTATACACGAGTTATTGCTTCATACACTAAGTTGAAAAATATATGTCTAATTTTACTTTAAAAATAAAACTTAATTCTCAACTCTTAAACCCTTACTCCTAAATTATAAACCTTAAACCCTAAAATCTTCTCTAAACCTTAATTTGAACCCACTTGTAAAAAACAAGTTTTTTACCGTCAATATATGAAATGTTTTTCTTTTTTATATATTGTTTAATGTTTCTTTTTATTTTTTATGAGTAATGAAGTTTCTCCTTTTAATCAAATATTGGTCGTAAAATTATGTGTGAAAAAAGATCTGTTTAGTATAAAAGATGAATATATGTAGTTCAAGTTTACCATCATATCCACAACTTGTTGAACCCGACTTGCTTGCCACGAGCCGATCTATCCACATTAAGTTTTAAAGTCTCCCTTATCGAAGGATTCCATGCAATTCCGATCCGTACCTGGCCAGCTTCACCATGAGGTAAACAATACCATGAGCATTTCCAGTTTTCCACCATTGCGATTCTAACACCATAGTTGCATCCTCTCTTGATATTTTCCCAATAAAAAAATCGTAATTTCACAATGAAGAACATTTCCTCAGTCGATAACTTCATTTGATAAAACATCATATCTTTTTACGCCAATTATATTGTTTAAAGAACCGAAGTACACCCCCACAAATATTTTGCGTGAAATTAATAGTATAGCAGATGAGTTGGTGAAAGAAAATATGACAAGATATTCATGTTTCCAAGCGATATTACAAGATCTAGTTGCGTTCTTGTATGCTTGGGTGGGGTTGATTTGGCATGATTGTGGCTCCTGCTGGGCATGTGATGATGTGGTTTTGTTCTGCTTGTGGGTGAGTTTAGAGATGGGCACGGGTCGGGTCAGGCCGGGTTTTTGGCCCACCCGAACCCGACCCGACCTATATAAAAAATCAATTTTAGGGACTAAATTGTAAAAAAATAATTTTAAGAGATTTAATTGTAAAAAATAATAAATTTAAGGACTAAATTGTAAATAAAAAAAATCAATTTTAAGGACCTAATTATAAAAAAATATATAAAAAGGGGTATTATTACAAATATCCCTAAAAAATTTAAGGGAAAATTACACTATTAATCCCGGGTCGGATCAGGTAGAATTTTTTCACCCTAAAACCCGAACCCGACCTCACCCTACACAAAAACCCGACCCGAGCCGAACTCGATTTTTTCATTAAAAAATCTGACCCGATCGGGCCGGGTCGGGTCCGGGTTCCGTGCCCATCCCTAGGTGAGTTGTAGTATGCAGCCAGCTGCTTGTGTCTTTGGCTTAGATCGCGGCATAGTCTGTTTGGGTGGGATTTGACAGGTTTAATACTGTTTGGTGTTTCGTTCATTAATTTTACTTTATCATGAGTATTTTTTTCTTTATTTAAAATTAAAGAAATTTTTAGTGAGACTCGACGATAAGATTAAGTTGTATTGTTTATTAATTTCCTTAATGAAATTATAGTGCTCGCCGATAAAAACATCACCATCATATAACTTGAATTAATATTTAACTAAGTAATATGGATCAACGCCGTTTATGAAAAAAATATTGTTTGTTAATCAAATAACAATTTATTTTAAAATAAATGACCACAGTTAATACTTTCATTATTCACGATCATTTAAAACATTGGCATTTTATTAAGAAATCCAAATGAATGGCTGATACTCGCACCTTTAGATTTCAAGATAAACCCAATTAATTAAAGGTTGAATAATTGTGAAAGATGTGACACCATAATTAACTATAAATGAACCAAAAAAGGTCCTTCTCTGTAAACCCACAAAACTAAATTTACAAGTTCATGAGATAAGAATCTTTACCCATAAATCACCTAACAATCAAATGTAGCAAATCAAAGAGAAAGCTATAATATCTTTAAAATTTGCGATGAACATTTCTGTATAGGTAAATAAAATGCAAAAAATTAATTATTTAATCCACTCCAATGAATATATTGAAAATAAAGTCATACTAGAATATGGTGCTTAGCTCAACCGGTTTACATCACTAAAGACATTTAAATTTTGGAATTTGATATATATTTTTAATTTTTTTATCATCCAAGTGCGACTTTTTTTAAAGCTATGGTGACTACAAGTAGTATATATATCGAATATACTTTCAACTATTCGACAATACATGCTCAATCAACCTGCTAGAGCTGCTGAAGCTCGAACCTGTGACCTTTAAGAACAACAATCGTTCCCTTAACCACTGAGACAAGTTGATTCGGGCCTAATTGTGACTTCCTTTGCACGAGAAAAAATGGGAAATTAATGCTAACTCAAGTAATTTCAACAAATGAATAATTTCGGAGGGGATCATAAACTTGAAATTGAATTTTGGACAAGATTTTTTTAAATATTAATTTGTGCCAATATAGCTCAAAATATTATTTAATAATAAATGATTTTATATCTAGTTTAAAAGTTAAATTAGCCCTCAACGAAAAATTAAAAAAAAATAGCCCCTTATAAAAATTCACTCAATTGAGCCCTCAAAATTCAAATTAAGATCAATCAGACCTTCAAAAATTAAACTGCGGTCAGTTTAGCCCTTCATAATGATGATCGTTATAGTTGACCCTTAACTCAAAAGTAGTTATTATGATGATGACACGTGGTACATTCTGGACGTGCCACATCATCAAAATTGTAAATAATTATTTTAAAATTAAAAAATATTTAAAATTTTAAAATAAAATATTTAAAATTCAAAAAATATTAAAAACGTGAACAAAAAATATTTAAAATTATAATAAAAATAAAATATAAAAAATTATTTAAGATTTAAAGAAAAAATCTAAAAAATATTTAAATGTGTAAAAAAATTAAAATTATGTATAAAATTATAAAAACTATTTTTTACTTAAAATCAAAAAATATAAAAATAATTGTAATAATTAATAATATATATCAATATTTAAAACTTGTATATTTTTTAAAAAATATATTTTTAATTATAAAACCCAAAATTTCAAAAAAAAAATCAAAATGCCCAAAAATTTCAAATCCCCAACTCTACATTCTCAAATTCTCAAATTAGTGCCGGTAAGAAGAAATATTGAGGGAAAACGAGTTGAGCGATGCAAGGAGTGTCGAACAATGAGAATGTGTGCAAGGACAACGAAGATGGGAGGAGTTTTCCTGTGACAAGGAGTGGGCGATGGTTGAATCGGTGCTAATACTTGATTTAGGAATTTATGAGATTTTTTTTGAAAGAAATAAAACTTGGGGTTTTTTTAGAAAAAAATAAAGGAAAATAAGAAAACTTAAATCAATTTAATATTTTATAATTTTTATTTTTATGAATTTATTTATATTTTTTAGATTTTTAATATTTTAAAAAATCGATTTTGATGGCGTGGCACATCCAGAGTGTGTCATGTGTCCTTTTATCTTTGACCGTTAGAGGGCATTGACGGCCAACGTAACAGAAGGGTTAAATTGAGTGCAATTTAAATTTTGAGGGCTAAATTAGGTGAAAAAATATTCATAAGGACTTAATTGATTTTTTTCATTTTTCGTTGAGGGCTAATTTGACCTTTAAACCTTGAATTTATTAATAAACATTTATGAAATAATTATTTAAAAAAATATTTGATGCATTATTATTGTAAACTTTAGTTTACGAAAGAAACATGTTTATTTTAGGGTTTGAAGATTTAGTTTAAGTTTTAGAGTTTAGAGGCATATGTTTAAAGTTTAAAGTTTATTGTTTAGACTTTAAAATTTAAAGTTTAGAATTTAGAGATTTATGATTATAATTTATATAATATTTTAAAGTTTAAATAGATAATATTTGTGAAAAAAAAAAGTTTTCAATATATGTGCATCAGACCCTTAAAAATATTCAAGTTGTGATATGACCAATTCATTTCATAAATACTGGACGGGGAAATAAATGTTGGAGTACAACATATATTGGAAGGGGAAATTTACTCAAATATTACTTTTGATTTTTTTTATTTTCAAAAATAGGATCCTCAAAAATTATTTTCGAATCTAGGGATGTTTACTGTTGAAAGTCAGAAGACCCATGGACCACAGCCCGTTTTTAAACAGTGTTTTTAGAGTTGTTTTACTGTTCAAAAACGGGGTGCTTTCCTCCCTTTTTTTGTTTTGCGCGACGCCACATGGCACGCAGTGAGCAGCCCATACACCATTATTCGGTGCACTGTTCAAAGACGGGGGGTGGGCAATCCGACTTTGAACAGTGCTCGGAATGCCCACATCGCGCCACATGGCAGTGTGACATTTTAAAAGGGTGGTGGTTGAAAATTACTGTTCAAACTCGGGTTGTGGTCCATGAGTTTTCTGATTTTGAACAGTAATCATCCTTATATCCGAAAATAATTTTTTGGGATCCCTATTTTTGAAAATAAAAAAATCAAAAGTAATATTTGAGTAAATTTTCCATATCGGAAGTAAAGTCCCACCTAATTTAATCTAATCGATTCAATCAAGTTTTGGCCCCAACTAATAACAAGTTTTGTAGGTTGCTAGTCATCTTCCCCCACCATACAAAAAAAGTTGTCTCTTTTTCAATGTGTTATAAAACTCAACTTTGTTAATTACGCCATGTACAGATAAGTGGATATTATTTCTCAATATATGAAAATATATTCGTCGAATTAAAATTAAAACTATTTATTAAAAAAGTTTTTTTAACGATTTTTACTTATGGGAGGGAGAGGAAATTTGTTCATAATGAGTTTTAAACTCACAACCTAATAGATAGGGAAAAATGTCAATTAAGAGATTTAACTTTAACCACTTGCTTTAAATATTGTTGACTTAAATTTGAAACGTTAAATTACCTAAACTATAGAAATTTGAAAGAAAAAAAAAACAAATAATTAAAAATACGATACCACAAACATAACATAAAATCAATATATTAACATATAAAAATTTATGTGAAATAAATTAGTAATGTAAAGAATTATATAAATTTAAACTAATACTTTAGACATGAAAAAAATGAAAATACAATACATATATCTAATTTCCTCTTTAAACGGAATCACTGACAATTTATGCTAAAATATGTCATGAATTAGGATGGGACACGACCAAACATATTATTATCTAAATTAGATCATACCAACAACGGCTTATATAGCATATCTAGTCATTTTGAATTAAATAATAATCAAGTAAATTTTTACGTAAAATGATATTTCACCTAAACCTTTATTTTAAAAAAATTATAATTAATTAAGCCACTCAAATTAAAAAATGTTTTATTATACTTAACAGACGCTATGTGGTAACATGACATTTGTCTATTGGTCGTTAACATGTTAATGTGACAATTAGGGACGGGCATGAGATCTGGATTTGACGGGTTAACGCTACTCGACCTCTAAATTATTAGGCCAACCTTTATATTTGTAAAAATATATGATTTTTAAGGTTATAAAGACAATTACAAGTACAATCAAAATTGCAATTAAAAAAACTAAAATATATCTATATATAACTAACATATAATAAAATTTAAATTAAAATAAATTTAAACTCGAATCCACTCATAATATTTAGACTATCAAACTAAAATCTTATTGATAAAAAGGCTTAATTGATAAATTACCTCTAAACTGCACTATTTTCTCCGACGTGACACCTAATTTTTTAAAAAGTTCCTTAGACTTTATTTTCATAATCATACCCAAATTGCCACAAAACGTTAGATATATTTAAAAAAAATCAAGAACCAATAAAAATGTGGCATACCATTTTTAATTAAAGATATCAAATGTCAATTAGAAAAATTAACATTTTTGGATGATTTGAGTAACGAAGGAATAATTTAAGGACACTTCTAACGTAAAATAGATAAAAAAAAATTAAAAAATAATTTAGAGGATAATTTATCAATCAAGCCTTGATGAAATAACAACAAATGTGTGCCGCTGCTATTATTATTATTATTATTATTATTATTATTATTATTATTATTATTATGGAGCACGAGTCCATCATGACTGTCACTCTACTTTGTTGAAAAACTAGGAGAAGCTTTGGCCTTTGGAAACTTTTCAGCTCCCAATTAAGTCTCTGAAAAAGATACCCACACCTATATTTTTTAGGGTAAACTAACTCAATGATCACCATACTATGGTAAATGTATTAAAATGATTATATTAAAAAAATCGACTTAATTGACCACCCAAACTATTGAAATTAAATCAATGTGACCACCAGCCGTTAATGGGCTAACGGAAGGTGACGTGGCAGTTAAAAAATTAAAAGTATAATTACACATTTGGTCTTTACTATTTAGACATTCTTTCAATTTAGTCCTAATTTTAAACTAATAAAATAAATTAATTAGGTGATGACATATTTAGAGGAGAAAAATAAATTTCAGCATACATGCTGCAAAGGGGATTCGAACCCGGGAATTATAGAAGCAAAAGCAGTGGGTTAGCCACTACACTAAGAACAATATTGTGCTATGAAACACCAACTTTAATATATGTCTTATTGTTTTCTACATTTATTTTTTTAATTTCACATATAAAATTATCCAATTATTTTTTAATTTAATTAAAAAATATCTGAAATATGTAACTGGAAATGTATTTAAAAGATAATAATTTAGATATAAAAATAATTAAACGTATATAATAATTTAGAAATTCATTTAACGAATCTAAAATCTTTAAAATTATATATAATTTAAATTTTTAATTTAATAAAAATAATTAAACATATATAATAATTTAGATATGTTTTTAATTAAATTAAAAATAAATTGGATAATTTTAATTAAATTAAAAATTTTAAATTATATATGATTTTAAAAAATTTAGATTCTTAAATGAATTTTTATAATAATTTAATATTTTTAATTTATTATAATTTAACATATATAATATTTTAAAGATGGAACAATTCATAACTGTACAAGGAAACAAAATTCAGTAAAAAGGAAACCAATAATTTCCCCAAAGCTCGTGATTTGAAAAATATACTTGATCCGATTTGCATTGGTCAAAGCCTATTAATTATCATGAATCAAAAACTAAAACTTTCTCTATAAACTAAAGTAATAAAAAAACCCTAGAATTTATTTTCTATAAACTAAATGTATTGCTGAAGAATAAAACTAACTTTGAAGGGTACCTATTTCAGATATTTTTAATTAAATTAAAAAAATTGGATGATTTTATATGTGAAATTAAAAAAAATAAATATAGAAAATAATAAGACATATATTAAAGTTGGTGTTTCATAGTTAAATATTGTTCTTAGTGCAGTGGCTAACCCACTGCCTTTGCTTCTACAATGCCTGGGTTTGAATCCCCTTTGCAGCATGTATGCTGAAATTTGTTTTTCTCCTCTAATAGGACTAAATTGAAAGTATTAGGACTAAATTGAAAGAATGTGTAAATAGTAAAGACCATTAGCCCATTAACGACTGGTGGTCACATTGATCCAATTTCAATAGTTTGGGTGGTCAATTGAGTCGATTTTTTAATGTGATCATTTTAATACATTTACCATAGTATGGTGGTCATTAGATTAGTTTACCCTTTTTTTAATCATAACATCTTATTTTTATTAATTACCGTAAAAGATACCCACAACTATATATTTTTTAACCATAACATCTGATTTTTATTAATTACCGTAAAAGATAATATAATATAATATAATACATTAAAAAAATCTACTAAAAATTTCTTACAAAGGTATAAAGAAAAATATATACTTCTGTCGAGATTAGCATAACAAAATTCAGAAACCTTCCCGAATCTCATTGTTTCGATCCAAACGAGACGATTTACAAGGTGAAAAAGGAGTGGTGAGCGAACCAAGTTATCAGGTAGATTACTCCGCTACCCAGGTCTAGTTACATCGACAACCAACCATCAACCAAGTGAAGATTCATCTTTCTAAGACCGCCGATAGAATCATAATCAGAAATTAACGTCGTGAAAATTTCTGTACGAGCACCAACCGACCGCTAAAGTACGCTAAAATTCATGCCATAAAGACAAATGAAACGAACTATACAAATCAAAGAAAAACGTGTCACAATGACAGATAAAACAAGTGTCACAAAGACAAAATTTTTTATTAGAACATAAAAAACAAATAAAAAAACAATTGATCAGGTGGTCGACAAATAATATCAAAATTAGTTGCCGATCACCCATTAAAATAATAAAAGTAAAGTCACACGCGACAAAAATTTAAAAGAAAATACCAACATCTTTTTTTAATATATAAATTTCAGTGTAATTATTTATACGCATTAACATCTTAGATTATCCATTTGGCCTCTAAATTTTTATCGTACGTATATTTTAAGTTTTTAAATCACTTTATATTTTTTCTTAAAAAAAAAGCTCAATTTACGATTCTTCTCTCAAAAGTGTATGTTTTTATACTTTATAGTTTTAAAATATTTTTTCGATTTGACTGTTAAACTATTATTTATCTTAAAATAAAAACATAACACATAATATGTTATTATTGGACACTAATAATTCAAAATAAACTCAAATTAAAACGACGATTTACGACAAATTGAGAGAAAAAATATTTTAAAATGTACAATAGAAAAAACATATATTTTGAGAGAATATAGTAAATAAAGCAAGAACATATTATATTAATAGTTTAATATGTAAAATACTATATATTTATTAAATGTTTTTACGACCAAATTCCCCACGCAAACGGACATCGATACAAAATATGGTCCGCTTCCTCCTCCACTTCCCCACACCAACAGCATCAAAAATTGTTTCCCTCTAACCGCATCCCTCGATCTCTCAAGAAGCATAACGTAGGCAACCGTCCTAATAATACGAACCACACAAAACATTGTATCTTCGGTGGGATTTTCAACGACCAAATCCCCGAAATATTTGTGTCACACTCCAACCCAAAAGACGTCATCAACCTAGAACACATTGCCACTGAGAATTGCCCCGTCGTCGTATGCTTCCAAACTAGCCTATCCGCCAAATCTTCTAATAACATCACTGATCCCACCACACATCGCAAATCTCGCAGCATGTTTACGTCGAAAGAACGTAGCGAGCGTGAAAAAAACTCACACCAACCCTCATGTGCCAACGAATTTCCCGAAGCATAATCCTTCACTAACGCCCACTTATTCGTTGCAAGGTGGAATAAGCGAGGGAAAATCATACATAGCGGCACGTCCGAACACCAAATGTCACGCCAAAATAGAACCTTGCACCCATTCCCAACTAACCAAACAAAATTTGACATCTCCATATATCGATAAACCTCTTCCTTCTCTTGTAATTCCACAATCTGCCTCCAAACTGTCGACATCGACCGTCGCCTCATGTGCGTAATTCGCCTAACCAGCACATCTGCACCATACTTTGCTATCAACACCGATCGCCACAGCGACTCCCCCTCCACCGCAAAACGCCACCTCCACTTCGCCAAAAGAGCCAAATTACGCTGATATAAATCCACCACCCCTAGCCCACCAAATTTCCGTGGTCGACATACCACCTTCCAACTCACCCGACTCATTTTACGTCGCTCCTCCGAACCACCCCATAAAAATGATCGTCGTATCCGGTCAATACGTCTGATAATACCCTTAGGTACCAAGAACATTCCCATATAATAAATTGGTAGTGCAGACAACACCGAGTTCAACAATGTCAAGCAAGCCGCAGACGAGAGAGAGTCCTTTTTTCCACCCGGCCAAACTCTGCCTGAAACATTGTAACAAAGGTTCCCACATACTTAAACTATGCGGATCAACTCCAATAGGCAACCCAAGGTACACCATCGGCAGCTTACCCCGATTACACCCCATTATACCCGCCATCGCATCCAACACTTCCTCGTCAACTCTCACTCCATACATACACGATTTAGTGTAATTGATATGTAGCCCCGAGTAGTATTCAAAATAGGTTAATACCCTCTTTAAATTAGTAGCGAAACACAGCTCACCTTGTAGGAAAATTATCGTGTCATCTGCGAACTGAAGATACGACACCATACATTCATTCACAACTCTTACACCCCTAATCAACCCTTTCCTTTCCGCCTCACATAATAGTCGATGCAACAATTCTGCCACTATCACAAATAACAAAGGCGATAGTGGATCACCTTGTCGTAGTCCACGCCTCATTGGAAATTCTTGAGTCGAGCATCCATTTAATAATACCGAAAGCCTCACCGTATTAGTACAAACTCTCATCCAATTTCTCCACGTCAACCCAAATCCCATACGGCATTGAATTGCCTCAAGGCACTCCCATTTGACACAATCATATGCTTTTGCAAAATCTAGTTTCAAAAGCACCCCCTCACCACTTGATCGATGTTGCATCGAATGTAACACTTCATTTTCGAGCATAATACCATCCACAATTTGACGGCCTTTAACAAATGTCGATTGTACGTCACTAATCACCTCCGGTAACACACGTTGCGGCCTCTTCGCCAAGCATTTTGCAATATTTTTGTACAAGGAATTCAACAGACAAATAGGCCTATATTCTCCCAATTGTCGTGGCTTATATATTTTAGGAATTAGCACCACAAATGTCGAGTTAGTACCCTTCGGCAAGGCGCTTGTGTCATAAAATTGGTGCAGCACCTCCATCACCATCTGGCCTTGGTGCCTTCGATCCCTTACATCCCCATATCACGGCTCGCACCTCCTCCTCACCAAACGGCTTCTCCAACGTTGCCACCATATCATCCGGAAGTCGATTAAATCCCACACCCATATCCATCGCACCTAAGCTTTCCCGTGGCAAAAAATGAGCTCGAAACTCGTTGAACATTGCCCTCCGTAACTTGTCCGGATTAGTTTCCCGTACCCCATCAACCAACAATCCTGAAATGCAATTACGCATCGCTCGCAGTTTCGCCGCTCTATGGAAGAAAGCCGTGTTGCCATCCCCCTCTCGCAACCAGCGAACTCGTGATTTCTGCCGCCAAACCGATTCTCTTAGACGCGTTAATGTCCATAAAGCATGCTGAGTATTGCGTTTATGTAGCACTTGTGCATCATACACATTGCCCGCACTCACCGCCCCGTCAATCTCATCCAATTCCTTTGTTACCATCTCAATCCTATGCTCAATATTGCCAAATACATACTTACTCCAACCACGCAAGAAAATTTCCAGCAGCCGTAGCTTGACACTCATATCCCCCTATCCCGATATACTGGAAATTCGCCTCCATTCCTCTTCCAAATCCTTCACAAATCTTCGCTCTCCCACCCATACATTAAGGAAGCGGAATGGCCCTCAGACCCCAATCCAAAGTATCACTTACTAGCAGCAAAGGTGTATGGTCCGATAGACCTCGCGGTAGTGCGGACAAGCTTAAGTTTTCAAAACGATCTACCCATGTCGTCGAGACCAAACATCGGTCAATTCGGCTGCACCGATTCTCGGGTCAAAACCATGTGAATGAGTGACCACCTAATTCCATATCCAACAAACCATGTGCCTGAATAAACTCCACAAAAGCTTCCATTTCCCGCGTCGTAGATATACAACCCTGCCTATCCAACAAGCACGTTATCATGTTGAAATCCCCGATCAAACACCATGGGATATCACTAGATAACATCACAGCAGATAATTCTTGCCACAACACCCCCTGTTGTTCAACCTCACATGGTGCGTATATCCCTATCAAACCACACACCCAATTATCAAGAGTCCAACAACCTTCGATAGAAACAAACCGTTCCCCCACCAACGTTCTATTAACCTGAAATCTGTCCTTGTCCCAGCACACAATAATTCCTTCTGATTTTCCTACCGATGGAGCACATGCAAAACCAAACTTATCCGACACCCAAATCTTACTCACTAAGAAATCAGAAATCACATCCAATTTAGTCTCCAAAAGAATAATGCACTCATCGTTATGTTGTCGTATCAGATTGCGGACCGCTCTTTTCTTCGTTGCCGGTCCTAAACCTCGCACATTCCACGACAACACCCGCATACTTCCTCTAATTCTGATTTGTATCTCTCACCTCAATGATCCGGGTGATATCCTTTATGACATTCTCCTCATTTCCTATCATTTCCGCACCCAATAATTTCCCTAACTCCAACGTCGCATGTGCCTCCTTAAAAATACTTCTCTTTCGTTGCAAGAAATCTGAATCTGATAATGATCCGTTCGTAAATTGTGACGATTCTGCTGATGGATTTTTCCTAGGTCGACCCCGTCCTCTCTTCACCACTGGCTGCCCATTCTCTCCTGTTGTTGTAATCCCCCCTGACGTGTGAATAATCTCTGATAACTGACTTACTCGACGTTGTCGACCCTTATAATCAACTATCGCTGCAACTCCAGCCCTATTTATTTCGGACTGAAGCCCAAATGCATCCTCATACCCGGTTGCACATCCCACATCCTTCTCACACTCACTCATGTCAATGCTTTGTTGTTCCACGATCACCCTATCCACCAGTCCAATGTCCTCATCCGCTACACCCGACATTGTACGTTCCTTAGACATCGCCTCTCGTTGTGTGGACACGAAATCCATCACCCGATCATCATTCATTTGATTGTCTTCCCATAACCTGTTAATGTTCCAATTGTTCGGTGAGGCCTCACTTACGAAATTTGGCACCGCCGTATCATCCTTCGTCTCATTAATACAATTCAATGGTAAATGTTTTGCTGCCCCCGCTTCCTCGTTAACCACCTCATATGTCCGACTCACTCCTTTTGATTCCTCATCATTCAAGCCATCATCGTTTTCCACCTCCACCCTCCTGTCATGTCGATACACTTCACTAATTTCTGTCACTCGGATGCGGTACTGCTTATCGCCAATCACGTCTAAAATTTTCTCAATTGGCAAAAACTAATATGTTTCGATTAAAAATTGTGCTCTTTCAAATGACACAGGTGTCATTGTAGTCTCCTTAATCCGAACTAGCTCCCCCACAAGCCTGCAATATTTTGAAACGTTCCCTCTGACCATGCGTGAATTGGTATCCCACAAGCTTCGACCCACACCATTCGGTTTGGTATTACACTATCCGGCGTCCATTCCATGACATTCTCTAACCACTGATCAAAACAACTCGACTTGACATATTTATTTCCCAATTCCTGATTTGGAAACATTAGAAACATTAAAGATTCTGCCACACGCATTAAAGATACATCCATAATTTGAGCTTTCTTAAATTCCATCGCCAACTCCATTACCGACGGTAGTTTTAGACAATACCCCACTGCACAGTTTTGCAACACCTATAACTTTTCCTCATCGATTATCCCTCCCACTTTCCGGTAATCGTGAAATTTGTTGTTCAATCCCACCAATGTGTCGCGCTTTTTCTCGATCTATTCCTCTCTACTCGATTAGTCGTTGCGTTTCCAATCGAATTCGAAGTCGCCGACAATTCCACCCTCCTGCGTCTCCAGTAGAAATTTCGATTATCCCTTTGTGCCATCCGGACAGTGATTTTTGACCCGTATAGTCTGAAGCCGTCGAATCGCTCAATAACCCTATCATCATCCTCTCTATTTTTCATCCTCACAAACCCAAACCTTGATCCATCCTGTGCCCTTTTTGTCGGCACAAATACATCCACCACAACCCCATATCGATCAAAAACCTGCCAAACCCCTTTCCAATGTAATTGTGGTGGTAGATTGCCGATGAAGAGTGTCCACCATCGTCGCCCATCCCCGCCATCCCTCTCGTTGCCCATGTCCTCTATTTAAATAATTAGTAATTTCGTTTCCTACTTTTTGTGTAAATTTAATACTTACACATTCAATCATTTTGTCTTAATTTAACCCTTAATATTGATGTCTAAATTAATTGAATGTGTAAATATTTATAATTAAATGTGATGATATACAAATTTTCGTAATTATAATGTCACAAAGTTAACCATATTTAGCCGGCTAATAGCCGGCTGCCAAATTAGAATAATTTGCATTTGATAAAATTAATGAAAAAATTGGACTCAAGATTCGAAACATATATTTTGAAAAGTAAAATGATATTTGCAATGATAAAATTATGTACAAATATACTATGCGTTTTATTTTGTGTCCCAACACTAAAACATCAAATCATAAGTTTTAATCATAAATTTTAAACTTTAAACTCTACACCATACATCCTAAAAGTACATTATACACTAAGTTCTCTAAACCTATACCTTAATCCTAAATCATAGACTTAATTTTCTAATGATGTGACATAAATAAAAATACCGAAAAAACAGACTATTTCTACTCTGAAATTATAGTAGATGTGTCAAATCCTCTAAAAATGCAAAATATAGAGACGTTATATATAAAATGGTAAGGTGTAATCCTTGAACTTATTAATTTGCTCTATGCAAAATATACAGACTATTTCCTCTTTGATTCTCAATTATAGGCAACAGTTTAACCTTTCGATCATAATTAGTTACATACAAAGAAAGATCAGATCTGGATTGCTGGTAAGTACAGTATTGTAGTCCAGATAAATTATAAATTTTGCTCAAATCTTTGAGGTAGAAAACATCAACCAAGTTAAATCGTTCTTGATAAAATTATACCAATTTTTCTTTAGTTGATCCAAAGAAAGATTTTGATCAACCGATTCAAACCAAACTTGCATCCTCTTAAAAAATCTTATCGTTTGGCTCGCATCAATAGAAATCAACCACTCATCCCTATGATGAACTAGAGACCAGTAGGAAACAATGTCGTCATTTGAATTCATTACCAAAAGAGTCTTCAGTTTGAGAGCCCGTCTTCTGGTACCACACACAATAAAGATTGTGTGTTTAAGTTCACCTCGAGGCTCACTTAATTGTATGGCGCCCTCTGTATTGATCTCCACGATATAAATAACAGCGATTCCCCTAAAAAATAATTAAGATACAATCGAAAAAGAAATACCGATACCAGCGTTGGCATCCACGATGGAGGTGTGCTAAAGAGAGAGTCTATTGAAATAAATTAAACAGTTGTTGTAACACCCTGATAAATATATATATATATTTGTATGCTAAAAAAAAAAGAAATCTAGGTGAGGGTGTGGAGGCTCGAACCCGCGACCTCACCTCTCACCATTCAATGTTCCTACCGTTGAGCTAAAGGCTCATTTCTGTCAAAGCTTACCAAATATTATATTTTAACTTAGTTAAAATATAACTCCGAACATATTAAACTTTATCTGCCTCTTCACCTACCCGTAATTAATTTTCACCCACCTTCGAAATCAAAACCGTCCCCTCATCTCCCTCACAAATCCCTCTCCCCAGATTTCGGCAACCTTTGGCCGTCCACACCGCCGTCCGGTGTGCGTCACCGCCTGTGCCGGCGAACTCACCTTGCCGCTCTGGGCCTTTGCCGTCGGTGACGCGCCCTTCCGTGCCTCCGTTTGTTTCAGAAGTTGAGCTTTAGTTCAAATCGGACCGCCTCCGATTTCCCGTCCGTGTTGCCGCCGTCTTGACTGGTCGTCGGTACGACGACGCTCCACTCGTCGAGCTGATCAAAACCCAGTCGATCTCTCGCCCGTCCGACACCGGTAAGCCCATCATCGGAGCTACGTGATTTCCGGCCGTCGTGGGTCTTTTTAGGTAAATTCCGGCGACATTCCGACTTATTTTCGGATAATTTTGAGTGGGTTAAGACCTTGGGCTAACGATCTAACTTTTCTCGGCAGAATCGCAGCTAAACGCGTCGCCGGCGACTTTTCCGGCAGCTTCCGGTGACACCTCCGTTTGGGGTAAGTGAACCGGCCTGAACCGGCCTTAACCGACCAGACCGGTTGACCCAAACCCAAGTCAGACCCGACCCGCCTATAACCTGAACCGACCCGGCTGAGTCAACTCGCCGAGTCAACTCAGTGAGTCAACTCGCCCGAGTTGACTCAGTGAGTTAACACGCCGAGTCAACTCAGTTGACCTTGTCTGATGACGTCATGCTGACGTCAGCGTTGACTTTGACTGCTGACGTCAGCGTTGACTTTGACCAAAAAGTCAAAATTTCCGAAAAAGCCCTATTTTATGTTTCTCGACGTCCTGAGTCCGTTTTTGAAGCCCGTTTTGCGAAATTCCGACTCTAAGACCTCCGAATCTGACCTTAAACCCAAATCATGCATATGTACTTGATTATTCCATTCATATATCAGTAAATCGAATAAATGTCTAATACACGCTTTTATCTGTTGAAGGTAATCAAGACTCCCCTGACCGTTCGTCTGCTCAGCCTAGTTCCTCCCGATCTGCTCCTCCGCGAGTTCCGATAGTTACTAGTATGAATCTGTGAACCTTGTAAGCTAATAGAGTTAACACTTATTCCTTGTAGTAACTATGGTCCTTTATTGATTTAGGATCTAGCTCAGCGGCAGACCGTAGCGAGACAGGAGCCCGATAGATTTGCTGACCAGCTTTTGAGGTGTGTTTCATGTGTGCTACATTTCTGTTATATATATATATATACATATATGTATACATGGGTCCCGTTACGATTCACTGAATGTTATAAATTATACTTGTACTTGAAATGCATGACTACTGGAAGGCATGATTTCTGTTTGAAAAGCATGATTACCTTCTGTTTGAAAAGCATGACTATAATGTAATGAAAGTATGTTTATTGTGATATGTTAGAAGGTATGCCTCATGTCTGATCTGAAATAGAAATATCTGATCTCTAAATGATAGAAATGTTATATGTCTGATGTCTGAGCTCTGTTGATAGTATATTGAACTGAATTGCTCTGCTTGGGGTATACTTTTGGGATATGATTGAAGTGTCTGCAGGTACAGCCCTGATCCAGCTGGTAAAACCTTCGGTTAAGCTCCTACGCCCAATGGGCCTAGGGTAAGACTTTCTGGTAGGCTCCTACGCCTTCGGGCCTAGGATAAGTCCTTCGGTATGCAGTTCATGGGGAATTGCATTTTGGTGTTCGGTTGGAGGGTAGATAGGTTAAAATGGAACCTTGGTTGCTCTTATGGCATGTTGTATTGTCTGATGCATATCTGAACTATATATATATGTGTTTCTTTGCACTTATCGGAACACACTGAGCTTCCTAGCTCACACCCCCAAACTTTCCCCTTTCAGATACTTTTGGATAGGCTACCCGTGGACTTGGCACTTGGAGGATCGACACATTCTTACTATACTTTTGTTGTAATGTTCTTATCCGCCATACTGTCTATTTTGGGTGACATGAGCCTATATTTTGTTATGATATACTTTACTAGTTAGCCATGATGGCGTTATTTTGTAACTTAAACTTTGAAATGGTTTTAGATTATGTACTTGACAGATGATTCGATGGTATGTGAGTATCATCGTTACGGGACTTTAGAATGGATATGTTTTTATCTATCATTATCGTGATTGCTCTATAGTGATGTCTGATTTTTATGAAAACTGAATACATGTCACATATATATGTTATGATAATCTTTGGTAACTTAGGTATAACGCATAGGCAGGTATAAGGTGTTGCAGTTGTAACTACCCAAACAACCCAAAACAGATTGGACATTTCATGGGCAATCTTTTAAGAGGTTATCCATTGGGTTATATTAACCACGTTAGTGGCACTGACATATTCAAGTTTTTGGATGAGGCTTACATGAAAACAAACCCAAAATTTTCTTCTCTTGGCCTCTCCCTCATCGTCTATCTTCCGAAATCCTAACCTAGTATTTTCAATATGGTATCAGAGCAAATGATAAAAAATTTACAACTGTCCAATTTGTTTTGGGGTTGTTTGGGCAGTTACAACTGCTTAGTTTATTTCAATAGAGTCTAGTTTTGGGTGTCAAAATTATGGAAGAAGAAAGACTTGTACGTGAAATAAATATAGCCTAAGATGCAATAAAGTTAAAATTAAATAATCTCCGATTACAACATCTAACCATTTTCTTCAATATTCGTCTTTAACAACATATAAATTCAAAACAAATCAACCTAAAGAATAGAGAAAAAATCATCATCGGACCTATTTCAAATTATTAAAATATAACTATCAATTTAATAATCAATTAAACAATAAGATATACAATTATATAAATAATATTTCTTACCAGTGTAATTCCATGCCGTACGTAAGAACACCCTCAAAAAGAGACAAAGAAAGATCAAATCTGGATTGCTGGTAAGTACAGTATTGTAGTCCGGATAAACTATAAATTTTTCTCAAATCTTTGAGGTAGAAAGCATCAACCAAGTTAAATCGTTCTTGATAAAATTATACCAATTTTTTTTTAGTTGATCCAAAGAAAGATTTTGATCAACCGATTCAAACCAAACTTGCATCCTCTTCAGAAAAAAAATTTCTTATCGTTTGACTCGCATCAATAGAAATCAACCACTCACCCCTATGATGAACTAAAGACCAGTAGGAAACAATGTCCTCATTTGAATTCATTAGCAAAAGAGTCTTCAGTTGGAGAACCCTTCTTCTAGTACCACACACAATAAAGATTGTGTGTTTAAGTTCACCTCGGGGCTCACTTAATTGTACGACGCCCCCTGTATTGATCTTCACGATATAAATAACAGTGATTCCCCTAAAAAATAATTAAGATACCATGGAAAGAGAAATACCGATACTGGCGTTGGCATTCACGATGGAGGTGTGCCAAAGAGAGTCTATTGAAATAAACTAAGCAGTTGTAACTGCCCAAACAACCCCAAAACAGATTGAACATTTAATGTGCAATATGTTAGGAGGTTATCTATTAGGTTATATTAACCACGTTAGTGGCACTGACCTATTCAAGTTTTTGGATGAGCCCTACATGAAAAATAAACCCAAAATTTTCTTCTCTTGGTCTCTCTCTTATCGTCTATCTTCCGAAACCCTAACCTAGTATTTCCAATATGGTATCAGAGCAAACGATGAAAAACTTATAACTGTCCAATTTGTTTTGAGGTTGTTTGGGCAGTTACAACTGCTTAGTTTATTTCAATAGAGTAGTTTTGAGTGTCAAAATTATGAAAGAAGAAAGACTTGTACGTGAAATAAATACAACCTAAGATGCAATAAAGTTAAAATTATATAATCTCTGATTACAACATATAACCATTTTCTTCAATATCCGTCTTTAACAACATACAAATTCAAAACAAAACATCCTAAAAAATAAAGAAAAAATCATCATCAGACCTTTTTCAAATTATTAAAATAAAACTATCAATTTAATAATCAATTAAACAATAAGATGTACAATTATATAAATAATATTTCTTACCAGTGCAATTCCATTCCGTAAGTAAGAACACACTCAAAAAGAGACAAATAAAGATGTGGAATTACTCTTTCCAATTTCATCTCAATTTCATTAGAATCGAAACCCTATAAAATTAAAAAAAATCAGTAAAAATAATAATAAATAAATAACATGAATTAAAGAATATATAATACTAAAACATTAACACATCACTCTTATGTTGAACGTTGTCATTGCAATGTCGATATACGTTAGAAGCAAAACGTATAACATCGCCAGCTTTGAATCTTATTGAAATATAATTGAGTGTGTTTATAAGGGTGAGATCATTACTTAAACGAACTCCTGCTTCTCATCCAATCAAGGGATGACGAGTCAAACGAGAATGAAGAACATTGAAGAATTTTTCCTTTTCAATCCGTTTCTACTTAATCATTTCATTCAACCTTACAATGAACTTCGACCTTTGATGACCAGCCCATATAAAAAGATGACATTGAAACATCATTTTAGAACACATGGCTCGTCTACCAAGGGGAAAGAAAAAAAAATACGAATCAATTTATTATATAATCACAAAAAAATAAAACAACATAATTCATTCAATTTACAAGTTCAGCTCAGTGAAAAAGTAGAGATAAGAATCAAGTTCAAGAGACAAACCATACTCCCCAGCTATTCTATCAAAATCTTTATCTTCTTCTTTAAAAGGTAAGCAAATTATACTTCTGAAAAACCTATTCAGGTTTTGAACATCATTTCCTCCTTGATTCTCAATTACAGGCAACAATTTATCATTTCTATCATAATCAGTTACATACAAAGAAAGATTAGATCTGAATTGCTGGTAAGTACAATATTGTAGTCCGGATAAACTATAAATTTTGCCCAAATCTTTGAGGTAGAAAGCATCAACCAAGTTAAATCGTTTTTAATAAAATTATACTAATTTTTATTTAGTTGATCCAAAGAAAGATTTTGATCATCCGATTCAAACCAAACTTGCATCCTCTTCAGAAAAAAAATCTTATCGTTTGGCTCATATCAATAGAAATCAACCACTCATCCCTATGATGAACTAAAGACCAGTAGGAAACAATGTCGTCATTTGAATTCATTAGCAAAAGAGTCTTCAGTTGGAGAGTCCTTCTTCTAGTACCACACACAATAAAGATTGTGTGTTTAAGTTCACCTCGGGGCTCGTTTAATTGTACGGCGCCCCCTGTATTGATCTCCACGATATAAATAACAGCGATTCCCTTAAAAAATAATTAAAATACCAACATTATATATAAAAGTGTAAATGTTAATACAAAAATTAATTAACATAAAATACTTACATCTTCATCTCTTGCGAAGTATAATGGGACATTAACAACATCTGTTGTAAACATTCAAATTATTTAAATAAATGTAATAGAGAAAGAAAAAAACAAAAAAAAAACAAATAAATGATTCACCATGAATATGATTTTCGAAATGATTTATAAAAAGATTTTCCCTCCTAAACACAACATTCAATGTTAAGCGGTCAAATTTCTATCCCTATATACATCAATATCAAACAAAATTAGAATTTTAAACAAAAATGTACAGTAGATGACTAATTTTTTTACAATATACCTGAAGATGTTGTACTGCATTAAATCTATTTGCTACGGTATTAAACAGAGCAAAATACACAGGAGATGCAAAGCGAGATTCTAATTCCATCGAAAGAAAACCTATAAGAAGCCTCAACATGTTTTTGAGCTCTCTTGGCCTCACATTTCGAGGCAGACCAGTTATGGTTATAAAATTCATCTAGAACAAAGGTTATCTGGTAAGCAAGTTATCAAAAGATAAGAGTATCAAAAATTACTTACAAGTTATCCGGTGATGTTGGTTCGTATTTAAGGTTCAGGCCTGCTAGTAAGCAAGTACACTACATTGAGAGCCACTGATCCATTAGGTATTCCCATTTAATTACCTTCTACTCGGTTTACTGTAAGTAGTCTTACTGTCATACCAACCTTTTCTGTGCGTACAACAAGTCTTTAATTTCGGTCACGAATTGCATGCACGCAAACGACTGATCAGTTTTCAAGTTTCAACCAGATGATCAAACTCCAAAGAAAGATGGTTTTTAACCATGGCTCAAGAACAAATGTACACGTTTTACCAGATTGATGGAGCTGCGTTATTATTACATTACTTTGTTTGTAGGGGGAAAGTACCGACTTTTAAAGCTTTTTCCGGCCTATCCCGGTTCTGCATTAACTTTCTTCATAAATCTGTGCCTTGATCTTCAAAAAAATTTAGAACCCTAAACAAAACTTTTCAAATATTAAATCATTTATATCACCATACATATACAAACACAAATGCTTGACATTTGCCAGTCTAGGAAGAAATGAGCAAATAACAAGCTATTTTTTTTAACAGCACACTGATAATAAAGTCTTTTAATTTCATAAACCATTTTAAACTACTATTATCACCATACGTTCTTTATTTATATTTAAATAAGTAAAACACATAATCGTAAATTAAAATTATTTGTGAATATAAAATCAGTCTGCTTCTAGTAATATTAAATAATCATCTTTAAAAATAAAATACATTTTTAATTTTAAAAAATAAATACTATAAGAATAAAGTAAAACACAAAACGAATACGCGTATTCAAAAATGATATTTTTTAACTATATAATGTGATTAAAAAATAATATATGTTCATTAATACTAACTTTTTAATAAGTTATTCACCTACTCGAACCCGAACAGATATATAACAACAATTTTTATTTCACCGAAATTACTTGATGAGTTCAAAAACTTATATTTGTTAGTTATATATATTTGTGTGGCAATATGAATTTTACTAATATACAAAAAATGAAAAAAAACAATAATTTTATAATGAACAAATACCTAATGAAATTTAAATCAAAGATCTAAAGTTTTGAAACCTAGTTTAACTGTCAAAAGAATTGTTCATCGGAAAGAACAAAGAAAGAAAAAGAATCCTAATTTCCCTTCCGGTGGATCTCTTACTCTCTTTAATACAAAAAAAGAAAATTATCAATTCTAAACCATAAATTCTAAAACTAAAAATTTTAAAATTTAAAACCAGAAATCTCAAATATTATATACTTAAAAGTTTGTCTTAATTTTTACTAAGTATATAATATATTAGTATTATATAGTTAATATAATTTTTTTTTGATGAATGCTAAGGTGATTACAACAACCGTTCCTTTAACCACTGAGACAAGTTGGTTCGTGCAGTTAATAAAATATATTAAACTTATCATACTTTATTATATAATATATATTATGTTAATTTTATTACGTTCATTATAAATTTATTATGCTTTAATAAGTATAATAAAATTAACATAAATATATAATATACATTAATATTATATTTAACATAAATTAACTTTATAATGCTTATATTAGTAAATAATATATGTCATTATATATAATTAGTAAATTCATAAAATTTATGTAACATATAGTTTGTTACTTTTACAATGTTTATAAAAATATACTCCATAAATTCTTAGGTACTCATTACATTATAATTGACTTGTATTAATTTTGTTAACTTCTTTATTTTATTAACTTATATTTTGTTTAATTTATTATGTTAACTTATATATTTTGTTAACTTCATTATTTGTACTTCAATTAAAAAATGATAAGATTGAACACTTCAAACACTAACAGTAAATTTATTTTGTTAACTTAGATAATTCTGCCTGTCAGTAAATTTATAATTGAATATAAGATAAGTTTATTACAACTACAAACTTACAAGATAAGTTTGTTAAAAATAAAATTATAATTAAATGTATATATATATATATATATATCCACACGTCCCTATAATTTAGTCCATACAAATTTACTTTTAACTAAAACTTACTCATATTTATTCAAAGGATTAATTTGGTGCACAATAATTTGAAGACTTAACATATTTTTATTAAAAGTTTAAAGACTTTTCACACCATAACCTTTGGCTTAATTGTTGGAGCCTTCTCATTCCTCTCATGTGGTTTAGGATTAAACTTTTTAGACATTATTTGGTTTCTAAATTTTTCATTCAACCTTGGATGATTAATTTTTTTAATTAAATAAAAATTAATTTTAAAATAATAGAATATGTAAGTATATGGATTAAATATATAATCATATAATTTTTTTTATTAACTGACATGTTACTTCATTCACTTATTTTGTAACGACAATTGATTTGATTGATAATATTTAAATACATTTATTATTATTATTTACGTATTTACATCGTTGTAAGTTTACTATTTTTTCACGTATTTACATTGTTGTAAATATGTTCAATGTTTTTCACGCATTTATATAGTTGTAAATATATTCGCTATTTTTTCACATATTTACATCGTTGTATATGCATTCGCTATTTTTTCGCCTATTTACATTATTCTAAATACATTCATTATTTTTTACATGTTTTTCGTTAATGTGTTCACTAATTTTTTTTACGTATTTACATCATGTGTTTAAAAAATAGTATAACAATCAATGTCAAAATAAGGTGAATAATATGAAGTTAAAATTTTAAGGATAAAAAATACATTCGTACATAATAATTTTTTTAATTTTATCACAAATTTCAATAATCAAACATCTTGATACAATAACAATTATTTTTTAATACATAAATATTATTTAATATAATATATTTTTCTTACATCCACCGTACTAAACAAGACAAAAGCGCTTTATCTTTATGTCGTGTTTCATTATTTTCTGTATCGTAATTATATCATAACAAAAAGTAAAAATCTACATTCCACAGTCCAAGAAACAACACCGATGATGATAGGCGGTTTTTTTTGTCATTTTTTTAGTTTTTTAACATAATTTTTATCAAACTTTTTTAATTAAATTATAAATAGGTGGTTTAATTGATTTTTTATTAATTAAACCACCTGTCTATGATTTAATTAGTTTAATTAAACCATCTATCAACAAAAAGAAACAACAAAATCATAATAGGCAGAACCAATCAATTAAACAACCTATCTATGATTTAATTAGTTTTTTATCAAAGTTTTTTTAGTTTATTTTACCATAACTTTTTTTTAGTTTTTAGTAATTCACACCCATTCACCCTATATCTAATTCAATATCCTAATCAAATCACTAATTTTTAAGTTCAATCCATTGATTCACTCTGATTTTGACAACACCACAAACCATGTCTTTAATTTTGAATTAAAAAGTATATTTAAAATAACATTAATAAATTTAAAAAATATTAATGTTCCAACAGAAAAATAAAATTCCGACATTTTCTAAAGACAAGATAACAATTCAAATGTAAGTTTTTTTTCATGATAAAAAATAACAATTAAATTTAAAAGACCAAATCGTTCACTTTTATAGTAAATAAATTTATTTGCTAATACGGTTATAATATAAGGACCCATATGATAATTTAACCAGAAAGCAAAGCAAAAGAAATAAAATTCTCAAAGAGGAAAAAGATAAAACAGTTTCATGTTATGTGTTGTGTTTCAGCGACTGTTGAGACGAGGAAATACATTTCCCTCTCCGGCTTCAGATTCTTCCTTTTTCGTTTAAATCTTGGAATTTAATTCCACAAAACAAGTAAAAAAGATCCAAAATTCTGGTTCCTTTTCTCCTCCCCGATCTTGATTACTAAAAACAGTTCTTCAGTTATATTTAACGTTACAGTTTTCAATTCTTTCCTTCAAAAAATGTCACCATTTTAAGCTATAACACTTGCTGCTTTGATTTCTTCTCTCTATCAGCTTCTTCAGTTGTCTGGTCTTTTTCTTTTCATCAGCGAACATGTCTGCTAAATCCAAGTAAGTTGCTTACACCCGTGTTTTTATTTTCTCGGGAAAATTCCAAGTTTTCTTCCTCAATCCCTTTATTTTTGATTAGATCCGACTTGGATTTTTTCTTTCTTTGGTGTTTTTACTTGAATTCTGGCTAGTTTCAAAATGTTGAACTTTAAACACTATTATCTGTCACTTTCCACTACTTTTATTGCTCAGCTCTGTTCTTTGATTCACTTTTTCAATTGTTTTGTTTTCATAATCTTGATCTTACAATTGTTTCTTTCAATTTTCTAATGTGTTGTTTGAATTCACTAATTTGATATTGCTGTTGAAAAAAGTTGCCAAATTGGGAATAGATCCATCTTTACTTGAGTTTCCACATTTTAAAATCTGGGGTTTTGATTCTAATTCTTAAAATTTAACACTTTGAACATTTAAACAGATCTGGTTTATCTGAGACTCCTGGCAAGGCTTCACCGGCAACACCTAGAGTGGCAAGTAAATTAAGCAAGGGACTGACTAAATCAGAACCTGATTCACCCTCTCCCTTGCAAAGCACTCGCCATTCGATCGATCGACCCCTGCGGTCATCGCTTAATTCGAAGCGTTCACCGCTTAATTCGAAGCCTTCGATTGATCGTAAATCCCCAAAGGCCACCTCTCCAGCTGAGGTGAGTTGCAAAATATTAGTATCCTTTGATGTGTTTGAGAATCAAGCAAATATGAATTATTGTACCTGTTGAACTAATGGAATTTGATTTGTTTTGTTGGTTGGTTCCGGATTTGCAGAAACCGCAAACACAGGTCAGTAAGGGATCGGAGTTGCTGGCTCAGTTGAACTCGGTTCAGGAGGATTTGAAGAAGGCAAAGGAGCAGATAGAATTGAGTGAGAAAGAGAAGGCACAAGCAATTGATGAGCTGAAAGAAGCGCAGAAAGCAGCGGAAGAAGCAAGTGAAAAGCTTAGAGAGGCTGTTGTGGCACAGAAGCGAGCCGAAGAGAGCTCTGAGATCGAGAAATTCCGGGCCGTTGAGTTGGAACAGGCGGGGATTGAAGCTGCTCGAAAGAAAGAAGAAGAATGGGAGAAAGAAATCGAGTCCTTGAAGAACCAGCATGCTTTGGATGTGGCTGCTCTTCACTCAACCACTGAGGAGCTTCAAAGGGTGACACAGGAACTCGCCGTGACTTGTGATGCAAAGAATCAAGCGCTGAGTCATGCTGATGATGCAACCAAGATTGCTGAAATCCATGCCGAGAAGGAGGAGATTCTTTCAGCAGAATTGATTCGATTGAAGTCCTTGCTTGATGCGAAGCGTGAAACCGAGGCTAATGAAAACAACGAAATGATGTTGAATCTTAAGGCCGAGATAGAGTCGTTGCAACAACAACTCGAGAATGCAAAGATCTACAAGGAGAAGATGATGGAAAAGGAGGCTGTCATTGAACAACTTAACCTTGAGTTAGAAGCTGCGAGAATGGCCGAATCGTATGCGCACAGTGTATTAGAGGAGTGCAAAAATAGGGTTGAAGAACTAGAAATGCAAATTGAGGAAACAAAGAAGTTAGAACGATCAGCATCGGAATCTCTGGAATCGGTAATGAAGCAATTAGAGAACAACAATGATTCATTGCATGATGCTGAATCTGAAATTGCAGCTCTTAAAGAGAAGGTCGGATTATTGGAAATGACGGTCAGTACACAAAGAGGGGATCTCGAGGAATCGGAAAGTCGCATTAGTAAGGCCAAGGAAGAAACTGCAGAAGCAGAGAAATTGGTCGAGTCTCTGAAGTTCGAGTTAGAAGCAATGAAGGAAGAAAAGATTCAAGCTTTAGATAATGAGAAGCTTGCGGCTTCCAGTGTTCAAGCTCTTTTAGAAGAGAAAAACAAACTCATTACCGATCTGGAAAATTCTCGGGACGAGGAAGAGAAGAGCAAAAAAGCAATGGAAAGCTTAGCTTCTGCGTTACACGAAGTATCCGCAGAAGCTAGGGAGGCGAAGGAGAAGCTGTTATCGATTGAAGCTGAGCATGAACATTGTGAAACACAGTTAGAGGATCTAAGATTGGTCCTAAAAACGAAAAACGAGAAGTACGAAACGATGCTGGATGATGCAAAGAATGAGATTGATCTTCTTACAAATACCATTGAACAGTCTAAGAATGAATACCAGAATTCAAAAACCGAGTGGGAACAAAAAGAACTACATCTGGTAGATTGTGTAAAGAAATCAGAAGAAGAAAACTCTTCTCTTGAAAAAGAAATCAATAGGCTGGTAAATTTGCTGAAACAATACGAGGAAGAAGCTTCGGCATCGAAGGAGGAAGAAGCTCAGTTGAAGGAGAGCCTAAAGGAAGTCGAATCCGAGGTGATTTATTTGCAAGAAGCTCTAAAAGAAGTCAAAACCGAGAGCATGAAATTGAAGGAGAGCTTATTGGACAACGAAACAGAACTGCAGAGTGTGGTTCAAGAAAACGAGGAACTCCAAGCTAGGGAAGCTGCTTCTCTTAAGAAAATCGAGGAGTTGTCGAAATTGTTAGAAGAATCTACAATTGAAAAGCATAATGAGGAAAACGGCGAGTTATCTGACAGCGAGAAGGACTATGACTTGCTGCCTAAGGTAGTTGAATTCTCGGAAGAGAACGGACATGGAATTGAAGAGAAGCTCAAGTTAGAGCTGCCAGCAGAGCCAGAAAAAGAATCTCCAGAACTAAACAATGGCTCAAAAGATGAGGCTCTTCAAGTGGATGGTGCCAAAGTGGAGAGCGCGAACGGAGAAGCGAAGGACGATGAGACGAAAGGCAAAGAGAATGATTCAGTTGAAGTTGAATTCAAAATGTGGGAGAGCTGCAAAATTGAAAAGAAAGAATTTTCGCCAGAAAGAGAGCCCGAGCAAGAATCCTTGGACGAGGAAGTGGAGTCGAAGGTGGAGAGTACCGAAGCCGACGGCTTTGATCAAATAAATGGCTCCACAGAAAATGGCAATGATGGCGGAGTCTCACCATCAAAGCAGCAACAACAACAACAGCAGCAGCAGCAACAGCAGCAGAAAAAGAAGAAGCCTTTACTCCGAAAATTCGGGAGCCTACTGAAGAAGAAGGGAAGTAACAACCCGAAGTAGATTACAAAACCCGAAATCCGCAACGGCACGACTTTAGGCCTACTGGCAGGCAGGTACAGGGGATAATATATTGCCAGCTGAATGTGTTTTGCTTCATTTGTTTTGCGTGTTCTGAAATAGAATTTGAAATTGAAGATGCTTGTATTCATGTTTAGTTTCTTCATTTTTATTCTCTCTTTTGAAAAAAAAGGGGTTAAATTTAATTCTCCATATTGGACAGTATGATGGAGATAATTCTTTTTTGGGTTTGTTCCTCATTTCTAAAATTCATGAAAAATGTGTGTCGACTTGGTATTTCAACGTGCTCTTTATGTGTTGAATTAAGTGTTATGCCATTAATCACATGTCTAATAATTTTTTTTAACTTTAAACATATTCATTATAAATAAATGGCTTGTATCATAAGCTTTAAAATTTTTGGGAAAAAATCAATTAAGCACCTAAATTTTTTTGCACCCAATTAAGCTCTTGTATTCTAAAATTTTATCAATTCACCTTTTTAACCAATATTTACTGTTAAATTTAACCGTTTTTAATGAATCAGTAGGTGAAACGTGTCGTATTACAATGTTGTCCCTTGACATTTAAAAAAAATAATTTCATTTAACAAATTCTTTAAAAGTTCCAAAAATTCTAAAAAAAAACTTATAAAAAATATAAAAAAATAATTTTCTAAAAAAACTGTAAATGTCACATGACTTAACTGTAGTGTATCACGTGAAACTAATATCTCAAAAAAAATCGTCAAAAATTGATAGTCAAAATTAGTCAAGAGCTTAATTAATTTAATTTTTAGTTAGAGCTCTTAATCGAGTGCAAAAAAATCAAAAACTTAATTAATTTTTTCCAAAAATTTAAAGGTTTCAAACACCTTCAAGCCTAAATAAATCAACCATATTCATTATAAAATTGGTAAAATTTTAACTTTAAACCGCTTATTCAAATATTAAACACTGCAAATATATATTTAATTAATAGATTATTATGGATAATATTTAATTAACATTAAATGACATGTTTGACATTTTATTTATATTTTAATTTAACAATCCAATTCGACCAATTAAATTGATTATTCAAAAGTAGCCGATGGACATGGACTAATCAAGTTAGCTCATGATGATACTAAAATTTTCCGATTATTTTATACCATACATTATTAGCAATTTTTTTAATTTATTTTTACGAGCACTCTAATTTTAGGTTTATATGATTAAAAATTAAAGACTGTAGTCTGTAGTTAGAATTTAGTATTTATAGGTTAAAACTCAAATCTTAACATATTACCACCTTAAATTCTAAATACCTAAACATAAAACCCCTGAAATAAGTTTTTAAACGCTAAAACTAAGACGGTTGTGAAAACAAAAAATTTCTAATAAAATATTTACTGTTGTAATAATTAGAAAACTCTATGTCTAATTATTTTTGAATAATCTTTCACATAATTAGCATAAAAAGTTGATTATTCAAAATTATACGGTACAAATCTTATTGTTTGGTGAAATAAACTTAATTGAGAAAGTTATTTTTATAATAAATCTTTATATATCCTATTTAAATTTATCTAACAAATCAAAAAAAAAAAAAAAAAAACTTAAGTGGCCTCCAAACTTAGATTCATGGTTGCTTAATAGTTAAGGTGTGGAGCTGGGTCATTCCAAACGCGGACGACCGCTAGTAAGCGACGCCGTTTACACTCATACGACGCGCACAAAAGCAAAATTAATATCCCAAAACTTGATTTCGGAAAATCCCGATTTCTCTTCTAATTGATTTGGTTCAATTTGGAATTATAAATCTTTTGGTGAAATCAGAATGTGGCTGGAGATCATCTGCGGACTGATCATTTACCAGTTATACCGCCTTTTCTTCTACGGCGGCAACCACGCTTCAGATGTCGAAACCTCTGATTTTAATGCTATTTTCTCCGTCGCCAATCGGTACTATTTCTTTCTTTTACAGTTTCAATATATATGTAATTTTCATTTTATAATAAAATTGTCAGATAAAAAGTATCAAAATTTCTTGATTTTGTTACAGCTTGTCACTGCGATGAGTTTTATTGTGTAAACATTATTGGATTGTTAAGGCTTGCTTGGTTTCCTGGAAAATTGCAATCACTCGAAATGTAAATTTAGGCTTAGTTTGTCGTTCTTTTAGGTAGATAGATAGAACTTGATTTTCGTTCTGGAAGATGAAAAATGAAAAGGCAAGAATGATAACGTGAAGAATGATATTTTAAAAAAATAGTTGTTTGAGTCATTAGTAGAGTAGCAAAGGACTTGATATCAAGTTTTCAATTGGCAACAATCCAAAAATAAATAGATTTTTGAATAATGAAATTCAATATTTTAGTGTTATTTGGAATGGGTGAGCAATTGTCTATGTGATCCATAATTTGAAATCCATGTTTCGTTGCGTTTTCGATATGGATATATATCGAACTGGAATATGTTCAACTTGTTAAAGTTTATTCATATGTTTGAAAGATCATACTCTTTACACAATTGCACATGTATTGAACGGTAATACTTTAGGAGAAATTAAGAATACAGTAAAATAAACAATTTATGTTTCTAATATGGTTTACATTGTAACTATTTACTAATTTATGTAGTAATCTAGGATAATAAATTGAAGGAGAGAAAAAAAATGAAATCGGATTATAGAATTGGGAGATTACAATAGTTTATATAGGCTGAGTAGCTAACTTCTAATTGGACATTTCCTGCTAAAATTTCTATCTAGAGATAGAGATCACAAAGACTTATCTTTCTTATCATGAAAGACTCTTAAACAGATAAGACTTATTACTATACACCTGATTCTGACAGTATATTCTACCAAGCAAATGGGAAAATCAATTAGGAAAAAGCAATGAGTGTAGTCTTAAGTTTATTTTGTAGCTTATTTGGGACCAATATTGGCATTCATGTTAAACGTAAACATAATATGTCAGCTATTTGATCTCTCCATTGATTTTCCTTTGATTTCATGGACCATTACCAAATCCTCATCTCCTGTATAACTGTTTCTTTTTGTGCATCTTCATTGTAGACTTGAAAAACTCTGTGGTGGAAAAGCATATGTGGGGCTTAACATTCCTGATGCTGATACTGGTACTCGGAAGAATATTGATATTGTTCTCGTTTCCAAAGGGTAAATTATTCCTGATTTACAAGCTACATTTCATTTGCTAGTAAGTTTTAATTGGCTTGTCTAAGTTGCATATGAAGATGAAAATATGATTGAGAACAACACACTTCAAGTATGTGTATGTATATGTAAATGTATTGAGAGCAGGTAATTTTGGTAGTCGATTTCCTTCTTATTTTCATCTCCGTTTTATTGGTTCCAAGGATGTAATTTTTAGTGACCGGACTTTTCTTCTATATCTATTTTCTCTTACCTTTTAGATTCTATTTCTTGAAAAACACATTTGTGCAGAGAAGCAGCGGTTATTTCTGTCAAGAATGTGTCAGGATATGTTTCTATAAATGAGGATGGTACCTGGACTTGTGAAGGTGGCCGTAGCCATAGGAAAGAGCGTCTTCCTGATCCTGTAAGTCACCATGCTCAAATGTCTACTTCATTAACTGCCATTGATGTTTCTGGGCCAAAAGAAAAGCTTTCTGACTCTAGAGCGCAGAACAGTGAAGATGGTTATTAAATATCTGTGGTTTCAGGTTGCAGAGGTTAAAAAACGAGTTTCAGTCCTTGAATCATATCTTGAACAAAGAGGAGTTGCTTTACCCGAAGGATATTTTTCTTACAAAGTTATAATTCCCAATCCCAACTTTCGGTATGTACGGAATAATTTTAGTTCCTTTAAAAAGTTCCTATAAGAGTGTGTACTGAATAGTTTTCAATCACAGTGAGATTTATAGAAAATTTCCACCTGAGGTTATCACTTATGATCAATGGGTGCAATTAGAACCTGAACCCAAAAGTACGATGTTCGGTTGGGTTAAAGGTGCTCTTCATGGTGGGAAGAAGGCGATGCAGGACTCTTTCCATCAGCAACTCAACTCTATTCTTGGCACAGCCCCTATGTGGGACAGGTTTGGAATCACATGTGCCAATAACTTTGATTTTAACTTGGTTCACATAAAATTATATTTTCTTATGCGTATTATGCCATTTTGGTCAATAATGTTGATCATGTGTCTTACTATATGATACTGAAATTTTTTTACATAATTTATCTATGCTTTTCACTGAATTAATTGCAATGTGTTAAAGAGATTCATTGGTAAATAAAATGGAACTTGAGAAAATATGGATTAAGCATTGGGGAATAAGTAAGAATCAAGCCGCCCGTGTTACCCTACCCATTGCCAAAGCATTTTTTATACATGTCCACTTTGTATTCTTTTGGATGTTGCAATTTTCGATCAAGAACTTTATTTTTCCATGGTTTCTTCAGGCTGGAGCTTAAAGGAAGCAAGTATGTTCTTGGAGAATTTCTGGAATTTAAAGGGAAGGAGGAGGATACCCATACTTTGAGACATATCAAGAGATCAAAAGTTGGCCACATTGCAACCCAAAAGACTAGCATGCTTGGACTAGGTAAATCCGTCTGCATCTTTTACAATGCTCATTTCTTTCTTTTGAGTTAAAAAATCTTAAAATTGTCATGGGCATCAAATTGTTGGTTTAGAAATTTGTTAAAATGCAAAAGCTTCTTACTTCAAGGGCCTGTATGGTAAATATGGTGGTGGTACAAGTTAGTTTAAGAATTGAGGAACTAGCTGCTGAATCAGAACTGGATTCCTGTAATCATAGGACTTAAACAACTTATCTCGGATCCTTAAGTTTAAGGTAATTTTGATGAGTCAGACATCTAAACATGTATTGGCATCCAACACTCATAATCTACTGGTTTACCTCTATATTTATATGATCTTCTTACATCTCTACTCGATTTACTTGGCGATGCAGCCCATTCAAAGCTCCAGGTCGTGTACTATCCTCGAGATTATCGAAGTGAAGGAGCTTCAACTTCAGATTGGAGGGAAGTTGAAGTAAGATCGAGTACCGAGGTCGTATTCCACCCTTTGAATTCTGACAAAGTCCGCAAATACAAGCTTTCTTCAATTATGTCTATGTCACTAAGTGCCTAGGAATGTATATCACAGATGGGAACCATCTATGCCATCTTTGTGTTTCAATAAAAAAAAACTGCTGATAGAACCAGTAATATAAATGCATATATCCTTTTTGTTTCTCTTTTGTGGGTATGTTATTAGTTAGTTTTACTGGGAACAAATCTTTAAAAGATGCAAATCATCCATTTCAAGTTCTAATTGCTTGAATATAAAAGAAAAAGGTAACAACTGGTGCTTCAACATTTGCCATCTTCATCAAATCCTCTTTTGTGGATCTTTATTTCTTCTCTGGTAAACTCGCACCAGATGCCATTAGAGGAACCAAAAACCATACACAAGTACTCTTATACATGCGATCAGATATGTGTTAGGCACCTAGAATGAGAATTCTTTCGGTATTTCTTTAAACTTACCCGACAAAAAGCCATCGTATTTCCTTTGAAGGTCTCCACCTGAAAATATTGCATTCAGGTAAATAAATCCAGATCCAACAATCGCAAAGGATGCGAATAAAGAGGGTACCTTTAGGTTTAAATGGTGCAATCTTTGCTGATCTAACCAACTCGAAAATATCGTTGCCTGAAATCAACATGAAAATATATAGAAATTGACATCACAGCTAAACAAATCCTTAAAGCAGGAAAAATGGGAATGAATTGCTTTTCGTATACCTAAAACAACAGAACAAGGTTCTAGGCAAACGGAATAGCAATGAGCTGAAGATATTTTAAGTATTAAAGCAAAGAAAAACTTAAGACTGCGTGAGCTTTTAAAATAGTTTGCCTTAACATAAAGAAAGAATTAGTGGTAATACAAACCTAAACTTGAAACTAGAAAGATGTATAAAATCTCAAGTAAAAAATAATACATATTCAAAATAAGCAAATATATATTACTATTGAAATTAGTCTATTGCTAACTCATGTACAAAAACATGAGTAAAAAATAACACTCCTACCAAACATAGCATCAATGTTCCTTAATGAAGCAAAGTCATAACCTAAGTTCGAGCCTTAAGATGATTTAAGGATGAATTACTTTATCTTTCTATCAACAAGAATCTGGGGGATTTATGTTTTCTAGACTATACAGATGTGTCCAATGCGGATATTTTCAGTACCTTATGTTTTTTCATGTATTTGGAGTATCATACATAGATGCTTTACGAAAAATGATGAGTCAGAACAACTGTGCATGTAGGTAGATGTTGAGAAGATTTTCATGATTTTTCCTCACCTGTAACATTCTTTCCTCCATGACCAACATTGACAAGGAAGGTCGGTATCAGGAGCTCTTTCAACTACAAAAACATATGATATTAGTGCAGCCCATCAGCAATTTAGTGAAGACAATGAATTAATTTAACATATTATATAAGCTTTGATTTTTTTTTAAGAATTACATGAGCTAGTAAATTTTCATATTTTAACCTTAGAGAGAAGGGCCTTTGCAATATCTAATGCACCAATAGAGGTAGGACCGTTAGCATAAGCAGGCACGAACTCCCCATTTTGATAGCCAGCCAAAAAGTGATAAGCGGCTTGATCCGGAGAGAGCTTTGAAACAGAAGGGATGCTTCCAGAACTGAAGGGCAAAAAAAAATCCACTCTTGTAACAGCAAGGTCAATGTATGCACAAAAAACATGCTAAATACAACAATTTGAGTATGGTTTCTCTGATTCTTCAGGATTTTCAAATAAATAGGAACCAAATTAAATTATATTCTCATTATTTATCCAATGGTAGGGCAGGCAATGAAGCAGTAAACCACTGAGAAAGTTGCAAATACAACCTTTCGACCGTACAGATAAGTAATTTCCATGACACTATCAGGAGAAAGATATATACAATACTATAACCAATGTGGAGGAAAGCCACTTAAGTCTATATATCCTAGGCACCTTCAGCTGCTAGTTTTGAGTAATGTCGAAAGAAACATAAGGGATTCTTTGCATATTTATCAGTTTCTCTAACTAAGGTTTTATTTGGTGTTTGGGGTGCAATAGATGATTTATATCTGAAAGGAAGCATAAGCAACTTGAGAATGTTGAAGGAAGATGTCTGCAAGAGCCAAAAGAGCTCACCAATATGCCTTTTCCTTTGAATGAAAAATAACAAGTTTTTCCTTTAAAAAAACTATTAACTTCTTACTTGGCTAAAGAACTGCCATTTTGTGGTTTCACATGTTCCAAGACAAACTCTTGAATAAATATTTAATGTTCAACTTTTGGAAGGTCACTCTTGCTAGCGTACCATATTTCATGAATGATGCAAAGGAAAGAAGACGCTGACACCAGGAGGGACATCAGGTTGCATTGCAATATTGCATATGATTGTCGAAACAAACTGAACTTGTTGTGTTACCTATCAAATGTTGCAAGGATGACGGCAGATGGTATGTTGTATATATTTATGCCACTGTATTTTTTGGTTCTAAACAAAGTTGCAACGCCTTGAGAAGAAAGGACGACACCGGTATTTGCAGAAACCAACAGATCTGCACAACTCTCAATGGCATTCTCTGGAGCAAATAAAAGAACCGTAGAATCACCAGATACTAGGAGCCTGAAATTTCCAACCTACAAGCCTGAGTTACATATGCACATTTATTTTGAAAATGTAACAGTAGATAAAAAGCTCTTACCTAGCAGATAGTGGAAGGCCTCCTCGTGCAGATATAACTGGCTCAGATAAAGCAGCTAATGCTAATTTAGTTCCATTTATATCAGCAAATGCTTTACCACATAAAATAAGCGAAGATCGCTCAACATCAGCAGCTATAAATCCATTATTTCCATAAGCTCCAAGCCCAATGACATCCCCAACAGCTGTACTGCATAAGTAGAAGTCAGATTATGTAAAATCATGAATTATTACATCTTAAACACTTTTAGTTCTGACTAGCCCAAAATACACACACAATTAGTTCCAATTAGTTCTGCTAGTGTTCCACTGAAACAGGGCACTACGAGAAGCCAAGTAACTGAGCTATTTTCAGGAAATGAAAACTTTGTAATCTATTTCAGGTCCTAGAATATACACAAACACGTGGGCGTGTGTGTGTGTTATAACAACAAAATGCAATTAAAACAACAAAAGCATTTAAATTTCAAACCTTACTGATGTAGCAGCATAGACTGTTAAAGGACAAGAATCATGGGAAACAGCACGAATAGGAGTTTCCCAAAGAACATTAGAAAGTGTCAATACAGCAGATGGACTGTCACTAATCACACGAACTTTAGCATCCGATTCTGGTAATAAACCGATAGCCCCATCATGGACAAAAATGTTTGAGATTGATGACATGTGAGTTGTGACCTGATAAAATCAAGATTAGCATAACAAGCATTATTGTCCATCGTACTGTGTATTACTATAGGAATTCAGGAAGCAACTTCCGAAAAAAGCAACTACTGTGCAGACATATATACCTCTGATCTTAGCACACTTTTTTGCTCTGCATTTAAGAATATCAAACATAATGCCTTTCTGTTTTCTCCATGAGAAGTACCCAATACTCCGTTCTTTTACACAAAAGGTCCAATGCTAATGTAATATATAAACACACACGCGCGCGCGTGCGCACACACACACACACATATATATTATGGACTTGGCTTCTGTGTCCCTCTTTTGTCAAATTTTCTACAAGCAACTTTCAGACGTTAAGCTTCAGCCTACCTAGTAATGAATTTAACATTTCCCACTATAGTATGCAAAACACAGCATTTTGTAGAAAAATGTTACCATTTACAGATAAAACGGAACCAAGTTTATTTTCTAAGATTCTAACCGTGCACATAGACGGGATGTATGACCAAAAAATTAAAAATGCGTGTAAGCGAACTGGAGTGTTAGTAAGACAAGAAGATTTCATTCTTATACCTAAGAATAAAGGCAACATAAGAGCAGAAATAGTAAAAGCCCCAAAACAAGACATACCTGCTTCAAAAGTTTACTATATTGTGCCTTTGAAATTGTTGAAGTTCCCCCAAGAGTTCCTCTAACATGAAGTGGAAGCCCTGACAAGGATTCTAACAAAAGAAATGGGAAACAAGAAAAATCAGAAACATGTAAACAATAAAAAGGATAAAGTACCATTTCACTCAACATAGAATAAAGTTTTACCTGCAATGGTTGCACCTTTTTGTAACAAATCAGAAGATTTCAAGTTTTGGAAAGCTTTATCCTTCACAATCACACCTTTTCCAGCCAGACCCCAATTAAGTCCATAAGAAAATCCTGGGTTTTCTCTATATTAAGAGAATCCAAGAGCAGAATTACAAGTATGTAACTTCCATCAAGTACAAACTAAAGAGTGCGACAAATACATACCCTCACACCACCTTTATTAAGATATGGGTACAGCAAGTAGCCAAATACAAGAATAAAATAAAATTTATATATTTGGTAGAAACAGTAATGCGAATAAATGTGATAGATAGGCACGTTTTTCTACCAAAAGGAGGTTCTAAAACTATAATTCAACTATCTGCTAACAAGGGTGACCCAAAGGTCATGTGCTCATTCCAACCCAGATTATCTTACATCTTTTAAACTCATAATAGTAAACTTGCATGTGTTATTGTATGTCCAAATACTCCTAAGAGGATAGCTTTTAACATCAGCCAAGGAAAAACTAAATGAACGGTAAAAAAACTCCTAGATGTTTCTAGAGGCAAAGCAAGAGAAGCTTCTACTTTCCACCAGCAATCAAGCAACTCACAAAAGAGAAAAAAATTGAAACTGAAACTTTTATTTGTTGCCAATGATTGCAGATGGTTCTTGAATGTTGCCTCTGAAGAAGATATGACTCACAACCACTGATTCATGGAGTCTGCATCAGCCAACTTCTTTCCTTTCTTTTCTTCTTGATTTCCTCTTTATGTGTTCTTTTTCTTGATTTAATATCCTGAGTTCCAAAAATCAATAAGTTATTAGTTCATTTTTCCTTTTTTTGTAATCTAATTGTGGATTCCTAATTTCCTTTTGCCCAAACTATATTGTGGATTGAAGATTTAGAAAGAAAACAAAAATTGCACACAAAAAATCCAGCCATGTTGTAGTCGTGTCTTGACTACATCTAACCTTTTTTGGTTTGTCCTGACATATAGGATGCATATCTGGCCATGCTTAGAGGCTTGTAAATCCCGACATCGGTATGCAGGGTATATGCTGTGGTCAGTGCTTAATGTCTAATCAAGAAATATACATGTTCTCGAGGTTTGATAAGCAGAAAGAAGAGGGAGCATTCAAAATCCAGAGACATACCAGAAGAAATGTCAATAAATTGATGAATAATTAATTAGCAACACCCTATAATATTGAAGCCTAAAGAGGAGCAAGGGAACCAAAATTGACTCCATGAAATTTGAATACATGTTGGCCAGTCAAAATCATTTCATAGATATTACATCATTAAACAGCTTAGGCATTAGGTCCTATCTCTTCTCTAGTAAAATTTTACCTCAGAGATGCAACCGTTTCACCTTCCTCCTCAATCACACAGGCTGAAACCTTGTTCTGCAAAAAACAAAAAGTACTATTTGGTCAAGAATAGTTCAGATTAAGCATGACAACACACAGAAAGTGCATATGCACAAAAGTCATTACAGATAAAAGTCAAACACACATGCGAGACAAAATTGAAGTTGAAACATGGAAGCATAGTTGATTGCAGAATGTGACTCGTGAGGGTTTAGCAGAATGATAATGTGACGATCAAGAAATGTATGCAATGACATATCTGTCTTTTACACTGTTCCAAAGAAGAAGAAGAAAATAAACAAAATGTACCAAAATCGCATTAATAAGACCTGTGTTACTTGGACACATTATTTTCCAGTATTCGCATCCAACACATATTTGAATATCGGACGTGATAGGATCATGCAGATATATTAAAATACTTAAGAAAAATTGATTACACCTGTGTCAGGCTAATACCCATATCCCAGAGATGAAAAGATAATTGAATACCACAAAGCTAATGGATTTTACTCTTATCTATGTTGCTTGGAGTAGGAAGAATGACAGCTACGAGTATGTGTTCGCCGTAGTTGTGCTTAATTTTTTAAAGGTTTTCTATATGTTTGTAGAACAAGACTGTCATGTCCAACTATGTATCGGGCACAGAATATCTAACACGGACACTTTAGATGAGCCGGGTAACAAGTAACATACTTTTACAGCTAGACAAGTTTATTCAAAATGTCTAAATGTTCAACAAATTTGTCCATGCTTCAGAAAATAAACATTAGCATTATTTTCCGGCACATGTAAAAGCTCATTGAGTTTGGTCTATCTATACAAAGGAAGTTAACCCCAATCCCTAGCTTATAAATCTCTCTACTGGAAATTCAAACTCGAGAAAGTTAAGTTGATTTTAACCAATTGTTCAAATGCCCTTTCAACATTTGCAAAGTTAAGTAAATCCCTACGAATGCTAAATAATATATATATATATATGAGATTAGAAACCCTAATTCAAACAATTGAAGTGAGGGGAAAGAATCAACTCATTTTCAGCTCTAGGTCCATACAAAATGCTACATGCTTAACTTCAGCTAAAGAATCTAAACAGACAAAAAAAGAATAAAAAAGTTAATGTCAAAAGAAGTCGAGCCACATCCAAAAAGAAAACCGAAAATGAAAGAGAATTACGCGTCTAGAAGAGTGTAGGAAACGACACGAAGACGAAGAGGAAGTTCGGATGAGCCGTTTGAGAAAACGGTTCCTCATTTTCGCTTCTTTGGCTGAGCCTGAAAATCTCAGAAACCGCTCCCAGTAAACCCAAGACTTCCCGGCAAATTATAAACCCAAAATCGGTGTCACAGTTTTACTTTCGGCTTAAGGTATACGAGACCCAAACTTTTGAAAACATCTCAATGTAATCCTTAAAGTTCAAATTATTTTGCTTTTTATATGATTTTGAAAACCTATTTTACTTCTACCTAGAGGGGAGGAACTAAGAGATCTTGAACCCGACAGCTAAAGGAAAGGAAGTAAAGCAGATGAGTCTGTTCTGACCACTAAGCCGTCCTCACATGCTCTCAATTTAATTTTTTAATTAACAGAATTTGACATTGATCATACATAATAATCAAGGTTGGCCCTGGACCGGGGCAAAAGTAACGCTCGCCCATGGCCTATAAATTTTAAAATTTTCTTAATTAATCTTTGGTTATGATCTATGGTATAAATTTTTATTTTCCGATAATAATTAAAAAAACTGTCGAGTGAAGATAAGGGCTAATGGTAAGCACTCGTCCCTTGCATTTCATGGTTCTAGGTTCAATTTCCCTTGGAATCAATTTTCATGTTAACATTTTCCCACTTCCAATAAGGCGGTGACACATGTCACCATCTTATTGAATAATTAATTTATTTTATTAGATTAAAATTGAGACTAAACTGATATATTGTATAAATATAGAGGAGCAAATGTGTAATTATTTTAACAGTTCGATCAACTTTTTCGTTTTTTGTAACGACGTGTGGCTATAATAGAACCATCTAAATAGTTGTGTGGTGCATTTACCGAAAAAATAATAGAGTGATCATTTTGACACCTAACTCATTGTTCAGTGGTCATATGTGTAGTTTACCCTTAATTTTATTGATCGTTTACTTTTTGTTCAATATAAATTAGGGTTTAATATTTTAATACTTGTTAGAGATTTAATATCTTTTTCAATATTTGTTGTTTGGCCTACCCTTAAAATTTAAATTATTTTTTGAATACTTATTATTATAGTTTAATTTTTTAATATTTGTTAGTAGAGGTTTACTTTTAATTTTTTCTTCTTCTATATTTGTTATTAGAGGTTAAATTTTCCTAAGGGTTTTATTTTGATGCACAAGCTGTGTAAATTTTTTTTACACAATCCTTTTACAAAATTTAAAATCTAAATCACAAACCCTAGCAACCTAAACCCTAAACCCTAAGCCCTAAGCCCTAAACTCTAAATTCTAACCATAAACCTTAAATTATATACCCTACATACTAAACCCCTAAACCCTAACATAAAACCCTAAAACCTAAACCCTAAAATTAAAGGGCTTGTGTAAACTAAAGTTTACACAGCTTGTGCATCAAAGTATTTTCCTTTTCCTAATACTTGTTATCTAGGATTTAATTTTTTTCCTGATATTTATTATTAGGTATATAGTTATAAATTTTAATATTTTTTAATATTTGTTATTAGAAATATAATTTTTTTCTAATATTTATTATAATGATGTACTTTTAAAATTTATTTTTTTAATACTTATTAATTTAGACATACGCTAATATTTATCTTTTAATATTTATTAATAGAAACTTAATTTTTAAGTTAGCCCTTAGACTATCAAAATCTCCTAAACGGGCCCGGATGGATATTGAATAGCTCAAAGAAAAAAGATGGAAGAAGCTGAAAAGAGAAGCTACATTAATAAAGGTACGGTGTCGTTTACTTACTTTTTTTTCATTTGACCCATGAGATTACGGCAATAACCTTCACATATACGCAATAAGTATTTATTATTATATTTAACAAAAAAAAAAGCAAAAGAGAAATTTAAAACAAAAAATTGTCTTCTAGCAACGTATATGAAGAAAGACCGAGTCCAATGAAAGATCAAAAAGTCTAACTTTACAGTTCGATTTCAATTTTCAAAGGTAAAGAAATTAATCATCTCTTTTATTCTTTTATTTTTCATTGTTTGTTTGCGCCAAATCTTTCCTGTATTTACGCTTTCTTATAAAATTTATGATTTTGAATTTCAAGTATTTAGAATCTAGGTTTAGCTGACCCAGCAGTTGACTTAATGAACCTGGTTTTTTGAGAGAAAAAAAATCCTTATAATTCTTAGTAGTTAAGCAAGCCCTTTAGCTAGTTTGTGGTAGTATTGCCCAAGTTTCGATTTTTCTGAAGGTTTTAAAGGTTTGGAAGTTATATATATGCATATAAATGTAAGTACACATAACACATGCACTTGTATTTGTATTCTGTAATTGCTGCTAAAATAGAAGGAGAGAAATTGATATTTACTTTTAAATAGTTGAGTTTTTTTTTTGTTGCTTTAAATTAGGTATTTATTCTTTTATTTCTTTACTCAGTAACTTGTTCAATTTTGGGAGGTTTTGAAGTTAATATTTCGATAATGATTTCCCCCTGAAGATTTGGGAATTAGGGTTTTACTCGTTTTTGGATTTGAAGTGTTTTGATGCTGTTGAAAATTATTCACATAGAGTTTCAGAATTGAATCAAGTTCTGCTGGTACTTCCTAGGGATGAAAGTAAAAAAAGAGAAGCAAAACCTGATGTTTGATTGTTTTAATTAACAGTCCTGCTATTTTGAGGCCTTTGGGAGTTTATATTTTCCATGGAAGTTTACTGGGAAGGACTTTTATGTTAAAGATTCTAACCCTAGGATCAAATGATCAATGCATTTAGGCACTATTTCTTGGCACTTTTCCATTTTTTTCCGGATGTTTGTTCAATGATACAGATTTTTTGTTTTGAAGGTTTGGTGAAAATGGACAAGAATTTGATGGACAAAGTTTCTGCCTTTGGTGAACTCCTCAAGACGGAAGGAGCCGAGGTTGGCAGAAAGATGAGTGCTGGCATGAGCTCGATGAGCTTTAAGGTGAAGGAGCTCTTCCAAGGCCCAAACCCTGCTGATAAGCTTGTCGACGATGCCACCTCTGAGGCCCTTGATGAGCCTGATTGGGCCCTGAATCTCGATATCTGTGACATGATCAACCATGAAAAAATTAGCAGTGTTGAATTGATTCGTGGCATAAAGCGGAGGATGATTTTGAAGAACCCTAGGGTTCAGTACTTGTCCTTGGTGTTGCTTGAAACTTGTGTCAAGAATTGCGAGAAGGCATTTTCCGAAGTCGCAGCTGAGAGGGTTCTTGATGAGATGGTTAAGCTTATTGATGATCCACCGACTGTTGTTAATAATCGGAACAAGGCTTTAATGCTTATTGAATCATGGGGGGAGTCAACCAGTGAGCTCCGCTATTTGCCTGTTTATGAAGAGACTTACAAGGTAAAATCATATATTTTTCATGTTGTTTTCTGCAGTTGTTAAAACAAGTTACGGAAATATGATTATTTAATTTTGTTAGTTTTCCAGATAAGTTCCTGATTCAAAGTTGTCTAGCTTTAGTTCAATTTGTGAAATTTATTTCTTTGGTAGCTCTTTCAGTCTTGGAATTGTGGTTAATGTAAACTACAGATCCTCAAAATCACGGGACAGGAAAATTTTCAATAAAAAGGAACTAAATGTTTAAACTTCTTTGTTTGGTTCAGTTCATTCCAATCATAAGATCAACTTCTCTTGTATTATTTGTGTTTTGCATTGCAATAGGATTAAGTCTGCATTCGAAACATGTGGCGCGGCGTATCCATATCTTTTAATGACTTTTGAGATTTCTCGAATAATCCTTTTCTCTGTTGTAGAGCTTGAAATCAAGGGGTATCCGCTTTCCTGGTCGTGACAACGAGAGTTTGGCACCTATCTTTACCCCTCCTCGTTCAATTTCTGCAGCAGAAGTGGATGCTAATCTTGCTAATCAATTTCAACAAGACATGCAGCTTCAGCATGATGCTCCTCTCCAAACCTTTACTGCCGAACAAACTAAGGAAGCATTTGATGTAGCAAGAAACAGCATCGAGCTTCTTTCAACTGTGTTATCCTCATCTCCACAACAAGATGCTCTTGAGGTATTATTGTCTTTTATTGCACTTCTTGGTTTCTAGCTCATAAAGATGACCGGTGAAGTATCCTTCCTTCTTGGTGCCGAGTAGCAAACCCTAAATAACCAAATCTTGGCCGTATGAGTCATTAATGTGTTTTGTCTATCTATAATTCTATATCGATGAATGTTTAGAACATTGTTGTGTGTAGTGAGCCTTATAATGTGCAAAATATCATCTTGTTTGTCAATAAATTTGCATATTGCTCCAATTTTCAAGGAGGAAATTACTTTCATTTTAGAGTTTTTCAATCTTTTTACGACATCACCCTCAACGATTAATATTGAAAGAGATGCTTTGTGGTGATAGTTGACATCGGTGAATTAGATTTAACATAATTTTTACATTTCGGTATGTTCATGCTTGGAAAAGAACACAAAGAAGGAAGTTGTAAAGTGGAGTAGGTGACTAGTTCAAGGGTTTTCTTTTAATGCCTTATTTACTGATTGAATCCATCCGCTGTAATATCCGTTACTTCGTTGGCAGGATGATTTGACAACCACACTTGTCCAGCAATGTCGACAGTCCCAAGCCACTGTTCTAAAAATCATTGATACTGCTGGTGAAAATGAGGCCCTGCTTTTTGAAGCATTGAATGTGAACGATGAGATCCAGAAAGCTCTCTCAAAGTATGAAGAATTGAGGAAGCCGTCATCAGTACGTCATGAGCCAGAACCTGCTATGATTCCTGTGGCTGTCGAGCCTGATGACTCACCCCGTCACGCGAGAAAAGATGCCTTGATTAGAAAACCAGCAGGTACACGACATGGGACTCACGGTGGAAGCAACGATGACATGATGGACGATCTTGACGAGATGATTTTCGGAAAGAAAGGTGGAGGTTCATCCGAAGGGGGCCAAGATTCAAAGAAGCAGCAAGGACCAAAAGATGATCTAATCACATTCTAATGGCTACTCAACTCCATTCCATAGTTTATGAGAGAAGACCTGAGCCAGGCCATTGTAGGCATTGTTTCTTCCGCTTGCTATGCTACCATTGGTTGTTCCAGAAAATATGTGTAAGTAATACATGCCTAGATTTGTTTATTTAAACTATATGTATGAATATCATATTGGTGGTTTCATTACATGACTGGTTCTTGTTTGCTCATTGCCTGCTTAATTCATGTCCATATATATATATATATATTCTCAAATAAATGAAAAAACTTTTTTATTCAAAAAGTTTTAGAATTTGCATATTCTAGCATTTTGTTTCCTCTTGGTTCCAGGAAGCCTTGAAATGCTTATCGAAACAAAGAGAAACACCATTGCTTTTATTCGTGGTCAACATAAAAGAAAATAGATGGTTACCGAACTTTTAAGGCGTTTTTATTTTGGTCACCTAACTTTTAATTTTTTTTATTAGGGTCACTCAACTTTTATTTCGCTTTTATTTTGGTCATTCATGTTATCTTCCGTTAGAAAATGATGACATGGTTGTTAGTTTTTATTTTCCTCAATAAAATAATATACATTTTTTTTGGTGATATATATGGCCGTTTTACGGCTCATCTTCGGAATGCGAGGCTACCCTTCTTAATCATTTTGTTTTCAAAGTTTGAACTCGTGTCTTCTCAAATAAATGAAAAAACTTTTTTGAATAGAATTTGCATATTCTAGGATTTTGTTTTCTCTTGGTTCTAGGAAGCCTCAAAATGCTTATCGAAACAAAGAGAAACAACATTATTTTTCATCCATGTTGACATAAAAAAAAGGTTAGAGTACACTTATAGTCACCGAATTTTTAAGTCACGTCAGAAAAAAAAAGAAACTCAAATGCCTTTCAAAGTTCAAGCATGTATCTACAATCAACTCAATTGATAAAACCAATGTTTCTTCAGGGTGAAAAGTAGCTTTCTTCTTTTCTATAAGCATTGAGAAACATTGAAACACCAATGCAGTTTTCCAACCAAAAGCAGACGGCTAAAATGCTTGAGGATAATGAAAAAAAAAAACAATAAAGAAAGTTTACGCTGCTGTATAATGAATACGACTCCAACAAAGATTTGTTGAGGATTAAGTGCATAATTTGTTGGTTATTAAGGACTGTTTTCAATACCTTTTGAACATATACAACATATTGAATTGGTGAAAACAAGTAAAGATTGTATGTGGTTGCTGGATTTTGTTGACTCGAAATTCCTATTAGATTTGGTCTTTTTCTTGTTATTGTTAAGGGTGTATAAAATTAGGTTCGATTAATTTTAAAAAATTATTTTGGTTAATTGGTAAATTTAAATTATAAAATTCTCGATATTATATTGTATCAATTAAGTCAGATAATTGATTAACTAGTTAACTAAAATATTTAATTCGGATAATGATTTTTTTACTTTACTTATTAAAATATCAAATATAATAATATGATAAATTTCATAATTGTTCGATGTGAAAAAAGTGTAAAAAAAATAAAATAAAAGTTAAAAATTGAGAGTCCACACTTGGTAATCCTACCCATAGCCTAAAACGTATTTTAAAAATCAGAACGGTCTCAAAATTATTCGATTATAAGATATTTCAATGTATACAATTTACAAATATTATATATAACTGGTCAGAGCGATTAATCGATTTTGCTTAAAATTGTGAACCGTAACTGAATCGAAATAATTTGTTTTAAAAATTGTACTAAAATCTAATTTTTTATTTGTATAATTATGTCATTCGAAAGTGACCAAAACAAAAATAGCAACGTTATACATCTTATTATAGATATATCTTTTAAAAAAAAGATAATAATCCCGTGACAATATTTCATTGTTGATATGTGCACCACTTGACCTTCGATACAGTACCTATTCTAACAACACAGTCCGCAATATCATTGGCCTCAGAGACGAAGTTACAGTTTTAATGGGAGGGGCTGTGGCAATTTTTTGTACCTTTTAATTCTTTATACTTTTTCTGAGAAAATTGAGATAATTATAAATTTACCCTCACCTTTTAAAATTTATATTTTACCCTCCAACTTCAAATTATGACTCCGTGACTGATTTGCCTCCTCGATGACTACTCCTATCTTTAGTTCTTCACTGCTTTGCTGATAAGAATTACGAGATTTCTTTTACTAGTTTCAATGGTTAGTCAGTATTTCTATTCGATGAAAGTAAGTTCACGCACATTTGGGATAACTCTATCTAAAAATTATCAATAATTTTTTTCTTTCTAAAATTTAATTAATAAAAATAAAAAAGTTATATACTTAAATCAATTATTTAAAATTTATATGCCATACCAATTGAATTAATAAATCTAATAATTTATTTATTTTATAATATCATATAAATATTTTCATATTTATATGAAAGTTGGATTTATTAAAAATTCATATTGTATGGTAATATTTTTTTAACACTCAATGTACAATTCATATACTATCCACATTTTTTACCCATAAATTAAAAAAATATATTAAGCGTGTCAACAAATTAAATTTCATGTCCTTTTATATATTTAAATATTATTTTGTAAGAAAATAGTTTGTGTAACTTTAGTTTGCACAAACATTTTAATTTTAGAGGTCGAAGGATTTATGTCACGGTTTAGAGTTTATAAATTTAAGATGTAAGGTGTAAAATTTAAGATTTATGGTTAGAATATAGAGTTTAGAGTTTAAGGTTTATGTTTTAGGGTGTTGGGACTAGGGACTTGTGTTTTAAAATTTATAATTAAAATACGAAGGGTTGTGTAAATTTTTTACACAACTTATGTATCAAAATATAGGAAAATACTTTGATACACAAAATTGTTAAAGCTTACACAAACATTTTAATTTTAGGGTACATGGATTTAGGTCGTGTTTTAAGGTTTAAGTGTTTAGTGTGTAGGATGTATAATTTAAATTTTATGGTTATAATTTAGAGTTTAGAGTTTCTAATTTAGATTTTAAGGTGTTAGAGCTATAGATTTAAGTTTTAAGTTTTATAACTAAATATGACGGGATTTATAATTTTTTTCCAGTTTGTATAAAAGGGTTTTATTTTGATGCACAAGCTGTGTAAATTTTAAAATCTAAATCACAAACCCTAGCAACCTAAAACCTAAGCCCTAAATCCTAAATTCTAAATTCTAAATTCTACCCATAAACCTTAAATTATATACCCTACATACTAAACCCCTAAACCCTAACCTAAAACCCTAAACCCTAAAATTAAAGGGCTTGTGTAAACTTTAGTTTACACAAGCTTGTGCATCAAAGTATTTTCCATATTAAAATATAACTATATTTTATATCATGTGTTTATTATTTTCCTGGTTCTATTTAATCTTGTCCAATCCGGTTCGATAACTCGGTTCGAAAGGGATCCGGTTCAACTTAAAACCGCTGTGCCACCCTAGAAACACAAACCCTACTAAAACCCTGAACCTTCCGTTCTTTTAGTTTCCACCATTTTCCCCTTCTTTTCGCCATGGAAACTCAAATTTCTTGTTTTAAAGCCAGTAGCTTTTGACAGAAAAGACTTAGAACCCAAAACCAAATCCGGCTTTTCTTTTTTGGGTTCAAAACAAAAATGGCAAAAACTTATGCAATGGGACTGATTTCAGCTTTAGCAGCAGCCTCTGCTTCTTCTTCACTTTTATCCCAAACCAATCAAAATGTTGCCTTTGCTGATGGACCCTTCAATATCCCTTTATTTTCTTCTCCCTCCCCTTCTTCTTCTTCAGGGCAACTTCAGTCTCAACCGTCTGCTCCACCGGCAGTTACGGCTGATAAGGAGGCTTCCGGAAGTGTTAAGGCTAGGAATGATAACCCAAGGACGTCCTCAGCTGGTTTTGATCCTGAGGCTTTGGAGAGAGGAGCCAAGGCTTTGAGGGAAATCAGCAGCTCCGCTAATGCCAAAAAGGTCTCAGCTTTGGCTTCCAAAATGCTTTTTTTAAGAAAAAAGAGGAGAATCAATTTGGTTGTTGTATATGTTTGATTTGGGTTTTTAAGGCCTTCTGGAAATTGGGTTTCTTTGGTTTCGTAGTTTTTTTATGGGGTTCTAATGGATTTTGTGATTTTATGTCAAGTTTTTCGAAGAGGCATTCATTCTTTAACGAGGATTTAATTTTCCATTTCCTGCATTTTGTTTTATTCATTTTGCTTAGGTGGTAAAATTTTGAAGGTAATGTATGGTTGTTGGTGTAGGCTTTTGAACTTATGAAGAAGCAAGAAGAGACAAGGCAGGCAGAGTTGGCTGAAAGAGCTGCAGAATTTAAGGCAATGCAAGCCCAGGCTGAAACTGTAAGATTTTTTCTGAAATTCTTTCCTCATATTATTATTACCTTATCAGTTAATCAAATAATAGTTTGTGGTTTAAAGATTATTATTTTTTAATTTGCAAGTGCTGGTCCTTAATAACATCAAAGTCAGTATGTTCTTTTACATTTATTTTTGTATGGCATTCTTAATTTTGATGCGTCTCTTGAATATTTTAAGCATAAGATTCTCATTTTAAATTGTAATCAGTAAATTCTTTCTATTTTGATTCTCCTTTCCCATATTGCATATGATATTCCTCTAGTTAGTAAATTTTTAAATTGCCACGTACAGCTTGTTCTTAATACATATTCTCCTGGGTGGATTGTCACATCAGGCTGTGGAGTTTATTTTATTACATTGTGATTTGTGAAGTTAGTTGTGTGATTAAGTTAAGATTGCAAGGTTAATACTTGATCTGCTTCAGCTTTTTCATGTGAAGTACCCTGTATTTTTTTTTGGCGAACGAGTCTTGGCAGGAACATAAGCTTCTGAAATTTGTCATATTTTCCATAGTTGTTTACCAAATTTTTTTAGGAGTGAAAGAAATGTTTAACACAATTGAATTTGTAAATTAGCATTTTCATTACAAGTCTAATTTGCATTAATAACCCTTTTATGCATAATTGGAAATCACTACCACATTTGTAGCAAAGCGCTTATTTTACTGAACACTGTAACATTACTGGCCCTGTGTTTTAATTAGCACTTTCCCATGTAAACCAAATGTTGTAATGTCATCTTCCCAACATTTGAATACCCACCAATCACATTCCATTGGAATGTGGAGATGCTAAGGCACCAAGCACCACCTTAAATTTAATGGTCTTTGGGAGGTAAATCATTTGAAAAGCTGGTTCACTCGGTTCTGGAACCTGAATGTTCTATATTTTTTGTGATTTATCCTTTTCTTTTCTAAACTTGCTTCCAAATGTTGTGCCGCATCTTAAAAATCCATTATGGTATGTCATTTTTCTTATCCTTATTGTTTTCTATTACCCCGTCTGGTTGCTGGCAGGAGAGACAAAGGGTAATATATGATGAACAGAAGAAGCTGACACAGCATCAAGCCCAAACAAAGTCACAGATGGCTCGTTATGAGGATGAATTGGCAAGGAAGAGGATGCAGGCATGTACCTATCGGTGCTTTTGCATTCACAAAATAGTTACCATGAAATATATGGAAAATGAAATGAAGGTTTATGTTGTTGTAGGCAGAAAATGAACACCAAAGAGCCAGGAATCAGGAGCTTGTAAAACTCCAAGAGGAATCAGCAATTAGACAGGAGCAAGCTCGGAGAGCTACAGAAGAACAGATTCAAGCACAACGCATGCAAACAGAGAGGGAAAAAGCTGAAATCGAACGTGAAAACAATCAGAGTGAGAGCTATGGCAGAAGCAGAAGGTAGAGCCCATGAAGCAAAGCTTGCTGAAGATGTTAATAGGCGCATGCTTGTAGATCGCGCGAATGCTGAAAGAGAGAAGTGGGTTGCTGCAATAAATACTACTTTTGATCATATTGGAGGTATTAATTCCATATCATGCATTCCATCATTGTAGGAAGCTTTTAAACAGCTAGATTCTGAAATGACACTGATTAGTCTTGCCACTAGTAAATGCATTGCTTGTTTACTAAGTGATGTATTCTTCACTAGATCAAAATAGAATTGTTGCTGAATGATAACTTTGACATGTTTCTAGGTCACATTGGTTTACTTTTTACTTCTTAAGGTGTGGATTAATGTGGATAATATCTTTCTATATAGGTGGTCTGCGAGCCATTTTGACAGATCAAAACAAGCTGGTTGTGGCTGTTGGAGGGTTGACTGCTCTGGCAGCTGGCATTTATACTACCAGGTAAATAATGGATATTGCTTCAAGATCTATCACCATGCATAATTGTATATGTTTGAGGTGTTGAATCTGTTGATGAGTTCTTCAAGAAGTTCGTTAAACTAGTATGGTGTCGCATTGTTCTTGTCCCTGTATAGATTTAATTATTTTTCTTGAATATTAATTATTTTTTATTTAAGGAGCTTTGTATTTCTTTGCCTAAACCCTAAAGTTACCTTTGTTTTTGCATAACATTGTTCCTGTAATAAAAGTAATTTGCAATGATTGTGGATGTTCCTTTACCCTTTGTATTGGCTTTTTCCTGTTAAGTAAACCCTAAAAATATTACATCGATATGCCAATACCAATTTCTTAGATTTAGTGAATTCTATTTTGGAGAGCACCTCCTTGGAATTTGTAAAGGAAATTGTAGGTTTGAACTGAAAAAGAAAACTAAAAGGACTTAACAGTTAATACTCGAAACCTGGCAGCTCGAATTACACTCCGAATGGATTTTGCTGTGCAGGTGCACATGCATCCACTCTTGCATAAACTGGAAATATTTCTTCTAACATATCCTTTGGTGTATTCCACATCTTCCAACATATCCGTTCGGGTGCACATGCATCCACTCCTGCCCAAAGCTCTACCTAATGGATGAAACATTATGGGAATATATTTGTAGATGTAAAGCTTAGGAACTCTGTATTTTCTCGAAGACGGTGAAATCAAAATTACATTCCCCAATGCATCATTCTGTTTTCTTTTATCAAAATTTGGTGCTCTTGGTTATCAATTTATTTATTTGCCACAATTTTGAGTGTAATTGCTTATTCATTTGTCGTCCTTATGGTGCAGGGAAGGTGCAAGGGTGATTTGGGGCTACGTGGATAGAATACTGGGACAGCCGTCACTCATCCGAGAATCTTCCAGAGGGAAGTATCCTTGGTCTGGCATCGTTACACGTACTATGAGCTCGCTATCACGCAATGGTGATAAGACATTATCAAAAAATGGAAATGGGTTTGGTGATGTGATTTTGCACCCTTCTCTTCAAAAACGAATTCACCAGCTAGCTGGTGCAACTGCCAATACAAAAGCCCACCAAGCACCGTTTAGGAATATGCTTTTTTACGGCCCTCCTGGAACAGGAAAAACAATGGCTGCAAGAGAACTGGCTCGTAAATCTGTATGAACTTGTATACCTTCATTCTCCATATATTGCTAGCATTTATATATCTTTTATTATGCCAAAGTTCCATGTCTTTGTCCTGAAGGAATGTTCAGTTTTATTTTAAAGAAATGCATATTTTGATTCTTTGACCATCTTTTGGATAGTTTAGTCTGAATACTAGACTTTGGGTACACATTCAAGTGTATGGTCTAATGTTACCATGGACTCGGTTGTGATTGTTGAATATGTATATATGCAATATGGATATGTTTACTTCTAAAAGTTCTCTCATGGTGGTCCTTTGAGGGTCATGGCCCCATACCCATGAGCCATGACCAAAAATGTGTTGGACACTAGTACTTCATGAAAAATGAAGATTCGGAACAACACAAGTTTGGACGGTTATGGAAGTTCTGAGAACATGTCAATCTGTCAATTATGAATGTATAAGCATCTACGTATGTTTCATGATTGTATATATGCAGTATGCAACATTGAAATAACTCGTGGCAAATGCTTGAATTCTAGTGCTGTTCTGTTTATTTGTTTTCATTCTCTGATATTGTATGTTATGGTTCAGGGATTAGATTATGCATTGATGACTGGTGGAGATGTTGCTCCTCTCGGACCACAGGCAGTTACGAAGATACATCAGTTATTTGACTGGGCAAAGAAGTCCAAGAGAGGCTTGCTGCTGTTTATTGATGAAGCAGATGCATTTTTATGCGAGTAAGTCGACGCCGTTTAGTTATGTTGCTCTGACTCTTCAAATTGAACACACATGTTAGTCATACACTTGTATCTGACACTTGCTCTCGAGTCTGAGTAACATATTTCTTAATAATGAAAAATTCTTTCATAACTGTTTACCCGGAAATGGAATTAGTCGTGTGCTAAGTGGTAACAATCACATGTTAAATATAGAATTCCTCAATAATTGTTGTCCACAAAAGTAATCGAGCATGGATGAGAAAACATTGGATTTCATTGATACTTTGGGAGGTTACCTTTGAATATTGATTATTTTGGCTGAACTTTTTTTGCAGACGGAACAAAACCTACATGAGTGAAGCTCAAAGAAGTGCACTCAACGCTCTTCTTTTCCGCACAGGTGACCAGTCCAAGGACATAGTCCTTGCTCTTGCTACGAACCGTCCTGGTGACCTTGATTCGGCTGTGGCCGATCGAATTGATGAAGTACTGGAATTCCCTTTGCCCGGGGAAGATGAACGCTTCAAACTGCTAAAGCTCTATCTGGATAAGTACATAGCTCAGGCTGGTTCAAGAAAACCCAGTTTGCTTGAAACCCTTTTCAAGAAGCAGCAGCAGAAGATCGAAATCAAAGGGCTGACAGATGATATTTTAAGAGAAGCTGCGGCAAAAACCGAAGGATTCTCGGGAAGGGAAATAGCTAAGCTGATGGCCAGTGTTCAAGCAGCTGTTTATGGAAGTGAGAATTGTGTGCTTGACCCGAGCCTATTTCGAGAAGTGGTAGATTACAAGGTTGCAGAACATCAACAGAGAATAAAACTGGCCTCTGCGGACGGAAACCGCACATAATTTTAGGGTATAGGGCATCATGGTGTCATTGTTTTCCCCCATCCAAAAGGGGTTGATGTGTTAAATTTGATTGCAGAATTGGCATGGTGAGGTTATCCTAACCAGATTAGTTTAGTTGATAAAGAATCTATGCCATGGCATAGGAATGATCTCTGAGTAGAAAACAGAAATGAAAGCAAATTATGTGATATGTTGTCAACATTTATCACTTTGGTTGGGAATTGGGATTCCTTGCAGCATTTGTCAACATTCACCAGCATTAAGTGGTTTCCCCTCTACTACTATTGCTTTCAATATCCCTCTCAAACAAGGAATGGATTTTTCTCCTACTTAGTGGGCGGCTAATGAAATTATCAAACAAGGATGAATTACCTCACAAAGCTTAATTTGTAGGCAGCGGGCGGCTTTTGGAAAATGGCCAAGTTTTAGAAATTTCAAAGTTTTAAGTTTAACACAATTGTTAAATTGTATTTTGCCCCCCTCAAAAAATTATAAAATTATTCTAGGTTGGTCTTTAACTATAAAAATTTTCACCATTTTTAAAGGAAATTTATTATATTGACATGGCTTTCCACGCCATTTATGTTCTCATCCACTAAAAATCAACTATCTCATGACTTTTTTCTTTAATTCTTCACCTTTTTTATCATGTAAATAGAGAGTGAATGATTATTAAAAGTTAATTATGAAAGGACTAGTGACAGAAAAAAATTAGTCGATTGATTTTTAGTGAAAGAGACCATGAATGGTAAACCAAGTTTATATAATAATTTCTCTGTTCAGAGACTAGAACTCAAGTACTTTATAAACCATCACTTCCCAAAAAAATTTAATGGAACAAAAAGACCTCAACCACTTCCTGAATGCAATATGATTTGCAAAAGCAACCTTTTTAAATCAACATCCACCACTAAAGAAAGCAGTAGTTTAGCCATTCAAAACACCAAAACTGCTTCAAGTTTGTCAAGAGATCAAAATATTCCAAATGGGTTAGAAACACTTTCATGAAGCACTACAGCCAGTTCCATATATCAAAATAGGGAGAAAAAAAACAGAACATGTTTTTATCAATAAAATTACTTCAAAGTATAAGCACCTCCAGCCTTCACTTAGTCACCGTTTTTGCATTCCTCAAATCACCACAGATTTCCTCTTCAGTCTTCACCGTATACTGCATTCTGCATTCATTAATGTAACCAATCAAATCATTTCAACTCTCAAACCAAAAAAAAAAGAACTACCTTCCCATAGAAGTGTACCAATTCAAACAGTAATTATATATATAAATATATTGGAATAAAATTCTAAGAAACAAACCGTAACATAAAAATTTATTACCACGTACCAAACTACTCTTGTTGGTTGATCAATGCTTGTGTTTGTTCTTTTTTGGTTTAGAAGAAATCAATCCATATGCTTTCCGCCTTGACTCTGATATGTTGGCTGCTTGACGATGCTTTTTCTTGCCCTGCTCAGATAAATTCTTCATATCACCATTTGAATCCTCCAATTTTGTGTCCTTATCTTTGTTCGATTGCTCAGCAGCATCTCTTGACCTTTTCTTACCAAACTTGTGACCATTTCGCTTCTCCCTGAGAAGCTCTTTAATCCTCAATTTCTGCTGGTACCTCTTACTATCGGGTACCTTCCATTCCTTGTCCGTATATGGAGCAAGTTTCTTCAAAGAAACATATTGATTCAACTCTTGCTCGTCCAAAGCCAATATCTCGCTAGGTTTCAACCCATATCTATTAGGTTTGATCTTTACATATTTAAATCTTGTTTTCAAGTCTCCAACTGTACCCTCATAGTCCAAATTATAAAATTCCTCCCACATATCCTGTAGAGCTTTCTGAACAGCAGACATTTTACGCTTCCTTTTCCTCTTACCTTCCTCAGTCTCCTCTTCCTTCCTTTCCTCATCGTCTTCTTCATCTTCACTTTTGGGTTCTTCACTCTCATCATCACCATCATCTTCGTTTTTGTCTTCAACCTCTTCTTCTTCTTCTCCTGAATCATGATCCCCATTACTCTGTATTTTTTGCTTATTCCTTTCCCTTGCAGCCAAGAAACCATCATTAGACTCAAGCACATCCCATCCTTTAGGAAGTCCAAGCAACTCATCCTCCTTATCAAAGTCTGGTTTCTCAATTCCATCACCATCGCTATTTAATTCCACGTCTTCATCATCGTAATACTTCTCATCAAATACAGCCTTCATCATTTTATCATACTCCTCAGGATCAAATTCCTCCTCCAAATCCTTTGCACTAAATGGGCAGTCATCTTTCTTAATGCCAGCAATCTCCATAACCTTCTTCATTCTCTCCTTAATTTCTTCCTTCTTCAGATTCTTCAGATGCTTCAACTCCTCTTTCCTTTCCATTTCTGCAACCTTCATTCTCTCCTCCTTCCTTTCCCTCTGTGACTTCCTCTTGCTCTCCTTCTTCCTCACCGACCCCTCTACTTTCCTAGAGTACCCTATCACTCTATCCTCTGCATTCTCCTCGTGCCTAAAGTTATACTCCAACTCATACCCCTCTTGCTTCTCAATCTCCTCTTCATCTCTCAACAACTCATCCACTACCTCATTATCAATGTCAAGACCATCACCTTTCCTCTCCTTATCTATCCACATCTTGTTCTTAAAAAACTCCTTCAAGAACTTGGCGTTCTCATCCATTTCTGCATCTTCCCCAAAATATTCTTCCAACTTCTTTGACAGCTCTCCATTATTCGAGTCTTCTTTTTCCTCATCATGCTTACTCTTTTTATCCTTTACTCTCAAGAAACCTCCATCATCCTCATTTTCAAATTCTTCCGTTGCATCCAAAAGAGCCTTCTTTATCTCTTCTTGTTCTTCATCATAAGTCTTCTTCGCCTTGACAAGAACATCTTCTTCCTCAAAATTAGGCCCTTCTTCAATCAAGTGCTTTGCAACCACATCTTTTAAATACATCGACTTCTTATCTTTCTTTTCTTTCTGCTTGTTTTCTTCTTCGCTGCTTTCCTCATCATCAGACTCAAAAAGCTTCACATCCTGTTCCTTCAATCTCGGGTCCCGACTTCTCACCTAGGTTAGAACATTGAAATTCCAAAATGTATAAATTGACAAAGCTTCAATTTCCACACCATACACTTATCTCATATTACTAACAAGTAATCAATTCAAAAGCAAGTCAGATTCCTAATGGTAAAGCATAATACTTTATCTAAATTACAAACATAACAACTGAAAATTAGCTCAATGCAATGAAAACTCTGTATATTTATCATTCACGTTATTTGCTTTTCTTTTTCTTCCTAAAAACGATTCTACAAATCAAAATACGATAATAAAAGCAAAATCATAATCTATCAAAACCACACAACAACTAAAACAGAACACCAATTAGGCTTTTTTTTACAGGATTTGAAAACAAATTCATTACCCTGAGTAGAGCTTTGAAGAAATCTTCATCTTTCTTTTGGAGGGTAACTTGGTCACGGAATAACTCATTATCGTCGTCATCTTCATCAGAAGAAGATACTTCATCAGATTCTTCAACGTGACCTCTCTTCTTCAGTTCCTCGTACCTCTGGAGATCCTCCCGCTTCTTGTTGTGCTCGAATCTTCGAGCATACTCTTTGTTGATTTCAATCTTCGATATATCATCGTTTTGGGGATCGACATCTTCGTTGAATAGCTTCATACCCACAGTTTTTGAGCTTTGCCTTCTCCACTCTTCTTCTTCCCTTCCCCTTGAAACGCCTAAAGAAATTGGGAAACGATGGTTGATTTTTGAAGAGCTTCTGAGTTGATGAGATGGGCGGCTGTCTAGGGCTAGACCGCGAGATGATAAAAAAGAGAAAAATTAGGGTTCTTGGCGGCTTCTACTGTTCTACAACTTCTGCGTTCTGATTTCTGAAGATAGAGGACCAAATATTTGCTCTGAGCTCTATACTTTTATTTTTATTTAGCCAAAATGACAAAAGATAGCCCTCAATAATCTAATGTTTTGTCATTTAACCTATATTTTTTTGTTCAAATATGTCACCAACGTTTCAATTTGGTTTAAATATGTCCCAATTGAATGTAAAATGCCAGTTAATTGATGGTTAACAACTGATATTGATTGGACTTGCTACGTGTTAAGATCTATTGACATGTCACCATTATATTTGCCATGTATCGTCATCAAATTCGGCCACGCGCCACTATAAAAAAGGGTATAACAAATTTTTTTTTAAAAAAATCTGACTTGATATCAGCAGATCTCAACACGTGGCAAGTCCAGTCAACATCATCCGCGGCCGACCGTTAGTTTTCATCCAACAGGACGTATTTGGACCAAATTAAAACATTGGGGGTATATTAGGATAAAAAAAGAATAAAGGGCTAAATGACAAAACATGCAAATATTGGGTGCATCTTTTGTCATTTTGCCATTTATTTATTAAGAAAACTTAATTCACGACCTCACTCGAATGAACTTAATTTTCTCATTTTGCACCTCACAATATTTTATTAGTTTTTTTTTCATCTACATTACTATTTTTTTAAAATTTTCTGAAAAGTAATTATTCCATTCATTACGGTAGAAGAAAATCACAAATATTATAATTTTAGAGTTTAAGGATTTAAAATTTAGATGTTATAGTTAAAATTTAGAGTTTATAGATTAAAACTTAAATTCCTAATTATATTGCACTAAAATTTAAAGCCCTAAATTATAACTACGACCCCTAAATTTTAAATCTCTAACCCTAAATTCATAAAATATAAACCTAAACTAAATCTCTAAACCCTAAAGTTAAGATAATTTTAAAAAAAATTTAATACCAATGTATTGAATATAAATTCAAAAAATATTGGCACTTGATACGAAAAAAACTATAGTTTAAGTGTAAGTGAAATTGAAAAAAAATATATTAGGGCAAAGTGAATATATATATATATACACTTTTAAGTATATATTTAAATTAAGCCTTATTAAAATTAGCTTACTGATATGACCATTTAAATATAAATTTACTTGATATATTATTGAGAATATTTTATTGTCTTGTTTGATTTATTTTATTATAGAGAACAAAATATTACAGGCAAACTAATAAATAGATGTGCAAATACATAAATATTTTTTTATTTTTATAATTGTCTTAATTTTAAGGTTTATGATTTTAGTTTAAGATTTAAAGTTTAATGGTTTAGAATTTAGAGATTATTGTTGGAACTTAGGGTTTAGAGGTTAGTGTTTAGGTTTTATGGTAATATGTTAGTGATTTAGTTTTTAACATATAAAACTTAAATTCTAATCTTAAATATAAATTTAAACCACAATCTCTAAATTCTAAGCACATAAACCTAAATTCTTATACTATAAATCTTAAACTAAATTTTTAACCCCTAAAATTAAGGCGATTGTGAGAAAAAAAATTTTCTATAACCAGTATATAGTATAATTACCTATACATAAGTCGAGACTTTTATGTTTCCTATTTTATTTGGAATAGATCGGTGAGATTGAGCTGAGGTTCGATTTAAAGAAAAATCCAAACTCGGATCTAGCCCAAATAGGTATTGTCGGTCCAAATTAGCAGTTTTTAATTTAATAAACTATAATTTTATATTTATATATTCTATAACCAATATAAATAAAAATATATATATTTTTAAAAAAAAATTTGGAACCAATCAATTCAACTTATGGATAAGTTTATTTTAAAAAGACTAAAGTGACAAAACAACAAACGTGAGAGAAAATTATCCAAAATGTAGGATTTCATGAGAATTTTACATTACTTATGAAATGAGAGATAATCATGGGAGTAGTTATATTAGGTTAGGCTGACCATCACGGTACATTTTTTTATAAGGTTATCTTTAAAGTTTGAGTATAAACTTTTTTTTTTTAAAAATAATATATCTTATTATTGCGCGTAATCTTTATTAAATGTTGTTACTCTACTTTAATTATATTATTTTAGCTCTCGCAGTCTTTCAAAACCAACAACATCATCCCTTATTTTTAGTTTCATTAAACTCTTAAACTCATGAATTATAATAATTTTGTTCTTTGACTATCGTTGACTAACATAGTAGTTAAATTTTATTCTTTTAGTCGTCATCTATTTCCACATCAACCGCTATTATCAACTGTCCTACCATGTCGGTGATACATGTTAGTTTTGGTGTCATGATAGTATGAATGAAAAATTTCAGAATGAATTATTTATTTTAGAATTATAGTTTGAGAGCTAAATTGATAAAATTAAAAATAAGTGATAATTATTGATTTTAAAAGATTATATGAGATTGATACAATTAAAGAGGAAGAACAATATTACTTATTGATTGAGATTGCCCTAAACTTTTTTTTTGACAAATATTATTTTTATTTCTACTTAGAGAGGAGAGATTTTAGGGGAAGAAATGTTCTTACTCGGTCTTGAACTTGAAACTTAAAAGAAGATGAAGGAAACATGTGAATAACTCTGATCAACCGGCCATCAACATTTGCTCTCCCTTACGAATACAAGTCTAAGTAACATAGCTCCGTGCAACATTTGATAGTAAGAGATGAAAGATAAAACCAGATGAAGTTTCAAAACGAGCGCTAGGTCTGAAGTGCAGCTAAAAGATGACAAATTTTAAAATTTGTTCTCGAATTAAAAATGTTAGATTTCTTGATCATATTTTTTATTATTTTTTTACAAGTATCGATATTTAGTAAATATCGATGCTTAGTTCAAAACATTTGTATAAGAACAAAGTAGCAAAATGGATTTAAAAAAAAATGTTGAGTTCATCCATGAAGTACACATTAACATTTTACCTAGATTTTGATGAAGTTTGTTTCCTTTTTGGAGAAAATGATGAACTATCCTGCATGTATGAACTTGCATAGGGATACATTCTACAAAGCATTCCACCATTGAATCGGTAGCACGGCGCTGAAACCTATAGACATCTCGCTTCGATTTCCTCGAGCGTTAGCCCCTTTGTCTCCGGCACGATGAAGAATATAAAGACGAGAGATAATATAGCTATGGCTCCAAACACATAAAACACAATTCCAGCTCCAAGCCATGCCTGTAGTAAAAAACGAAACAACAGTAACCACCAGCAATTCCTAAAAACAAAGGAAGTTCAAAGAGCGAAAAAAATGGAAAATAATGCCATAGTTGATCTTGATCAACAAAATTTTACTGAACATTAGTACTTAACAATATCTTGCATCCTTCATGTGTATGTATATACATAGGAACCGAGGCGTTTCCTTAAGTACCCATGTTTGAGTCATATTCGGAATGTACACACGCGCACACACACACCATGTAGGACGAATGGTAAGATTAAGCATACCTATGTAGGACACATACCCACAGGCCACATGCGAAACTTACCCCCGGAGTCGAAGAAACGGAATTCAACAGCAAGTGAACAGAATAGTTAAGAGAGTTATACTACTATATATTCATTTATAAAGACACTGATATGATAATGGAAACTATGAAGATAGAGTTTCTCCATGACCTATGTAAATATGTTGGAAATGCTTAAGTACCTTCAAAGGAGAGAATGCAAATGCTACGAGTGCATTTGCTCCGAAATTCACAAGCACGGCAACACTAAGTCCTCGCCCTCTGAGACGTAGGGGAAAAACCTCCGAGATCATCAGCCAACCGATAGGACCGAAGGATAGCTGTAACGCAAGTTTTATAAGGCACAGAAGCCAAAAAATAAATGAACAAATAAATAGTTTTTTTTTTGTTACCCTTCCGATTTCCAGGGCTTCGCCCAAAATTTAGACACAAATCATAATAATTAGAAGTATAGCTTGTGTGTAATAAGGTTTCAGCCTAACCAACATAGGTAGAAACCAATAAGGTAATGATGACATTAATGAGTTCTACCAAATGTGAGCACAGATATATTAGAAGTACAAATAGTGCGAAAGAGAATTAACACGAAGAAAGGAAATATGATAACCTGATAACACCCAACATACAGCAGCAGTGCAACAACAGCAACAGCCGCCACATCATCCAGGAAAAGATAATATGATCCGAGAAGAAACAAAGAAATAACCTGTTGCACAGACAAGAACATATTTCATAATAGGATATTGTTTTAGATTTGATTTATTTACGTGCAGGGATTAAGCTTAAGACTCAAGCAAGCCGAAACATGGACCCAACAGAATGACCTCACGAACTTGACAAAAACAAGTAAACTTTTGCCTCTAACTGATCAAGTAACAAAAGAGATAAAAGGACTTACCATCCCAGAAACGCCACCCAATAATAAAGGTCTCCTACCGAGCCTATCAACAGCTACAACAGCTACTCCTGTCATAATCAACTATAAAAACAAACTAACATGTCAAGACTTTCTGGTTGAAATGGCTGCCAAGTGAATAGCAGAGTCACGCATCTCGTGTCAACTAAGTAAAATGAAGGCGAACACTTTTAGACTTCGAAATTTATAGTGAATATCTTTCCTATGGTTGAATAGTTGTGTCAACCAAGTAAAATGGAACTTTACAGTGCATATATATATATATACCTACGAATGGATGAAGCAATAGAACATAAATATGTAAATTTATAGAAAATTAAACATGACAAGATAGCAATTACAAATTTTTGAACAAACTCATCTGTTAAGGAAAAGAATCTACCTTCAGTAAACCAAGTAAAATCGAGACTCGGGTAGCATCAGATGCTGCAGAGAATCCTGCACTCTATTAGATTTTTATCAGTTAGGATGAAGTACATTTCTTCTTCTATCCAGATCCATCAGAAAATTGCATTAAAATTGTAACGAGTACCATAAATGTAAACCAAGTTGATACCTGAAGTATTGATGCAGCATAATATAGCACACTTGGTTGACCGGTGATCTATCATGAAATGGAGGATACAAAATCAGTCAAACTGCAGGTAGATAATATCTACATACCATAGCTCCTTAGTTAATGCTAAATACCTGTTGAAACAAAACTAAACCTCCACCTATAATCATGGCTTTCAAGCATTTTCCTTGGAATAGTTCCCCTAGTGTGACTTCTTTTTCTTCTCCAACATAAGAAAGCTCGGTCAAAATCTCATCTACCTGCCGAGAAGCTGAGTCACCAATAGATTGACCCCTAAGTTGGCATAAACAACATATTGCAGTTTCTCTTAACTCCTGCATATCGCCTTTTCCCTGTATGGCACGTAATAGAAGCCATCTGGGTGATGCTGGAAGCCACCACATTCCGATTCCCATGATCACTGAAAAAGGGGTACTAGCTCCGTACATATAGCGCCAGCCTGAAACTGTTTCAACTAAGAGGCTGCCAATTCCATAACCAGCCTGCAAAATATCCAGTAGCTTACTGTCCCCGTGTTTCGATTAAAGGGGAAAAGTTCAAAGCAGATATTGGTGGCTAAGAGATCACATTATAATGATTTAAAACAAAATGAAAATCCCTTGCAAGAGAAGAGTTGAAACACTTACAACCATCCCAAGAACTATAAAGAATTCTTTCAGAGAAATTAGTATACCACGAATCTGACTTGGAGCTGTCTCGGCAATGTACATTGGAGCAGCATGCATTGCCTAGAAGTGAATAAACTTAAAAATTCATTGATTCACACAAGAAGAACTAGATTATTTTTAAAATGAAAATAAAAACAAAGTAAATTCTTGTTTATAGGTATAGATGATGTTTTTTTTTTCAATGACTGTCACCTGCCAGATAATTATTGAATGCAGTTTCCCAGAATATAAGTATACCACAATGTACTGAATTTTTATTTTGTAACATACTTTATTAAATGATATACTGTTTGTTATGCATAGAGGTTATACATGTACATATGTATCAACAGAAACAGTACGTATAAACCCTAAACAAAGATGTGTATGCTACATCATGGTCATCCACAAAACTCATAAGCTGATGCCTGAGCATTTAGTATATTACCAGTCCGATCCCTATGCCGTACACAAAACGTCCAATCACCATAACTACTAAGTTAGGTGCAAATGATGTCACAAGTGCTCCTATAAGGTACATGATGGAAGCCGTAATTAACTCCCTTCGTCGTCCTACAATTCAGATAAACCATTGCAATTTCATCAGAAAAAGTCTTATAATCGAGTTCAAAGATAGGGTTCCCATCATAAAATTAGAAGAAAATAAATAAACAGACCTAGAAAGTCAGCAATATTGAAAGCCAAGACCGAGCCAATCAAGGCCCCATATAACGAGCCACTAGTCTGTAGAAAGCAACGGAAACAGAATTTGCAAGGTAAGTTCTTTGCATTGCAACTTACAAACATGTGCTTCAAGAAGAAAAAGAATGATAATGTCAAGTAATAATGAGAAACAAGTTGGCACTCACAATGAGACCAATTTCGACTGAAGATAAGTCATACCATGAAATTCCACTTAAAGTAGCTGACTGCAGGAAAATATAAGAATTAGATAAGCATCCAGAAACATGGTATAATAGAATCTGAAGAATTAATCACTAATTACTCAAATATCAGTACAATCAAAGCATGATAATTAACAATCTTTACTGCAGTTCAATACTTCATACAAAGTATACCTTAATAGAAATTGTGGCGCACGATGTAGAACCAATGTCATAACCATATAAGAGCCCTCCGAGAGCTGGGAAGAGAAATCTGAAATCAGAAAGACATTCATTCAGTAAGAAAATAATAATTACATAAACGTTCAGGCTCCTAATTGAAGTTACAATAAACGATCAGCTAATCACAGAGCCTGAATTGTCTGTTTTTATGAATTTATCGATGAAGCATCAAGACTCGAGAATATTTCTCAGAGCAAACATTTTACTAGAAGCTTCTTCCATTTATGTTTACACGGCATTTACATTTCTACTCCATTGAATAACTTGTTTAAGTCATAATATATCTCCAGATATGATAAAATAATTTCACGTGAAAGAAAAAAGAGCCACAAATTCCATGGAATAATCATAACGATTTTCCCCTCATTCCCATACATGAACTTCTTTCATACTAGGCTGTAAGATAAAATGTTTAACCAGAACCAAATTGAACATTTGGCAAAGCACAAATTTTCCAACTAGTAACAATATGTTGAAATCATGGTAAGAAAGATACGGTTTCCAATGTCTTAACAAATGCATGGATGTTTTTCATGCTTATTATTGCACGTTTCAAGATAATTCAAAATAAAAACCAAACCATAAATAAAAATGTTGAGGAGAAACTCACGGAAAGATAGCTGCGGAAGCAGAATAGCTCTCAGAATTGTGAACCCCATTAATAAGAGGCTCATGTTCCGGACCAATCTCACCAGAAGACCCTCCATCCTAATAAACCAAAAATATAATTAAAAACTCCAAGATTAACGTATGCAGCTAAAAGGGAAGGCCATTGGTTAGTTACAGAGAAATCAGGCTACTCTAAATATTGACAAATTAAAGGCACAATAATGTCTTCAAAAACTCATAGAATTTTAGAAGAAAGGTATTAAGCTTTTGCTTTTCTGGGTTTTTTAATTAGTTTCCAGCTCTTGAAAAGAAAAAAGAAAAAGGAAAGGAAACCCTTCCTTTGTTTGAAAAGTAAACACCAAGATAACTTTTTTTTTTTTAAAAAAATCTTTGTTCAGGAGCCAAAAACAAGTTCACGAATCACGACTTCAGTCAAACTCTTTAACAAAGATTCCAGCTAACACCCAATGCCCGTCCTTCATTTTCTTACATGTTAAAGCATTTTCTTGGCAAGCAAACAGAGTACAAAGGAAACCCAGATTGAGCAATGAATATACAGAACAAACCTTTGAAAGAGAGGAAAGCCTGGGTTGTTCATGATCCGTTGCCATGCTTCTTTTGGAAATCTGAAAACTGCAACACAGTTAACACGTATAGAAGCAACTAACAATGAGTAAGAGTTCGAGCTCTTTCTTTCCGGACAAGACAACGGACAGAACTCCTTTGACAATATGTTGGAATAGTTTTTTTTTATATGAAAATGTTTTTATTGTGAAAAACTAGAAGTTGCAATTAAAAAGGAAAATTAAATGTTGGGTCAGGCCTGGGTGTCAGGAACTTTATAATTCCTGAATTTGTATTAATATTTCACTGTACATTAATCATTATGGCAACTAAAAATAAGGATAAAATTTAAAAATAATCATTAAATTATCTCAAAATGTTTATTTTGACCTTCAAACTTTAAAATATTATAAAATGATTATTAACTTTTGAGTTTTGTTATAAAATAGGCACCCATCTTTACTTGTTAAAAGATGATGTTGAAAAAATTAATGAAAAAGATATTTTTATTATTTGGGATCATTGATGACATGGCAAGCCGGGTTTATAATATAATTTTTTATTCAAATACACATAAAATAAATAGAATATCAACAAATATCTAAATCCTCCATCTGAATTACCATCCCTTGCATCATTTAATCCAAATAATCTATCTTTTTCTAAGCAAATTATTGGATTATCAAATGGTTCCGTTCATTTTGTGACGCTTTTACCTTAAATAATTATTCTTTCTAGAAGTTTGTTTATTGATAAAATATGTATTAATTGTATTGTATTTATAGTCTTGAAAATTATTTATTGATAAGAGACACATCAGCTGTTTTGTATTATCCAGATAATTTTTTAAATATCTTAATTTTTTTTCACTCATATCTATCTCAACTGCCATGTCATACGCTAACTCAGCAAAGTACATGACTCGGTGAGTGAATGTCGCATTGTCCTAATATTTGTGCTTTACTAAATAACGGCCCGTCTCTCCTAAAATTTTAGATAATTTATTTTGACCTCTAAGTTTTTTAAACTTCTCGTTATATATAGAATGACTCACATGTACTAAATAATTTAGAAGGTTATTTTAATGCCAATCAAATATTTGAATTTTTTACACTATATAATTGAGTTTATCAAAATTTAATGTAAAGATCCATCCTTACTCAATATTTTTGAAAAAATTAACAACTAAAAATGTTAACTTTTAAATATTATTTTTCAATATTTCAATATAAAAAGTACTTATGTATTATTTTTATTCTAAAAATATATTTTGAACCAAAAATGCCTTAAAAGGATGATAACATTGACACTAATCACGTGTGCCAATCTCTCTTGGCAGTTGGCACAATATAAAATATATTAAATTGAATAAAAAAATTAATGGAAGAATGTGGTGAAAATTGACGAAACGTTCATGCCATTCTTTTCTGACTCGTTTCATTAAACGGGACCTATAGTTATGTCAGATGTATCTAGACTGTTAATTCTATACCAATAAAAATGGGATAAAATACACCAAATATTACTCGATTATAGATTTAATCATAAATATTATTTTTTTCAAAAATAATAATTTAACAAATTCTATTATAGCGATTTCATGGGTGGTGAATCGTGAACAATGTTAAAAGCGGTATTAACGTCGTTTTCAGTAGATTGATTTAGATTGTGCTTTTGCTTACTTCCATATGTTTTAATAACGTATTTCAGGAAGCGAATAAAATGTCAGATGCGTTGATGAAAGTTGGAGTGAATCGCGTGTTGATGTTCCAAGTCATGCATTGAGGTGTTGTGTTTGTGTGCATGTTTATGTTTATGTCTGCATTGTGAGTTTGGAGGGTTGAATTATAGGTAGGGATGGGCATTTTACCCAGACCCGACGAGTTTCGACTTGACCCGACCTGATCGGATCAAAATTTTATTGGTGATAAACTCGGGTCGGGTTTTTGTTGATGATAAACTTGGATCGGGTTCGAGTTTAGGTGGAAAATATTCGACCAGACTCGGAACTAATAGTGTAATTTTCCCTTAATTTTTTAGAGATATTTATAATAATACCCCTCTCTCTATATTTTTTATAATTAAGTACTTAAAATTGAATTTTTATTTATAATTTAGTCCTTTAGAAAATAATTTTTACAATTAAGTCCCTTAAAAATATTTTTTTTTACAATTAGATCCCTAAAATTAATTTATTTTATATAGGTCGGGTCGGATCGGGTTTAGTATATTTATTTTCGGGTCGGTCATGTTTTTTTTAAGAATATGTTCGGGTCGGTGCGGGTTTAGAGTATTTATTTTCGGATCGGGTCCGGGTGGGCCAAAAACTCGACCCTACTCGACCCATGCCCATCCCTACTTATAGGTGGTGATTGCTGTGTTGTTTTAGGGTCGGTTGATTTGTATGTTTCGTTTATATGTGGATTTGTTCGCATTGTTGGGGTATTATGGGTAATCTTTTTTCTCCAATTTAGGTTAGAGAGGTTTTTAACGAGGTTTTGTGATGATTTTTTTGTATGATTTCCATAAATAAAAAATCATATATTATTGATAAAAAAGTTAATTTAATCATCCAATTAAAATTTTGTGACAAATAATGTAATAGCTCGATAAACACAATTATTTCACTACTAGACATCTGACAAATTAATGGACCCATTTTGACCTTAATGTCTTTTGCTAGTAGACACAATCACTTTCACTAATTAGATTTTTAAATATAGAGTTAAATTTAGTGAATTATTTGAAATTAAGACCAAATTATTGTAATGTATAAGTTTTAGGGACTAGAATTATTTTTATACCAAGTCGTATGTTTAAATTTTAACGACATAGTGACATGTTTGTCACAAAATTTTAATTAAGTGACTAATTTGTTATTTTTAAAAAAAAGTGACTTGTTTGTTACTAAACCTATAATTAAGTGACATGTAAGTGTAATTTACCATATATATTTAAATTTACATAATATCATTATTAACAAGTATGACTGTGCAAATTTTCTTTGATACATGTGATATTTAGGGTTTAAGATTTATAATTATGATTTAAATTTAGGGTTTATGATTCAAATAAGTATGACTGTGTAAAATTTATTGTGCTTAGTATTGTATCAAATAACTACGTTTAAAATAAATATATAAGATAAGAAAATATGAAGGTATTGGAATTGATATAATACTAATAATTATGTATAAAATATTATATAAAATACCTTAAACATATTAACGGTATAATGATTATTTAATATTAATAATAGAATTTTCAAATTTATAAGATAAATAATAAATTGTAGTACATGCTTAATTGATATTAAAAAATAAAAAATTAGTAAATATATCTATACTTAATCAGAAAATATATAAAAATATAAATAAATGAAACAGATCATATACTCCAAGTAATAACAAATAGAGTACATAAATTCTCATATTTATTGTCTTGAAAATAAATTGAGAACGAAAAACCAACAAAAGATATTTATTGTGTTGTGACATTTATGGCTATTGTTAGTCCAAGTTTGATGTAGGGTTGGTAGGAGTTGTGGCTCACTTTTATTTATTTTATTGTTTAGTTTTGTTTTCGGATAAATTCGATTATTAATAGTAGATTCAAGTTATAATGAATTTTTGTAATATTTAATTTATACTTATCTGATAATAGCTCATATATTGATAATTATATTAAAAATAAAAATCTTAATTTATAAATATTAATTTAGGCAAAGGTAATATTGTTACAAAAATACAAAATAATTTGTCCACACCTACCAACAAAGACGAAGCTATATGGAGGTGAAGAATGGCAATTGTCCCCAACCCTCAAGAATTTTTTTTTACTTTAATCTTTTTATATAATTTTTTTAAAAAATAATTTATTTATAAATTTACCCCACTTCCAGACATTTATGTTTTGCCCTCCCAACCCCAAATTATAATTTCGTCCCTGTGCTTACCAAACCTTACAGGTAGTCTGGAATTGATGAAATTGTGATTAGCCCTATCCATGCATTCAGTCGATCGACCTTACCTTTAACAGGATATTATTAAGAGGTATAAATGGATAGAATGTTTGATGAATCGTTCATATTATTTGTTTATTAAGTTAAATAAATGGGTATGAATATAATTTTTATATTTGTTTAATAAACAAATGAACACGGACAAAAGTGTGTTCAATTCGCTTATGTTCACAAATAAATTCGTATATTGGCTTGTTTATGACTCATTTATAAATGATATTTTTGTAAAAAGATTAAAATAATACCTATCTAATTTTGTATTTGAATTTCAACTCATTAATCTATGGATCGAGGTGAATTCAGATGGTGAATTGGACATTACCGATGGCCATGCCAGTGTGGATGGGGTTTTTCCCGTAGTATAGGGAAGTGCTCCGCACTGAATGTGGAGCTGTGGGCGATACTTGAATGCCTTCAGCACGCATGGAGGAGCTGCTTTTGGAAGAACCACCAGCCCAGGCGATGGAGCTGATACAACGGGATCGTCAACTAAGTGTTGTGGAAGAGCATTCTATGTTTTACTACTGTTTAAGCAAATATATATACAGGGAGGGATTTAGTTACACAGTGTAAGAGTTTTAAATTTTTAAACGTTTTTTGGATTGTTGAAAAAAAATAATGAGTTAATCTCAACCATCCATTTCAGCCAACAATTCAAAAAGCATGTAAAACTGTAAGTTTTACATTTTGTGGAGGTGAATCCTATCTATATATATAATCAAAAGCCGGTTTACAAACAACTATTTTCTTACTTTTATATGTATATTTATATAATAATTATAGATTAGACCATTGAAGTTTCACCAATGTTTCTAATTTGTCAACCAAATACATCGTCTCGTTATCAAAGTTCCTTTCATAATATAACATCGATGCCGTGCAAAAATATTTCTTTCTCTACACAATTAGAAAATTTTCGATATATATATATATATAAACTCAATAACGTAAAACATCGTATTATTATACGATATAAAAATGATATGAAACTTAAATTTAATTTATATTAATATTTGTTTATCACGTGGTTGTGCAACACTCTTTGACGATCCCTTATAAAGAATTAGAGAGGGTATACACACGTGCTAGTCAAAGAAGACAAGTGTGTTAATGAATTGAGTCGACGTAATTTGAATGTCATTGCGAATCACGTGCAACGTCACATGGTTTGGAGTTTTGTTCCCACGTTGAATCTGCGATGGGTCATAGCTTGGTTGTTTGTATAGTCACGGTTCGCAAGTACTAACAATATTATTCTTAAAAATAATGTATTTTAGGATTTATGCTTAAAATAAACAAATTATGTAACAAATTTTTTATCAAAAAATAACTCTAAAAGAAAATGTTATTATCATATTTACATCTTGTATATTAATGAGACTAAAATTTAGAATTTGAAAAGACAAAATCATATCAAATTTAATTTACATAATATATATAAAATAATAAAAATATTTTGATACATAAATTTGTATAAATTTTAGTTTATACAAGTCTTCTAATTTTAGGGTTTAAGGATTTAAGTTAAAATTTAGAATTTAAGTTTTAGGGTTTAAAATTTAAGGTTAGTGTTTATCATTTGTGGTATAATGTTTATAGTTTTCTTTTTTAGGTAGGGTTAGAAAATTAAAATTTAAATTTTATAGTATATTTATATAAGAGTATAAAATAATTAGGATTAATATCCTATACACTGGCGGTGGAAAGTTTTTATTTCCACAAGCGCCTCAATTATAGGGTTTAGGGTTAGTGTTTAGGGTTTAGAGTTTAGGGGTTTTAGTGTAAAGGTTTAGAATGTAGGGTTTATGTTTAGAATTTAGGAATTAGGGTTAGAATTTAGGGTTTAGGGTTAGGGTTTAGTTTTAGGGTAATATGGATGGGGATTTAGGTTTTAACCTATAAACCCTAAATTTTAACCCTAAACCCAAAATTCTATCAACAACCCCTAAATTCAAAACTACTACACTTATACTCCTAAATTTTAAACCCTAAACGATGTCCCTAACCCCTAAAACTAAGGCGCTTGTGTAAAAAAGTTTCCACAAGCGCTTGTGTATAGAACAATTACCCAAATAATTATACACTTATATATCAAAATTTTACCTTAAAATAATTACACATATCAATATATCAAAAATATAATTTTGCTTTCTTCACTTGTTCAATGCTTTGAAGAACTCAAAAAAGAAACCAAACGTTAAATTAGTGGGAAGTTTTAAAAAGAGACACCGTTAATTAAGTAGATACCTAAAAAAAGACGTGTATACAAATTTTTACAAAAAAATTATAAAGATTTATACATATGTCTTAAAATTTTTACAAAAGTAATAAATAATTCAGTATATACATAAATGGTTACCACTTTTATGCGCATACTAAAATTCTTACAAAAATTGTAAATATTTGTGTATATATATATTCTCAATTTCACTATATTTTAAGCAATTGTGTACATAAATTCTTACAAAAGTTAAAAACATTTCATTTGTTTATATACTAAAATTTTTACTGTTTTTTTAATTTCAGTACATCTTTACAGTTACAGTTTTTGTAAAGATTTATATACCCGCCTTTTTTAGCTGCATTTTAGCGGTCTCTTTTTAAAATTTCACCCTATTCGAACAAAAACATATTCCTTCCAAAACCGAACCATTTTAGCGGTCTCTTTTTAAAATTTCCCCCTGATTAAGATAATGACTGAAGTGAACAGTACATTTCTTCACTTGGAGACTATAAAGTTGATTTAGCCAAACACTGAAACTGAGACCACATAATAATGGCATTCTACTTAAATCAAACCCCAAAAAGAAAAATGAGTGAATCCAGCACAACTCTCCGAGGTTAGTGTTCCCTTTCAAACCCTAGTATGAAGCTATCAATACCTCAAAACAAGTCACCTAAACGGTACAAATATCAAGCTGGACCCACAAAACTCATATAATACCACCTGGATTGGATTTGGAAACATATGTATATATATCCTACCTGAATATTCTACACATTACCACTTTGACATACAGGCAGCATCTCCGGCAGCCGCACTTGTGAGCTATGGCAACTTTGGGACTCACCGTTTTTGACAGAAGTAGCAAGTAAGGGGAGAGACGAGTAACAATGGGCGAAATTGGTGTTTTCTGTTTACATTCAGGGATATGGGTGTTGAAACCAAAGCACAAACTCCCACGTCAAAAATTTAAGAAATCGGCTTCCGAGGAAAAATCAGCCACATCTACGAGTCCAACATCTCGTCTTGTATCTCATTTGGAGCGATAAGCCCCGGGATTGAAAGCATCCTTTGCCGCTCTTTTTCCCTCTGTACAGCAGCTTCTTCTGCATATAGATCTTTATTGTCCTGCAGAAAATACGGCTAAATGATCAGCTCGGTCATTAAAGCAAACCAAATAAAGGGAGTCTGGAAATCTATTAACCTGAGCTGAAAATTCTTTTGATTGCACAAGGAAGTCCCGTATGTGACTCTTAAATGTTGACAAATCATTTCTTGACTCAAATAGTCCATTCACAAATTGAGTGACCTGAAATCCGCATAGATCTGATTTTATCAACTCTGTAGATAAAACAATAATTTGATTGGATGTGAAGCTGTTATTTCACCTCAGCTGAAGTCATGTTGGGGAATGATGTACTAAGAAGTTTTATCGTGTACTCACGAACAAACATTCCGTTATTTGGATACGGATATGGAACCGTAGCGGCATCCCACAAGGGCTCGGTCAACAAGCCAGTCTCAACCTGAAAATAACTCATTAACTAAGAGTAACTTCAATCCAATATCAAAGGAATCAAGGGAAAGTAAGATACTTAACCAGGTAGAACAGCTGCTGTAAAATTAAGACATGCAACTTGAAGCCAGGTTTGTGAAATGTGTCTGTCAAGACAGCAAAAATTTCTTGCTCAATTGTCAAAAAGTATGTTCGGTAGAACTGGTTACAAAATTCAGAAGCCTGCCAAGTTAACAAAACCAAAGACTCAGCATCTTGTTCATATATCAACACAGTTATCAAATATGAAAAACCGCAACACTAGCAGACCTGAAAGTTTTTCAGCATCTCCAATAGTAGATTTAAACCAGTTTCTGCAATATTCCTTTCCGTATGCCGGAATGCCCAAATGATTGAATCCATAACGAGCTTTAGTTGCTGGTGAAGATGTTTGAAAAACAAAAGATAGTCATAAACAACAACTGCCTTGAAACTCTTTCAAAGAAATATTCCATGTTTTTAATTAAAGGGTAGCTATAATAGATCTGCAAAAAGAAGAAACTCATCACCAACCTGACTTGACAATTGAATAAGTGCAGGAAAACAATGTGCTGCAATGGCACGAAGCAATGAAAAGAATTTGAGGCGATGTTCTGGGTAATCTTCAAAGTTTTTGGTTATCATCTGCAGGTAATGGGAACAAGAAATTATAGGCAAAGCAACTTAAGAATAAATCTATGTTAGGTCGTCTCTTCGTCTTCCATGAAGTACAGTGTCCAACACTACTCAGACATGGGTATTGGGTTACAATCTTCCATATATGTAGAGAACTTCGGAAAATTGAGCACACCAATCTCAGACACATAAGAGGATCTGACACTCACCCTGAGTTGTAGTAACATAGGACCAAACTATAACATTTCAGCTTTAACTGCCCCTTAGCATCAGACTTTCAGCAAGAATATTATCAAATAATGCATTTATGACATGTATCAGAGCAATTTCACATAGTAAGAAACCAGATTTTGTCAAATCTCAAGTTAATGAGAAAACAATAAAAATTCCACCATCAAAAAAATAAAATAACAGAATACAACTTTTGAGGGGCCTTCATTTTATTAATGACATATATACAGCATTTTATTACTCATTCTTGACAGGGTTGATCTGATAGTCTCTCATGACTTAATGCCCGATATTAGAATTCCTTTTCAAGATGCAGAATATATATATATATATATGAAAGACTCACCTCCAGTGTGCACTGGAAAACAGCTTCAAAGATACGGGGAACATCATCCATCATTGTAGCTTTGTACCTTCATGCATAAATAACAAGACCAAAATATAAGACAAGCAAGATCTGTTACTAAGATTGACAAGCAAGATAAAAAATACTAAAGAGAATTTGCATTACTTTAGCAAGAATAAGCATGATAAATACAAGGTAAATGTTGTGTGTTTTGGGCACAAATAGAATGTTGCACTTAGCCTTAAATAATTTAATAACCAAATATAGCTTAGAAGAATTACGACTTCCGATACACCAATGAAAATATCAGAGTATATGGGAATAAAACACCACCATAAAAAAAATAAAACTATCTGTACTACCAAGGGAATAAGAAAAAGATAGCAATTTCAGTGGCACCAGCCTTGGAAAGATTAATGTGCAAAGATAACAAGGGCTTCCAACGTCACTTTTCAGCTGGGCCTTAGAAGAAATATGAAAAGCAGACGTACATGATTGATAATAAGCACTTATCAACAAATCCATGCTAACCTTAATCTCTGAAGGATCAAGAAGTGCTTCAAGCTCTCAACAAGTTGTTGATTAATGTTAAATATAACATTTACAAATATGAAACTGTATGAAATTGCTAACATACTTGTTTATTATTGTAGCAAAAAGTGACAAAACTTCAGATTCTCTAGCATCGGGTAAATTCCTGGCATAGTCACCAAGAACTGGATCCATCATTGGGGGCACAAATTGTTTCCCAATTTGTGGTTGATCTTCTGCCTTGTCCAAAAATGTCTCAATGAGCTTAAGAGTCTCTCTCTTAACAGATCTGCCTCGTAAAACACAATAAATAAATGAGAATTTTTTTGATGGAACAAAGAAAAAACATCTGCAAAAGTTGGTCTCACCGTAGAAGTTTCACATAGGATGTTTTTGAAGCAAAGGGTCCTCCTTCTGCAATACTACTTGATATAAGCTCACTGTACATTCTGTCCAATTCATTACAACACCATAAATTGCCCATATTAGCAAGAAGAGAGTTTATTGCATTACCATTCTCAAACTTGCACTTTGACGAACTAAAACAGGTTTACCTGTATACATTGAGCATGTCCAGGAATATTAAAGAAATCTGGGATAAGAAGTATGTTCCAAGAGAACTGGCTACACTAGTATTTGTCTGCAAGGTGAAGCATCAGTCTAAGTCCCACTAAATCCCAATAAGCATTGAATTATAACCACAGCATGCATATATCACAAATAACAAGTCTGCAAGAAAAGAAAAGCTCTAATCCACCACCAAAGAATCCAGTCAACAGATGCATGGACATAAACCATTAATTTACCATAGCAATTAATAATCCTCCCCTCCATACAAATGAAAAACTTTCAAGAATGCTATACAACCAGACAAAAAAAGCATATGTTTATCTTTCAACAAAAGGCAGATACCTGCCAACAATATGAAAATCACCTAGGTGAATTATACTCCATAAAAATTCAACAGAAGAATTGAAGAAACCACTTAATAAAAAATAAGAATACCTGCAGTATGTTTAGCACAGTTCTTATCACGTCCTGATCTTTAAGGACATCAACGCTTTGACGTGCCTGCCCAATAATTTCACTCCATTTCTGCATAAGAATCAACACCTTAAGAAACAGACTACCAGCGTAACCTCAGCACATTTGAATGCAATGTTACAGAATCATAAAAAGAAGAGTAAACTGTTCCTCTTATCAATGACAAACCTGGTTGGGAAGTGCCATTAGTCTCTGCAAGTATCCATCTCTCTTATGGGGATCGGGTTCTGCTTGAATCATATGACCAACCTGAAATTAAAAATAAGGAAAAATAAGATCATCCAGCAACAGAATAGACATGCAAGGGTCTGAAAAGTTCAGGCATAGAAAATAGGCATACCGATTCATAAAAGGAATGAATCTGATGAGGCTCTAGATCAGTAACCGTTGTTGCAAGAGCAGATAGAAGTTCAGACACAAATGGTTCATTCTCTCCGACCTGAATTAACAAGATAGAGTTCGTCAATATAACAGGTTTTGACATGTGCACGCGCGCGCACATATAAGAAGTTATAACCATCATAGAGGCAAAGTGCCAAAGTAGATAATACCTGAACAATCACAAATTTTCGCTTGCATTTCTGAACAATTTTCAGGAATGTGTCACAGGCCATATCCTAAAGCAGCCGGCATATTATATTAGGACCTTATAGTACAAAATAATAGCCAAAATCTTGTATCTTCACCATTATCAGTAGAAAAATCATAATATAATGATATCATCATCAACCCAATTAGATAAAAGGCAATGTCTAACTTATTGGAATACTTCCAAACATCATAAACAATAACAAACGTACAATGGAATGACAAGCACACCAGCAATGTTAAGCATACGAGTGTGTCCGCTGAAGTACTTGATCAAACAATTAAGAATATAACTATCATTTCTTTTTACAATTAGTTTACCTGAACTCCAGGATGTGTTTCATGCATGAACTCGAACAGCTTATTCACAACAGTTTTCAGGAATTTCCAGTGAGCCCTTAAAAACCTTGGATACTGTCCAACAACATACCTGCCATAAAACCAACAAACATTAAATTAATACTTTTTAAGTATAGCATGCAGAAAACAAGCAGTAAATAAAATCTTTCAGGATCCCCAAGTCACCAATAACCAAATGCCAAGGTGACCAAAAATAGCAATGCCATCCAAATAAAAGCATGGGTTGTAAAAGAAATGAAGCATTCTTGAAATAGTCTACAAATAATTTGTATCAGTCTACAAATACTCTTGAAATTATATATCTTACATAATGTTACTAGCAATGACAGCCTTGTTGTCTTTCCCTTTAGTGATCTCACACAAATTCAGCAAATCGCGAATGACCATAACCAAAAACCTGTTTTCCTGCCATTAACACCAAACATATTAACATATATCAGTATTATGGATGCAAGAAAGAGTGGCTAGCAACTCGTGCAAGAAAATACATACTCCCTCCATCCACTTAATTTGTCACTTATTGACTTTTTATGGTCAAAATCACTTCTTATTATTTAAAATTTATTATTGACAAAAAATTGAGAAAATATAGTTTAAAAACCTCCAATCAAGTAGATTTTAAATATATATTTTATAAAAAAATAAATATTTAAAATAATTATGGTCAAAGTTTAAAAAGTTTGTAAGTTATCCGAGAAGTGTTAGGGCTTGAGGGGGAGTGTAAGTTGACGAGGAGTGTTAGAGTTTTTTATTTAATGTGTAATTAGAGTTTATTCTTAATCAGTAGTTTAGATTTAGTAGAAGTCTTATTTAAATTAGGAATAGGTATTATTTAAATTAAAGATAAAAGTATAGTTTTAATTATATTAAAACTTTATATCAGCCTATTTAAAGGCTTTCTTTGTATACATTTGATAATTAAGAATAATAAGAAAATACAGAAAAACACGTTGTTCTCTCTGGAAAATATCCTTTCCATCTTCTTCAAACAACAAATCCTTAACCACCGATCACACACACAAACCACCATCATTAATTGCATCTCCGGCCACCATGGCCCCTTTCTCACATGGTATCATGAGCCAACATCGGTCTTGATGTCGTCACCACTGCTGCCATCTCTGATCTGATTTTTTTTTCTTTTCATATGCACACTTTTTTCCCGCTGCTATCATTAGGCCACGCTCGTTCCTTGGCTTCTCCTTCGTTTGAATCTTACATCTCTAGTGAAATTTCTGCTCATTTATTTTTTTGTTGTTTTGTCGAAAAGGTTATAGTTTAGCCTTAAAAAAAACTATTTGGTTCTATCTTAGCCATCCGTCCTAAAAAAAAGATAGGAGAAAAGGTTTTAGTTTAGCCTTAAAGAAAAACTATATTATTTTTCAAGGGATTCTACATCAAAAATCCAAGTTGGGACTCTAGTACGTGTAACTACCAGCTTGAGGGGAGTGTAAGTTCCTGTGATCATTATTGAATGGAAGCAGCTACTTAGTCCGTGAATGGCAGAAAAAGCTGGAAGTCATCTCAGAAGAAGATGCAAAAACCAGAAAAAGATCATCACTGACAGAGGAAAGCTGGAAGACATCTAAGGAAGGTGCAAAACTAACAACTACAGCAAAGTTGGTAGTCATCAGCTGCAAATTTTCAACAATGACCGTGCAAAGAACAACATGATTATATCCTAGTTGTTCAACTCAATGGCTCCCGGAAAAGGGAGATTTTCTTTTCTCTAAGAAACAATAGAAGAAACATGAGTGGGCATCACATCCAAGATCCAAGCTGATGCTCTACTACGTTTGCTCACCAGCTTGAGGGGGAGTGTAAGTTCTCCGAGAAGTGTTAGGGCTTGAGGGGAGTGTAAGTTGACAAGGAGTGTTAGAGTTTTTTATTTAATGTGTAATTAGAGTTTATTCTTAATCAGTAGTTTAGATTTAGTAGAAGTCTTATTTAAATTAGGAATAGGTATTATTTAAATTAAAGATAAAAGTATAGTTTTAGTTATATTAAAACTTTATATCAGCCTATTTAAAGGCTTTCTTTGTATACATTTGATAATTAAGAATAATAGGAAAATACAGAGAAACACATTGTTCTCTCTGGAAAATATCCTTTCCATCTTCTTCAAACAACAAATCCTTAACCACCGATCACACACACAAACCACCATCATTAATTGCATCTCCGGCCACCATGGCCCCTTTCTCACAAAGTTTGACCACCAAAAGTCAATAAGTGACAAAATTTAATGGGACGGAGGGATCATGTATAATGGTTAACATTGTGTAAAGGATACCTGATCTTCCATCATGGAACCAGAAATAGATCCTATTGCCCAACATAATGTGTTCAAATTGTTCCAAGTCCAATCCTCACCAGTCAATTGCTTGCTCAATTTCTTTAGCATCTGCATTACATAGATGATGAAACAACCCCAAATGTAATCATATAATTTAAAATTTTTCCATGAACTTCAGAGAAAGAATAATGAATAGAAAATAGTAAATGCTTAAGATGCCTAGTGGGAAAAGAAATACTAAGATCCAAGACTGAACTATAGTGGACACCTTCAGTCTCCCTAAGTTCTCAGAATTAGAGAGGGATCCTATTTTTCTCTGATGAACCATGGGTTGGGCTGCAGCCCCCCAAAAAAATAAATTTCCTTGTCCAAGAACAATTCCCGCGGACCAGGTCAACCCATTTTACATTTTTAAAAAGTAATAAAATATTAAAAGAAATTTTATATTAATATATTTTACAATCACATTTAAATAAAATGATATTTATTATTAATTATTAATTTGGGCCAGGCCAACATGAATTTGAATATACCTTTTCAAAGGCTTGGCCCGCACGGGCCTGGCTACCCCAGTGAGAGGTCTATGTTGTTTAGAGAAAGATAAAGGGAAAGAGATGACCCCTTTTCATTGTTATTAGCAAATACAATACACTCCCAGCCTCAAGAAAATAATGTCAGAAAGCAGTACATGCATCATTTAACTTTAAGGAAACAGAAAATTATAAATGTCTCATACCACATACCTGCTTTTCAGTATCATCGTGATCTAGGTGAGATAAATAGATCAAAGTCTCCCTCATAATCTGCAACATATAAGTCAATTAACAATAGAAACCAGGAGAAAACTTAGTGTTTGGAAGATAAAAGAAAATTTAGTTTACAGGCATCTTTAGATAAGATAAATACACCTAGTAGCAGATATCTTACTGGGTGAAGCATACAAATAATTTCAAAAGGAAAGCTAATAAATATTTCGTAAGAAGAAACCAAAACCATCTTCAATCCAACTGGCCACAATTAGTAAAGGGAACAAAAGATTAGGCCCTTGTAAATGGGAACTAGATTGCATGAAAGTTAATCATATAGATTTATCACCTTATACTGAACAAGAACATCATTATCTTTCATCGTCTCTCGAACAATATTGCCATTTTCATCTTCAACAATCAGAACCTCCTCAGGCTTAGCCATACGACAGATCATGAGCATTCTCAACTTCGACATCGTACCAGCATAAAGTTGTCGTCGTTGCAGAAGCTGGGAACCAAGGCCATCAACCATGCCAGGAAGCAAAGGCACCTGCCAAACTCAATTCATTGACAAGAAATGAGTGACCCTTCTGCAGTAATCTAGAAATGGCAAATTTCATAGTAGTTCAATATTCACTAAAAATACAACCAACATCTATTTACAATAATAATCGCAAACTACCAGAGAGCATCTAGAATTAATACCAATTTCATATCAATCTCCATAGGAAGTAGAAAACATTTGTGTGTGAGAGAGAGAGAGATCTTATCTAACAAGTCATCCGTCTAAACATGCAAAAATAAGTGGTTCAACATGATTTTGTTTTTTCACCAACAGATATCATTGCTGGATGTGAGGGCAGCAAAAGGTGTGCCCTGTCCCTACGCCATTTGTGTTCAGTTGGCATATCCTCAGACAGAAATCCAGAGAAGAAGAAAGGAGGAAGATGTTGATGACAAGAAAGGAGGAAGATCAGTTTTATCATTATTAGGAATCAGAATATTAGTATCAGGATTTTATTATATTACAATTTTAATTTCTTGCTTTCTTAGAAGTATTTCCTTACTATGAGACTTAATTTAAATTTCTTGCTTTAGAAGTCTTTCCTTATTCCATACAACCCCTATATAAGGGGTCTTTTGATTGAATAAAATTAAGAAGCATTTTAAACCTAAAATTGAGATCAAACGACTCTCTCCCAAATGAGTCTTCAGGTGGATTCTCCCTTTGACGAGAATCATAGCTAGAAGGTGAAACAAGCAAATGGCTGGCCCAACACAGTTCTATACAAACGAGATACTATACCTGGGGCCGTAACAGATGTGTTGCACATAGACTTGATAACACTTGAGTTATAATGGAGATTCAGAGTAACTTTTCTTGCATTCCAAAAAGTTTGTATCAAATGCTTAGTAGTATAAATAATCTTGTTACCTGCAGTCCCACCATGTTTGCAGTTATTGCAGGATTATCCATGTTATGATGTGCATCAAATAGCTCCAAGACCAAGGAATTCCAATAGTCCAAACAAACCTATAGAACCAAACAACAAGCAACATCATACTTTAGAAACCAAGTTCAAAAAGGTTAAAAGGGAACGAGCAGATATGAGAAATAATTCAAATAAAGGAAATTGAATTCCCATGATACCTTAAAGACCTCCGTATCATCCGCATAAGATATGTTGATAAGGTATTCCAGACCCATTAACAGCACAGAAATATTGTCTTGTGCAGTCTCTAGCACCCGAATATGAAACTGAAAACAAGATTAGTAACATAATCATCAAAACCATTAACTGCAACAAGTCAGAAACATTTTAGGCTTTAACAATCTAATATCTTAACAATATGTTTAATCCAAAAGAACAAGAAAAAAAATCACAAAAATCATGTATTTTAACAAAAATATTTGTAATTTGGATCATTTTTTGCACAAAATGCATATAGGAAACCATCACCAAAATCATATTTGGGATCTGGGATCAACCATCTTTCACCTTATGATAAAAAGGAGCTTTGGTGATTCATAGGCAGCTTACCTTGTAGAATGAAGTGAAGAACAGTGCTAAATTCTGAATGAATGCCTGGAGTAATAACATAAAAAAATGTTTTTATTAGACATTTGAAGTATATAAAAATGTACAACAAACAGAAACCACCTATGACCTAACAGAAAATATACCTGTTCCTCACCGCTTCCATGTGCATAAGCCTCGGGGATGTTTGTAGTCAATGGCAGAATAGTCTAAAAACATACCAAGAAATACCCACATATATTAACCACAGATGACAGAACAAAAAGGAAAAAAAAACACAATGAAGAAAAGCAACATCAAATCTAGATTACAACCCAATAAATAAAAAACCAAAAAGAAAATGTACAAATCTGGAAAACCAAGCTCTAGTGCAAATCTCAATGAACTTCTAAAGCACATGCTGACACACCTGCAGCTGGACCATGAATATATTGTACATCGTAACATATTGCACATTATAATAGTCCCCAAAATTTAAGGCTGCAACCTGCAATCAACCAAAAATATAAAATAAAGCTACGCCTCCTTAGAATAACAACAATATAGTTTTATTCGTTTAAGAAACCTGATTTACTAAAATAAATACCTCTGTCAGACATTGGAGGGTGAGATTCCGATAAGATGGGACAGGGAATAATTTCAGGAGTGTTTCCAGCTGTAAGACGCGTAAATACAGCATCAGAGGTTAAACAAATGATGACAATAATAGATAAGAAACATCATCAAAAATGTTACATGCGTAACATATTGACAGCCAAATCATTTGAAAGATCAAGAATTATTTACCAATGTTGATTCAAAAATATAGCCCAGAGGAATCCATGAAAGAAAGGCATGCAAAGTAGATAGCGTAGCCCGTATAAGCTCTGTTCTCTGAGAAGCTGATAGTACGTATAAGCATAACTCATGAATGAGTTGAAACTCACTGCAGAAAACAAATACAACATTCAGCAAGATGAATCGCACAAAAATACAAACATGCTTGGAAGAATAAATTACCATTGGCAAGACCTTACATCACTTGATACAGAGTATCAAGAAGAATACAATAATTAATAATAGAGTGTTCTACTCACTTCATTTTTTCCCTTCTTTTTTTAACCAACAATAAATGACATTCATTAGAGTACAGTTCATTTGACAGTTTTTTAATGTAGATTAATAAAATTATCAGGACATACATAGCTTAGAGGGAGAGGACAAACTTGATATTTAGGAATCCCAGGGTCGTTTTAACACTGTTCCTTTTCAGAGCAGTTCTTCAATTACAGTTCGAACACATTTCAGATCTTGTTACCAATTTACTGCCCAAGCCATGAGTTCATTATGCCAAAACACGCCACATCCACACATCATAGTTGTTATATGATACTCAGGTGGCACATATCCAAGGGAAGAAATATGTGCTAGAAATTTAATCATAAATATCTTTCAGAAAACACTGATTTGCATATGACTACTCAATCCAAATGTAGAAAAATTATACAACAGGAACAAATAACTTACAGAGATCTAACTGATGATGGTTCAATAATAACACAGAATGACAACATTTATCAAATGGAAACTAAACTGTAAAAGGAAATCTCAAAATTTGGCATCCACAGAAGTATGACCCTGATACTCAGAATAAGAACAATGGTTTCACCTGTTCAGAGATTGTTTTAGTTCTTTGATTTTTTGTTGAGTCATTTCACCTCTTGAGAAATCAAAAACTTCCTCGCTTAGAAGCTAACCACAGAAAAGCTCAAGTTAAATCAGATTCTGCAACCAGTACTACCAAGAAAGAATACTAATATAAAACTTACTTTCAATATTGCCATGCAATTTTCGCATATTGTTTCACTGGTTTTTGCAGCTGCAACAAGATCAGGAATGAAGCTTTTCCATCTAGCAGGCCAATCATGCTTTAAGATCTGCACATCCAGCAAGCATATAATGTTTTAGAAAATAATTACCATATAAATGTAATCATTAATCCCCTCTCATTTTAGACAACATAATACTTATGAAACCTTCAAATGAGAAATTCATAGAAGCTCACAGGTAGGTTAACCATTAATTATATCAAAATAATACTTTTGATGTTATAACTTGTAAACATTGCCATTGATAACAATAAATAAATAACAAAAAGGGCAGACAGATGAAGCCCCAACTGCAGTCTGCAGACCTAATTTGTTACAAACTCAATGAACTCTAAAGCCATCCTGTCCTCTTTTAAGAAATGCATTTGTCCAAGGCTAATAAGTCATACCTGAACCAAAATGATATTAAGCTTGTTGACATACAGCCTTTCTGCTCGAAAGGAGGCATCATTGCTTGACAACTAGCAAAGGAAAAGGGGCATGTAAGAATGATAGTACAAAGAGGAGAAAAGGAATAAAATAGGATGAAGATAAAAAAAAAAATAGATTCCTCAGTCCTAAAGAGAAAACAGCAATAAAGATGTATTTCACCTGGACAATGACTTCAGAGATGTAATTTTTCATTCCATCTCGCTGCTCAACAGGCAATGCGTTCCACCGATATTTGATAACACCTTCAAGGACCTGTAGTCAAGAACAAGAAAAGTTCCCCAAAATCATCAGATTAAATGGAGGACTTCACATTCTAGCACTAATTTGCAATGCTCTAGTCATTTGTTATAAAAAGTTCCTGCAAACTATCAATCAACTAACCAGCTACAAGAGCAAGACCAAATTATAGGTACAAGCACCACACACAACATACAAATGTCAACTAGAGCTCCCTCTGTCCAGTTTAATGTAGTTGTTCTTACAGATCATAGAGAAAATAATCATTTTGACTGACCTGTAAAGCAAAGAACTTGGTATTCAGGCTCTTTGTCTGCTGCAGTATGTGCACAACTTGAAGCCACATGTCTGGGTTATTTTGCAGATGTCGTAAGATCTGATCTGCTTGTGCTCTCTGTGATGTTATGCACAATCAAGGAAAAAAGTATCAAAAACAAATAATGGAAAGACCAAACCAAAACATAACTATAGGCCAATGAAACATGACATATATAAAAAATACAAATAGGCTCATTATATTCTGGAAATATGATAGCTGTAGACTTGTAGTAACCATCTCATAAATCAACCACTTTTAGCAATAGTGCAATATAAAAATTATATTGCTCGACCAACAAGGTGGAATTAGAAGTATTACTGAAATGTAAATGAGATACTAAACCTAGGATTTTTCTAGGCAAGGCTTAGAGCTCTCTTTTTTTTACTTTCGAGAGGGCAGAGATCAAGCCAAAACATGACAATAGGCCAATGAAACATGTCATATATAAAAAATACAAACAGACACATTAAATTCTGGAACTATGACAGCTGTAGTAACTATATGATAACTCAATCAATTTTAACAGCAGTGCAAACAAAAAATATGATAATGCTCGGTCAACAAGGTGGAATCAGAAGTATTACTGAAATGTAAATGAGATGCTGGCTTAGGATTTTTCTTTTAGAATAGGCTTAGAGATTCTTTTTTATCTTTTGAGAGGGTAGAAAATAGAGTTCAAGTTGTTAATCTGTAAGGAAACATTAATATTCAAAGGTCTTTTGCTCCTAAAAACAAAGGTACCACATTAACAACCTTAATACAATTATACAAAAGTACATTTAACTACTGAGTTTAGCTTCAGAAAGGTTGTCAAAGATAAACACACAAAACTAATAACTCCAGAAAAAAGTTTTAAATTACCAATTTCCAGTTTTAAGAAGAATGTTTATAGTCACTATAAAGCCAACGGCCCAACACTTACCGGAATTTGCTTATTCCTAGATTATCAAGGCCACCAGCCTACAGATTTAAGGTCATAGACAGCCAGCTCTTTCTAGAATTCTCAAGCATGAACAACCAAACTAAACTTGTCTAACAAAAGAGATACCAAAGCAGAATAAAAATGATGCATAAACCTTATCAGCTCAGCTCATTAGATTGATAGAAGAAAATAGAACATAAATTGCATGATAACAGAGAATGAAATGTACTAAATGAAATTCAACATTCTCATTTTTTTTCTTTTTTGGCGGCAAACTTTCTCTTGTTGCTTAGTCCCAATAAAATTAAAGGACTTATCTGTGAATTTAAAGTGCATATCCATCAATATAAAGCCTATCAAACGAGAATAACCAAAACAAATATTTCACACATTATCCAGCAAACCAGAAGAAAATTTAAAGTCATACTTTAAAAAGAACAAACCAAATTTCTTTCCACTAAACCCTAGAAATTCAAAAAAAAAATCTCCCATGTCCCCCCACTTCTCCAAAACTCGTCTCCACTTTGAAGAAAATGCCCAGCTAAATTAAACCTTATCAAACCAAAATCTCCCACACTCTTACTTTCTTGGAAACCAAACATTCAACTAAAACACATCCACCCGCTCATTCCCACTCAAAGAGTGATGTAATGGAAACAGAACAAAGTAAATATAGAGAACATAATTTTTAAAAAAAAGGAAAAGAGAAGACCGAACCTCTTCCTTAGATCCGGTGCCATAAAAGGCCGCAACGGTGGCGTCAAGTAACGGGACATCAATCGGCTGACTCAAATCCTTAAGCCTCTCAGCCGCCATATAAAAAACAGAAAGAAAAGAACTCCCCAATCTCACTTCCCTCTACACAGAATAAACCCCAACACTACAATCTCTTCCACTATAAATGTTACTCCACAAAAACCCTAGAAACTGTACGGGCCAAACACGACGATGAAAGGACTAGAGCAAAAAAATGGAGGATGTTTTATAAAATAAAAAAGGCGAAAGGAAAAGGAGGGTTTGGGGCTTTATAAGAATGAAATTTGAAAAATAATTTCAGAAATCGAAATGATTTATATATAATAAATTTAGAGGGTTTTTGGCTTAAAGTTGAAGCAGAAAGAACGAGGGAGTGCAGCGAACTGAGGAGCGTTGGAGAGACTTCGAAAACGTTTTCCATTTTCAGGGTAAACTACCACTATAGTCATTTAATTATGGAATAATTCTATTTTGACAACATAATTTTTAAATTTTGTCAGTAAAACCACTTAACCGAATAAATGATATCAATTAAACCATTAATTGTTAACATTTATCACGAATGATGACTTTGAAGTTAAGTAGATTTGTATAATTATGCATTTAATCATCATTACTTAAATATTTTATTATTTTAATCTAATTTTAATTCAATTTAATAAATTCAATCCATTAATCAGATGAGAACACATGTTAAATTTATTATATAATATTATTGATCATTGAACCATTAAAATGACATAATTTGAGATTACGGTTCGCACAATAATATTTAGCTTATTCTGTGATATAAGATTTCAAAAATAAAATGATTTATAGTTGAGGAATATGCCTGAAACACAAAGGACTGAACCGCTATACTAATTACTACTATGTTAACAAAGATAACATTTCTATCAACCTGACCTTAAGTAGGTGCGGCAAATGTGTCATTTGGATTGGTGTTTAACCATGTTTACTATAAATTAAATTAAAAAATATTTTTATTAGGTGAAGATTCACTTAATAAAAATATGACATAAAAAATATTAATGAAATTGATAATTTTTTTTGTTAAGACCATAAATGATGTGGCGAGCCGAGCCTATAACATAGAAAATATTAATGAGCTTTTGCAATATTTTTTAAATATATAGTAAATAAACTTTTCTTCATATTAATAATGACTATAATATCGAGTTTGAGGTCTTGTCCGAAAATTTTCATTAAAAAATTTACCAATCAAAATTAGACGTGTGACGTGAGTTGGTTTAGATTAGTCAAAATAAAGACTTAAAGAACCGAAATGAGAATAAAAAAATAGTGATTATAAAATTATTTGTAGTTTCAGCAAAAAAAAAGTCCGAGCTAACTATTAAGTTTTTTTGGGTACTGATATGTTTTAAATATTTTTTTCTTTTCAAAATCACATAAATGATTCATGTGATTGCTATGATCCCGCGGTAACATTTAAACCAAGCATGAGGTGTCACACTATTTGATCTTCATCTAAGGCAACTGCAGCCAAGGCGACATAAAGGTTGAAATAGTGGACCCTCTATTGGCAACAGAGATGGGCACGGGTCGGGTTGGGTTTTTGGCCCACCCGATCCTGACCCGAAAATATATATTTTATATTCGTACTTGACCCGAACATATTCTTTAAAAAATTTGACCCAAAAATAAATATTTTATACCAGCACTCGACCCGACCTATAGAAATTTTTTTTAAGGATCTAATTGTAAAAAAATTAAGGGACTTAATTGTAAAAAAATTATAAATTCAAGGACTAAATTGTAAATAAAATTTTAATTTTAAGGACCTAATTATAATATATATAGTGACTATTATTATAAATATCCCTAAAAATTAGAGGAAAATTACACAATTAATCTCGAGTCGAGTCGAGTAAACTATTTTTCACCCTAACTCGAACCCAACTCGATCGGGTCAAAACCCAACCAGGTCAGGTATAATGCTCATCCCTATTTGGCAGGTTTTTCTAAAAACAGGCGGCTTAAATATCAACTAAATACCAATCTTTAATTTAGGCCATTGGATAAAGCCACTTTTATAGTGGCCGTTAGATTAAAAATAAATAAATAAAAAGTTACCCGGTAAACTAGTAACCTTTATGTTTTCGTCTCCATCTTTCACAAAAGCACTGGTTCTTCTTCATCAACCCTTCATTTCTTTTTCTTTTACTCTTTTCTACTTCTCCTCCCATAAATCTCTTGAATAATTCTCTTTTTGAGGAAAAAAATTAGAATCTAAAGTTATAAGAGAAGAAACGATGGGGTCTTCGGTGAATTCTAACTCGCATAGGAACCTGGACGAGCAGATTGCGCTGCTAAAAAAAACAAAAAAACCCTCCTGCCATTGACGCGTCTGTCCATTTTTCTTGAGCACAACCTAAAAAATTGCAGAGATTTTTTTAAGTTAATTAAGAAAAAAAACTCATCATTGGAAGTCTGCAGAAGAACATAAATAGCCCAAGAAAAATCCTCGAAAAAAAAGGATTCGTAGATGAAAGGAAAATCAAAGAACAGAAATGTACTAATTTTTTCATGTTTCTCATACTAGCATCGATACCACCTTAATGAAATAACATATTTTTTATATCAGCCAAACCAGCATCAATACCACCTAAAGGTGGTATGGATGCCCCCTTGCTGAAATAGCATATAAAAAAGGTATTTACTTTTTTCTCTTACAAAATGATTACAATTTGTGTACATTTTGTACTCATTTGTGTATATGCACATTGTGTAATATTTTGTGTATATACACATTTTGTATAATAAATGTACTAATTTTTTCATGTATGCCAAATCAGCATCGATACCACTTAAAGGTGGTATCGATGCCCCCTTGATGAAAATTCGTAGTAAAAAAAGTATATATCGTTTTCTCTTACAAAGTTGTAACATTTTGTACTAATTTGTGTATCGATGCCCATTGGTGCACATTTCGTAATATTTTGTATACATACACATTTTTCATGTTTGACATACCAGCATCGATACCACTTAAAGATGGTATCGATGCCCCCTTAGTGAAATAGCTTTTTTTTCATGTTTGCCAAACCAGCATCCATACCACCCAAAGGTGGTATGGATGCCCCCTTGGTAAAATAGTTTTTTTTTCATGTATGCCAAACCAACATCGATACCACCTAAAGGTGGTATGGATGCCCCCTTGGTGAAATAGTAGGGGTGGGAATTGTCGGGTACCCTGTTTATTCCGGTTCCTTTTTTTTAAATTCTAAAATTAAAAAATCACATGTTAAACACAAAAATATTAAAAAAATAAACTTAAAAGAATATAATCTAAACATAGAAAAAAATATAGAGATTTAAACTTAATTTTAGAGTGAAAATATTAAGAAATATAAAATAAAAATATAATTTTAAATAAATAAATATATATATATATTAATTTTTATCGGGTCGGGTCAATCGAGTCAGGTATTTTTTCCCACCCCTATGAAATAGCATATTAAAAAAATATATTTTTTCTCTTACAAAATTGTTACAATTGTGTACATTTTGTACTCATTTGTATATATACACATTTCCTTACAAGTACATGAGCCATTTTGAACCTTGGAAAAATTGTGTAATAAAAAAGGTATATACCATTTTTTCTTAAAAAGTTGTATCATTTTGTTTATATTTGCTACTAATAAGTGTATATACACAAATCTTAATGAAACTTGTACCAAAGTATGCTTTTGGGTAAGAATTTGTGTATGTACACATTTCCTTACAAGTACAAGAGCCATTTTGAACCTTCGTGAAACTGTGTAATAAAAAAGGTATATACCGTTTTCTCTTACAAATTTATACAAAATTGTGTATATTTGCTACTAATATGTGTATATACACAAATTCTTATAAAACTTGTACCAAAATATATTTTTGCGTAAGAAATTATGTATGTACACATTTCTGTACAAGTGTAAGAGCCATTTTGAACCTTCATGACACTGAGTAATAAAAAAGGTATATACCATTTTCTCTTACAAATTTGTACTAATTTGTGTAGATTTGCTACTAATATGTGTATATGCACAAATCTTTATAAAACTTGTACCAAAATATGTTTTGGCGTAAGAAATTATGTATGTACACATTTCTGTACAAGTACAAGAGCCATTTGAACATTCATGAAACTTTATAATAAAAAAGGTATATACCGTTTTCTCTTACAAATTTGTACTAATTTGTGTATATTTGTTGTAACAATTTGTGTACCGCTTTTTACCCAACAAACAAATTTGTTGTTTTTTAGCATGTATTTAAAGATTATTCCCTAGAACTCCCCTGTTTGACAACCTCATGAATCTTAAGGGAGAGGCAATCGTTGCATAATTTTAATAAGAATAATGTTTTGAGGTTTTTCATAACTTGCTTTAAAAAATTCGTTATACAATAAAAATATAATATATGACAAATTCCAAAAAAAAAAAGTTTTTTTAAATAGATATCTAATTGACTAATTTTCTAAAAAAAACTCTTAAAATTTATAAATCCAAATCTTATTCCCAAACATTATTATTGCCACCATCGGTCATCGTTCACTCTCTCTTTCACCAGATCTCACTGGTCAGGTCTAAAGATATTAGGTCCTTAAGTTTTTTTTTTTTTTTAAAAATAGAAAATCATGGGCTTATGATAAATTAGAAATTTTATGAGATTTTTAAATTACGAATTATAATCTTTTTAAATAAAAATTATAGAAAAATAACATATTTTTTAACAAATATTAACAAACCAACTTTAAAATAATTACGGAATAAAACATTAACACTTATTTTGTCTAAGAAAAGACTTCAGGCTTTTAGCCTAAAAAGCATTATAATTTGGATATTTATTTTACCATTAAACCATGAAATTATAACACTATTGTTTGCGTCTCACCCCCAATAATATGATGGGCTATTATGGTAATTGAACCCAATTTAAAAATACATCTAATAATACCATGAATGGAAATGGTGATACAACATTTTTGTTTATTTTGGTTTTGACTTTCAAAACCCAATTTAAAAATACTTTCAAGAAATCCTTTTGGTTTTAGAAAATATTTTTTATTTTTATATTTTGTTTTTATTTTTTAAAAATAATTATTATTTTCAATTTTCTAAAAATTAGAGAACATGTTTGGTTAATAAAAATAAAAAGTTATTTTAAAAAATAGAATAGTGAAAATGTGTTTAGTTTATAGCTTTTCAAGATAGGAATAAAAAATAATTATAAAATAATTAAAATAAAATATAGTTAGAAATTATTATTATTTTTATTATGATTATTATTATTATAAATAAAATATGAGTAAATAAACTAAAATTTTAAAAAATGATATTAGAAGAATTGAACTCATGTTAAAATGAAGTTAAAGTTAAAAAATTATTATTTTCATAATTTACATTCTTCTAAAACATGTTTTCATCTTTGTTTTCTATTTTATGAGAAAATAAAAATAAAAATGGACTACATTCTCTAGAACCAAACACACCGTAATATTGAACATCTTAGTTTTTTTAATCAAGTTGAATATTGTAAATGCTCCAACTCATTCAAATCAAACTTTATATATTTTATCCGGTTCAATTCATCGCTTTTTAAAATATTTGTATTTTTATATTATAAAAAAACACTAATTAAAGATTAAATAAAAATAAGATATAGTTCATTTTCAATAACCATTGGTTTTTATTTATAAATCAAAAACTGTATTCGAGCAAAATATATTCAAATATTTGATGAAAATCAAACCATATTCATTAAAAACCAAACACTAGCAAGGGTAAATATTTATTGCAAAATCTAATATCCCATATTCATTAGCATCCATATCAAGGGCCCAAATTAAAGGGAAAATATGGTATCTAATTAATATGTATAATTCCCCATTAAATGCATATAGTATCAAGTAATATTCACGGACTTAGGTGAGATGGTAAGGGTCTCTCTTACCTTGTCATAAGAATTAGAACAGCTTTAAAACTTGTGGCCAGCATCTACTTCCTGTATAAATCAACATAACACGAATGATTAGTCATTGAACTCGATCTAATTTTACTTATCTTCTAATAAACCTTTAATTTTAATAAGATTCTTAAACCAAGACATGAAGATGAAAGAAAATGAGGTTAGAAATCTACAGAATTTGCCTCACCAATCCATTATCAGCTTGCACTATTCGAGCTCAATTTTCTCCTCAATCACCCTCGGCAACTTTTGAAGTAGTCGTTGCTGTTCGGATGATTTCTTCAGCATTTCTCTTTCATCTAGCAATCGTTCCAACGTATAAAACCGGGGGAGTTAAGGTAAAATCATTCATTGAGGTTGGCACTACTCAGGCAATACTTAATTGCCTAAACATAAGATGGAACTTGAATTCACATAGGCTAATTCTATGGTGTGACTCAACAACTTAAAAGGATATATGTATCTCCGTCCCTTATCATGCGCAAAATCAATTTTATTCTGCAACCGGACCAATTCTCGTTGAATCCACTGCCAACAATATTCCAAACAAGGCAAAGACAATTAGAGAAATCCACAATGGAACAAGCCTTAAGTAGATACAGAATTACAGATATTAGACTGGCACGAACATCATAAGATAATTTAAACAACGACCACTAAGTATATGCAAATATAAAACCGAACATCCTTTCAAAGATAGTAGTACATCATCTTAATATATGCTGCCATAATGGCCAAAAAGTCAAAGATGTTTCGTGACCGAAACTTCCCCCTCCCGTGATGCATGCATACACACCGGCATAAACAAAAACCACGTTTGCATGAGAAAACGGTTCTACCAAAGTGCAAACATAGCATACTATTGAATGTTCATTTATTAGCAGTGCATTTATTCCATATTTCAAACTGCAAGCCCTGAAAGCTAATCAGGTGAAGCATCGGAGCCAACTTACGAGGAATCAAAACACAAATAAAAAGTTAAAAGCCTATAGCATTTCAAAAGTGTATCAAGAGAATTAGAATAATTTCATATACATACATTCTTTGTTATATCCTCATGCAGACTTTTGGCCTTCAGTTCAAGCTCCACCTGTCAACAAAAATGTCCGGGTTATGCTCCTTAATAGCCTTTCTATACTAGCTATGAATTTTAAATCAATCCGGATTCTATATATATTAATGGAAATAAATTACAAGATAAAATCTCAATTGCTACCATTCACATGTCTTTGCTTACAGATGAAGTGGGAGACATTTCTAAAATATGGAACCAAAAATAATAAAAGCTATGAATATGTAACACTAACTTGATTTACACGTAAAAACCACATCATTAAGAGTAAAGTATTTAATCTTTCTCATCAACCAAGCTCAAAATTGTAAAATGGCAAGTTGCAATGCACAAACGTGTTTTAAGATCAAATTGCAAAGTCAATAACTCCAAGTTACAAAATCAATTTTCGCCCTGAGCGAAAGAGAATGTTCTTGTATAGAAGAAAACCGAAATAGAATTTTCCAAGTCAGAAGAAGAAGAGGAAGTTCTCAAGTCAAAACAAAATGACTTTCATAGCTGCCTCATCACACAGTTTTGTTTCTGATTTTTTATGCAATTATCAATCCCTTAAATGGATTCTTTTTTAACCAATTCTCGAGTTTAGCACATCAGTTTAGTCGCAAATAACAATAACTTGAGTACACTTTTATGCCATCTTATTCATTTCCTTGTAGTTCTAAGAACAGTAACCTTACCGAGAACATAGAGCTGCTCGTATAAACAAACAAGCAGTAATCACTCGTAAAAATTTATCAAATAAGTTGTTTCTAGGAAAGTACAAGTTGCTCACTTTCTCTAGTAAGAAGGAACTTACAACTGTGGGTTTTCTGATAAGACCGTCTTTCATCCTTTGTTGCAGAGCTACACATTCTTCCTGTTAACACAACGCTAAGCAACTAAGCGTACAATGCAAGAACTAACCAAAAATCACAATAATAAATAATCTCACGTGGAGATTTAAGCAATGGTATGAGTGTCATTGTTAATAGAAAATATATTCGTAGAATCAATATAGGATGAAAATATCAACCGTAAAATAGCATATAGAAATGGATATAATTGATATGCACCAACACAAGGGAAGAGAATAGAACTGCCACTTCAATGTGGTGTGAACCAGCAGCTCTAAGAGAACTAATACACCATGAAAGCTCAAGCAGTTACCAGAAATCCGTAATCGAATGGAGTAAATGATGAAGATGAATGCACACACACACACAATTAAAAGTTAAAACGCAAGCAAAAAAAATAGTTATATCATGGGATATTTACTCAATGCCGTTATCATCTAACCGTTTATAGAAAGCCAAGGAAATCCCCTCAGTAAATTTGAGAGAGTCCACACGCTTGAGGCATACAGAAATATATTGCTGGAAATTATAATTGACATAACTTTCATGCTACATTCGAGAACATGGATTTCAAAATTTTCTATATCTATTTCAGATTCACCACTAAATAGGCATGCAATGAATCCATGAAGTTAAAAACAACAATGAACATTACATTTTTATGTGTTTTACCATGTTCGAAATCCAAGTTCAACAACACAATCTAAATGAACTTAATAAAATTACCTTTAACATGGGGTATATAAGAATTCATCTTTCTAGTGATTTTCATCGATATTCGATATTTCAAAGGGAAAAAAAGAACAAAAGATAAAACTTCCCAGACATTTGTTACCTCTGAGATGTCGTCGTCATCTAGCATGTTGATAGGAATATCAACAGACATGCAAGAAACCTCAAGGAGTATCCCCTGGTTGTTGTCAGCATTTGAGGTTTTCTTTATGCCTGAGAAGCAAAGTATTAAGAATTACGAAAATTTACAGAATCTTGAATCATTAATGAAACAAAAAAATACTTATAGCTTAGATTAAATACAAATAAGGGTTAGATTGACTTTAGTGTAAAAGATTCTATTTTAAAATAAATACCTAAAACTTGTAGAAGCTGAAAAGAAGTCGTCCCCGAACAGTTTCCAGGCATTCCTTTCACTCTAACAAAACTACCCACAACCTTTTCTTCGAAATTATCAGGCTGTGTCAACAGCTCCTCCACTAAGCTCCTCCTTAAGTACACAAGTTTCATATTTGCAGCAACTATAGAAGCATAACGAATCTTACCGACTGCATATTGAACCTTTGCTTCAAGAGGTACTTTACGTGGCTTCGATGTTCTCGGCCTCTTGTATTCTGAGATAATCTGTCCACCCCCATTCACAGAACGTCTTCTACTATCAATCTCCTTGTCATCCAAGTTTGATAGTTCCAAAGTACCAGCAAAATGAGTTTTGAAAAGATCACATATCTTATTCTTTTGCCTTGGTTTCTTCTGAGAAAGAGAATTAAAACTTTTCATCACATAGTATTCCTTATGGAAAAAGGGGTTTCCTTTTGTCTTTTTTTTAGATTATTATATCTACTTTACGTTGCAATAATTTTTTCAGTTGCATCTATACCAACAGATTTCAGAATCTCAATGAAATGCTTTGAACCCCATTCAACAAAATTCTCTTACCTGAGACTTCTTTCTTTTGCCAAATGAATCATCTGAATCAGAATCCGAGTCTTTATCAACATCTAATGTTGTGAATAAAGTGTCTTTATCTTTAATCTGATCACAATCCGAGCCACTGTCATAGTTCTTCGCCTCAGACTGAGCACGACGCAGGTCGTCAAACTTCAACTCTTCTTGCTCCATTATTATCAACAAATAGTCTTTAAACATGAAATCGGAGGAATTTTGATCTTGAAAGTCTAGCTTGTCCTGCAGATACATCCAAAATTTCAAAGGCCTGTTCTCCCAAGAACAAAAGAGAGAGAGAGAGAGAGAGAGGGCCTGATTAACAGAGAAGACGTATTATAGGCATTTCAATCTACTTCTCTGAAAAAGAGTTTCATGATCAAAAAGCCTTTCAATATCATATAATATAGCATTTCAAAAATTCATAGAAAACATGATAAAAAGTCGAAGAGAGGAAAAAAATGTTGGTTATATAAATCCATAATTCAGCTCATAAATTGAGTTCCATACCCCTTCCGAGTCAACTTCTGCATTCATTTCTGCAAGTAGTGCAAGCTCAAAACATGCATTGCATAGTCCTTTGTTCAACTTAACAGGCACAAAGTCATATGCCTTAACGCAGAGCCTACAGACGGAATCGGGGCACGCGAGGCAAAAAAACCGAGGGGGGCCACCGCATTCAGCACAAGAATGCCTGGCTGGAAACACAAATAATTGAGACCAACGGTATAAAGTCAGTCTAAAAATAATTCAATAGGTTATAACAGTGAAATCACAAGTACATCTAGAAACTGTGCGCAACGAGGAAGAAAACGCCGCTTAAGCTATTGAAAACTCTTCATAAAAGTAAAATAAATATCATCAGCTGAATCGGGAGTACTAAACAACTAGCTCGAAAATATCATTTGAAGTTAAAGAGACTTACGGCAGGTCCAGTGGCCTTCAGACTTCAATACTGAATTTCTCTTACCAACACATGTGGGATGATAAACTTTTCCACAGCCCCTGGAAACAGAGAACAAAGGAATAATATATACTGCATAATTACATTATTGGAGAATTATAAATATGCATCCTTCTATAGTCATAGGCATCCAGGACTTGAGGTGACTGTCGGAAATATGCACGTGCACAACACGAATATGCTCATTTTTTCCATATATTCGGGGGTTATGCCCCATAGTCCGTGCCATGGGCAAAAGTGTCGGCGACGGTTACTTTAGGAAACATGAAATGTCCAGGTAACATATGTTATTTATGACCAAATTTCCAAATGAGAAACCTGAGTAATAGAAAAGCATGTATCCAAGCTGAATAAAAATCTAGCCGCCATTTCGACTCACCGTACTAAAAGAAATACACATACACACACATTCAAGAATTCAACAATGTAAGCACTCTTAAACAAAGTTTTCTAATAATTAATCACTGCCAATAGACCACATGCTTCTTAATTGTTTCCAACAGTACATTTTATTCATACATAGCAAAAATGCCATCAGCAATACCCACATTAACAGTTAAACTTAAAATTTTCCTTTATCCTTCTTTCTTCCATTTTTTTCTTCTTCTTTTTACAATGTCCTAATTCTTTCCCCCTTTTTCTACCTTTTCTGAACTTTTCCCTTCCTTTTCCACTATTTTTCTATTTCAGCATACAAAACAAGATAATCCAAATCTGAAGTCTACTTGGAACAAACAAGAGAAACAAAAGAAACCCAAAAATCGTAGTTCAAAAGCAAAAGAAAAACCCTAATATTACCCACAAAACCAACAAACGGAAACGAAAAAAAATAAACTCACTTGTGATCACAGAGAAGCAACTTCCCACCATCTTTACAAACAAAACACCAATCTTCGGCTTCAACTTCGGCTTCTTCATGAACCCTTTGCTTCCCTTTGTCTTGGCTCATTTCCAAAACGAGGGAGAAGGGGAACAAATCTTTTGTTTTCTACGTTTCTTGCACGTTGAAGCGTACGAGACAGTGTCAGACAGTGTTCAAAAGTACGGCCGTAAGATTAAAAAACTTTACCAAGCTGTCGTATGTTATGTAATAATAATAACACTATGGGTAAACTACACTGGTAGTCCCCTAACTTTTAAGATGTTTTAATTATAGTCAATATTTTTTCAAAACATTCATTATAGTCACTTAATTTTTCTTTTGTTTTTCTTACAATCACTATCGTCGGTTGCCGTAAATTAGATTAGTGGCCAAAAATGCTCATGTTGTTTTATTTTATGAGTTTGAATCTCAACATTTACCTTGAGAATATAATATTTCTCTATTTAATAATTAAAAAACAATGAATGATATAATCAATTGAATTCACTTCAAGGAGCAAGTATGCATACACAAAACTATAAAAACAACAGAAACTGGATGAGAAATTCACAAAATTAACCAAAACCAAAACTGGGTTCTAGAAAACAAATTTAACCCATAGTGAACATCCAAATATTTTAACAAATTAGAAAAATAAAAGATAACTTTCCATCATTATAGTTCCCTTATAGATGGAGGGGGTTAGGGGTTAGGTTAGAATGTTTTTTTATAGAACTGTTTGTTTGTGTGGAGATAGTGAAAAAAAAAAATTTAAGCTTGAGAGTTAAATTGAAAATTAATTTTTTTATTAACGTGTCACGTTATCGTATTAACGGGTTAACGAAGGCTAATGGTTGGGTGACCAAAACAACAAACGCTGAAAACATAGTGATCCGAACAACACTTTTTCAAATATAGTGACTAAAAATAAAATATGACCTAAATAAAGGGACCATTGATGAAAATTAACCTTAAAGAAACTCAATTGAGCGCGATTTTTTAAAATATTTTTTTTTTACAAAATTTATTTAATTCATAATTAAAAGTGTGAATTCATTTGATTTTTCAAACACAAATAACGAAACCTAAAAGATATTAAAGTCCGATTTTTTCAAGTTATTTGCTCACTCGTATTCATTAACATTTAAATAAATCCAGGATCATAAGAAACAACTTGATAAGATTTAGATTAAGGATTTATAGACGAATATAATTTTGCGAATTTCGCATAATCAGTCATGATTAGGACGAGTAAGGATATAAGTTTAGTAGATAATGAGCGGACATGAGTGTCAAAAGTTATGCCCACCGTAAATAATGAGTATGAATTTGAGATCTTACCCCTCCCATATCTGCACACTCTATATATGTCCGCCCACTATCCATCATATGAATAAAGATATTTTAATGAAAATAAAAAATAATTTTATTTATATATATATATATATATATATATATATATATATATATATATATTAGGTGGCGTAAGTTGAATGAATACGTTTGTTATTCGTTCATGTGAAATGTGTTTGTGAACAATTAGAAGAATTTTAGAATGATTAATGAAATTAAAAATTATGTTTATGGTCATGAGCTAAAAAAACATCAAAAATTATATATAAATAATTAAGAAGTGATCTATACATCGTTGTAATTGTGAGTAAGTTTAGTTTCGTTTAGAACAAACGAAAGTCAATTTTAATTTGTATTTTAAAATATACGAGTTTTTAATTGATCAAAGTTCAAAAAAATATAGCAACAAACTACTCCTTTGCGTAAATAAAAATTGTTAGTCAACTTATGATAAACAATTTGAAATGACAATTTGTCATAATTTTAACCAAAAATAAAACATTGAGGGTTAAAAAAAATAAAGATTAAAATAAATATTCAATTAAATGTTAGAGTCATTTTTTGACATTATACTTAAAAGGAAAATATAACGCAAAGACAACTTGACAAATTTTACTTAAAAATAATTTTATATTCTTCCAACCAAACACATTACATTCTCACTAAATATACCAAATAAAACAATATAATATTTTTAATAATATGTCAAATAATTACATTCTTTGAGAATTTTATTCCCACAAATAATTTTAAATCAACAAACGCACATATATTTGAATCTCAGATTATCATCATCTATAACTCTGTCACATTAAAAAGTGAATTAGCTGTGAGCATCACAAACCAATATCCTCCCATCGTACATCGACAAAATTAATCGAATATTAAGATAGTTCCTTCAAACAATGGCGGATCTATATATAGAGTGGTGTGGGCCTATATTTATCCTAAACTTTTTAAAATTTACACAATTATTTTTATTTTTTTATTTTTTATGAATTAATCTTTTAACTCTTTGTAATATTTATGATTAATATCTACCCTAAAATTTTAAAATTTTAAAATTTTAAAATTTTATGAATTAATCTTTTAACTCTTTGTAATATATATTTCTGAATCAGCCACTTTTCAAACTAAAACAAAATAGAATTGTACTTTAAAAACCCACACGATAGAATTGAATTGGAAGAAAAAATCCACAATAGGAAAGGTTGAAAACGTAGGGACTGATAAAGACAATTATTGTGACACTTTAATAAAGGGACAGCTACACCCCCACTATATCTGTTTATTCATGTATTATTATATTATTAATATATATGTATCATAATCATATTTAAATTATTTTATAGTTTTAACAATTTATATAAATTGAATTTTGTCATATTTAAGGATGAAAAAAATAGTGTAAAAAGTAGGTTTTTATAAAAATTATTATTGGCGAATAACAAAGAATTTTATATATAAATCTTCAGAAGGGTACATTTTTGTATAAAGATAAAAACTATTAGTATATGTCTCGTTAAAATTTTTTCTTAATTTTAAGTGAAAAAAAGTACATTAATTACAACACCGTTCATAACATAAAATAAACAAAGTTGCCATCCGAAAATAAACATAACCAAACTAGCTTCCAGGCCTATAACCCATCACCCAATTCCGACATCAAGCATCCCTCATGCCTTGTCTGCAATCTGCATGTAATTGCCCCCCGAGGCCATGAAAGCCACTGCTATCCATCTTTGCCAAGCTATCCGTCACTGAATTAGCTTCACGCAAAGTGTGCACAAGCGATATCTCCCAACCGATCAAGAAGATGGTAAATATGAGTAATCAAGGAGCCACCCCTATTGTGAATGGGTATCGAAAGTAACTTAACCGGCGTCATGTTATCCAACTCGATTAAAAGACAACGTGAAGAACTAATGTTTTGATATAATAACTGAAAATTAGTTTTGGACTAAATTGAAAAGATTTCAAAAATACCCTTAAGTCCAAACAACTTAAAAATATGTTTGAAGATTGTTTTAAGAAGTTTTGAAGTGTTTTCTAAAGCCAAACTTTACAAAACCACCCAGGTGTTTCGAAACACCCTAGGCGTTTCGAAACAATCATTTACAGTTTCAAAACGTTCCGAAACAACTCTGCATGTTTCGAAACGGGCTTTAATCTGGGTGAGGATTTTTACATAGTGTTTCGATACGGGCTTCACCGTTTCGATATGCCTATGTGGCAAAGACCTCAACGGTCAAAATCCCCAACGGCTATTTTCCCAACGTTCTTTTAAATTGCAGCTCAACTGTCACTTGTTCTGAAACAGGGTTGATACTGTTTCGATACAGATTAAGGTGTTTCGAAACAGCCAGATGTGTTTCGAAACGGATTGCTGCATCAGACTTCAACGGCTAGTTATGAAGAGGGGTGTTTCGATACGGGCTTCACCGTTTCGATACGCCTATGTGGCAAAGACCTCAACGATCAAAATCCCCAACGGCTATTTTCCCAACGGTCTTTTAAATTGCAGCTTAACTGTCACTTGTTCCGAAACGGGATTGATACTGTTTCGATACGGATCAAGGTGTTTCGAAACAACCAGATGTGTTTCGAAACGGATTGCTGCATCAGACTTCAACGGCTAGTTATGAAGAGGGGCGTTCCGATACTGGCTTGACTGTTCCGAAACAAACAACACCAGAAACTGCATTTAATGTGAGAAATAAAGTCTCTAACGGCTCCAAAACAACCCCAACGGTCCTCAGCGGCTACAAACTCATTTGGGGTATAAAAAGGGACCTCCAAGCATCAAGTAATGCTTAATGTTTCAATTGTCAACAACACTATGATCAAGAATTTGTCTTAGGGCTTTATTGTTCAATTTACTGTATAGACAACACTTGTGAGCATAATTGTCAAATTTGCTCAAGTATTTAGGTTTTGGGTGAGAGCTTTAATTGTGCAAACATATACCTTCTAGAGGAATTTCTAGTTTGCTATGTCTTTCTTGTGTAAGAGAGTGTTTGATCAAGTTTTGGGTAGAAAGCTTGATCGGCGTAACGGTTTCCTCCTAATCCGAGAAAAGGGGACGAAATTCTTAGTGAATTTGTTTGAAAATCCTTAGTGGGAAGCTAAGGTGGTGGATGTAGACCTTGGTTAGAAGGTTGAACCACTATAAATCCTTATGTCAATTGACTATCTTTCTATTCCCACAAAACACCCAAATATCCAACTTCTCCGAACTTGGCAAACACATCAGTTGAAGGGATCGAGCATCTTAAAAACCCAACACAACGAATACCCTGGTTCCACGCATGCTTAAGTCCTTCAAAGACCCCCTATAACTCCGCGTCAAGGACCGAACAAATTCCAATAAACTTCGTAAAACCCTTAACCCAATTGCCTAGTTCATCCCGAATCACCCATCCACATGACGCATGTAACACCCGTGTTTTGGGCTTAGGAGTTAACCGGGTTTTAATTCGAGTCAATAAAATTTAATTAAAATAATTCAACTTCAAGTAGTGACCTAATTAAGCTTCATTTGAAAGGGGAGGGACCAATGTTGCAATTTTACCAAAAACCTTTTAAAAGCTAGACAACTTTTATTTGAAAGCTAAAAATTTCCCCTCTCTCCCCACTCTCCCCTTCTCTCACGTCAAATAGCCATCTCCCACTCTCAAACTCTCCCAACATTTCAAACACTATTCCATCCATTATCTCCTTCAATTAAAGGTGTTTCTCAAAGGTAAATGCGTTTTCCAACTCTCCTCTTTATTCCCTACTCAACCATTGTTGTAGATTTCAGAAAAATGGTGTTTTGAAAATTAGGGTTCATGTGGAAATTGGGGATTTTGATGGGGCTTTTTGATTTGTTTTGTTAAATTATGTTGGGGGTTTGTTTAAGCATGCTAAAATACACCACATACTTAAATTTGGTTGAATTTTGATAGAAATTCGTGGAGATGTCTTAAGGCTAGATTTAAGGTTGAAAAACTTGAGTTTTTGGTGGGTTTTGTGTTAAAATTGGTGGGCTGTTGGTTTACCTATGGTATGAGAGTGTTTTGGGATACTTTGGAAACCATTTGGGTGTTTGGAAGTGGGTTTTTCAGCAAGAGTTTTGGGAAGCACGAAAATTGAGTTTTGGGAGACCTTGTGATTTGGGGAATTTGTGCAATTTGGTTTATGTTGTGAAGTAAATTGATAGTTGAGCTTTAGCATTGATTTGAGGTGTAACAAGTGTGTTTTGCTTGGCTAGAAGCAAGGGGAAACGTTGAAGGAGCTTTAGGACCGAATCCGGGTGCGTAGGAGGATTGTTCGATTTTGCTAAGGAAGGGCGGTGAGTGGTCTAAACTTGTTTTCAAGTTGGTTCGAACATGAGTAGTGTGTGTGTGTGCAAGTGTGCTTGGTAGGCCACTTCCTTTTAATCCAAGTAGTTAACTTAGTCTAATTTTCCTTGAATGATATATGCTTGATGACTATGCTCAAATGCTTGTGATTAGATGGTGCATGTATATGTATTTCATGTTGTGGATATATGTGTTGAGCATGAATGTGTTGATGATATGTGGTTGGTGATACATGTTGTGGTTATAATAATTGGCACTAAAAATTACCGGTTGTAAATGATCGATCATTAGGATAGTGTGCACACAAATTGAGTCAAAACGTACGTGGCCTTGATGGCGTTAAGTCATCAAGGAGGAGTACGGTGATGTAGCATTCCACCGGAAGCTTGTTATATTTTCTACGGGATGATGAGTGGAATCCCATCCGTAGAGCATGTGGCGATGAGTGGAATCCCGCACATGCAAGGTCCGGTGATGAGTGAAATCCCACCGAGGTAAAGTGTTGTCAAGGTTTTAATCCGCACAATCGGGGTAATCAAAGTGGCCAATTAAACTTGTTCATGTATTGTGATATAAGATGGTGTTATGTAATTGAGGCATATGGTGTTGTTGCATGATGATCTATGTTGGTGTTTAAATCTTGCTAGGATTGAGAGACCATATTTGCCACTTGAAAGACTAGCTAGGTCTACTTGGTTATGCAATGCTTGATATGTGTGAGATTAGGATTACATGCTTGAACCCTGCATTGTTGTTGTTTTTCGTTTTAGAGCACCCTCACTAAGCCTATAGCTTACGCTCTCAATGTTCAACAATGCAGATCGTTAGCGTGGTGTTAGCTCGAGGCAAGGCAAGAAGGGCATCCAAGTTTGTAGCTCAAGTATGGTTATCGATTTTGTAATAGCTAGCAATGTGGCAAAGGTCTTTGTATGAGCTTGTATGACTCATTTGATTGTTGATGTTGTTGAGTTTGATCATGGTTTGTAAGCATGCAATACTTGATGAATGTTGGTGTGTTTAATGGTACGCTCTAGGATGCTTTAGGTTGTCTTATGCTGGGTGCAAACCTCTTTGAATGACTTGTGGCCTTAAGATCCTTTTGAGTCTTTATGTATGCTTAATATTGCCTATTTTGCTTCTTGAATCAAATGCTATGTATGAAAGCTTGAATTCATGTTTGCTTGATACCTATGGCTTAAATATGTGTGCTTGCATGTTGGTATACGCTTAGGTGAGTCGAGGAATGCATTTAGAGTCGGTTGGGGTCGTTTTAGTTGAGTTTGAGGAGTTGCAGTGCAGGGGGTATCGATACCCCTGGTAAGGGTATCGATACTCTCTTGCCCAAATGCCTCAGATTTTGCCTAGGGTATCGATACCCTTAGGGTATCGATATCGTCCAAAGTTTCTGTAATCTGGGTTTGGGGTTTTAGATAGGAGCGTATCGATACGGGGTCCCGAGTATCGATACGGGTCAAATCTGTTGACCAAGGAAGGTTGACCGAGGAAGAGGGTATCGATACCCCTGGTAAGGGTATCGATACGGCCTTCTCGTGTTGACTTCCTGGGTTGACCTAGAAGGAGGGTATTGATACCCCTGATTAGGGTATCGATACTGTCTGCTTTATAAGCTAAAAATTGGCTGTTTATGCGTGGTTGTGATTCGAATGTGTTTTTCCTTTGAACGTTTTCCGCTGTCGTGAATCACATAGGACTTAACATTCATCTAGGCAAGATTAATATTTAAAAAAAAATAGGGTTGCTAACCGAGGGGGAATCCTTTGGGTTTCGCTTCGGTTTTCCCCGTGTGGCCCACTCGGACCGGTCATCCGGCCAGACCGGGATGAGGGGGTTACATTTGTTGGTATCAGAGCCTCAGGTTACCGAGACCTCGGGCAGGTAAGTGAGGTAAGGTTAAGGTGTTAGATGCTTATGTTGTTCAATGCATGATTTGCCATGAATCCTTGATGCTTGATTGATCGTATGATGTTTTGTATGCATGAATGGTCGTGTCTCGTGTGAGTGTGTGCCCATTGCTACTACTACTTAATTTAAAAAGGATTTTTGAAAGAGGAATACTTGAGCACTATTGGACCCTTGCTTTGGCTAACGTAATCCTATTTGTTTCTTGTTGTAGTTTATACCTTGCTAGTTGAACCATGAGACCACGTGGGAGGCCTAGGATGGTTCGACCGGAACCACGGGCAGAGGCTCCGAGAGTTGAGCCAGTTGTGAGGGTTGAGGCTCAAGTGGGAGAGCCAGTGGTTGGAGTTGGAGCTCCTCCACCACCTCCACCACCACCACCTCCTCCACCGGGAGTGGGAGGCGAAGCCGAGCCCAGAGGAATGGGACCACAAGGAGGCCAAGGTGGCCAAGGACCGGCCGGAATTGACTTAGCTCCGTTGGTTCAGGCAATAGCCGGAGCATTCCAGGCTGCAGTAGCTGGAGGTCAGGCAGCTCATCATCAGGGTGAGGGCACCGGATTGCCATTAGAAAGACTTCGGGGCCTTGGGGCCGAAGAGTTTAGAGGTGCTACTCCGGAGAGGTCAGAGATGTGGTTTGAGAAGACCGTCCGTATCCTTGCTCAGATGGGGTGTACTGGTGATCGTAAGTTGGGTTGTGTTGAGTCTCTACTTCAGGGTGATGCCTACACCTGGTGGGTCATCGTTACTTCGGGGATGGATGAGACCGAGATCACTTGGGAGTTCTTTGAGACGGCTTTCCGGAAGAAGTATCTGGGTCCACGATACCTCGATGAGAGGAAGAGAGAGTTTATGGCACTGCTTCAGGGGAACATGTCTGTGACCGACTATGAGATTAAATTTGTCAGATTGAGTCAGTATGCACCCGAGCTTGTACCTACTGAGGTGGAGCGTTGTAACCGCTTCCGATATGGGCTGAATGAGGAGATCAAGACTTATACTCTAGCTTCTGATTACTTTGACTTTGATGTCTTGGTCTCGAGGGCCAAGGACTTGGAGCACAGTTTGAGTTTGACCAGGCGGTCAGGTGGATCTAGTTCAGGTAAGAGGTCCAGCAACTTTGATAGAGGTGATGCCAAGAGGCATCGGGACAACAGGCATCAGTATGATCATAGGCGTGGTGGCGGTAACCACGGTAGGGGCCATCAGGGTCAGAGAGCTGGTGGGAAGTTGCCCACGTGTGCTACTTGCGGGAGGAACCACACCGGTGAGTGTTGGGGGAATTATCACTCTTGTTGGAGTTGTGGTGCTAGAGACCACATTAGGCGTGACTGTCCACATCAGGTGGGACAGGCACCAGCTCAGGCTCCTGCTAGAGCCAATGACTTTCAGAGAGGCCGCGGGCGCGGTAGAGGAAATTTCCAGCCGAGGAACGATGGTCAGAGAAACTTAGCTCATGTAGTTGCAGTCCAGCCGGAGGGCGGAGGACAGGCTAGGGTTTACGCTCAGCGCGGGGAGCAGCATGACACCGATGTGATCGCAGGTAACTTCTCGATACAGTCTTTGGGTTTGCTTTCCTTGATTGACTCTGGGTCTACACATTCCTACATATTGAGTGAGCATGCACAGTCTTTGAAATTGCCTTGTGAGTTGTTAGAGGTAGGAGTTAGTGTTACTAGTTCCTTTGGGGACACGGTAGTGGTTAGGAAGATGTACCGAAGGTGTCCGTTGATGGTTCGGGGGCATTTGTTTCCAGTGGATATGATGGAACTTCCTTTCTATGGTTTTGATGTGATTCTGGGTATGGATTGGCTCACGGAGCATAGAGCTAGGATAGATTTTGAAACTAAACGGATTTCTTTGAAGCTCACAGATGATTATGAGATTGTTGTGGTGGGTGAGAATGTGAAATTCTTATCCAATGTGATTTCAGTGTTAGAGGCCAAGAAATTAGTTGAGATAGGGTGTGAAGCATACTTAGCATATGTAATGAACCCTAACATGAGTGAGGTTAGACCTCAAGACATCCGGACGGTGTGTGATTTTCCTAGTGTGTTTCCGGAAGAATTGCCAGGGTTACCACCGGACAGAGAGGTGGAGTTCAGCATTGAGACTTATTCTGATTCAGCTCCTGTTTCGATTGCTCCGTATCGTATGGCACCGAAAGAATTGAAAGAGTTGAAGACTCAGTTGCAAGAATTGACAGATAGAGGTTTTATTAGGCCTAGTTCTTCACCTTGGGGTGCACCAGTGTTGTTTGTGAAGAAGAAAGATGGAAGTATGAGAATGTGCATAGATTACAGACAGTTGAATCAGTTGACAGTGAAGAACAAATATCCGTTGCCTAGAATTGATGACTTGTTTGATCAGTTGAGGGGAGCATCGGTCTTTTCGAAGATTGATTTGAGATCAGGTTACTACCAGCTAAAGGTCAGAGAGGTCGATGTACCGAAAACAGCCTTTAGGACTAGGTATGGACACTATGAGTTTTTAGTCATGCCATTTGGGTTGACTAATGCACCGGCAGCTTTCATGGACATGATGAATAAGATTTTTCATCAGTATCTAGATCAGTTTGTAGTTGTGTTTATTGATGACATTTTGGTGTACTCGCGAACTGAAGAAGACCATGACCGACATTTGAGACTTGTCTTGAAAACTTTGCTAGATCATCAGTTGTATGCGAAGCTCAGCAAGTGTGAATTCTGGATCCGAGAGGTAGTCTTCTTAGGACATGTAGTGTCAGCTGAAGGCATTAGAGTTGATCCGAAGAAGATTGAAGCCATTGTTGAGTGGAAGCAACCGAAGTCAGTGACAGAAGTACGTAGCTTCCTAGGCTTAGCCGGATACTATAGGAGGTTTGTAGAGGGTTTCTCTAAGTTAGTCGCTCCTTTGACACAGTTACTTCAGAAGAGTGTTCAGTTTGAGTGGACAGATGCAAGACAGAGAGCCTTTGAGAAATTGAAAGAAGCTTTGACCCAAGCACCGATTTTGATTCAGCCTGAGTCCGGGAAGGATTATGTGATTTATAGTGATGCCTCGTATGTAGGGTTAGGATGTGTTCTGATGCAAGACCGAAGAGTAGTGGCTTATGCCTCAAGACAGTTGAAGACTCATGAGCGCAACTATCCGACCCATGATATAGAGTTAGCGGCAGTTGTGTTTGCTTTGAAGATTTGGAGGCACTATTTGTATGGTGAGAAATGCACAGTATACACCGACCACAAGAGTCTGAAGTACATTATGACTCAGCGAGATTTGAATCTCAGACAGCGTAGATGGTTAGAGTTGCTAAAGGACTATGATCTTACTATTGAGTACCATCCGGGTAAGGCCAATGTAGTGGCCGATGCATTGAGTAGGAAGGTGGCTGTGGACTTGAGAGCCATGTTTGCTAGATTGAGTTTGTTCGGGGATGGTGGCTTGGTAGCCGAGCTTCAGGTTAGACCTACTCTAGGTCAGTTGATTCGAGAGAAACAGCTATTAGATAGATCTTTGGCACCTCACGTGCAAGATATAGCCGAAGGTAGATCTTCAAACTACAGTTTCAGTTCCGATGGGGTCTTGTGTTTCAAGGACAGAATAGTTGTGCCTGAAGACAGTGATTTGAGACGTACGATCTTGACTGAAGCCCACAGTAGTCCGTTTGCTATGCATCCTGGAAGTACGAAGATGTACCGTGATTTGAAGAATGAGTACTTTTGGGTTGGCTTGAAGAGAGATGTAGCCGACTTTGTGAGTAAGTGCCTAGTGTGTCAGAGAGTGAAGGCGGAACATCAGGTTCCCTCAGGTTTGTTACAGCCGTTGAGAATTCCGGAATGGAAATGGGAGAACATCACCATGGATTTTGTTTCGGGTTTGCCTTTGACTCCTACGAAGAAGAACTCAGTTTGGGTGATAGTAGATCGTTTTACGAAGTGTGCTCACTTCTTGGCAGTCAACACTACCTACACCTTAGATAGATTGGCCGATTTGTACATTGGTGAGATTGTGAGGTTACATGGTGTGCCGAAGTCCATTGTGTCAGATAGGGATCCGCGGTTTACTTCGAGATTTTGGGAGTGTCTGCATACAACTTTGGGTACCCGTTTGAACTTCAGCACTTCTTATCATCCTCAGTCAGATGGTCAGTCGGAGAGGGTTATTCAGATCTTAGAGGATATGCTGCGTTGTTGTATCATAGACTTTCAGGGTACTTGGGAGAAGCATCTGCCTCTAGTGGAGTTTGCCTACAACAACAGTTTTCAGTCGAGCATTCAGATGGCTCCGTATGAGGCCTTGTACGGTCGAAAGTGTAGAACTCCAGTGTGTTGGGCCGAGGTAGGACAGAAACTGTTGCCTATGCCGGATTTGCTCAAGGGGACAACCGACAAGGTAAAATTGATTTGCGATCGCTTGAAGGCTGCATCGAATAGGCAGAAGTCCTATGCCGATTTGAAGAGGAAGGAAGTTGAGTTCTCAGTGGGTGAGAAGGTATTCTTAAAAGTGTCTCCGTGGAAGAAAGTGATGAGATTTGGCCGAAAGGGGAAGTTGAGCCCGAGGTACATAGGACCGTATGAGATTGTGAAGAGAGTTGGTCCCGTTGCTTATCAGTTGCGTTTGCCATCCGAGCTTGAGAAGATACACGATGTGTTCCATGTATCCATGCTTCGTAAGTATAGGTCCGATCCATCACATGTTATGCCCATAGAAGAAATTGAATTGAATCCGGATTTGACTTATGAGGAAGAGCCCATTGAGATCTTGGCTTCAGACAGTAAGGTGTTGAGGGGTAGATCAATTGAGTTAGTGAAGGTGAGGTGGCAACGTAGAGGTGTGGACGAGGCCACTTGGGAGGGGAAGGAGGATATGGAAAAGCAGTTTCCGTATCTCTTTCAGTCAGGTAATTTCGGGGACGAAATTCCTTAAGTGGGAGAGAGTTGTAACACCCGTGTTTTGGGCTTAGGAGTTAACCGGGTTTTAATTCGAGTCAATAAAATTTAATTAAAATAATTCAACTTCAAGTAGTGACCTAATTAAGCTTCATTTGAAAGGGGAGGGACCAATGTTGCAATTTTACCAAAAACCTTTTAAAAGCTAGACAACTTTTATTTGAAAGCTGAAAATTTCCCCTCTCTCCCCACTCACCCCTTCTCTCACGTCAAATAGCCATCTCCCACTCTCAAACTCTCCCAACATTTCAAACACTATTCCATCCATTATCTCCTTCAATTAAAGGTGTTTCTCAAAGGTAAATGCGTTTTCCAACTCTCCTCTTTATTCCCTACTCAACCATTGTTGTAGATTTCAGAAAAATGGTGTTTTGAAAATTAGGGTTCATGTGGAAATTGGGGATTTTGATGGGGCTTTTTGATTTGTTTTGTTAAATTATGTTGGGGGTTTGTTTAAGCATGCTAAAATACACCACATACTTAAATTTGGTTGAATTTTGATAGAAATTCGTGGAGATGTCTTAAGGCTAGATTTAAGGTTGAAAAACTTGAGTTTTTGGTGGGTTTTGTGTTAAAATTGGTGGGCTGTTGGTTTACCTATGGTATGAGAGTGTTTTGGGATACTTTGGAAACCATTTGGGTGTTTGGAAGTGGGTTTTTCAGCAAGAGTTTTGGGAAGCACGAAAATTGAGTTTTGGGAGACCTTGTGATTTGGGGAATTTGTGCAATTTGGTTTATGTTGTGAAGTAAATTGATAGTTGAGCTTTAGCATTGATTTGAGGTGTAACAAGTGTGTTTTGCTTGGCTAGAAGCAAGGGGAAACGTTGAAGGAGCTTTAGGACCGAATCCGGGTGCGTAGGAGGATTGTTCGATTTTGCTAAGGAAGGGCGGTGAGTGGTCTAAACTTGTTTTCAAGTTGGTTCGAACATGAGTAGTGTGTGTGTGTGCAAGTGTGCTTGGTAGGCCACTTCCTTTTAATCCAAGTAGTTAACTTAGTCTAATTTTCCTTGAATGATATATGCTTGATGACTATGCTCAAATGCTTGTGATTAGATGGTGCATGTATATGTATTTCATGTTGTGGATATATGTGTTGAGCATGAATGTGTTGATGATATGTGGTTGGTGATACATGTTGTGGTTATAATAATTGGCACTAAAAATTACCGGTTGTAAATGATCGATCATTAGGATAGTGTGCACACAAATTGAGTCAAAACGTACGTGACCTTGATGGCGTTAAGTCATCAAGGAGGAGTACGGTGATGTAGCATTCCACCGGAAGCTTGTTATATTTTCTACGGGATGATGAGTGGAATCCCATCCGTAGGGCATGTGGCGATGAGTGGAATTCCGCACATGCAAGGTCCGGTGATGAGTGGAATCCCACCGAGGTAAAGTGTTGTCAAGGTTTTAATCCGCACAATCGGGGTAATCAAAGTGGCCAATTAAACTTGTTCATGTATTGTGATATAAGATGGTGTTATGTAATTGAGGCATATGGTGTTGTTGCATGATGATCTATGTTGGTGTTTAAATCTTGCTAGGATTGAGAGACCATATTTGCCACTTGAAAGACTAGCTAGGTCTACTTGGTTATGCAATGCTTGATATGTGTGAGATTAGGATTACATGCTTGAACCCTGCATTGTTGTTGTTTTTCGTTTTAGAGCACCCTCACTAAGCCTATAGCTTACGCTCTCAATGTTCAACAATGCAGATCGTTAGCGTGGTGTTAGCTCGAGGCAAGGCAAGAAGGGCATCCAAGTTTGTAGCTCAAGTATGGTTATCGATTTTGTAATAGCTAGCAATGTGGCAAAGGTCTTTGTATGAGCTTGTATGACTCATTTGATTGTTGATGTTGTTGAGTTTGATCATGGTTTGTAAGCATGCAATACTTGATGAATGTTGGTGTGTTTAATGGTACGCTCTAGGATGCTTTAGGTTGTCTTATGCTGGGTGCAAACCTCTTTGAATGACTTGTGGCCTTAAGATCCTTTTGAGTCTTTATGTATGCTTAATATTGCCTATTTTGCTTCTTGAATCAAATGCTATGTATGAAAGCTTGAATTCATGTTTGCTTGATACCTATGGCTTAAATATGTGTGCTTGCATGTTGGTATACGCTTAGGTGAGTCGAGGAATGCATTTAGAGTCGGTTGGGGTCGTTTTAGTTAAGTTTGAGGAGTTGCAGTGCAGGGGGTATCGATACCCCTGGTAAGGGTATCGATACTCTCTTGCCCAAATGCCTCAGATTTTGCCTAGGGTATCGATACCCTTAGGGTATCGATACCGTCCAAAGTTTCTGTAATCTGGGTTTGGGGTTTTAGATAGGAGCGTATCGATACGGGGTCCCGAGTATCGATACGGGTCAAATCTGTTGACCAAGGAAGGTTGACCGAGGAAGAGAGTATCGATACCCCTGGTAAGGGTATCGATACGGCCTTCTCGTGTTGACTTCCTGGGTTGACCTAGAAGGAGGGTATCGATACCCCTGATTAGGGTATCGATACTGTCTGCTTTATAAGCTAAAAATTGGCTGTTTATGCGTGGTTGTGATTCGAATGTGTTTTTCCTTTGAACGTTTTCCGCTGTCGTGAATCACATAGGACTTAACATTCATCTAGGCAAGATTAATATTTAAAAAAAATAGGGTTGCTAACCGAGGGGGAATCCTTTGGGTTTCGCTTCGGTTTTCCCCGTGTGGCCCACTCGGACCGGTCATCCGGCCAGACCGGGATGAGGGGGTTACAACGCATAACACGAACTAGCGCAACGCGAGCCATCAATATTTAATTTAAACCACCCCACCAAAGGAGGCACCCATCGAGCAAACTCTCTTGGTCTCGAAGCACGACCAGAATTCAAGCCCATGGAGATTGCCGCCGCCAAATTGGATTACTCTACCAGCCGTTGTGCAGCACATAAAACTAACTATCGACTTACCACTTCCTCCTAAAAAATAAGTGAATTTCGATGCAACCATAACGCCCATACGATTGCCTCAAATGCCAGCGGCCAGCTGCAACCCCACGGCCTAAACACTTCGCCAGAGGACAGGTTGATGGCCAATTACCAATCCTGCCACGAGTGCTCAAAGAAAGCTTGCGAGTCGGCAGGCTTGAGAACACACAACCATATCGCATACGTCATCGGGCAAAATCGAAACAAGTGATTAATGGTTTCCGAATGCTCACCACAAGTCGCGCAATGGTCATCCCACGCCAAGTGCTGTCGAACCCTCTTGCCATTAGTCGTTCATTTAAATTTTTTTACATAAACAATAAAAACATCGATATAATCTAGATAAAAATAGATTAATAATATATTATAAAAATAAATTATTATTATATACACTGACAATTAGAAAAATTTCACGCCTAATTTTGCTTTAAGAAAAAAACATCAAATCTCTAACCTTAGAACCTCAATTTACTTTATATCTTAAGTTTTAAAATCTAAACTCTAACCATAAACCATAAATTATAAGAGATAAACCTTAAACTCATGAAAACTAAACCCTACGCCCTAAATTAAACATGTTTATACTTTTTTTACCATTACATGTGCATTAAAATTTTTCTCTATAAGAATTACAACTATAATATATTTATATTTAAATATTATATTCATGTTTATCTTTAATCGAATTTATATTTAGCGATTAATTAAGAACCACTCGTTTTCCCCCTAAGTTGCCTTCCTTTTTTCCTCTCATCTAGTAGGAGAAATTATTATATGGATCTAGCTTACTGCATCATCTATAGTTTCTATCAACTAAAAATCAGCCAATTAATTTTTGTCTTTCATGTCATTTTTTTTCAAATTAATTTTTATGTAACCCCACACAACATATTACATGGCAACAAAGTGAAGATTCGTCGTTTAAAAAATGACATGAAAAATATAAAAATATTTAGCTGATATTTATTAGAGGAAAATACAAATGAAGTGGTAAGTCGAGATCATACTATTTTTTCTCTAGGTACGATTAAAATTTGTAAAAAAAAAAATCAAAATGAACCCCCCATTCCCAGCTATTCACACCAAACCATTTTCCCATTGTGGTTTTCACTATTGAAACTCTATAGATTCTAGCATGATATTATTTGAAAGAGCATCCAACTGTCATACCACTTAATCGGACAATTTCGTATTTGTGTGAGAGACAGAAACAGGAAAAAGAAAGAAAAGAAAAGTCCAACAGATCTTTGTCCTAATCCTGCAAACAAAAAGATACAGACACTGAAAGAGAATCAAAGTTTGAGTTTTCCCTTTTTTTATTTTATTTTTCAGACAAAAAGTTAAGGTTGTTGCAGGAGAAAAACAAAGGGAAAAAACCCTAACCCTGTCTCTGCCTGCTCTTTCACGGTGTTACAGCAAAGGCCAAAGCTTCACTCTTTTTGGTTCTGGGTTTCTCTTTCTCTTACTGTTCACAAGTAAAGCTTGGAAGTTTCAGACTTTTTGTTGTGAGTGAAGTTCAAGTTTTAGCTAACTCTCACACTTTGTAGCTTCAGTTGGTTGGATCTTTTCCTTTAAGGATAAAGGAAATTAGGGTTTATGTGAAGGTTGGGGTTTGCTTGAAACAGAGGTCTTCAAAGGGTTCTTTTGCTTGGTTATTGTTTCTAACATTTCTGTTTTTTGTTTTTGGCCAAAGGGGATTTGGTGTTCTGGGCTGCAGCTTGAATGGTTTCAATGTTGTTAGTTGGAAAAAGTGAAAGTAGAGTGTTTAATGAGTGATATTGGAAGTTAAAGTAATTGCAGAGTTAAGGAATGCCATTTTCTGGGCCTTTTTGAATTGTTGGGTTTCTGTTGGTGCGGTAAGGTGTTTTTGGGTTAGTTTTGAAAAAAGTTGATTTCTTGGTTCATCATTTAATCTTTGAGCTGGAGCGACTAGGAGTACCCGGGACGATGTCTTCCTTGAGTAGGGAGCTGGTGTTTTTGATATTACAGTTCCTGGATGAGGAAAAGTTTAAGGAAACTGTTCATAAGTAAGTTCATTGCTTCATTTTGCTATGTTGGTTCATTTTACTTTTTGGCTGTTGAGCTAGGTTAGAATGATAATTGCTTAAGAGTTTTTTGGCCCATGGCTGACAGAGGGAAGAACATATTTCCATCATGTTGGCTAATGCCTTGTTTGTGTTGCAAATGGTGAAAATCTTGTATATTTGTTTGGCATTATAGAAATGTGCTTTATTAGTAGCAAAAAAGGGAAAAAAGTGTAAAAACAAGAACATGACCTTTCAGTGCTTTTAAATAGCACGTTCTTACCTTTTATTTTCATTCCCTGGCAGTTTGATAGGCTTGAGTTAATTGTCTTTTGAATAGATTTCTAATCCTTGCTTTTGCATGTGAAGCTTATAGCTTTTATTGTCTGCTTTTTCATGCGAAGCTTATAGTTTTTATTGTCTGCTTTTGCATGTGGTGGTGACGGTGTGCTCATATTCTAGGTTAGAGCAGGAGTCTGGTTTTTTCTTCAATATGAAACATTTTGAGGATCAAGTCCAGGCTGGTGAATGGGACGAAGTTGAGCGTTATCTATGTGGGTTCACTAAGGTTGAAGATAATCGTTACTCAATGAAGATTTTCTTTGAAATTAGGAAGCAGAAGTATTTGGAAGCTCTTGACAGGTGAGCACATAGTGTATTGCAATTAATATCTTGCTTCAATGTATAGGATTTGCAAACTCCATGCTTCTTGCACTTATAACTTTCCAAAGTGGATGATGTCAAAGGGACACTTCATAGACTGGGAGATATAGCTTATCTTGAACTCAGGAAGAAATTTCAGCCTGAGGCAGAATTGGCTTTTATGCAGTTTTCTATCTTGCTTCTTTCTTAAGGTTGGATTAATCTATGGATTATCTTTTATCAGGCAGGATCGAGCAAAGGCTGTTGAAATTCTTGTAAAGGATCTGAAGGTTTTTGCATCCTTTAATGAGGAACTTTTTAAGGAGATTACCCAGTTGCTTACTCTTGATAACTTTAGGTGTGTACTTGTGCTTTCTTTTTGCTCTTGACAACTACCTGATTGAATTATGCTAAAATCTTCTGTTTGTATTATGTTATCAGGCAAAATGAACAGCTTTCAAAATATGGTGACACAAAATCCGCTCGAAATATCATGCTTGTAGAGCTTAAGAAGCTCATTGAAGCAAATCCCTTATTTCGTGATAAGCTTGCATTCCCAGCTTTTAAGAGTTCACGACTAAGGACCTTAATAAACCAGAGGTTATTAATTATTTACTCGATGATTATTTTACCAAATCTTGTTCAGTATTCTTTGGTTTATTCTTTTCTTCTTTCATCCCTTGGGAAAACAAAGTCTGGGTTTTGGTGTTTCCGACTTTCCGTTAGTACCGTGATACTTGTACAAAGGGCATACAGAACAATTGATACAGTCGACTCTAGATTGGTTCTGTCTCTGTTAGCTCATTTTCTCTTGATTTTTTTTTTCAGTCTGAATTGGCAGCATCAGCTTTGCAAGAATCCTCGTCCAAACCCCGACATTAAAACTCTCTTTATGGATCATTCTTGTTCTCCCACTACTAATGGTGCTCGTCCTCCTCCTCCAACTAGTAGTCCCCTTGTTGGACCAATTCCTAAGGCTGGGGCATTCCCTCCTATTGGTGCCCATGGTGTAAGTATTTTGTATTAATTTTTCTCATACAGAATATATGAAACATTCTAAAAAATTCTTGGATGACTCTGATGTGCAGCCATTTCAGCCTATTGTTTCCCCATCCTCTGGTGCTATTGCGGGGTGGATCTCAAGTGGTAATCCTTCTTTACCTCATGCTGCAGCTGTGGCAGCTGGTCCCCCTGGTCTTGTACAGTCTTCTAATGCAGGTAGGTACAATGCAGTTGGCATTTGGTGTCTATGTTATAATGTTTCTGTAAACTTGCTTTATTTGATAATTTTTCTGTGATGGTTCAGCTGCATTCCTCAAGCATCCAAGAACTCCATCAGGTATGCCAGGGATAGATTACCAGTCGGCTGATTCTGAGCATTTGATGAAGCGCATTCGCACTGGCCAACCTGACGAGGTATGGAAATATTTGGCAATTCCTTTGTTGTCTTGGGTTTTCCCTGCTATTTTTTTTCCACATGATTATTATTATTTTTTCCCTCCATTTAAATACGAGAATGTACTGACATATGGCTTCTGCAGGTATCTTTTTCTGGTATAGCACATACTCCCAATGTATACTCACAAGATGACATTCCAAAAACTGTTGTGCGGGCCCTTAATCAAGGATCTAATGTCATGAGCATGGACTTTCACCCTCAACAACAAACTATTCTCCTAGGTAGATATATATTTTTCTTCTTCATGCCAACTTGCTATAAAAATTCTAAAAAATAGCACTCATTTATTGCCTTATTTATTGATGGTTTTACCTTTTTATTTTAGTTGGCACGAATGTTGGTGACATCAGCCTTTGGGAAGTAGGATCTCGGGAAAGATTAGCCCATAAACTGTTCAAGGTTTGGGATATCTCATCCGCTTCCATGCCTTTGCAGGTACTGCATAACTTCCTCTGGTTTTACCATTTCATCTTTCATTGTTGACCCTTACAGATTTTTCTTCTGTAGCAATGGGATAATATATATTTGATGGATTCTACCTTTCCACCACATAACACATGGACAATTGTGGGCTCGAAAGTTGAATGATACTGTGATTTCAGTTAACTTTGGGCTAATACTTTCTTTTTGTACCTATTCTTCCCTAGACGGCTCTATTGAATGATGCTGTGATATCAGTCAACCGATGTGTCTGGGCGCCCGATGGACTTATGCTCGGTGAGCTTCCCTCTGTTTTTGCTTGAAACTTAAATACCAATTGATCTCCCTGTCTTCCCCTCCTTGAAGTTACTTTGATCTATTCTTGAATTAAATATTGCTTTCCAATAGGTGTTGCGTTTTCAAAGCATATAGTCCAGATATATCAGTATAATCCAACTGGAGAATTAAGACAGCATTTGGAGGTAAGCTTGTCACAATACGTGATAATTTCTATTTGAAACTTGTAACAAAAATGGACCTTAACAGCTTATTATACCTTCTAGATTGATGCTCATGTCGGAGGTGTTAATGACATAGCATTTGCTTACCCCAACAAGCAATTATGCATTGTCACATGTGGTGACGATAAGACGATTAAGGTATCAACTTTTGACCGTGTTTAGTTTCTTAAGTTGAAGAAAATGGGTTTATTGATATTGAAAAAATTTCATGTTTCGCAGGTATGGGACACTGTAGCTGGACGTAGACTTCATATTTTTGAAGGTCATGAAGCTCCTGTATATTCTGTTTGCCCTCATTATAAGGAAAATATTCAGGTAAATCTCTTTTAGAAATTACTGTTACAATTGTACTATTTGTTTTCTGCTTCTAGGTGATCGTTCGTGGTTGGGCCATTTTCCATCCACATAATATTTGTGAACTCTTTCACATGAGCAGTTTATCTTTTCCACTGCCATTGATGGGAAGATTAAAGCTTGGTTATATGATTGCTTGGGATCTAGAGTGGACTATGATGCTCCTGGACTTTGGTGTACAACAATGGCATATAGTGCCGATGGAACTAGGTAAATTTTTTAATTTGTTGGATGCCTTCTTTTTTTCCCTTCCCTTTTTTATTTGAAAGTATAATGTTGCCACACGTAGTATTTGCATAATTATGCATTGAAATGTTAGTTCATCTCACCCCCCAAAATAATCAATTTCTGGTGGTTTCTGATTTGTTTTAAGGTTACTTTCGATGTTGTTTATCTTCAAGCTTGATATATACATATGTATAAGAATTATGTATATGCATATGTGAACGAAAACTCTGATTTATTCCTGCAGGCTCTTCTCCTGTGGAACAAGTAAAGATGGTGAATCCCATTTAGTTGAATGGAACGAGAGTGAAGGAGCGATCAAAAGAACTTATTCTGGTTTTAGGAAGCGTTCTTTAGGTGTTGTCCAGTTCGACACAACAAGGAACAGGTTCTTAGCAGCTGGTGATGAATTCCAGATTAAGTTTTGGGACATGGATAATACTGCCATGTTGACAGCTGTTGATGCAGATGGCGGGTTGCCTGTTAGTACTGTTACATGTTTTTCTTTATTTCCTTTTCTTTTTGGTAGTTAAGTTGCATGTCATAATAATCTGTTCTGATCCTTTCACAGGCCAGTCCCAGACTAAGATTCAACAAGGAAGGGTCATTGTTGGCTGTTACAACTAGTGACAATGGTATCAAAATCTTGGCTAACAGTGATGGATCACGCTTGATAAGGATGTTGGAGAGTAGGGCTGTTGATAAAATTCGAGGCCCTTCTGAACCTCCCAATTCTAAGGTAGTTGTCCTTTTAACTATGTAGAACTGCATGCGCCGTTGACTTGGTAGTTAACTTGCTAGGAGACATTGCTTGGTGCGTGTGTTTTTGGGTGTTGACTTTATTAAAGGTAAAAAAATCAGAATATTGGAATAGAAGGTGTGGCTTTAGGATTTTATTGTGTGCTTTCGGTGTATCTATCGGTTGATTATGGATTACTTTTCTTCAGAGATGTTCAGGTTGCATTTTCTTTTGTGGTTTGGGTCTTTTGATTTCATCTGGACAAAGATGCTTTTCCACTTATAGGTTTTCTTTTTTATGTTTACTATGGAGACTTAGCATGCGATTTTTGGTGTTACTACTGCTACACGATGCAATCACAATGTTATCATTGTTTGACCATACAATATCTGGTAGCATAGCAAATAAACTCATTGTTATTTGTTAGTGTTGTTATACCACATAGAGGGAAGAAATTCTTGACCGTTTCGACTCAAATGGCTTCACAATCTTTACCACCTTCTCTGCAGGTCTTTTTTGTGAATATTCTTTCTATGTTGCTATATGTTACTTATCTACTTCTTCTGGACTTCATTTTCTACAGCCATTGATCATTAATGCTCTTGGTCCTGTTGGAAATGCTGCCATTGCACCATCCGTTGAACGCCCGGATAGAGTCTCCACTTCTGTATCTATTGGCAGCCTTGTAAGTTCAGCTTGCTGTTTCAGTTACATTTTTTCTTTGTTGTTACCAGGATTCCTAATTTCATTTTGATGTCCTTCGTAGGGTACCATGGACAGCAGCAGGCTTGTGGATGTTAAACCACGAATTTCCGATGATGCAGACAAGGTAAAAGGCTGGAGAATTCCTGACATTAGCGACCCATCTCACCTGAAAGTCCTACGATTATCTGATGCCATAACAGCGGGAAAGGTATGCACTTAGAAGAACTTTTGGTTGTTAGATTTTAGTGCATTGTTGCTTTCAATACCAAGCTTACTTGCATGATGGCATGCTTTTCTTCTTTCCTTAGTGGTTTTAATTTGATATTTATTTGTGGGGTTTTCAACCTGTTAACCTTTTCAATCTGTCGGATGAGATGCTTTGCCGTGTTTGAATCTTACTTAATGCAATAGCTCATTCATGCTATACAGAGCAGGGTTTGAATCTGGATTCTGGCTCGATAATAGCTCCTTTTGTGGTATAAAAAAACATCAGCCCCCCATCCCGATGCATGTCGAGAATAAGATATTTTATACAAGTATTCAGTAAGGGCATATATTTTGGTGGTTTACTGTTCATTGATTGAAGCTGTAAAAGAGATGATACAAACACATATGGAACCATAATAATTTATCTCTACGGTACCCCAACACTTCATTTTTCTGGAAGCATCCATGCCTGATGCCTGTGTTTGACATGTACTCGGAAATTGGTATAGGCATATGATCCTCCAAGGACCTTCCAAATACGTGGAAATCTTGAAAAAAAAGAGTTGAATTTACCGTGTTAGACACATACCCATGTCCAATACTTTTACACCTGAGTCTGAGTAACATAGGTTTATATCATTTTTGGAAGTCAAGAGAAAACATTTAAATGACCTGATGCTGTATCTCTTTGCTTAATTATTTTACTTTTCTACCTTCAAAAAATAATTTTCATTTTCTAGATATTCGATTATAAGAAAAACTGTCATTTTTAGCCTGCTGTTACATCCATTATAGGAGGAATAATGGAGTACTTGGCCATCTATACATCAGTACTTTTAGTCTTTTACAACATGCTTTGGGATAATAGCATACTTATAAAATGTAGACTGTGATAGTGTGATGTGATATATGCATTCGTTTGTACTGTTTTTATGCTTAACATATTTAAAAAAGAAGTTTAATGGTAACGTAGTTTAGATGCATGCATCCATATATTTGCACATTAGGTATGTCTTACGCATGTATAATCTTTGTCTATTCAAAGACAATTGTTCTATATTCTTTGTCCAACTCTTAGCTTTTTATATTCCTGTAATTGAGGATGGTTGACCTTTAATTGCAGGTGGTTAGGCTGCTGTATACCAACTCTGGTCTTGCTCTTTTGGCCCTTGCTTCGAATGCTGTTCACAAGCTTTGGAAATGGCAACGTAGTGAAAGGAGTCCCTTAGGCAAGGTTTGTCTCGTGTCTTGAAATGAGAAAATCTGTATTTCTTAGTTATTAAACACACATTTCTAATACTTGTCCATCTCTAATCCTTGAAGGCTACTGCGTATGTTGCGCCACAATTGTGGCAGCCACCCAGTGGCACTCTTATGACAAATGATATAAACGAGACTAAACCCGCTGAAGAGTCTGCTGCGTGTATTGCATTATCTAAAAATGATTCTTACGTTATGTCTGCATCAGGAGGGAAGGTTTCTTTGTTCAACATGATGACATTTAAGGTGGTTTCAGTTTTCACTTGTTTCCATTCTTAATTTTATTTGTTCATTGAAGTTATCCGCATGACTTACGTGGGTTAATTCTTAACAGGTGATGACCACCTTTATGTCCCCTCCTCCGGAAGCCACGTTCTTGGCATTTCATCCGCAAGACAATAATATCATTGCGATTGGCATGGAAGATTCCACAATTCAAATTTACAATGTCCGAGTTGATGAGGTGAAGTATTATTTCTAGCTTGGATTTCTGTAGAAACTATTTTGTTTATATACGTGGCCATGAGGACGACTTTGTTGAAGTGGGAAAATGCTAATTTCTTGCATTTATCAAACCCATTATTTTCGTGGATTTATATTACTAAAATATTATTTTACCAAATCCATTCGTCATGTTCAGTGCCATTTTTTATATGCATCCAAATGACCATGATTGCAAGTTTGAGCTAGAATGCTAGAATCATTATGGCACATTTGACATGGTTGGTGGCTTCTTGTTAACCTCCTTCATTCCCCTACGTATTAAAAAACGAGAAAAACTTCTTTTTAAAGAAGGGTTGTGACTTGTGATGAAGGTTTTAGAATCATTCCATCGATTGGTGGTTTTCGAAATGGAAATGCAATTTTTTTTGACAAGAAGCTAAAGCTCATTGTAGCATCTCTCTAATAATATTAAGTTTTGGTATTGCATTTGGATGTTTTTGGCAGGTCAAAACCAAACTCAAGGGCCACCAAACTCGGATAACCGGACTTGCCTTTTCGCAGACTTTGAATTCTCTGGTGTCTTCAGGAGCCGATGCTCAGGTTAATTATTGATGGAATGGTTATTGTATGATGCAACTTTAGTAGATATGTCAATAATTTTATGTTGCCCTTGTACTTGGTATCTTTAACTTTAATGTTAATCTGGTTCTTCATTTTCCGTAAAGTATGTGTCCGACATATATTTTCATCTTCCAAATGTATGGACAAAACTCGAAAAATAATTGGGTTTGCCATGTCGGACATAACCATATCCCAGATTCATCCCCCGAGTACGAGTACGGAGTACCATGGGGCAACTGATTTAACCAAGTAATTTGTTTAATATGACTTTGTTTCCCTTGCAGTTGTGTGTTTGGAGCATAGATGGATGGGAGAAAAAGAAATCAAGGTTCATACAAGCACCACCCGGTCGACAATCTCCTTTAGCGGGAGAAACCAAAGTCCAGTTTCACAATGACCAAACTCATCTATTGGTTGTCCACGAAAGCCAGATAGCCATTTATGACGGCAAGCTCGAGTGTTTACACTCAGTAAGTTGTCTACCTCACATTATTTTCCTTTTACAGTATTTTCTCAATTTTCTTTTGGGAACTCTTTTTCGAGAACATGACTAATGTGGTAACAAGCGTAACTCGAGCATCGGTGGTACCTGTCTAGTTGAAATTCGTAACTTGAGTTATGCTCCGACAATGATGGCTATTTCAAGAATAGATAGTTAAGCCAATACTGATGATCTCGAGACACTTATGCCTTTCAATCTAAAATATGAATACATAATAATTGGAATCCATTAGTTGAGTCAATATCGAATTGAAAATCATGCTTTAATCGTGAAGCTTTTTCCTATTTTATAAACTACTGATCGTAATTCTTGCAGTGGTTTCCGAAAGAGGCTCTCAATGCTCCCATTTCGAGTGCAATATACTCCTGCGACAGCTCACTGGTTTATACTGGTTTTTGTGACGGTGCTGTTGCAGTTTTCGATTCAGACAACTTGAGACTCAGATGTCGAATAGCGCCTTCCGCATATATACCTTCGTTATCTGTCAGGTGAGATATCATGAACATATGATAATTTTACGTACAATGGTTGAACACTGTAAAGATACCTTGGCTGACAAAAAAAACGATCTTTTCTGCAGCGGCAGCAATGGCGCAGCGTATGCTGTGGTCATAGCTGCTCACCCATCGGAACCTAACCAGATTGCTCTCGGGATGAGCGACGGGGCGGTGCATGTGGTCGAGCCCTCTCAAGATAATGGGTCCGGGTCCCATAATCCTTCGAGTTCATCAAATCCTTCATTAACTGGTAAACAACCAACAGAGTTACCTTGTAGGTGAATAGTAATGTAGATAAAAAATCTATTCTACTTCTGTAATCAAATTGCCTTTAAAATCACTCTCAATGTTATTTAATATTCATTGTATTTTTTTCACCACGTGCTTTGTTATTTATTTACTGTTAGTATTTGTCATTTTTACCGCGCAACCTTGAAGACTTATGCATGCAAAAATCAATAACAAATGTAACAAGAGGCTGCTTTAAAAATATATTAATCATTGATCTAGTAAATTTTTATTATTCTCATATATAAATTTTTATTTATGAATTTGTCATCCACACTCTCAAACATCAATGTTTTATTTCCACCTCAAATCCTGGCTCTGTTTTTTTAGGATGCTTATATTGGTTCCACCTTGATGTGTTCAATTCTCGGCTGTGTTGAAAATATAATATCTTCATATTTAATAAATATATATATATATATTAAACATATGCTACGTATAAATAAACTTTTTTCTTTATTGAAAAAGAATACCTTATATGTCTCGCTAAAACCCCTAAATTTAAATGGAAAAAAAGTACACATAGTGGTATATACATCATAAGAGAAGAAGCGCTATATGAAAAACAAAAGGGTACTCACGTACGATCTCGAGTAACAAGTACCTCAACCATTGGCGGAGGTATCGTGAATGTCCATTCCCCCACCGGATGCCCCCGAGCCAAGCTCGCCAACTTGTCCAAATTCATATTCGCCTTCTCAGAGACATGATTCACAGTGAGTTCCCAACCTCGACTCATATAATTCTTTATGCTCACCACCGAAGCATTATCATGAAGGCACAAAGAGGTGTTGCCAATAATCTTAACTACAGTAACATTATCAACCTCTAAATCAACATGGTGATATCCAAGATCCCAAGCATATCTCAGAGCCACATGTGCTGCCCATAACTCGACCATAATCACCGAACAAACGCCAATACTTTTTGAGAAACTATATAACCACTTACACGTAGCATCACGGATAACACCCCCGACGACAGTCATGCCATTCGCACCAACAACAGTGCTGTCGGAGTTGATCTTCACACGCCACAGTCCTGGTTTGGTCCAGCTAACGTCCGTGGTTTCCAGCACACCAGCACGTAGCTGTGGAGGCATCCGATTCACCAAAGGAGCAACCGCGCACTCATCCCTCATACGCACAACAAAACGCACAACATCCTCGATGTGCAGTTGGTTATTGTCGAAAGTACGAGCGCATCGATCCTTCCACAAACCCCAGCAAACGATCGCAAACAACAACGACCAGTGGGGTTACGGCGATACTCTAACATTTGTGTAATGGACAAGAACAAAGAATATGGTTCGTATCCTCCAAGTCACTTCCGCAGGAAGAACAACTGCTAGAGAAATAAAACATTAATAAATATAAATTTCTTTTAAAAAATATATACTTAATAAAAAAATATTAAATCACAATAAATTTATTTATTTTGTATGATCTTTTGGTTCGATCAATAAACCATTTTCAGGAAAAAGAGAATTGATATCAACGGTGTAATCGCATAAACGCCCTAAACAAACTGGTGATAGAAATTGTAAAAAAAATGATGATAAACATAAAATAGACTATCAAATAAAAATTATAAATAAAATTTAAGCATGTTTGCAATAACTTGTATTTTTGCTTAGACACCAAAAAAAGGGGTATGAGAGAAATGAATGCAAACATCATTTGATAAGCAAAATTGGTCCCTCTTACATCTCAGGACTGACTCATTATTAGCAAAATAATGGAATGGAAAACAAAAAACATTATTGTTCGAAAACAGCCATCAAAAAACCAAGGTTTGAATCCCTTCTTCACCAATTGTCTGCTTCAGTCTTGATTCCCATCTTCACTTTTCATTGCATTTTGTGGCAATATTTGTAATGCTGTTCTGCTCTTCCCAGATGGCTGTTGTAATTGCAAAAGAAGAAATAAACACAACCTTAAAAGTGATGTCCAGCTTTTTAAACATCTTGTTCAGCTTATATTTAATGTAGCCTCACCTTATCATCTTCTTTGTTCTTCATTTTCTCAGTGAAGTTTAGCTTTTGAAACATCTTGTTCAGCTTCCTTAGTTCTCTTAAACTCAAATCCTCCAACTTCTTCATCTCCCGTTGCTTCTCCACAATGTTCTCCTTGTCAATGTTATCCGACACTTGGGTCACCTTTGCCATTGCTGTCTGTATCTTGTTTGAAGATTCACTGTTTGAGACGGGAGCTGTCTCTGCAGATTCATCCACTGGCTTTACGCAGACATCGATTACTGCTTCCGAACCACTACAGTTTACCATCTTCTGAGCTGTGCCATCCACAACAGATTGGGGAGCATTGTGGAATGAACTCACAGGGGTGGTTTCAGTTTCGGTTACATTTGCATTCACCATGTTTGTCATGGGATCGATGTCTGAATTGCCAAGGAACGCCTCATCATCAGATTCTTCATTTCCTGTGCTATCATCATCATCATCAGATTCTTCATTTCCTGTGCTGTCATCATCATCAGATGATTCAGATTCTTCATACATACCCTCAGAGCTGTAGGTATCTGTTGGAATACTTCCACATCTTTGTTCACATGAAACTTCCTCTTGTAGTTCACCAGCTAGTGATTTGCTGTCGGATCCTGTGTCATCATCAATGTTCGAATCATCGAGGAATGAAACAGCATCAGATTCTTCATTTTCCTTTTTTGCAGAGTAATCCATATGGCCTTCTGCAGGAAGCTTTGGAACACTTTGAACATCATCACGCTCTTCAGCTAGTGATTCACAGTCAGATCCTGTGTCATCATCATTAGATTCATTTTCCTTTTCTGCTGATGAGGAATCCATATGAACTTCCGCAGGGACAACCGAAACATTTTGAGATACTCCGCCATCAGCATGCTCTTGAGCTTTTGGAAGTATGGTTACATCATCAACTTCTTCAGGTACATCCTCAGCATTTGGAACTGGCACTTCAATTGATTTAGTCTCATCAACAACCGATTCCTCATATTCATTATTGGTCTCATCAGCAACATGATTGGTTTCATCCGCTTCCGATTTCTCATTTAAGTTCTCGATTTCGTCTGCATCATTAGAAACAGCAACATCATCAACCTCATTTAGGTTGGAGTATTCAGAGACAGCAATACCATCAGAACCTGCAAGTGTGACAACAACCATGGCTTGAAAAAACAAATTCCACAAAGAGTTTGACATGTTTAAGACAAAGTTTATTCAGAGACAGCAATACCCTTTGGTTCTATGAACCCATCAACTTCATCTGCAACCTTTACTTCACCTTCTGGTTCATCAGTTTTCTCATTACTTTCTCCATTATAAGAACCATCCTCAGGCATCAATTTCTCATCAGTCTCATCACTTTCTACATTGACACACTTGCGGTTTTCCTCAACAACATTTTTCAATTCCCTTTCATCTTCAAGAGATGCACTTAAATTTCGAGCCAAAGGTAATTCCAATGTAGCTCCTGCAAATAAGATGACCAAATCAAAAACCTGAAAATTGGAACCCCGATTCCCAAATTCATTCAACACAAAGAAACTTACCAGATTGACCATTGTTGCTTCCATCTTCACATTCTACAATCTCATCAACCTTTACAGGCTTTTTCTCACTCTCCTTGATACACAATCCAGCCATGCCCTTCTCCAGCAACCTCACCGACTGCCTCCTTCTCCTACCACTAGGCAATGGAGTCTCAAGCATATCACTCTTCATCAGATCCTTAACCTCAATTTCAGGCACATTCAAGTTTTTGTTTTCTTCCACTCCCATTGTTTTTGTTGCAGTTCTTCGGGTTCGGATGGTTGATTGTGTGCTTTGGTGTTCGTCTTTGCTAGGTTTTCTCCTAGTTGAAGTCCGGGTAACAGTGCCAAGAATTTCCTTATTCACAGTCTTTTCTGGGGATTGAGACTGATTCTGTATTTCCTCAAGTCCTTCAACCTGTTACAATCATTTATGCAGAAAATGAATCTTTTCCTCTGAAAAGAAAAGTCGCATTTTTTTAGTTTCAAATTCTTTTTCTTCTTATATTATTGTCAGGTAAATGGGTTCTTAAAAACACAGTTTCTTTCTTTTTTTCTCAACAAAATATTGATTTCCCCATGTTTTCTTGGCAACAAAACAGAATCTTTTCATAATCAAAGAATCCAACAACGGGTATTACTATGTAAATGATTATCAAAATCTTGTTTTCCCAACAAAATGATTGATTTTCCCATGTTTTCTTGGCAACCAAACAGAATCTTTTCACAATCAAAGAATCCAACAACGGGTCTATGTAAATGATTATCAAAATCTTGTTTTTCCCAACAAAATGATTGATTTCCCCATGTTTTCTTGGCAACCAAACAGAATCTTCTCACAATCAAAGAATCCAACAACGGGTATTACTATGTAAATGGTTATCAAAATCTTGTAAATGTATTCTCGGAAACAATGTTCATTTTCTTTTTCAATAGCATTATTGCTTCTCCCATGTTTTCTTGGCAACCAAACAAAACCCTTTCGCGAATAAAGAATCCAATAATGGTATACCAGGTGAATGATTATTTTTCAAATATAAAAGATACGCAGTTCCAGATATGAACTTCCGGCAAACAAAAAAGTAGCAAAATGGATTTAAAAGAAATGGGTATTTCAAAGAACACAAAATAAATAAATAAACAGATCCAAAAGAAAGAAAAAGGCTTACCAGCTCAAGAGCTTTGAGAGCATCAGCCATGGCAACATTAGTAATGTTAGCTGGGATTTTGTTTTTCTTGCAAAGAAACTGGAGCTCTTTCCTTGAAAGGCAATGGAAATCCATTTTTTCAAAGATCAAAGTAAAAGAAACAAACGAAAGGTTTGCTTTTTTTTTCTTGTTTGGTTACTGAGAAATCCGTTTGGGTGAAAGGAGGGAAGAAGAGCGGCCTTTTAAAGGTGTAAATGTAGAGAGAAACGTTGGAAGAAAACCCTAGATCATATGACCGTTGGAACGGAAGGATTTGAAATTTGAATTTAGGATTATAGATCTTTGTGAAATTTACAGGTTACTAAAATCCCATTGAGTTTTTAAAAACTGGATTGACTTATATTAAAAATAGGTGCCTAAAATAGGTGCCTAAAATATATCTTTTTCAAACTTTAGGTGCCTAAAATATATCTTTTTAAAAACTGGATTGACTTATATTAAAAATAGGTGCCTAAAATATATCTTTTTCAAACTTTAGGTGCCTAAAATATTATTTTGTAAAATTAAGTGTCCGAAGTTTCAAAAATTATAATTTTAAGTGCATCACCGTTAATGAGTGTTTAAAAAAAGTGTTAACCAACTAATACTTACCCATGCCATGTTATTATATTTTTTTTTTCAAAATTAAAACTTTTTTCAATTTTTATAAATTCCTAAAAGTTTTTAATTTTTACAAAATAGTCCCTAAATCCCTAAAATCTCCCAAACCCAAATCCCAAATCCCAAATCCCAAATTGTCGCCGCTTCCGCCATCGATCGCCTCCCCTAAGCCTACCACTTTGGTCATCGGGCCTATCCGGTTGTTTCCCCCATAACGTCGTCATTGGAAACGACAAACGACTCGACAGCCGAATGTCGAACGCGAAATCGACATTCAGCTACCACGTCGTTTGTCGTTTTCAACGACGGCGTTGTGGGGAAACAACTGGGTAGGACCGACGACCAAAGTGGTAGGCTTAGGGATTTTAAGGATTTTGGGAGATTTTAAGGATTTTGGGACTGTTTTGTAAAATTTGCAAACTTTCGAGAATTTATAAAAAACTGAAAATTTTGGGTGTTTTTCTTTAAAGAAATAAAACAAATTAAAATAGTGCCACGTTTCAAGCATTGATTAGTTAAAAAAAATTTAATAGTCATTAACGGTTAGCCACCTAAAATTGTAACTTTTGAAACTTCGGGCACCTATTTTTACAAAATAATACTTTAGACACCTAAAATTCGAAAAAAAAATATAATTTAGTCACCTATTTTTAGTTTAAGTTATCTTTGGGATTTTAAACACTGTATCTCAACCAATATTTGGAAATGGAATTGAAGATCAAATTGTAGCAGCTTCGATTATGTGATCTGAAAGGTTGAACCAATTTATTGTATTAAAAAGGGAGATTTACATATTAAATAAGTTTTATACATAATACTATAAAAAAGTATTAGGCATGGTAATTATCCAATAAAAATATCTACTTTATAAAATAATAAAGATTTTAATATAAATTCAAAAGTTTAAATAATCAAATCTCATCATATATAATATTTTTGTTGAAAATTAAAATTAAAATTTTAAAAATATACATTTGTCTCGCTGTAACTGGAGAAATTATGTTATATGTTTGTTCCGTCATGTCATCTATGGTCTCAACCAATAAAAAAACACCCATTTTATTAATTATTATCATATTGGTTCTGTTTGACAATTAGCGAATAGCTAACAACAGATTAATAGCTTATAGCGAATTACATTAGCTGATAACCTATAGTTGATTATATTAACTGATTGTATAAAATTGTTTGGTAAAATTAACTGATAGCCAATAGTTGTTTGATTATTTAAACAAGCAAAATAACACATAAGAACATGATTATATTTTATATTTATTTTAATAATTTATTAGTGATCAAATCTATTAATATTAATTAGATAATAAAAAATATTTTTTTAATATAACATTACTAACTATATTTGAAGGATCAATATCTTAATTTATTATTTATATAATTATTTTTAATATAATTTAATAAATTATTAAATTTTAATACAAATATAAATGTGTGATAATAAATATATATATATATATTAGTTTACAAATGTCACAATGCAAATATTTGAGGTTGAATAATTAAAATATAAAAGATTAAATTTAGGTAATTTAGAGATTCTTGATAATTATTAAGGGTAAAAGGGTTAACTCTTATGTCAAAATCTTTAAATTCAAAAAGATACTACTAGCAGCTTTTTCAAAATTAAAATTTTCACCTCAATTAATTATTTCAATCCACTATTCACCAAAACATCCAACTCCAAATTAACGGATTTGACTAGTCAAACCTCTAATTTTAGCTCAAAACGCTACTTATCAAACTCTGTCATCACTTTTTACTAAGTGAATGTTCACATGGTAAAAAATGTTTTTTAATTTTTTTTTATTTTGTGGATTTTTACATTGATTTTTTTACTGTTAAATCGATTTTAGCACATTCAAATAATTTTGGGTTATTACCAACAAGTGTTGAGTGTAATGGTAAGTTATATTGCACTCTTAAAGTGAAGACCCGAATTTAAATTTTAAAGACAATATTATTAAGAGATATGTATATTACCAAAATAAATTCTAATTAAGACATGTATGTTACCAAAAAAAATTAGTTGAGTGATACACTAAATGTCATACATTAGCAATTTCATTTTTAACAATTCAATCGATGAAATTTATAACCAATCACATTAACTTAAAATAAAATGAAAAAAAAACAAAAATTGATTATAGTAAGTGTACAAAAATATCCATTCGACCGATATGTTTCGATTATTCGTTAGTTTGATCCGAAAATTTAAATATTTAATTTAATTTTTATTTTTAAATTCGATTCGATATTAAAAAACGAACACCCCTAATAAAAAGCTTATCATTAGAGTTAAATGTCTTTTTTTCTACGAAAAATATCACTAAGTTGTTCTTGAAACTTGCTTTTTCTTTTTTTGCCTAAATGGCGACGATATTAATTTTGATGTTGATTGCCAACTGCTGATAATTTATATTTATTTTATTTTATTTTTCACATCTTGTTGTATTTTTCTCTCTCTGTGACACGTTTTCTCTGATGGTGATTTAAATTAATAGGTTATATAAGTTTTGGAGACTAAAAATGCTATTATAACATATTAGAATTAAAATGACTTATTTGTAATAATATGTTGATTGAGTGACTTATTTGTATCATTTTTTAATTATATTATTTGCAAGAGGAGTGACATGTTTGTAATAATTTTTAATTAAGTGATATGTTTATAACTTTTTGAAGAAAAAATAATATATTGAATTAATAACTAATTGACTGGATGTAGTTTACCCAAAATTTATTGACGACCCAACCCAATGTGATCGGCCAATCCTGCCCCACCGGCCTGGTATGGGTAAACCCGGAAAATAAAGAAAAAGGGAGCTTCGTTTTCCCTTGTATATTTTGCTAAGGGTGTTAACTGTTAAGTGAAAATAGAAAGAAAGAAAAAAGGAATTTCCATTAATTCGGCAGCACGAAAGCTTGCGAGAGAGAAAGAGGAATGGATCTAACAGAAGTTTCGCAGCTGTGCGAGCGATTCAAAGCTGCATTTGTTAGAAAAGATTTCGATACATGCGCCGATCTCCTTTCTCAGCTCAAGGTTTTTGAACCTTTTCAAACTCTAATCATCTCTTTCTCTCTTTGGGTTAAATTTCTAGCGTTACTGTTTTTTTTTAATATCGAAATGATAGATCCCATTTTATAGATTGTTAGTTTCTTTGAAGGGTAGATTTTTTAGGGTTTAGGGATGTAGGGGTTTTGTGTTGGATGTTTCGGTTGTGAATTATCTGTGTTGAGCTTGGAAATTGGGATTGAAGTCGATGGGATAGAACGAGAGGAATGGGAAAAAAGAACAAGTTCTTTTTTGCTAGGCAATATTGTTTTTGTTAGTTCTCGAATGGTTTTATATTGAAATGCTGCTCAAGTAATTTGCGTTTGTTATTGCAGGTTTTGCTCACAAAGTTCAGGAGCCTTCCTCCGCTGTTTGAAAATACGCCTAATGCGGTTAATGAATTGCTTTTAGCAAGTAATTCTTATGACTCAACTCTTTTGTTTTGGTCATATCTGTTTCATTTCAATGTTGGTCTACCAAGCACTGGCTTTCACATATAGGATACCATATGACATATGGAAAAGACCCCAACACTGTTCGTATTTTAACTTACAAGATTTCATTTATTTTTATTGGGATCATTAAGCTTTCTTTTTGGTGTATGGATCTAGTCAAAACTATGTTACTTGAGTTGAGGTGTAAGTGTTGAATACATATTTGTTTGGAGAGTTATTGGGGGGGGGGGGTCGGGTCATATCCTCATACCTATAGGCTCAACATGTGTCAAACATGGGTATTTCAAGAAAATGAAGAGTTGGAGAAACTTAGATGAAGTTGTTTTAACCCATTTGAATATAAATCAGAATTTGAGTTTCTGCTTGTCTGAAGATTACCAATCATCAGTTCTTTAATTATCCTTTTCTTTCACCGACTATTTCAGGGGAAATTTATGAACATGCTGTTGTCCTCAGTGTTAAGATTGAGGATCAAGATGCCTTTGAGAGGGACTTTTTCCAGTTGAAGCCCTATTATACGGATGTTGGGTTAGTTGCTTGTCTTTCAGGGTTATGCATAAGGGTTTTGCTCTGTAGTTTGGGAATTATGTCTATCACCTTAGCATTGCTGCTGTCGCATTCTATAAAGCTCTGCGTAACCATGAATAAAATATGGATAGATAGCAATTCATCTAATTAGAAAATCAAGTTACAAGATGCATATACATACATACATACATATATTGCAAGACTTCTAATACTCAAAAGAAATTAAAATGGATTTTGTATCTTGTATTGTATGGACATGTTGGTATTGGATTTCTTTAACCCTTGGCTTAATATAAGGAAACTTCAACTCATTGCTTCTGTAGAAGCCTCTATTATTTATTTTAGAGAAATGATTGTAATTGTTTTACTTTTCTCTTGGAGCAGTAGCCGTCTTCCACCATCCCAGCAAGAGTACCTGATTCTAGGTCTTAATCTCTTGAGGCTTCTTGTCCAGAACAGAATTGCTGAGTTCCATACCGAACTGGAACTGCTTTCAGCCGCTGCTCTGGAGAATCCTTGCATCAAGCATGCTGTGGAGCTGGAGCAATCGTTTATGGAAGGGGCTTACAATCGTGTCTTGAGTGCTAGGCAGACTGCTCCTCATGAAACATATGTTTACTTCATGGATCTCTTGGCAAAAACAGTGAGGTAAGCAATTGGCTTTCATGTATGATGATAATTCAGAAGATGACGATATTAAAAGGATGGAAAACTGTCTTTTAAATGATGGTTGTATTTGCAACTATTTTAATTCTAAAGCTCATTCGATGACTTACGACATTGGTGCTAATGTTACCGCATGTTTTCACCGTCTGAGAGTTTCGTACTGCTGGCGCTTCCATGTTGCATTCCTGTTTACTGCTCAATGTCATTAGTTTATTTGTAACTTGTCATTTTCAGAGATGAAATAGCTGGATGCAGTGAGAAGGCATACGACTATCTTTCAATTAACGATGCCCGCCAAATGTTACTTTTCTCATCTGATCAAGAACTTTTGGAATATGTCAAAGAGGTAAGCGTTTGAGGAACATCCATAATATCTATTAAAAATGATTTTTTTTTCAAAGGTTTTGGAAAACAAAGATTATTTGAACCTGTACCCCTTGATTGTAGGAGCATCCTGAGTGGGAGGTGAAGAATGGATCGGTGTTTTTCCAGAAGGCGAAAGAATCTACACCATGTAAGGAGATCCCATCCCTACAACTGATTAACCAAACACTTAGTTATGCTAGGGAGTTGGAGCGGATTGTCTAGGCAAGTTCTGTCAGTGGTTGCTTGTGCTGCTTCTAAAAAGAAACTCGTATGACTTGCCATCATTTTGTTGTGGATTTTACTAGTATTCAAACTTAAGAAAGTTGTTTCGATTTCATATTTCAAATCATATGCATGAGTGGCTTCCAAATTGCCAAGTCCATTTCACCTTGATTCGAAATGGATGTCGGTATGAGAGAATGTATTTTTGATGCATGCTCAATAACATGATTTTTCACATGGAGCGAGTTCCGAAAGATGTGAGTGTTATATTTAAGGGTAAGTCATGGCCTATAAAGATTAATTGTTCAGACAGAGCAGGTAGATTTGGTGGTGGGTGGAGGGTATTTGCATGGGAAAGTAAGCTCAAAGTTGGAGACGTTTGTTTATTTGAGATGGTTTAAGAAAAGTAGTGTCCATTTTCAGAGATGGCTCAAATTTCGGTTGGGCTGATTCACCATTTGTGCTGGACTCGTTTTGGCAGACTCACAAATTTAGCTCTGAATTACTTTTGTATGCATCATATTAGTAGGTGCTGGACTCGTTGTTTTAAAATCGCATTATATTTCATTACTATTATCTGAATCTGAATTCAAACTAAATCCCTTAAGTTAATAACTTTTAAGAAAAAAATCAAAACATTCACTACAGAATAAATGTCTAAATTATATATATATATTGTCAAAGTACCTATAGTTTACTCTGTTATCATGGAGTACTTATTCCAAGTAAACAGTCATTTATTTTTGAAAAATATTAGACACTTAAAAGTAAAATATGACATAGTTTGAACACTTGATTTTTAAAAAATTAGACACCTAAAACAAAAAAATATAGTTGGACTATTATTTACTATTTTTCCTTTTTAACCCGAGTAAACTCTAAACACTTATTTTGACCCAAAAAATCTAAGTTGGACACTTATTTTGTACTGAGCCATATCTCAACATTTTATTCAATTCTATATCGATTTGATTTTAAAAGATAAAATATTACACATTAATAAAAAAATTGTTCAAAATCGAAATGAACTGAAATTTTATCAACCTTTATGTTATTTAGACATCAAAGTTCACACTAATCGCTAAATCCTAGAAATTAAACATTTTCTGTGAAAAAAAGTTGAGAACTACTATATACGGTAATGGCAGGAAAAGGGGGCTTTTAGTCTCATTGGACTTTGCACAAGGCGAGAATCATACCGGTATATTTCCCAACCCATCGATCTTGTCATTTCTCCTCAAACTCGACATCGATAATTTCAGGGTCAGACTTTCTTGGACCGGAGGGCCTACTATCTCTGCGAAAGAAGTCCCCTTCTGGTTGCCATACAATGTTTCCACAGCTTGCACATCGAACGGTTTGGCTTTTATAACCAACAAACTGTTTCCTACAAGCTGGACAAGCACCCTGTTCCATATTTATCATAGAAAAGCTCAGTTGACCATTTTAAACTACGCCTTATCTCTAAAATAAAAGTTGATCAAATGAAACACATGGATTTCTGCAATGAAGAAATACTTAAAATATATTTGGAATGAAGTAGTGCCTAAATGCACCCTAGTTCCCTTGACCATATACAGAAATCAAATTTCAGCACAATTTTATGCCCTAAAAGCTCAAAATTCCAACTTGAATATATCAGATACTTGTCGAGCTTACTAGCATAACACTTCAAAAACCATGCCAAAAATAATATATACATGTTTTGAAGGAAGATCTTCCTATGAACTCAATGTCGAGAGGGAAGTCAACAAGAAGGAAAATAGATGTTAAAAGAAAACATTGATTGTCACCGTTCTGCACCTTATAACCACATTAAAGCTATCTTAACTGTAATGGTCTGAAATCTGAATGGCAGGTGAAATAAATGGAAGAGTAAACTTTGGCTTTGATCCTATGGCTCCATATGAGGGAATTCTAAAATGAGGCACCCTTAGGGTGAGGCTAAAATGAGGCGGATTTACACAAATATTAACTTAATTGGTAAGTATTTGTGTAGTTACACAAATCCTTACAATCTACACAAATTCTTACCCAAATGGTAAGAATTTAGGTTATAATGTAAGAATTTGTATAGTTACACAAATTCTTACCTAAGGCAAAATCTACACAAATTCTTACCAAGTTGATAAGAATTTATGTAGTTACACAAATTCTGCCTCATTTTAGCCTCACCCTAAGTTGCCTCACCCTAGAATCACCCCTCCATATGTGACGCATAAAAACCACCTAATGTCACCTTTTTACACAGAATGAAAGGCGGTGAAAATTAAACATATGTTAAAGAAAGTCAGAACTTTTGTCTTGCATTTATCTGTGCCATGTTATAGCAATAAGTGACGGTTGATACCTTTATAACAAGATTATTGGCAATAGTCCCAATGAGAAGAGGCCCAGCAAATGGCAGTATCCATATAGAAAATATTAAGAATCGAAACAGCCAACCAGATAATGCAAACCAAAGGAAGAAAATTATCTGCAAAACAATAAAAAAAACTATTATTATCATGAAATGAGGTGGCAGACAGTATAACTAAAGCACACAATGTATCCGGGTCCTAGCGCTTCTTAGTAGAAATTTCAAAAGAATTTCAGTCTCGTTTTCTCCACGCTGAAGAAAAACACAGAAAAGATTAAATTTATAGGCAAAAGATATTGAAGAATGAGAGTCATAAGCATCTTGCCTGTAACAGATTAAAAATATGTGACCAAACTCGAATGTAAGGCTGCCTACACAAACTTGCATACAAATAAAATGACATATGAGACCACATAATGTTTTTCTTACATTTAGGCCTAATAGAAAAATAAATATAATACTAGCATAACTTGAATTCCAAAACGAAGGGCAAGGGCAACAAACAACTTAGACATATTAACCAGGGGTGTTCATGGTTAATCAACATACTACAACGGTTAACCTGTAATTTCTTTTCTTAGTGCAATTAGGTGATAAACTGATAATGTCTAAAGATAATGTGTTCATCTCATTATGGTTAACCATGAACACCCCTAAAACTGACTTGCAATAGGCATAAAGCTCAACTTGATACAAGCAATTGTAAAACCCAAAGACAACTAATGTCTGATTTCCACTGATTAAGCTTAACAGACATAAATGGTTCATCCTCCTTACTTATTAGCAAACAATGAAAGCATGGTACGGGATATTGCAAATTAAACCCCTTTAATTTTTAAAGTATCTTTCCCTGAAACAACACATGCTAACATCTCACTTCTTTCGCAATAGAATCGTTGTTAAACTCAAAAAGGGGGGGGGGGGGGGATGGATGAACATAAGGTTTAGTTATCATAAATGCTCTAACAAACTGTTTATTAAACTAACATATGGCATTGTTTCATTGATTTCAAAAGCAAAAGAGACATTTGGGTGTAAAATGCATGAACATTTTGAGAGATTTAAACATTCAAGGATACAACTTTCATGGAAATTAAAATGCATGACTTTACTTTCAAATTAAAGAATAATCTTTGAATTAACCCTTGTAGCATAAACAATTACACAATTATCTTTTATCAAATTAGTACATGATTTCGAATTTAGATATTTCTTTTGCATTATGAGAATTTTTATTTTAGAAGCAAGTAAAATTACTAATTAAAATAAGTAAATTCATACTTCGCCTAATATTACTTACAGAAAAACTTCTTCCTAATGGAGTTTCCAAGAAATCATTCAGCTGCTTCCTGTACTGCAACCATATCCGCAAAACCCCCAAACAAAAGGTTAGTATAAAAATTCCACATGAACAAACAAGTTCAATACTAGAATAAGAAATGGAAGAAAACACAAACCCTAGGCCAATTTCTACGAAAATCCATAGTAAACGTCCGCCAACGGGTTCCAATCTCGAGCTCCCGGTCGAACTCACGAGCACGGTCAGTGGCGGACCGAACGACGGAGGAGACTCGGCGGGAAACGGAGTACTGACGGTCTAACCGTTCGGCCGTCTTTCTAGCTTCGAAGACGAATTGCTCGAAGACATCGTTGGCGGTTCGCCAAGCGTCCTTCAAGGCGTCGCCGGAGGTCACGCGGCGAGCGAAGGCGTCAAAGTCGCTCCGCCTAAAGGCTTGGACTACTAGGGGACGCCTCCGCCGAGGAAGCGGAGGCTGCCGCTGAAGCTTCATTGAGTGCCATCCCGTCGACGGCAGAATGGTAGACATAGCTCAGAATCTTAGATGATTTTTTTTTCCTGGCTTTCCTTTTTTATATTTATTATCATATATTTGTGGGAAAACTACATATGTAGCACCCTAACTAATCTCGTAATAACTGTTTTGATACCCAAACTATTAGTACCTTTGTTGGTTAAAATTAATTGAAATTAGGCCTGTAAACGACCGAATGAGGGTGTGTTAATGTTCGTTCGTTTAATTTTAATAGAACAAATGTTCGTTTAAATGGTAAACGAACATAAATAAACATAAACGAACACAAACGAACATAAGAGAACACAAACGAACATATATAATTTGTTAAATATTTAATATTTTTGGTTAGTTCGATTAATTCAATTAATTAACCGATTTTAAATCGAATTAATCGATAAATGAAATTTGAAAAAATTCTTAATCATTAGCCAAAACCTAAAATTATCTAATAGATTAACCGATTTTGTTTTGGTTCAGTCAGTCAGTTCAGTTTAACTGAATAATGAACATCCCTAGACATATATGAATAAATTTAAATGAACATAAATGAACGGATTACCGAATGTTCACGAACATAAATGAACGAACAAGTCCTTTGTTCGTGTTCGTAAACGAACAAAAAATCTTGTTCATGTTCGTTCGTTTAATATATAAACGAACTTCCCGCCGAACGGTTCGCTGAACGTTCGGTTGCTTTACAGCCCTAACCGAAATGGTGATATGGCTTGAGTTAATAACAGTTTTAATCCAAAAATATATACAATTTATCAATTTAGTCTAAAATACTATTAATTTGAACATTATTTTAATTTTTAGATTAAAATAGTAATTGAGTTTTGGTGTTTAAAAACACGCTAAAAAGAGAAGGAACTGCACCAGGCATCTTCTATGTTCCGTAAACTGGTTTACATCTGACATGAGTTGTTAGCTCTGGTTTTCGTGGAACAGAAGACACATCTAAGCTTGTGCAGGGACTCATATTTGCATGTAAATGTGTCTAATTCTCTCCCATGTAAGATGTCTGAATCTGTAGAATGATATGATTCTTGCTAGAGAGATACTGTTGAAAATGTCTATAATCCACATCGTATTCGAAACATTACAAGGTTAGACGAAATGAAAATTAATCGGGAAAGTTCATGATATACACTTACAACACATCCTTGGTATTCATGTTTACAATGAGCATGGAGTTCAATCACAAAATCAACATACAACAACATATGTGCCTGATTCATGAATCAATTTCACCACAAAAAATTGTTGTCCGGCAGCGGTCTGGTGTAAGGTCAGTTGAGCCGGAAGAGGTTCATCCGTAAAACACACTTTCTTTGTACAAAAAAAGATTTAAGGATAAGAAAAAGAATAATAGATGCTGAAATCTGAACAGGAACCTGTTGAATGCTGCTTCCCAAGGGTGATTGCATGAAACGATGGAACTAACTAAAACACCCGTTTTACTTTGATAGGAAAATGTCCGAAAAGAATCGGATATACTCAGCAATGTCATGTTTGCCTTTCTGTTCCCGGAGATGAAGTCTTAGTGGTCAAATCATGAAGCAATGACTGCGTGGCTATGAACTTCTCTCTCAGCATGACATTGTAGTCGTACAAGCGTTGGAAATTCTTCTGTATATCAGACAACTCGATCTCTGAACCAGACTTCAATTCTGCATTAAGGATTGAAATGAACAACTTTAACAAAGATCTCGAAGAAACTAATGCATACGGTTTCAATTCATCACACTGAAAGGTCTATGTTTAATAGGCAGTTCCAAATTCGACCTGCAGGTCATTTCTGAATCGACTGTTTAGTTTTATTTGAAGTACTCGTTTATGATGCATATCAAAGTATGGTTCACAGATATGACCCTTCGAATGCGTGAAAAAGACTAGGAAGAAAATTGAACATATTCAAATCAACACCATACCTAAATCCGAGTAACATAGGAGATAAAAAGAGCAATAATAATGGAGTCAACACTCAACACAGGTAGTTTAACATATAATAAGAAACATTTTTAATTGTTTATCAGCAAAAAAAAGCTTATTTACTAAATTAATAGAAACTATGGTTTAGAAGATCTGGAGACAAAGGAAAACAGTTAACTCCAATTGTGTCTTTTAGTGCAACATGTGAAGATAATGATAATAATCCGAATAGCCTTGTTCGTACCTAGTGGCGGTGGTGGGGGAATTATATCATCGCCAAGAGGAAATGCTTGATGCTGGACAGCAACTCCATCATTTGAACCAATGCAATGTTTTGTCTTGTCCTTAACAGATGCAGATATATCACATTTGAGGGCCTGCATATAACATACATGAAAAGCTTCAGATTAGAAACCTATGTACAGACAAGCTATGCTTTGTCTGAAATTATGTCGTAAATGTTTATTTTAGAAAACTGAAAAGTAGGAGCAACATAGATATCAAATAAACTCTTCGAGACGCCAAAGGCTTAAAACCGCATGACAATGCTTCCAACATAGATATCTAAGAAATTTGTTCGGTTTTCATGTTATACATGTACTATTACTCTATTAGTACATCAGTTAAGATAGCCGTTGCAGTTTTAGGTAAGAACAATTCACACGGACTATCACAAATAATAAAAAAATTTAGGCAAAACTGAATAACTTGGCCATTAAAACAGAGATATTACTAATTATGGGTAACTTGTGTTAAACTGAACCTTATTTAAGTGACTCGAGTACGGAAATTTGGGTTAAAAAGCAAGTGTTTTCCGAGCAAAACTTAATTTAACAAAAGAAGGTGAAAACAGGTTGACATTGGAAAAAAGATTGATAGAATCTACCTTTTCACTGCTGACTTGCTTGCGAAGACTTAGGTCCGTATTACTTAGCTGCCTTCGCTTCCTCGATGATCCACCTCCACGAACTGATCCATTACCATGGACAGATGGAAGCATTAAACGACCACAACCAGGTTCCGTTTTAGAGTGGTCGTCGACATCCAATGTTTTGCAATTCCACGTGTACATGACGTATTTTCTCACCTGGTTAAGAAAAGCACATCAACACAAGTCAACTATACTAAAGGACTAAATCGGAGAGAAATACTCAAATTGATTAATAAACATAGGCTACATGTTCTTCTGAGAAAGAAATTACTTTATCCCAGTGTTCTTGAGCTTTTCTTCTACTTCTGATATTCCGTAAAATGCTATCTTCATTCCGGAGCCGTTTTATTCTGAACTCACACTACAAAGTACAAACCAAACAGGTCATATAGGAATGTTGAATACATTATACATGGGATTCATTTTCATTTTTCAACCTAAAAAAAGAAGAAAGATAAAAGTATTAAAAACTTTGGGTTAACAACCTAAACAATCTTTCTTACCCTTGGCAAAACTGTAACAAAACAAATATTCATGCACTTTCAATTTTCTAAAACAGACAAGCTCCACATTTTCAAAACATAATCCAGATCCCTTTTCAATGTGTAAAACTCATTTAGAAATAGGGAAGGGAACTTAGAACAACTACTTACAAAAGAATTAAAACATTTTTTTTATCGTCATGATGTTCGAATACTGAATATAAACATTTTTCTCTTCATCTGAAAAAAGGGTAAAACTAAACCTTAACAATATCAGTTATTGACAGTATAAGTTCCTCAATCATTGATTTGAATCTTTATAATGTATCTAGAAAACTAAGGGCGGAAGAAAGAACTAAATGATAAACTCACGAGGAACACGACTTACTTGCACCAAAAGATAGAAAAATAGCATCATACTAATGCAATATAGCCCACCAAGATCTGCGAGGAAGCCCACTGCAAGTCGGACAAAACAATACTGCATTAATACATACAAGTAGAGACTCGTTGCAATTAATCCTGCAGAATAACGCAATCAAAGGTCGTTCTCCTAATAAAGAGGAATTAAAAAAGGAACATCAAAGCATGTGAAAGACATTTGAAGCCACTTCAATCAAAGAACAACATTGTCCTAATAGTGACCATCAAGAACTCTTTCATGTAAACCAAGTTGGTAAAGTGATTAACGAAATAACGTAGATATCTAAGACTGCCACCTTTAATTTACAACGCACCAAATATCAAACGTAAAGTTTTCTGGTCATGGTGAAAAATCATAGCATAGAATATCAAGACAGCAACCAACGCAGCAGATAATAAAAAAAATACAAGACCGAATCACATACACAGAAGCAAAGCTAATTACTCACCAGCACCGATTATATTTTGATTTTCAGACTCAATGATGTAGGAAGAAAGATAATTGACATATAATGTAGTGTTGATTAGTCCATCATTAGCATTCTCAAGTGAGGCCTGGAGCTGAGAGGTCTCACGCAAAATCGACCCCGGGACGAATTCATGAAACAGGGGTTGAATTAGCCTCAGATCTTTTGCACTGCGGTATAGACGGGGAAATAAATTGAATATCAATATGTTTGTGTCCGCCCCTCTGAATGTAACCGGGCTATTATCAGTGTTGCTTCCATTCTTCAGTGTGCCACTAACGAAACTCACATGATCACTCCTGATATGATCTTTTGCAGTTACATTGAACTGAAAACCTACGGCACTTGCAGGGCTGTTTGGAAGATCGACAAACTGCCATGAAATGGAAAAATAATCTTGACGGAGTTGGCAATTTCTGCACTTGAGACTTATGGTTGGCCCCAAGCTAGTATTGTGACATGAAAAGTTGAGAAAATCCGAAATAGGGGAAACTTTGTCTTCAATGAAGCCGGAACTTCCGGTAAGTAAAGTAGTAGGACGCTGCAAATTCGAGCAGCTCATACTAGAAACAGTGGTCATGTTAAATTCTATGTCATTCCTGAACAAAGCTAGATCAGGTGCATTTGTCGCTTTCACATTATGCACTTCAATTGTTCTCTTTGCGATAAGTTGGTAAAGCAACCTAAGATAAATCACCGAAAGGAGGGGACGCATAAATCAATGTATATTCATTCATATGTCAAAAAGGGTTCTAAGAAAACATTCATGAGAATTTGAAAATCAAATGCTTGCATCAAGAACATTATCCTCACTCACGCAGCAAACAGCCCAGTGAAAAGTATCCAGCTGGCGATCGAGAAAGTTCCACCAAGTTCCGTTTTCCGTTTCACAACCAACTTCTGATCATCCTACATAAACGAATGAAACAAGTTAAAGCATTAGCATGTTTATACATCATAAAAGTACAGAAAAATCCATCTGGTATGAGAAAACATGTTAACATGCTTTTATTCTAGTTTCTGAAACCATAATCATTCCTTAGACATGTGAATTTCAAATTTGACAACGCTGTCTTTTAACGTTCCTAAGTAATACCCATGTCCGGCACATATTTGGATACATGAAAAAACATGCAAAAAACTGAATATGGCCGTGTCCAACACAGTCATATCCGACACTTACACCCAAGTCCGAATAACATTGCTACATTATATACTTGTTGAATGCGAAAAAGAAATCCCACTTAAGAAAAACACATACAAATTCATATGGACCATGGAAAAAAGGAAAAAGAACCATTAACAATTGTCACTATAGACTTCTACAGAGGAAATTTTTCTAAAATATATGAGAATTTGAAATTTCTGGGGTCCAACCTCAAACTTTCAGCTTAAACATCACACGTTCTAATTCCCTTTGTAATGTTGTAATGCATTAAAAGGACTAACCAGCCAATGTCTTGTAGCAAAGCAAACATCCAAGCGACTAATCCACCACCTAATCTTAAACCAGGCATTTCTGCCGTCACCAAGCTTTGTAAACCTCAATAAGAAGCAAAAAAGGAGCCATGAAAGCAGCATTACAAGAGTAGCTTCCAAGAACACAGCTTGGGATTGAGTGAACTTCTTAATCGAATCAAACGAGATAAAGGTCTTAGGGAAGGAGATAGCGTAGTAGTCAATCCCAGAATCAGTTTTGATAGCTGAACTTCCGTCATAGGTGATGCAGCTGTTGGCTGAAACGTTGAGAAAGCGGCCAACTTGGCAGGCACAATGGCTGCCGTTGTATAAAATCGAGTTTGGGGGACAGCTAGCCATTCCTCAAGCTTCAAATTACCATGTTTTGGATTGGTTTTGATATGGGGTTTCAAGTTCCTTTTTTTCCTCTTTATTTTGATGGGGGTTTTTTGGACAAAGATTTGGGGCAAAGCAAACGGTCGGATCTTGTTGTCTGGAAAGTGAAGATGCTGGAAATCGTGGGAGTTGGGGGTGCTATTTTTCTGTTAAGAGAATCAAAAGCTAGAAACTTTGAAGCGAAGAAGAAGAAGCAAAAAAGAAACGAATGTTTGAGACCATCTCCATGTCCACGTGACGACAGGTGCAAAGAAAGATAAAGTGGAAAAGTCTTCTTTTTTCCTTATTTATATTATCAGTGGTCTTCTTTTGAAAAAGTTTTTCTTCTGAAGTAAGAAAAAATGGGTAAAGTATTGTATTATTGGATTTTTCTTCCAAAAGATAGTATTATTAGAAAATTTATTTACACAAACTTTAGTTTTAAGATTTAAAAATTTTGTTTAGGAGTTTAATCGTAGTAGTTTTAAATTTATAGATTATTTATTAAATTTTAAATTTATAGTTAAATTTTATGGTTTATACATTAAAACATAATCATTAAAATTAAACTCTAAATTTTAATCTCGCATCCTAAATTCTAACTATAAACCAATAATTCTAAATTCTTATTGAAACTCTAAACTCTAAAATTAAGACACTTGTGAAAATAAAAGTTTTCGAATGATAAAATTACGTTTATTTTAAATAATTTGTGTCAAATCATTTTATTTAAGGCTACTTTAACATTGTTTTTTGAAAAGTAATTTTAAGTACGGTTAGAAAGAGACTTTGAAAAAAAATTAAAAAGTTGGTTATAAAATTTTATTATTTAACACTGTTGTTAAAAATTATTTTTAAATAGATAAAATGTCTATTTTAGACATAATATTATATTTAAAAAACAAACGATTGTAAGTATTGTTTTTATTATTTATTTTTATTTAAAATATTAAATCCAAACCATTGCTTAATAAAAACAGGATAACTAGTTTCCACTTCAACCACGATTTTTAAGCTTTTTAAAAAACCCATTTTTACAAAGGTCACCGGCAGTATTAAAGCTGATTTTTAAAGTATTATTTTATCATTAGATTTAAAAATTACATGTTGATTTGATGATCATATATTGAACGATAAAACTTCTAAATATCCTCTAATTGATAAATCGGTAGTGTTTAAACAAAAATATTTGACAAAAAATTAAGTTTTGTGTGTTTAAGAAATAAAAGTAAAAGTTGTGTTGTGAGAAAATAGCGACTGCAGCTGTGCTAGTTTGATACTCAAGTTTGAAGAGCCGCGAGAAAAAGTAAATGAAGAGTAAAAAAAAAAGGGATTAAATTTATCATTTATCTTTTAACCAAGATTTTTAAACGCTAAACCAATAATATACAGCTTTCGGGTTTGGGTGAAGAAATTCGTTTGCACCGTAAATTTTCTACCAAAAAATAAGTGTTTGCTTTTGAGGTTGAAACGAGTTTTTTTAGCCAAAAGCTTGGTTTCACCTCTATCCTGAACGAGCCCTTACTCTTTTGTGTTTGGTGGAGTAAAATAAAGAGTAAATTATATGGTTGGTTCCTTTTGTTTTTAGGGTGTTTATTTTGGTCATCAATTTTAAAAAAGGCAACAATTTGGTCACTTGTGTTATTGATTTATAATATTTTTCTTTAAATATTATTGTCACATGATACACTACAGTTCTATCATGTGACATTTACAAATTTTTAAATTTTTTTTTTAAATTTGTATAAGTGTTTTAGAATATTTATGACTTTTAAATTTTTTTTATAAATGAAATAGAAAAAATCTAAAAATGTCAAGTTGCAACATTGTGACACGACGCACTGCACAAACTAATAAAAAATTAGTTGTAAAAAATATTAAGATAATTAATTGATATTTTAAAAATATAACAAATAATACCTTTAAGCCAAAAAAAAAAAAACTGTAACGCCCAACCCCCCATGTCATTTGGTGAATTTTGCTAAAAATTGTCGTCAAATTCTGATCACGATTTAAGTTAAAATCGCATGCACAAGAAGACATATTTGGCGTGAGAAATGGCAACATCAAAGCCGCTGCCATGAGAGAGGATGACTTCGTGGAACACGCACATTGAACCGCGACATCGTTTCAACTTTCAATCAACAAATCCGTCTTTTTAAATGAAATTAATATTATGTTTATATTATAAATAAGTATTTAAAATGTATCAATTTTTTATTAGATAATTATTTAATACTCTGGTTGTGAAAATTAAAAGTTTCTATAAACGCTTTAGTTTTAGTGTTTAAATGTTTCGTTTATGATGCATAGTTTAGGGGTTTAGGTGTATTAGTTTTAAATATAGGGATTATAATTGAAATTTATAGCTTAGGGTTACTTTTAAACATAAATCCTCACTATATTACCCTACAAATTAAACCATAACCTCTAAACCATAAATTCTAACCATAAACCCTAAATTCTAAGCACTATCCCTCCATTCTAAATTCTTACACCTAAACCTCTAAACTTTATACCCTAAACTAAGTTCATAAACCCTAAAATTAAGGTGTTTATGGAAACTTTTAGTTGCCACCGTCAGTGTATATGATATTAATCTTTTTATTTAGTTATTTATAATATTTTTAATAAAAATAAATATTTATCATATATATCGACAGGCGAGGATGAGGCGAAGCAGGGGATTGAGCGGGGTGAGTAGAGATGGAATGGGTATAATATCATATTTACGCATGTCCCACCATCCTCTATGAGTCTAATTCTATCTTATTTTTGTCATATCACCCACAAAACATGTACTCGTCTGTGTCTAATTGAGTGCGAAGTGAGATTAATTCCTACAAAACCAAGGACGAACGCAAAGTTTACGTTAAGAAGAGTGAACTTATAAAACTCGAAGGGGACAAACTTATAATATTTTAGAGGGCGAAAACAGATTATCACTATATATATATAATATTTTTTTTAAAATAAACTAAATTATTTATTAATTTCAAAATTTTAGGGGTGCGAATGTCCCCTCTAGTCCCCTCTAGGTCCATCCCCGCAAAACATGTCTCACTAACACACCTATCCTTAAGCCAAGATTCATTATACCATAAGTAAACACACACATAATATATTTTTATACAAACAATTTATTATTTTTATGATGATCATTTATTGAATTATTTGTACATAAAATATTTTTTATTCTTCCATATTGTAACGAAACAAAATTCAATAGTGATCGTTATTTATTTATTCAAATAATAAAATTTGAATTGTCCCATGTAATTATTATTATTATCACATGGCAGTGCTATCATTATCTCAAAAATATTATTTACCGAGAAAAATACTATACTTTGGAGAGAAAATCAAACCTAATTATCCTGGTAAAATTATCATATCATTCTTGTATCACACTGTAGATTACATTTTGGTCCCTATTAAAAATGGAAAAATTAATTCCATATATTTCGTATCACACTAAAATTTTCAAGTATTATTTTTGAATTTATATGAAATTTTCAATATATATATATAAATGGAGTAAAAAAGGTGATGATTAGGATAATGGGTAATAGGTCTTATGAAATTATATAAAATCATTTTAATAAAATTATATAAAAACCACTTTTATCTAAACAATAATTTATTTCGATGTCATTTACATAAAAAAATGAAAACGTTACATTAGCATCCGACGACAAAAAATGAATGAATCATTTTGTTCTATACATTTCGTATAAAGATCGGTTTATTTATTTTTAATTGAAAGATCAAAAATGAAATATGACCTATAATACAAAGGGTTGCTATTCTACATTTACAGTGTCTTAAAATTATTTTAAAGGTAAACTACGCCCGTAGTTTTTAAATTTTAGGACGTTTACAATTTGTTCACTGACTTTTTAAAATTTGTATTACAGTCATTGATTTTTGTTTTTGTTTTCATTATAATTATTATTGTCTGTTGTTGTTAAGAAAAGTTGACGTGGCACGTTACAGTTTTTTCTGCAATAAAACTCATAAAGTCTTCTTTTAAATTGGCAGTCACCTTTTATCCGACAATTTTTCGACTAAATACAACACCTACTATACTCAAGAGCTTCAACATCTTCCCATGAATGCTATGGAATAGCATGGTGGTTTCAACCATTGCTGTTGGAATTCAATTCATTGGGGTATATAATCCTTTACATTCAAACCCTCGGTGTTCCTCATGTCTGGGTTGCTTTTTTATTTGACTTTGTGATTTTATCTTTAACCTCCTCGTTTAGCTGATGTGATCACTAAATCTCTCTTAATGATCGTTTTCGGCCTTTCGTTGTCACCAAAACTTATTTTGTCGTTGTTGTTTTCTTCATCGGCTTCACTAAAGATATAGGCCACCAAGTCGATGATTCACTTCACAATCCCAATAAGCCTAGAGTGGTGGCTATCTTCACTACTAAATTTTTAGATCCTTGATGTTGTTAACAACATGTTACAAGGTTCATGTTGTGCTTTCCTTGCTTCCATTACAGCAAATGATCATAAAAGAATAAAGATCGCTAATGCTTAGTTATGTTTCTTCATAGCTATCAAAATGTTCTAAGATACATGTTTCATCATTTACCGTACTCTCAAGAAGTTACATAGATGGCGAAGTTCTATAGTACAATGGATGTTGTTTTGTGATAACGACGATCAGAAGAATGTCAGACGTCGATAACGTAAGTTATCCAAATAAGGATGGCCAAACTCCAGAAGAAACCTAGGATTATTTTGGGAACAAAACATTAACATGTCATGTCGGTTTCTTTTAATGACAACGATTATAATAAAAACAAATTGAAAATTCAGTGATTGTAATAGAAAATCTTAAAATCCAATGACTAAATTACTAATGCCATAAAAGTTCAGGACCACAAGTGTTTATCTTTATTTTTAATTATAAAAAAATAACTATGAGAATCTATAATCGTCCGATCGAACCATACACGTGCGAATAACAAGACACGTATAAAGAAGATAACAGCTATCCCTAAAAAAAAATGTCAAACAAAGGGAAGGGACGAGAACGGGGAAATCAATGCAAATCTTGTACTTTATTTCTCTTGAATTTATTTCCATTTAATTCTTTGCTCATTTTAATTAATTTCTTTTAGACTGTACTTGTATAAATCGAAGAATATTTTATTTGTATTTAGAAATATATATAAATTCATAGAGAAAGAAACAAGTAAATGAATGAATGAAAACCTCGCCTTCTTTGCTATCTCTAACCATAGATTCAGCTGTTCTTAACCTTTCCAACATCGCCGATCTCTCCTCTCTTCCCGATCATATCGTCGTCGATCTCTTCCTGGTAAAATATCCTCTCTCTTTCCATTTCCTTTTTTATATTTTTGCATTTTGGTTTGATGGATAGCTTTGATTTCCTGTTTATTTTGCCTTTTGGATTGATGGGTAGTTTTAATTTCTTGTTTATTTTGTGGGTTTTTCTTTTTATGTGAAACGATGGATTGTTTTGACGTTGGGTTTTGAATCTTTATCAACTGACGGGCAAACGATTCCTTTGATTTTGATTCCTACGATCTGCATTGTCAAATTTGGTTGATTATATGCATGTATATTCTTTTGTTTTTCATTCTTCAAGAATTTTGAAGAAATTGATGTTAAATTTAATGTTTTGAAGATTCAATTATTAGGTGATTTTGTTTCCTTCCAATATATGGGGGAACCTAAATGAATTATTATGACGATGGCAGTTTCAATTTGTTAAACATTAGTTATATAGGGGGAGAATAGGAGTTTCTCTTCACAATTTCAACACTAGCACTTTGCTTCTTCTTTTTTTGATAAAAATTTCTCTGTAAAAGGCAAGAGAAGTTGGATTTTGTGCTGTTTCTTTCTGTATTTGACCAAAACTATACTTTCTTATGTATGGTTACATTTCTACCGGAAAAGTCGTCGTTTCATAAATTAGATTGGCATGAACAAATTTTCCTGGCTGTTTAAATGGCATTGAACATATATATCAGATAATATTAGTTTTGGTGATTTTGGTTCGATGCCTGGGTGATCTAGATTTGCTTGCTGACTACATTCTGATACTTGTTTAAGGATAAAGCAACATGCTAATGGTTGAACATAAGTTGGAAAAGGCTAATAAACGTTTCCTCTTTGTTTCACTTTTGATGCTTCTATCGATAGCTCATGTTGTTCTCTAGAATCACTTATGTGTGACGTTTTTTTTCTACCGCTGCCACTTTTTCACTAAAGTTTCTATGTTTTGAATCTTATGATCATTTTGTTTTCCTTTTCATGTTCCATTGCACGTTGCAGATTTTACCTTGTTTTTTTTGTTTTCTTTATGCTTTTCCGTCCCCTTTTTTCTCATTCGAATCTTTACCATTTCTCCTCTTTTCACATATTTTTATGTTCTTCTGTCTAACTAGCTTTATTTAGGTTTAGGAACCCAGCTCATCTCTGTAAACTGGTACATTTTATTGTTTTGAACTTTTGTTTGGTTCTAATGGCATTCATATAGTAAGACATATTTTCATGATTTGGCAGAGAACACTGAGAGCTGGAAAGTTAAATGAGAGAGTTCTCAAGTTGTTTATAGCTACTGGCAAGGACGAGGTATTTTCTCTCATCCGGGCACTAAACATTCGAGTCACAGTTACCCCTGTCCTTCCTACCAGTAAGTCATTTTGTCGGAGTTTCAAATATTCGTTTTTCTTTTCCAATGGGTTTTGAGCTGATTTCGACAATGAATTTCCGTTCCCTCCGTAGGATGTTCCGAGAAATTCTGAGATTGGTTTAATCAGCAAAACGCACAGTGCTTTGGACCAAAGAGTTGCAACCAGTTACTTTTACGAGGCCCTATACTTCAGATTGGAAAGTTGTTCGTTTTTGGCAAGATGTCTCTAGCTATTAAGGATGATGAGATTGACATTGTAATAGGAGCGGTCCGTTCGGATCTGACATCATTCATGAATGAATGGAGACCAATGTTCTCTCGATTCCATCTCATAATTGTCAAAGACCCTGATTTGAAAGAGGAACTCAAAATACCTGAAGGCTTTAACCTTGATGTCTATGAAAAGCCTCACATGGATCAAGTGGTAGGATCCTCTACTTCGGTTTTCTTCTCTGGCTATGCGTGCAGGTATTTTGGATATCTTGTTTCTCGGAAAAAGTACATTATCTCTGTAGATGATGACTGTCTCCCAGCCCGGGACCCTAAAGGCTTTGTGGTGGATGCTGTTGCCCACCATATTACGAACCTTACAACCCCAGCCACACCATTCTTTTTTAATACTCTGTATGACCCTTTTGCTGAAGGATCCGATTTTGTTCGTGGCTACCCTTTCAGTCTTCGGACTGGGGTGAAATGTGCTTTGTCGTGTGGGCTATGGCTTAACCTAGCCGATCACGATGCACCTACTCAAGCCCTCAAGGCAAAGCAAAGGAATTCTCGATATGTTGATGCAGTTATGACTGTCCCAGCTGGATCCCTGGTGCCCATTAGTGGAATCAACATCGCTTTTGATCGGGAAGTTGTGGGACCTGCCTTGGTTCCGGCTTTGAAGTTGGCTGGGGAAGGTAAGTTTAGGTGGGAAACAATGGAAGACATCTGGAGTGGGTTGTGTGTTAAGGTTGTATGCGATCACCTGGGGCTTGGTGTGAAAACAGGACTGCCGTACGTGTGGAGAACTGATAGAGGTGATCCTATAGCAAGCTTGAAGAAAGAGTGGGAGGGTGTGAAGCTGATGGAGGAAGTTGTACCGTTCTTTCAGTCGGTAAGGTTGCCACGGGAAGCTACAACGGTGGAGGACTGTGTAGTTGAGGTGGCAAATGCTGCTAAAGAGCGACTAGGATTGACGGACCCTGTGTTTGCTCGTGCTGCTAAAGCAATGCTGGACTGGGTTAATCTCTGGAAATCAGTTGCATATACCTCATCGTCGTCCCCGGCAGTTTAGGAAGTACCTATCATGATTTCAGTGTTTTAACATATTTATATACTATAGATATATTTATATATTATGAAGGTTGATAGAAGTGAGCCGAGTGGATGAATAAAGCATGTTGAGGTTGGTTGTTGTTGCAGACATGGCTTTTGCTTGGTCTCAGTTTTAGTTATGGCTCTAGAGACGCTGTAACAAGTAGTGTTCAAACCATGGTTGAAATAATCAGATCGGGCTGGTTGGTTGAACCAGTTTAACCAGGAACCAAAGGCTTGTTTGGTCGGTTGAACCGGAAAACAAAGGCTTGTTCGGTCACATTGGTTAGACTTTTGGTCTGATTTTCTTGACATTGGTCACTTAAAACAATTCTTATATCATCTTTGCTGATTGGTAAAACATGGAATTTGGGTTATTATCTTTTGAGTGATATGTCATGAATTATTTTTCATTACTAATAATCATTGGTTTTTAGGAGTTTCCATGCAAAAAAAAGGAGCAAATCTTTGTCATGAATTATTTTTGAGTGATATGTCATGAATTATATTTCATTAATTATTATGTTTGAATGGAGAAATTTGTCGTGCGCATGTCTCCTTTCGTAGCTCTTGTAAAAGTTTTGTGACATAAATAGTGTTTCTACGCAAATAAAATTTTGAGATTTCAATTAGAGATTTAAACTAGAAAGTGCAAAAGAATAGTGAATAAAAAGGCACAATTATTCTTCAAAATAATTTTTTACTTGTTAATAATTTCAGATTAATTAGAATGAACTTGAAACATGGGCAACCGTGTTTGTTGGAAAACGGGCATTGAAAGAAAGCTAACAACCATAGTCCATATATAATGTATACTGTAAGTACATATATCTTCCAAAAAATATAAAAAGAAAGAAAATTTTGATAATCTGAAAATTAAATAAAGATATAATGGAAATGATTATTATCTCATACACGGGCAATATAAACTTTAGTTTTCATAAACGAGTTAGTTTAGGAATTTAGAGGTTAGAGATTTAAATTGTAGGGTGTATAATTTAAGAGTTATGATTGGAAGTTAGAATTTAATGGTTAGGGTTTAGTATTTAGGGGTTTAGAGTCATAAATTTTAATTTTTGATTTTAGCTTTGGATTAGACATGCTTGTGTAAAAGAAACTAAAAAATAAAAAATAGAAGAAAAAAAAAGCTTACCCCTGAGTTTGATGTATCTTCGATAATCATTTTTTTTTCATTTGAAGATTCTAACGGTGAAAAGTCCCCTTGCAGGATGAAAAGTAACATATTTTCGTTCGGGTTCTATCCAACGATGAAGAGTAGAAATCAAATAATAAAAATTGAAATGTTTTACCTTAGATTTGTGGTGTTTACATGTTAAACGAACACTAAATTCATACTTAGGATAGTGAGAGGAGTTAAATAAAAATTTATGGGATTTATCGTTCGTTATCGACGACGGCCAACAATGACCAGTATAGTAGTTGATTGCAAAAAACGCGATATGTAGGCGGATAGAAAATGAGAAGAAAAAAAAACGTTTATAAAGATTTAAAAAGATATTTTTGTTTTTTTGCATTAATTTAAAATTACATTATTTTGATCTGTCATGTCATTACATCGTTTAAATTTTAAGTTTTAGTGACAAAAAAACTATACAATGTGAAAATTAAGTGAATAAATTAAAAAAAATTAAACTTTAATGACAAAAATAAAAGAGAGTAAAATTGTGTGGTAAACCTTATAATTTAGGGTAAACTACTGTGCAGGTCCCTTATGTTTAACGAGTGTACAGAGTTAGTCACCACTTTTGAAAAGTGCATATTAATAGTCCTTCACGTTTTCGATGTGTAAATAGTTAGTCACTCCGCCGTTAGACTCCGTTAGAGACTAACGGATTGCTGATGTGGCTTAGTTAATTTAATTCAATATACATGTGTTTTTCCACGTGGATTATTACGTGGAACCTTCCCCTAACATTATAAAATCCCCAATTTGTATAACCCTAAACATTCTCTGTAAAATTAGAAGAAGAAGAAGAAGAAGAAGAAGAAGAATAGTTAGTCCCCAATTTGTGTTTGTTTCTCACTCGCCCTTGCCCACCCGCGATTTCGAATTTCAAACGGCACTTACCAGCAGCAGTAGCAGAGCTTACTTCAACAAAACTAACCCCAATTGATATCTTTATCAATGGCGAAGAACACCAAAGGCAGAAACACGAAGAAAATAATGTCGGTTAAACAAGAAGAAGAGATAGCGGACATGGAAGATTTGTTTAGCGAAGGCGACACCCAGAAGATAAGGTTGTCGTTGTTGGATTGGTACGACGAGAATCAGAGAGACCTCCCTTAGAGAAGACGAACAACAACACCAAAATTTGAAAATGTCAAAAACTTCAAAGAAGAAGACGAAAATAGGGCATATGGGGTTTGGGTTTCGGAGGTGATGCTGCAACAAACAAGGGTTCAGACTGTCATTGACTATTACAACCGTTGGATGCAAAAATGGCCCACCCTTCACCACCTACTAAAGAATACCAAGTACAATCATTTCAAGGTTAGTCGTGAAACTATATTGCAAGGTTACACAACAAGATACTGGAAATGCGAAATCATTTCATTTGAAACAACAAAAAATGAACTGACCTTGTTAACACTAGGAACAAGTTCCTGTAATGCTCTGATTCTTTCAGCAATTCTCTCCCTGCGCAACTGTGCCAATGGAGAAAACGGAAATGATCAATATGACTAGTTCTGGTGCAACAGTCTATTGAGCAGGTTCACTTTGAATTTCTGAACATAATAGGATTTACAAAACCATTTTCCTCGAACAACCATCTTTCTTCTCAACAAGGAAAAAGAGTAAAGCAAAAAAAAAACATCACCATAGCCACAATAGTTTGAGTAAAAACCCAATCTGCTGTTTTATAATTTTACTAGTGGAAAAAACAACAGAAATCTCACTAGAATCTTCTAGAATTTCAAAAACTGTGCATAATATTTCCCATGAAATTTGTAGAATAAAACATCAGTTAATTAATGAGAAATTCAACATCAGTTAGCAAATTACTAATTTTCTTACATTTTTCATAGAAGAAGCCCTGCCATCAACGACTTCATCGCGAAAGCGCTTGCTGCTACCGGAAGCTTCATCGGGCTTCAAAAACCCGCCTTTCCCTTGGTCCAAGCTCAACCCCAACGGAAAAACCTGTCCGGGAAACGCACCGCCTCCGATTCCGTCGAGATGTCCGGTGCCATCACCGGAGCTGAGCTGTAGAAACATTGGCGCCGCAGCGGTTCCAGCCATTCCACCGTCGGGTCCCGTCAAACCCGTCTCAGAAGGCGCAAAGTTCGGGAGACCGAAGATTTGCTCGAGGAAATCATCGGCGGGAGCTTCGTGGGGGTTATTAGCCATGAGAAAGTCGAAAAACAGAGTTAAAGCTACCAAACATGCAAAAAGTTGAAAACCCAACAAAATTATAAAGAAGAAGAATGAAGTCAGTTGAAATCTTTCTGTAATCAAGCTTCAATCTTTAGATGCTTGGGTTTTCTAGTGTTTTGGGGTTCTTCACTTGAGCTCTGAGAAAGAAACGGAAAGGGAAAGAGTAGAGGAAAAAAGGGGCTTTTATAATGTTAGGAGAAGGTTCCACGTAATAATCCACGTGGAAAAACACGTGTATATTGAATTAAATTAACTAAGCCACATCAGCAATCCGTTAGTCTCTAACGGAGTCTAACGGCAGAGTGACTAACTATTTACACATCGAAAACGTGAAGGACTACTAATATGCACTTTTCAAAAGTGGTGACTAACTCTGTACACTCGTTAAACATAAGGGATCTGCACAGTAGTTTACCCTATAATTTAACCTAAAAAAAGAAAGAAGTGAAAGCTTATTCATTTTTTTTGAAAAGTAGTAAAACCTTACTCAATCAAATAAACTTGATCAGATTTGAAGACAAAAAAGGGCGTTTTTTCCCTTAAAATTGAAAAATGGCAAAATCTTGCAAAGGTTTGGCCATGGAACTGGTGAAGTGTCTAAGTGAATCAGAATGTGTTAAGGTATTCTTTTTTCCACTTTCTCATATACTCTTATTTCTTTTGGTTATCCCTTTGATTTCCGGATTCGATGCGCTAACACGAAATATTAGAAAATTACTGAATTTGCGAATTTGGGGATTAATTAGGTTGAGAAGCGTTCATTCAGGGAATGCGCTGGAGAAAAAAGCCCTTGTATTCCTACCGAATGTGTTGGACTCAGAGAAACTTATTTCAATTGCAAAAGAGGACAGGCATGCTCATTCTTCTTCTTCTTTTTTGTCATTTCTGAAGATTTTTATCTTTTATTATTAGGGTTTTGGGTTTTAATCATATTGTTCATAATGGTGGAAGTTATAATTCTAATTGATTTGGTGAAGGCTATCCCTTTTTTTCCCCATTTTTTTGGGGGGAGGAATGAATCGCTTGCTGCCGGTATCGGTTCTCGTATTTTCTTTAAACTTAATGATTTGTAATGAGCTTGAATTGTGTTTTTTTCATTATTAATTAAGAACAATGAATATACTTTGGGGAGCGAGTTACTCGAGTCAAGTGTTAAGACTTAAGATTCTTGAACTTCTTTCACTTGATAGCTTTGAGTAGCTTGTGCTTGGCTTGATAAAGTCCGAGCCGAATTTGAGTTTTTCCAACTCGAAACCGAATAAGTATAACTTGTGAGTACATGCATGTATTTTCATTTGCAACTGTGTTCTAGACTTAGTAATTTTAATTGGTTAAGGGAGGGCTATTCCTTGTTTATTTTGGATGGAATGAATGGGAATTTGCCTGCTGCTGATATCAATTAGATCAAATGTCATTTGCAGTTTCATACAGTGAGGGTAAGGACTAAGGACTAGTCCTAGTAATATTTGCATCCATATGGTGTGTCTTATCTCTTATGTTTTTCTCCATGCCATAATCGTGTTTAAGGTGCTGCTATATATCTTTAAATTTTGGCATGTTAATTAATTCGTTTTGTATGGATTTTGATATTTCATGTATTCATGCTGTATTTGTGTTAATAATTTGTGTCATATCATATCTTCTGTTGTACACGATTACTCGATTAGTAGGATAAATCCCAAACGGACCAATACTTAAGATGCAGAATAAGACTGATTGAATTACAGTAAAAACATCTTTCTGGCCTGATGTAAGGAATAATTAGTAATAAATCTACTGTAGCTACCGTATTTGGATTTCAATTTGGCTCAAAGCAGTATATATTGTACGAGTAAAATGCTTCTTGTAAATATTTTTTTGGTTAGTATGGATAAAAGTTAGAATACCATTTTAATCAGAATCTCTTTTGAACAAAGGGAGGGAATCAAATTGTTGAGAGAAGACTAGTAAAGTTATGTTTTTCCCTTTTGGATGCAACTTATTCAGTTGATACTTCCTTTGTGGAACTGCAACCAGAAATATGCTAGAAAATTCTGTCTAAGCTTGGCCTGGTTTTTAAAGACACTATCTATGCATGCACCAGTCCTTCCAAACTTATACACGGAAGGATTGATCCCTTTAAGATTGTTCTTCCGTAAAGGAGGATTGATCCCTCTTAAAGGACTATCAATCCTCATAATATATTTTATTAGTAACAGTAAAATGAACAAAAATGACATGTCTAAAAATTGCTCTTAAGCATTGTTAAGACAAGAAGGAATATGAAATTTCTCAGGTCTCGTGTAGATGAATCCTTGTTGCAACATCTCTGTGCTGCACATTGCTATATTTGTTTAACAGTTTCATGATAAATAGAAAATGACTATCATTTCACAGGAGATTAACACAGGATCATACTCGTATTATTTTGAACAAAAAAAGAAGAAGCTATTTTCACCTAAAATTGGAGATTCGATTGTTGAAACTGTATGTTCATTAACACAAATACAATTTCATTATTATAAATGTTAGATAACTTGGTGAACGACCGTGTTTAGAATTAAAGACTTTATGATATACTACTAACGTGTTATGCATCTTTATTTATTTATTGTTCCGTTCCAGGTTGACATGAGAGCTAGGATCCGTGGAAACAAGGGCTACTAAGTGAATGGGGGATATAATTAAATTCGTTAAAGCATCTGCAGTATTGCTATACGGTAAATTCAAATTTTCCTAATGTTGCAACTGTTAGGACGAATTTCCCCGTTTTCTGGTTTAGTTTTTCATTTAGTCAGTCACCTTTGCTTACCATATTCCAACTTCCTAGCTTTGTTAAAATGACCATATCGGCATCTTAAAGCATAGATGTAGCAGAATTAATTCATTGGTTCAAACTCTTACAAGGTAATTCTAAGTTGGATTTGGATTAGTGTTCGGATATAGGCATGTTTCAATATGACCATGCTTAATTTATCCCGAGTGTTCATTGTATTTTTGTAGAGGATTATGTTTCATGAAGTAAATTCGAACACGAAAATGTTTTAAAAAATTGAAGAGCTTCTTAGATGACATAGCTTGGGCTCTCTTTCTATCATAGAAAGGCAGTGAAGATGCCTTCTCATTGCAGGTTGAATAAAGATGGATATTATCCGAGTATGAATTTTTGTTTAATACATTTGATATTCGAATTCATTGATTATATATGTTTAATACATTTGTTGTGATCAATTGCATGTATTTAGTAACCCATAATTTGTTTTTTTTTTCCATCCCAGTCATATCTTTGTCCAGTGACTAAAAGATAATTTGTGTCGAACAAATAAATCTCGTGCCAGCAGGTTCTAAATATAAGACAAAATAAATTCAATTAGTATTGTTGTGGGTGCAACATATAAAAGGACATGATTAAACCTTCAGATGAAGTTTATCTAATATAGTCGTATAACAACAAAAACTCAAATATTAGATTTTTTTTAAATACTCTTTATAATTTTTTAAAACTCAAATAAATTTATGTGAAATAATTATTTTATTGTTTTAATACAAAGGGTAAACTACTCGAATGACCACTCAACTATGAGGCTGGTTTTAATTTGACCACTATACTTTCAACTGTAGCAATAGGACCACTCAATTATGGGTTGATTTCAATGTGACCACCTGCTATTAAAATTTAACAAAAATCTAACAGAAGAGAGTGACGTTGTAATTAATAAAATTTATATAATTATATATATATGGTTCTTATTATTTATACATTTTATCAATATGAACCTAATTAAATTTAAACTTTGGAGATACGTTAAAGAACAAAGTTTTGCACAAATAACGAATACTAATATTAAAAAAAAACTATCCCTCCTATCTCATGGTCATTTTTTTTTTGAAAGTGTGATTATAAAATAATATATGTTTAATTTTCTTACCCTTTTAACAAGGGACACATACCATGTACATATAGTGCTCAAACTTGTGTTACCTAAATAAAATATATCATCTTTTATCGCTAAAACTACTCTACACATTCTATCCCATGGTCAATTGCATGACAGATATCAAACATAAATATCTTAATTCATTACAATATTGAATATCAAACATAAATATCTTAATTCATTACAATATTGAATTAAAATATCTTAACTCATTATCTGTATATACGAATCGTATTGCGAATTTGCGATAAAAAAATTTAATATCAATTTCTTTTTTATCTTAAAAAACTATCAAACCGTTATCAATCTATTAGCTTTATTGCCATGAAATTCCCAAACGATACCGATTTAAAATTTAATAAGTCAGAAAATTTCCTTTCTTCCCCTTCCTGGTCAAACTGGAGGGGGACCGTTATAATCAGTACTCAGTAGCTTCAGGATATCACAACAAGCTGTGTTACACAAGAATTAAAATCCAACAATAAATAAATAAAAGTTAAAACACGAAGCTTGAAAAATTATGCATGACCAAAATAATGTGTTATCGAAAATCCCGAATGAGCTTGGGTCGGATCGGATTCGCCTTCGGGTTTCTCCTTTGCATGTTTGACGGGGAAATGTTTATAGAAGGCATTTACAGCACCTGCAACTCCATCTTCACATTCCATGGCTTTTGCTAAATCAACAGCACGCTGTTTCACCTGCATTAAACCATTTCCTTTTAAACATCTACGGTGAGATATTCCGAGGGGGAGGGGAATCGGATTGCTAAGCTCTAAACCGTAAACTATTTCCTTAATCAAAATCATTTCGTGCAGTATATGAGTCAAAGTTAAATAGTAGAGGAAATTCATCGTACCTGAGGATCCAGCATAAAGTTTATTGCATCAACTAGCTTGTCAAGTGAGAACTCCTCGACCGGGATGGGTGCAGGACCTACTCCTCTGGCATGCACTCGCTCTCCCCAGAAAGGTTGGTCCCCAAAGAAAGGGACAATAGTTGTTGGACACTGTGTTCAAGAGTAAAAATGACTTTACAAAGTGAAAGAAATAATCAAATGGATATACTCTTGGAGATGCCGGGTTACCGCGGCTTTAAGACCGGCAGCAGTAGTTCCAGCTCCACCATGATGAACCTGATTGCAAGGAAACAATCAAAACGTTTTTGAGACAACCATAAGGTATTTCAAATACTTATCTACAAACAAATTAATACCTGAGACATAAGAAAAGAAGCCAAAACTTAATTAAAAAGCATGATAACGATGCATCTTAGTAATGAAGAAAAATGTAATAAAATGAAAACATGAATGGTGGTAGAAAAATGCAATACATTGATCCTAAAATGGATCAATTTTTTGTGACATAAAACGCACTATACCTACATATAAAATGTAGCTCATTGCTCATGATATCAAAGATCTTGCATAAGCATGGTATCGTGTATAAAATATAACAGCGAAACATCTCAACTACCCTTGGAGCTCGAAGCTTTACGTTACAACTTACCACGGCCGAACATTGTAAGAATAGCCAGTCATGGGGACAGTTGTCCAGTAAATACACAAAGTCCGGCGGTTCTGCCACTGGAGAAAAGATAAGTAAGCATTATCCACTCCCACATACTGAACATGATCGAACATCTAACTAATGAAATATGAGAAAAGAACAAGTGATATTACAATTGCCAAGACCACCCCAGCCTTTGTTTATAATGCCTCTTTGTCTAGTTTTCTCCAGAGCTTGTACTACTATCTGGGTCATCCTTTCTGGATCCTGAAGTGGCTGTTAGAAGACAAAAGCAGTTAGAACCGTTTAAGCCCAGATCAACTGAACATAATAAAGAAATAGAATAACTGGTTTAATGAAGCCAATATAATTTTATTTTTATATTAAAATAAGAAAAAGAGGGTTAAATGCAATAAATTAGTTTGACAAGTAAATTAAATAGCATATAAATGATCCCAAAAATTAAAGTAATCAATTAAAGTATAAGGAAATGATATAGAAAAAACACGTATACTTGTGAAAACTACTTGTAAATTCAGGTTCCTAAACACAACCTCAGATACAATAAAATAAATAGAATATCAAAATTGCTCAAGAAGAACAAACTTTTGTAAACTCTCATTTTACTAAATATCAAAAGAGGGAAAGACTTGTAGAAGAACACTCACGAGACTACCGAAACCAATATAGATAGGCTTATCACCATCTTTGAGCCATTTAACAAGCGACTCTGGCGGTTCATAATTGGATGCAAGGTCAAGGAAACAAAAGCCAACTACGTCAATCTTTGGTCCCCAGTCTGCAGGAGAAAACTATGCCACGTTAAATATGCATCCTTCAAATGGAAACACCAAGACCAACATGCATGACTTTTTATTATTTGGACATTCATTGTTGTCAAAATGTAGAAATGAAAAGAAAATTTTTAGGATTGGCCGAGGATACCAGGACTTTTAATAGTACCAGAAAATAACTAATATATCAGGGTTTCCCAACACTGACAATTAGTCATTTTAAGGACAGAGAGAAGCAGATATATCAGGGCGGTTGACAGCCCTCATAGGTGCTAATCAGATTATAGCACTTTACAGATACTGCACTCAAACAAAAAGCCAATCAATGTTCAACTAATTTTTACACTTTTCATTAATGTGTAAAGTGGAATAATTAACCAAACAGTAAGAGGGAGCTTAGTAAATAAACCAGGCAGGAATACTACAAATTTTAAGAGTATGTTGAGACATGTAACTCCATAAAACAACTCCAATATACAAAACTGCCATAAGAGTTTCTACATGGTTCAGAATAATTTCCCAAGAAATGAAAAAATAAATAAAAAGCTCAAGGAAAATAGAAGAAAAACAAACAAAAGGAAAAGGGCTTAAAATTTCTCATATTGCATCATCTCTCTCAATCATCAATCCAACAAGTAATTGCCAAAATGAATGAAATGTTACCAGTTGCACTATAAGTTCAAGACAAACAAACTTATAAGGGATACATAAATAAAATGACCTTTTGGTTTGGGAACAAGGTGGGGACTCCATATATAACCATAAGGCACATCTGTAAGAGAGCTATAGGATCCACTCAAATATGCAGCACGCCTCAGCTTCAGTTTTTTCCTCCTGAGCTCTTTAATCATGTCCCGTATTCCCAGCCATATTAGGGAATCAACAATATGGTATGAAAGCTGCAGTCGAGACTCGAGATTACCAATATATGAATAGATCTAAATATAAATAAAATTGAAGACTGAAGAAGCAAAAACCAGACTCACTCTGTAACCGTGTTGTTTAACACGAGATAAAGGATGGGGAAATTCACTAGTAGGCCTGACAGAAAGGTGAGAAATGTCATTGACTCTGTGAGTATTCTCAGTATCTAAACCCAACACATACAAGGAATATACATCAGTCAGGGAAATGATTGAATTGTCACAAAAAGACAACACCAAAGCTGATATCTTCATAAAAGACAAGTGATACCAGAAATGATGGTGCACGCACAATCCAAAACATATTTATTCAGAATAACTGATAACATCTCAATCAACCAAGACTTACGTCCATGGCATGGTGAAGAATATATGAAGTGGTACTTTTAACGCCTCTGCAACATGTGTATGTCCTGAAAAAAGCATTTTTTCCATTAGAAGCATGAGAGAGGAAAAGAGCAGAAGTCAATAAGTTTCATGCATCAGAAAAACAATTAAATATAGAAGATTGAATATGTAGGGCAAAAAATGGAGAGCTAATGTTTCTTCAGGTTAAATATTGCAGAACATGCAAGATGGTGAAAGAGATGAACAGAAAAAATTCCAATCAAAATGCTCAATTGTCATCAGACAAAAACATACATCTTAAAAATGAAAAAGAGGTAGTAAGATCTAACCATATGCAGGAGGATTGGCAATTATTGCATCTACATCAAATTTGACATCACTGTCAGGATCATTGGCCCGGCATGCATCAAGAAGAGAGAATATTATTTCCTTCATTTGCTGCCTCTGAACAGGAATTTCTGAAGGAACTGATGGCAAGAATCCTTTATTTTTTACCATATCTGCAGAAAACTCAGTGATCAGTACAATAATTTCAGAAGGTAACGGAGACAAACTGATTGATATGTCTGAAAGTGGGCAAAAGACAATGTCCTTGACAACCCCTTTTTAGTGATTGAGAGTAATCTTTAGAAATTACTAGAAGAATGAAAGAAAATAGGTAGAATATTGCCAAATGCTTGGTACACAACACTTTTATGCAAAATCTCAAATTTTGGATAAAGGGGAAGGGGAAAAAAGGAAAATAGAAAAGAGGCCTGATGTAGCTTCAATTGAAACATGAAAATACATAATAAGGGAACCATTAAAGAGGCCTTTGCAGATATTTTCTCTCGCAAAGATCTTTCAGTTGCTCATAGAATCTTTCCAGATGCCCTTTAAAAATGAGTTTTATTAGATTTTATGCTTTTGGTATTTGATGAGAAAGCTTGTCTACAAATAAATAAAATCAAGGGAAAAAATGAATCTACTTCAAACAGCCCCTTCCCTTGCCCATATATATTTCCAGAGCAACTATATGAAGTTATGATAAAGGATCTCGCCCTCAATAATAAATACGGATTTAGTTTAGAAATATTATTATTAAGATAAAATCTAGACACTCACAGCCAGCAAGAACTTTTGGATCTCCCCCCAAAGGGAAGAACTCTAACCCAGCATTCAAAACAAAATCTTTAAAATTTGAGTGTGTTGCCAATCTAACCCTGTGGCCATCTGCCTGCAACAAAATTTTGAACTCCATCAGCTCAAAAAAAATGAGGCTTTGCTGAAAGAAAATCTGGTCAAAAGGGAGGTAAATTAGACAATTACACAACCATCACAATCATTATATAAGAATTAAAATCCTACAGAAATAACTCATTTGCAACGTGCACAGTAAACATTTTTCCATAAAATGAATAAACTTTAACTGTTATTGACAAATTCTCTGTTTACCAACTTCACTTCCTTGAATCTTACTAAAATCGTGGAAGAATAAGTTTGATTACCCTTTTCAGTATAGCGACAATGTTAGCAATTCAGGGTTGTGTTAAAGGATGCCATGTCTAAAGGGGAAAACAACCATAAATTATGAAATTGAGGTAATTATGTTTAAATTTGAATTAGAACATAGAAATGCTTTTTCTAATTTAGTTAGCTTAGTGTTTCTAGTGCCATCCCCTTGGGAAGTTTTCTAATTTTTTTCCATCTTCCTCTCCTCACTCCCCCAGCCCAAATGCTATCTTGGTGAAGAAATTTTATGCAGTTGTCTTTATCACATTGATGCTGTCTCTATAGCATTCCTATCCCAATAACATCTATCCCTTCTTACAGTGCTCACTAACCAAACCTCATCTTATTGCTTCTGTCTATCAATTCCACCAACCAACCTTCTTAATTCTATCCATGCTTTCTTCCCCAATCTTAGCAAATTTACCAATCTAAAATCTTCTCTTTACAACATCAAAGCATTAACTCTTCACCTACACTAAAGTCTGTCTTTCAGCTCACCACACAATCATGTAGACACAGCCATTACAAACATGATGTACATTGTAGTATGGATGGCACTAATGATAGCAATATTTGTTGCACCAAAAATAAGCCGAAACTGATCAAATATAATACATCAAGGACAAAAATGAGTATTCATCAAACCGAAAATATACATCAAAAGATGCACAAGTACTATGCCATGTAACCAAAATTTACTATCAAAACTCAAGAAGACGGTCTAAGTGTAGGCTCTTAGATAAATATACCAAACCTGCACACTGTATGAATACTTCTAAAAGGCTGGTACAAGGTTTGGTAAGATGTGAAAAAGAATAGAACCTGTAAACGTTTTCCAATAGCAACAAATGGTTGTACATCTCCTCGTGTTCCCACAATAAGCATTACTATTTGCAGTGGAGGTATATTTGGGATATCTGTTGTGTCTGTATCCTCTTTCTCCGGAGCTTCACTATAAAAGTCGGAATCAAATGTGTGTGGTTTCATATCAGTAGGAATATCACAGTGTACGGTCCCATCATGTTTCACATTAGCAAGTCGACTCAACCACTTGATCTGCATACAAATTTTAAAGATACAGTTTAAATTTTCAGTGCTAGAGAAAAATATGGAAAAGTAGCAAAATGTAAAATACAAACAAAATATAATAAATACAAGGGGAACCTCAGAAGGAAATTCTGATCGAAATAGACAAAGTTCAATAATCCAAGACTATAATGAAAAAAAAAGCCAAACGAATGGGGTTTTACATCAAATGTAAAAGAAGTAATGAAATACGAGAGCTTGGAACTCAATTAGGACAAAACGTCCAACCATCTTGCTTGTAATGAAGCATTATATTCTTGTTTGATTCTGCATAAGCATGAATCTATTTCTCATGTTTAAGACAGAGTAACTGACTTGATATTGACCCAACCCATGTCACTCAATAAAAAACCAACAACCTGAACTCGTCCAACTTTGAACCGGCTTCAAACACAAATTTCTAACCCGAAATGAACAGAACTGACACGATCTAACCCAGTACAAAGTTTGCAATAACTATGGTTATGTTTTCAATACAAACACATTGATGCTGATAAATCAAGTAAGTCACCTCACAAATTCAAAATGCACTTCTCAAATGTAATAGAATCATATCCTTGAATTCAAACTAGTTTAATTTAGAAGACTGATCTACGTTGCTTTAACTCCACGTAAGTACTGACAAAAATCAAAGAAGTGTAAAGTATAACCAAAGATTAATATCTCATACCTTCTTTCTAAACGGAACATTATCATCCAAAAATTTTGTTGCATATATAGCCACACAGTTGTCATTCAGTCTCAGAGATCTTGATTGATGATTAGATCCTGAGTCTATAGCAGAAGTAGACGCTTCAATGTGCAAGTTTTGTCCTGCCAAACTCTCGTCAGGAAGGGCTGGTAGAGCCATTTTTTGAGCAATAATGATAGCATACGTGATTAGCTCCATTAAAAAAATCACATGCTAAGGCATTTACAAGTAAGATTAATAAGATAGTTGATTAGTCAGAAATAGAGCAAGGGAGAAAATCCTAGAATTCAATTCTAGACACAAACATAAATAAATTTCAAACTGTTGAAAATGACACAAATCACATGTAATAGTATCTAGGGAACTTTCCTATACACATACTGAGCAGGTAGCATTAAGTCACCGGATGGCACCAAATTATAAATTAACACGGGCAGAGAAATAAGCAGAGCCAAGGTATATTACCAAGCATGCATGGAATGACAAGTACCAACTTTATGTTGGATTTTTTTCTCTAGATAATGTTAGTTTACCAGTTTCATTCTAGCAAAGGGCTAAACTGGCCAATTGTATTCGTAATATGATCTACGTTTACATGTACCATTAGAAGTTCTGTTACCAACAAGGAAAAAAAATGCTATTTCATTTCAATAAATATCTATATTTCCCATTTCAAAGGCATAGAGAAAAAAAAACTTTGCTCATTAATAATCAAATAGCACACATACAAGCAATAATCAAAATCAAACCTGAAGCTTCCGAATGATTATCCTCTTCACCTACAATTTCAAGATCAGGAATATCAGTTGAACAACCTAAACAAATCAAAAAGAATATCTCACAAATTCACACCCGCTTCAAACTAAAAAAAATGTTTCGTTCAAACGCAATAATCCCTTAAATAAATCCAACAAGCGTAAAAGAAAGCCAAAAAGGGGAGGAAGAAAACCTGAAGAAGCAGTGGAATGGGAATCATCGCCGGAATCGTCGCGGGAAGCGACGGTAGAGTTCGGACAAGTGGCCTCCGGGACCTCCGCCATTTCGTGAAAAAAAGAGAAAATAAAGAGTTTCAGGGAAATGCTAAAAGGAGAACGATATGGAGGGAAGATGGAGTTTGGCAATGGTGGAAGAATCGGATCTTATTTTCAACTAATTAATTTAACTCTTTTTTTCTCGTTTAATGAGAAATGAAAACGGGAAAGAAAAGGGGGAGACGTTGGGTTGGGAGGGAATAAAGCGAGCCGGACACGTGTAAACATTATCGCCGTAGATGTTTTACTTAAAGAGCGCCAAACTATAGATTTCAGATTTGTTAACAAACCCTACTGAGTCAAAATCATAAAAGAAAAGAAAAATTAAAGACAAAAACATAAAAAGAAAAAACAAGGATAGTTATTCGATACACATGCGTTGAATTAATTTAAAATTTTTAGCGTGTAATTAATTTGAAATTTTTAGTGTTTGGGGTTTGGGGTTTAATTTAAAATATTTAGCGTTGAATTAATTTGAAATTTTTAGGGTTTAGGGTTTAATTTAAAATATTTAGCGTGAAATTAATTTGAAATATTTAGGGTTAGAGTTTAGGGTTTAGTTTAAAATATTTAGCATTGAATTAATTTAAAATTTTTAGGGCTTGGGGTTTAATTTGAAATATTTAGCGTAAAATTAATTTGAAATATTTAGGGTTAGAGTTTAGGATTTATATATGTGAAATTAGTGTTTAAGGTTTGAGTTTTTGGCTTATAAATGTAGAAACTAATAAGAGATATATATTATATCTGGAGAATTAAGTGTTTGGTGTAGTGACAAAGTCATTGGTTTTACCCTTAAAGACCAAGGTTTTAATCCTGGTGAGCGCAGTAGGGAAACTTTTATTTTTCTCCTCTAAATTGGTGTTGACACGTGTCACCACTTAATTAAATAATTTATTATTTTATTAATTTAAAATTAGGACTAAATTGAAAGAATGTGTAAATAACAGAGACTAAATGTGTAATTTTAAAATTTTCCATCAATTGCCACGTGGCAGTTACGTCACTCCACCGTTAGGGATTTAACAGCGGCGGTCAAAATAGGTTGATTTTATAAGTTCGGTGGTCTAATTGACGATTTTTATAATTCAGTGATCCAAATAGGTATCCCAATTTGTTTGGTGGTCAGTGGAGTAGTTTTCCCTTTATTTTATAAGTGTTTACTTTCGTTTACCGAATTTAAAAATAATATTTTGGTTACTTATATTATCGTTTTATAATATTTTAGTCACTTATGTTATCGTTTACAACATTTTGATCACTGAGATGTTAAATGTCGTTAGTTTGATGATGTAACATGTTAAAAAAATTAATTTATAATTTAACCCCTAAACTTTAAATGAAATATCAATTTAACAACTAAATCCGACCAAAAAATGATATATATATTTAAGAAAATATAAAGCCAAGTATGATCTGTTTCGGTTTGTAGTGTGGGTTATCCCGAATGCGTACTTCTACTGATCTTGCAACCCAACCCGCCGATGCTTGCTGATGATGGAGGTTGCGAATGCGAACCCCTTCACATTTATGCAGAGTCCTGATTGTGAAAGTTGGAACTCCAGGACATTTTGCTGCATGGACAACCTTCTTTGTCCGATCAGATTTCACTATTCTTTGTCTGATCTTTCAAGGTTCTTCTGCAAGTTTCAACATCGGGAAATTCCTGCCCAATAACTAATGAAGGTGTATACTCTTAGAATATGTATATTTTCTGGGGAGGCATCAAATATAAATAATTATACCAGTATAGTTAATCAACGTAGAAATGGAAACAATTTGCTTCTCGATACAACACCAAAATTGCCAGCTTAATCCCTTTTCGAGCTGTCAGGACTCAAGAAAGCAACAAACCATCTCAAAATCACATAATTAGATGTTTTGAAGTAGGAAAAACACACATTTTTATATGAGAAATGCAACAAGGAAAAATGTCATCACATTCACATAGGAGGACAAAATCCAACAATAAGTTTCTAGAAAAGGTAAATTACTCTCCCTACAATGCTTAACAAACATGCTGAAAGATGAGGTCTTGGCCCTTGGGTATGCATCCATATCCAACAACAACTCGATGAGCAACGCATGTTCGACGTTCTAACACCCTCAATATTCGTCGTCGTTCTAACACCCTCAATATACAAATAGGTAAACATACCCGGTGTCGATCAAAGTCAGATATCAGGCCTGATTTCAATTCCCTGGACAATGAGTCCACCCTTCCAATGACCACCTCTTACCTCCAGAACACTCATTTCCAGTTCGCCATCACCACATCCGTCATTGAAAAACTCACCCAATTCGATCTCCAACCACCCATCTCCCCTAGCCTTTGGGTACTGATCATCATTGCCTGCTGCAGTTGTAGGCACCGGAGTTTGCAACCCGAGAAAACGGGAACGGCCAAATAGCCCAATTCGCCTTGGTACGATCTGGTAACGTTGGCGAACACCTCTATCTGCACTCAAGTAGACATTTCTCTTGCAACCTTCTGTGCCAACAACGCCAAAACTAACCTCTGCAGGATGGAAATCAAACCCATAAGCTCCAGTGGCTGGCTTGAACACAAGGTAAGCCTTGTAGCGCGTCGTGGATGAAAGCATGGAGATTGCAATCTTCCCACGGATTTCAAACCAACATACGTTAATAAGCTCTGCTACCTCTTCAAACCTGAAATGTTTATCATAAATTGTAAGAGAAGGCATTAATGGGGAGGGGTTTGTACTACATGGTCTAGGAAGTGCTGAACATGAGTATAGGACTGACACAAAAATGTTTAATCTCTATTGTTGAATTGTTGAAAAGTCATGACTGGAATCTGGAAATGGGTAGAAATAAGGTACTTCGTAAAAATAAAAGGTTTGAACAACATTGTTCGCACCGTATATCATTTGAATTTATACCACTCAATATACATCTATAATAGCATATGCCGGTCTGATTCTTTCTTCGTCTTCCTTAAATTATCCATTTCAGACATCTAATCATAGACGCATGTTGTTACGGATCCACGATAGGATCACCCTTATATCCATTTCTATTAGTTACAGATTTTACTGATTGTGCCCACTAGGGCTGTAAATGAGACAATCGCGAGTTACTTGAGTACGACTCAGTTAAAGCTCGGCCAAAACTCAACTCGATTGGACTTCAGCTCGAACTCGGCTGGAGTTCTTAACAAGCCTAGCTACTCGATATCCGAGTCGACAACTCGGGAGCTAATCGAAAATATAATATACTAATTTTTTTAAATTAAAGTGAACTAAAATGTAATGTTTGTGTCCAACTCAGTCAATACTCGATTCGATTGGACTCGAACTCGAGTATTTAACGAGCCGAATAGAGCTCGGCACTACTGGGCTCGTTTACACCCCTGGTGCCCACCCAGGAACAAATTACTAAAGATGCCCATCTCAACAGCTGACACATGATCTCCAAATGCATAAAAGAACATTAAGAAAAACTAATCATAATTCATAACATATCCCTATTACACAAATCACAATTCAATTTGATTCTAACTAAAATACTTTATAATCATTTATAAGCCTATAGTACAGAATTGTTTGTTCGGGTAACCTAGCTGCTTCACAATTAGTGCATTTGTCGGTTTAAGAAATATACTTATACAACACGTTAATGCTTTCGTGTTATCATCTTCAATGAATGAATTCGAAAGTACCTGGACTCGGGCATTGGAACCCATCTCCAATAAGAAGGAGTGTCACTCCATACAATGGAGAGGTCCCTGGCAGACAGCATGTAAATCTTCTTGCCACTCCCTCTTTCAAATTGAACACTCTGTTGCATCAAGATCAACACTGTTAAAAACTAGCCCAATATATCCATGAATCAAGAACAAAATCAAACATATTTCGAAACTATTTTTAAAAGTTTTGAAATTATAGCCTAAAGCATCTAAAAGTCAAAAAAATCGGAACAGAAGCATTCAAATTCCACTTAAAATGGGGATTAAATTAACATAAAAGCCAAACCTTCCGGCCCCCATCGATGAGGAGAGGATTTTCACAAAGGCTAAGATAAAGTTGTTTCTTGGAAGGGCAACGGGTCAACAATGGAATCGAAGCCCGGTGTTCCGACGACAAGAAGCTCTCCCAAACGGCGTCGGATTCAGAAGCCGATTTAAAGGTAGTCGAGACAAGCGACAAGCGACAGGCATCCCGAGGGGAAGTGACGGAAATGACGGCGGCAATGCAATCCTGAGGTAGATCACTAAGGTCAAAGGTGCTGCACCCGTTCCCTCCTGCTCCGCCGCCGCCTTCCATATCAGAAACCTCCGATTTCATGAACTCAAAACCAAAATCGCAAAAAGGGAAAACAGAATTGAAGATCAGTGAGTGGAACCGAGACTGAGTGAGTATTTATAAAGATGGGGAAGCTTAGGGGTTAAGTCTTGGGTTGGAAATGGAAAGGCAGCATTCGACGAAGGAATGAAATCCCTAAAAAAGGAACTTTGCTTTGCATCTGGAACTGGAACCTCTCCAAGATTCACCACCGTCTCCGCGTGTCGGCCACCGTCAGCCACGCAAATTTCCTGATTTTTTTATTACGTTTATCTGGGTTTTTTTTTTTTTTTTACATCTATATAAAAAAAATCCTTCACTTATCTTTTTCCGCCATTGAAAGCAACTGCCTGCCAGCTGCATCACTACCTTAACCATACAAAATTACAAATATTGGAATTACATTGAAATTTAATATTTTCCTCAAAAAAAAATATTATTATTTATCATTCGATGTTATTTTCATTGACTCGTTACATCATGTCTTCAACTCAATGAAAATATGTTATTAAAAACTCAATAAAAATATGTTATTAAAAAAAACAACCAGCTTGATCGAAGTAGTAAGTAACTTGATATTATTTAAGAAGGTCTCGAATTCAAAGCATTGTGTATGCAGAAAATCTTTGTTGTGAGATTTACCCAATAAAACTAAATATACGATGCGGGTCAGTCTGAATTAATCAGAGCGAGGCCCTAAAAACCCGAAAGACGGCCCAAAATATACTCATAAATTTTTCAAGAAAATATATACTCGATAAAAATATGTTATCAATGATCAATAAACATAGAATTGACATGTTTATCAAATATATAATCTAATCCTTGGAAACTTTTATTGGAATTTGAATAAAATTATTCATTTTAATTTTATAGACAGAAATGTAATCATATTAAAATTAACAACCATGATTTCTATTTTATTTTTAATCAATAGCTTTATTAAAGAATGCCTTTTTACTTTTTTTTAGTTGCCAATATTAAATAATTTTTGTTTTTAAATCTATTAGGTGATTATTTTTTATAGAAGCCATTATTTTTTATTAAAAAAATATTTAAAACAATTATGAAGGTAAACAACATAAATATAAACTAAACTTATAATTTGGACATTTTTTATAACTAGTGACACAATAAATTAGCCATTTTAGCTTATTCAAGAAAGAAAAGGTTATAAATCTAATTAAAAGATTCGAACAAAATATAGATACTAACAGATATGACTACATTGGCAAACAAACCACAAAGGGATCAAATTACTAAAAGATCATCGACAACCGCAAATCAGAGTCGAGCGTCACGAGATAACTATCCACGAACGTAAATCGCATATTTAAGTCCAACCCGAGCGTCGTGAGATAACTATCCTCTACCTTTTGGCACGTTTTGGTTTTATTTACGGTCATTCGACCGTTCTTTTCATTTTTTTATTTTTTAGAGTTGAATTTGATGTCGCCTAAATAAGCGTCATGTTGGCCAGTTTAGGCGACATCAAATCCAACTCTAAAAAATTAAAAAAATTAAAAGAGCAGTCGAACGACCGTAAATAAAACCAAAACGTGCCAAAAAGTAGAGGATGAAGTATCAAAAGGTAAAAAAAATGTGTCAAAAGATAAAGAAAGACATGTCACAAAGGCAAAGTTATTTTGAACAGAAAACTGAAGAAGAAAAAAAGTAGATATAGGACTAATATAACAAAAGAAAAAATATTTGCAGTCGACAACCAACATCGAAGCTAGTATCGCCGCCATCGGACAAATAAAATAGAAGGAGTGGTCGCGGAGCTTTAGAGAAAAACCCAGCATTAGATGATTATTGGCTGGTTTATAGATCGTATATATATATATATATATAAATTTTCAAATTATTTTATGTTAATTATTAGGTTTATTATTGCTAGAATTTTTTAATTAACAGATAAAATAAGGAATATGTTTTATAACTTTAATTGTATTGAAATTATACATAAATTTAGAGATTCACTAATTAGTTTAGTGGTTACATATGTTCATTTTATCTTATATGAATTCGAATTCTAATATAAAAATATAACAAGTCACTATTTAATAAAAAATTACACATAAATTTTATCAAATATGAAATATGATACATGAACTTTGATTTAGAGCACTTATGCATACGAAATTTAATTTTAATTTAATTGAACTCATTAAATTTTAGTTTTGACTTGAATATACATGTTTTAAAACTAAAACCATTCATTTATCTTAATATTGAATAAATATAATTTTTTGTGCATATAATACGTCAACATGTGAATAACTATTTTAGATATTTTTAAAAATTAAACCAAATCAAGCTTTTTTTTTATGTAGTTACACAAAATTAAAGGTTATGTATGTATAAACATTATACGATGTAAAAATTGAAGTGTAGTTTTATACTAAACCCAAACTATCATATAATAATAATTCGAATAAAAATCTAAGATTAAAATAAAACAATTTAATTATTTATATTTATTGTTTTAATTTTTTAATAATAATACTAAGAGTAAATTATACTAGAGGTCACTTAATTATAACTTTAGTAACAAATATGTCACTCGTCTTTTAAAAATAATTGGATCACTCAATTATAGGTTTAGGAACAAATAGGTCATTCAATTAAAATTTTGTGTCAACAAGTTACTTTATCATTAAAATTAAAATAACAATTTTAGTCCTTGAAACTTATGCATTCTATTAATTCAGTCATAATTCAAAATAATTAAATAAATTAAATCCTTCATATTTAAAATCTTCATTAGTGAGGTGGTTTTGTCTACTAACAAGAGACATTAAGGTAATAATGTGTTTATCCATTTGTTTGACAATTGTCTAGTAGTGAAGTGATTGTGTCCGTCGAGCTATCTCATTTGTTGATTATCGATCTGATGGGCAATAGTATGGAGTGTGATAAGTGGTCGAAGTGTATGTCATGATGGTGTAGTATCGAAGTTTTTAAATATGGAGGGTTAAGTTTATTGAATTATTTTGAATTATGACTAAATTAATAGAATGTATAAGTTTTAGGATTAAAATTGTTATTATAGCATGTCCTTGTTTTAATTTTATTGACAAAATGATTTGTTTGTTATAAATTTTGATTGAATGATTCGATTGTTCTTAAACCTATAATTAAATAACTCAATAATTACTTTTAAAAAAATTACATGTTTATTTTTAAATTTATAATTAAATAATTTAATTATTATTTTTTTAACAAAAGAATGAAGTGTATTTTACCCCTAATATTAAGTAGTTGAAACTTTTAAAGCCCTTTTTTCTGCCCAAATTTTATTCATATATATTTTCCTTTAGTAAAGGAGGGTAAAGAAATCCTAAAAGAAAAAAAGGTGGGGAAACGCTGAGTCATGAAGGTGGTCTTTTCATTCAGTGTACACGTACTCCCACAATCTCTGCACTTTGAATCTCCCTTCTATACCAAAATGATTAGATATTTGGGTTTGTATTAAAATTCTATTATCAAGTTTTGGTGTAGACTTGGAAATTTTGGGGGTTTTTTAATATATTTTGATAAATCGTTAAACATTTTGGTGGCGTGTCAAATATGTGTTTAGATAATCAACATGATTGTTTTAAGTAAGAAATAAATTGGTATTATTTAAGTATGTTTTGATCGAGACATTATGTATGCAGAAAATTATTGTAGTGATACTTATCCAACAAAACTAAATGTGCGACGTAAGTTGATCTAAATTGATTAGGGCAAAGTCTTGGGCAATAAAAAATAGGTATTTAGTTAAATATATTGTTAAACTGTTTTAGTTTTAGTTATATGAGTACATAGTTTGTTAAAGAAAAACTACTGAAATGGTCACTTACGTTAAATAAGTGTATACTTTTGGTTATCAATTAAAAAAAATAACATTATGATCATTTACGTTTTCATTGTGTAAACTTATGGTCACTTGAAGTTGAACGTTTCTTGCCGTTAAACTTTAACGGGAAGTTGATCTGAAATGGGTAAAAAAATAGGGTAAATATTGAAATTTCCACTTACGTTTAGTAAGTGTATACTTTTGGCCATCGATTTAAAAATGACTGTTATGGTCACTTACGTTTTTGTTGTGTAAACTTATGGTCACTCGAACGTTTCTTGTCGTTAAACATTAACATCGTCTTCATGAGTTACGTGTAACCACTGTATCGGTCCGAAATCATCGAGAAAACTCTTAAAGCCTCGGACCCCGTCTTCACGAGCCACACTTTTTTTAGGGGTGAGCATTCGATCGAGTCGAGTAATAAATTTTGAGTTATTTGAGCCCTATTTTATACAACTCAAATTTAATTTGAAGCTTTTTCGATTCGAGTTTATGAAATTTGAGTTGAGTCGAGTTTTTTACAAATTTAATTGTAATTATTTATAATGGTAAGTTAAGATTGGACATTCGATCGAGTCTAGTCAAAAAATTTTGAGTTATTCGAGTTTACAAGTCACTGCACTTTTCAAAAAATAACCCTAATGATTGAATGAATAGTCACTTTGCCCCCTATTCTTTTTTTGGAGCAATTCAACCTTTAACGTTTCATTTTGGGTTAAAATGACCCCTATGCGGATGAAAATTGTTAGAAAACTAACAGTTAACAGTTTGAAATGACTTGACAGAATGATAAGAAAAAAAATATTTTATATTTTACATAATTTTATAAAATTATTTTTGACTGATGTAACGCTTTTTCAAGTCAGCACATTTGTCTATATGATACTGACATGTCAGCGTGCGCTGCCATATAGATTTGTCCCATCATTTCAAGCCATTTACCGTCAGTTGACAAACAATTTTCATCTACAGAGGGGTCATTTTGACCCAAAATGAAGCGTCGAGGGTTGAATTGCTCCAAACAAAATAATAAGGGCCAACTTGACTATTTAGTCAAACGTTGGGGGCATTTTTTGGCTTTATGCCTCAAAAATATTTATACAACCTTTCATATTTAAGCTATAAATTTTAAAACTTAAATCACTAACCCTAACACCCTAAAACTTAAACTCTAAATTCTAACCATAAACCTTAAATTATACATTATACACCATAAACCCCTGAACTACAACTTAAATCTCTAAAGTTTAAAATTAAAAAATTTATGTAAATTATAGTTTAAATAAACTTGTGAACTAAGGTATTTTTGGTAATGATTAGTGTTGGTTGTTAATTGTTATACTACAAATGGCTGAATTGAGAGGGAGACTGTTGTCATTTGTCATAATTAATCCCCGGATTTTTGCATCTAATCAATCAAATTAAAGAAAAAAATCTTCTGTGTTTTTAATATATTTCATTGTCTTGAAGTGCATCAACTCCCCACACCCAACCATATAATTTTCCTTTTTGATAATATGTATATTCGTTTTATGATTTATGTACGAAATATAAAACTATTTTTTTAATAATACGATCTTTAAATTTTAAACTCACGTTCTTCACTAAAAAATATAGTGTGCCTTATCAATGCAATTAACAATTGTTGATACCAACCATACAAATCTTCAACCACCGGATTTCAGCGAATTTTAATGCAATTATACCTTTTTTTTCGTCACTAACATTATTGTCTGCGTAAATGTAAAAATTGGACCTCTCATAAAAATAACAGTGAGCAGCAAATTTTTTTTGACAAATATATGTTTCTCATCGAAAGGCTTTGATATTAGTATGAGTCTATCACGTGCGACAAAAACTGATGTACATCATTAATGATGAACACCGATGAACACTATTAAATTAATTAATAAAAATTTAAAATTTCAAGGACCCATCAAATAATTAATAATTACTTTAAAATTTCCAATTAAATTACTTTTTTAATAAGGGTAAACTATATATTTAGTGTCTCACTTATTTCCGTATTTCTATTGAACCCTCAATATTTAAATATTATTTCAATTTAACCTTATTCTTTATAAAAAATAATTTAACCCTTAACCCTCAACCTAAAACCCTAAATTATTAAACTTTAAACCCTAATTTTATTCATATTTGATGATTACTTTCTTTTTCTGAGTGTCTGTGAAATTTGGGGAGGAAAGTTACAAGGTTTTCTCTTTATGAGACTTCACCACACATTTCTGACGGGGAATACTTTGATAAAGCCGAAAATAGAAACCAACATCAACAAGAGTTCGTTGATGAAAACAATAAATATGAAAATTAGGAAGCGGAAGGTAATGATATACTTGTGCAGAAAGCCTCATCAGTGTTGAATGAAAGTGTTCTTTCTGAAAAACAGACAAGTACTTCAATAAGCAAAGATCAAGTGGTTAGTAAGAGAAACAATCATTCGATTTTCAATGAACAGAAGGGTTCTGAGAATTGTAATAAAACTGATTTGGCCAGTCTTGAAAACGAAATTTCTGACCTTAATGAGAGGTTGGAAGCACTAGTGGTTGACTCTAAATTTTTTGAGAAATGTCTAAAATATCTTCAAAATGGGAATGATGGGCTACTTTTTATTCAAGCAATACTTCAAGAATTAAGACAACTGAGGATGCTCGGGATAAGTAGTAGGAACATGTCAGTTTCACGAGCTTTATCTGTATCTGTACACGGCAAATATGCTAAAGATATAGGTCCGATTTAAATTAATTCTTTTTACTTGACATATTAATATACGAATGTCTCTCCGACGAAAATAGTCTCTTCTTGGTAGTCATCATGCACATATGTTATAAATTTGTTGTTGCCTTGACTGACTCCTGGTAGAAATTGCTATTATGCCTCTCGATGATTAAGAATGCATCGTGTTTGTATATAGTTTCATGATTCGAGATTTGATGAAAATTGAAAATAAATTAAAGATCTATCGGTTGTTGTACGACCAGCGAGATTGAAACAATGATATTTTTGGTGGCTGAAATTTGGAGTTGTTGGTTAATGGTGATTAGAGTGAGATAATCGAAGATAGCTTGCACATATTTTTGATAAATGTAAACAAGAAACCAAACATGTACGTCGATGAATGTGAATGGGTAAACTTGGGGGTAGATTGAGTAATTGGTGAAAGGCTAATTCAATAAATAAAGAATATGCTAATTCGATTGGGTATAAGTTTAAGAGTTTAAGTGTTTAATAGTTTAGGTTTTTAGGTTGAGGGTTAAGGGAATATTTTTATAAATAATAGGGTCAAATTAAAATAATATTAAAATAATGAGAGTTTAATAGAAATACAGAAATAAGTGAGGTATTAAATATATAATTTACCCTTATTAAAAAATAAAATTTTAATATATATAAAAAATAATTTAATTGAATTTTTTAAAGTAATTATTAATTATTTGATGGTCCTTGAAATTTTAAATTTTTATTAAGTAACTTAATGGTGTTCATCGATGTTCATCATTAGTGGTGTTCATCGATGTTCATCATTAGTGGTGTTCATCGGTGTTCGTCGCACGTTGTAGAATTTTCCTTTATATTATTATTAGATAATAAATTTAATTAAACTTATAAACTGTTCAAAATAGTTATTAAAAAATTTAAAATCTTCATATCTAAATCTAACTCCAATTGAAAGTAACCGTAATAAAATATTTTGGGAGTCCAAGTAATTAACAAGTAAAGTTAAATTTTTCGAGTGATCATGATAAAATAAAGAATGTCATTGTTTATAGAAGATTTAGATTTGATCAATTTTATCTATAAAGTGTACAAATACTATCAAAAGACTAAAATTAACTAAATAGCATCATATACATAAAAAATTTCAATAAACACAACTTCTTCAAATAACCGACCCATCTCGCTTTTAAATTGTTTGGTTTAAAATATAAATATTTAATATTATTATAAAAGTACTTTTAAATAATAAAATTTTATTTTAAATATTAGTTTTGGAGAAAAAATATTTTAATTTTATTTAAAAATTTATAAAACTCAAAAGTTAAATTTTAACTTTCGAGAAATATTTTTTATGTCAAATTAAAAAATATTTTCGATTGAGATTCATTAATTGATTGAATGACCAATGCTGCTTATGTTGATTTATCTTGTATGAGTTCGAATCTTAACATTTGCCTTGGGAATGTTATATCTCCATACTTGATTAAAAAAACATTTTCGATCTGAAAAAGGCTGAATGATCTTCATTATTTTTTATTCAAAAATATTTTGGGTAAACTACAATGAAAATCACTCAAGTTTTAGTAAGGTTACATTTGAGTCACCCAATTATTAAAAATTAAAATTCAATCACTCAATTAACGTTCTAGTTACGATTAGGTCATTCTCCTCGTGTAAATGCAATCGGACGTTAAAATATTGTTCCCAAGTAACAAACATGTCACTCAATTAAAATAATTCAATAAATTTAACGCTTCAAATTTAAATAATATATCAATTAATATTTTAGTTAATTAATTTTAAAAAAACTTAGAATTAATTACATAATTGGATCATATAATAAAAAGAATTTTAGATATTCATGTAATGAAAATATATTTGTCACTGTCTTGTGCATGATTATGTTTCGTTATGCAAAATCTAACTTGTGTGTCATGTTTTAACCATGAAAAAAATTGTAGACTTTTATAACAATAAAAATTGTTTAACAATTAGTAAATTTATAAATAAGAACCAAACATTAATTTTTTTTACAAAAATTATATTACTTTTTAATAAAAATACACAAACTTTCAGAGAACTTAAGAAAGCTGTTTTATAATAAAAATTTAGGAACTGAATTGATAAATATGTTTTAGGAACAAGCATGTCACTCAATTAAAATTTTATGACAAACAAGTTACTCTTACATTAAAATTGAAACAAGAGTTTGGTATAATAACAATTTTAGTCCTCAAAACTTATGCATTATATTAATTTAGTCCAAACTTGAAATAATTCAATAAACTTAACCCTTCATATTTAAAATTTGATTAGTTAAGTGATTGTGTCTACTAGCAAGCATCACTAAGGTCATTATGAGTATATTCCATCAGTCTGTTAGCTGTCCAATAGTGAAGTGACTATCAAGTCATGGACGAAGCCACATAGGTAATTGGGGTGTTCGATGGCACCCCAACTTTTTTTTTGAAATCGTATTTTTCTGTATAATTTATATATGAAAAAATTTAAAAATTATATTTGATTATTAACTCCTCTTAAATACCGTTCAGAAAAAATGACACCACTTAAATAAATTATTGGCTCCGCCCCTATGTCGAGCTTATCACATATGTTGATTATTAGACTGGTGGACATAATATGGAGCGTGGTAAGTGATCAGAGGGTGTTTCAGGATGGTTAGTGTCTAATTTTTGAAATATGAATGGTTAAGTTTATTGAATAATTTATAATTAAAATCAAATTAATAGAATGCATAAGTTTTGGGACTAAATTTGTTATTATACCAAACCAACGTCTCAATTTTAATGTCAAAATGATTTGTTTTGTCACAAAATTTTGATTGAGTGACATATTTGTTTGTAAATCTATAAATGTTTGACCGAAATGTTACATGTTCGTAAATCTATAAATGTTTGACCGAAATGTTACATGTTCGTAAATCTATAATTATTTGACCGAAATGTTATATTTAGAAGGAAAGTGCCTGATTTGTTTCTAAACCTATAATGAATGACTCATTTGTTAGTTTTAGAAAAAAAATTACACGTTTGTTACTAAACATATAACTAAGTGATCTCTAGTATATATATTTTTGATCAGAATCTCTAGTATATTTTACACAAAAAATAATTTGAAAAGTAACAGTAAAACGTATATTTTGAAACACAAACTATGTAAAATATTTACAAAACTTAAAACCTAAACTCTGACCCTAAACACTAAACTCTAAAATCTAAATCCTAAACTTAAACTATAAATTTAAATATAATAAACTTGTATAAACTAAAATTTCTACAAACGTGTATCAATTTTTTCCTTTTAATATTAAAACCCCTCTTTCTCTTCCATATTTCTTCCTTTTTTTTTCTTTTCATTAATTAAAAATTCAGTTAGATTTTGGGCTCCTATATTCCAAACCCATTTCCTTACTTCAACTTTGGAGACTCTGAATTCTGATTGATTAACCTATCTGGTTATTTCTTAGAATTCCCAAACTCTCTGGTCTTCTCCAAAAACAACTAATCTCCAACAATACCCAGAATTCCTCTTATATTTCTCTTTGAGACTTCACTTTCAAAAAATGATTAGATTCTATTAATATTTCAGGGTTTCAGATTTTTCATTCCCCCCGTACAAAATGACACGAGCGATCGTTTCCTCGACTTTATTGGGGTCGTTTCCTCTGGTTTCATCAACTAAAAGTTGCGATTTGGGTAAAGAAAGAATCAAATTTTGTTGTTTCAACGAGAGGAAGGACCAAAGAAATGTTATCTGCGCTTGTATGGCTCCTACTAGAAACCTGGGACGTGATGGATTCCCTGGAACTAAGTTCAATGTAAATATATCTGCAATTTTATGTTTCCTTTAGCTCTTTATTGTATTCATTTGGAAGGATCTTTTATGGAAATTTATTTAGGTTGGCTTGGAAATTTGTGCTGTTTGGTTGAATGGAATCTGCTTGATTGCTAACCATGTCTTTGCTTATATTATTTGTGTCCAATTGAGCATTTTGCTTTTGGAAGGAGAAACAACTAGCAAAAGCAGTAACCAAATGAAGCCTTGGGAATTTGAAGGCTTTATTTATGTATTGTTTTTAGTTTATCGGTCTCAACATGGTGATTTGCATTTGTTTTTAGGAGTCATTTAATTCTGGGAATTTGGACAAGGAAGTGAAGCATGAGAATGATTCTGATGTTCTCATTGAATGCCGGAACGTGTACAAATCATTTGGAGAAAAACACATCCTGCGAGGTGTGAGCTTCAAGGTGATTTTCTTGGCTTTTGATATTGATTTTGTTATTCTAGCAGTGTTTGGATTACATGTGAAATCTCTGTTATTCTGATATTTATTAGTTGGACTGGATGAGGGTTATTTCAAGTTATCGGATACTTCCCAAAATCTGTTTGAACATTTTCTCTTGTGGGAAGTGTAAAGGTGCTCAACAGTTCATTTAGACGAATCATTTCTAGATGAAAATGAAACATGTTTTGGGGATCGGCATACTTTAGAAAAGTAGAAGGTCTTGCAGTTCTGGTGAATTCCGTCCCATAGTTTCCCAAACAAGTGCATAAAATGACACCAAGTTATGTATTACTATACTACTTTATACTTCCCAAATTTCATACTGGAGCGGGCAGACTTTGTCTTGAATGATTTAAGGACTGCCTACTTTATGAGCTTCCAAAGCACCGTAAGGCACACACGTTAAGGTTGGCTAAACCATACCAAACACCTAGCCATAGACAAATTGGAGTACATGAGTAACATATTAGCCATAATTGGGTGACATCTTGAATTGGTTATAACAAGTGTATATTTACAATTTATGGTCTTAGGCAAACTTTATCTCCAATGATTTAAGGACTGCCTTCTTTACGAGCATACAAAGCACCTTAAGACACAAACACTTTAAGGTTGGCTAAACCATACCAAACACCTAGCCATAGACGAATTGGAGTACATGAGTAACATATTAGCCATAATTTGGTGACATCTTGAATTAGTTATACCAAGAATTTATTTACAATTTATGGTCTTAGATGTATGTCTTGTGTTCTATTGCTATACAATGTGTCCATGTACTTGTATCCAAATTTTGGATCATTTTTTACCAATTCCCCATGTGCAAAAATTTGAATAATAGGCGTGTTAGAAACATAGATTTTTTCCTTCCTTTTTTGGTTGTTTTTCTCTTTATATCTGTTGATTCTGAACATTTCCCTTGATCAATAGATTAGGCATGGTGAAGCTGTTGGAATTATTGGTCCTTCTGGCACTGGGAAATCGACAATTCTTAAGATTATTGCTGGACTTCTTGCACCAGACAAGGCGAGTAATGCTTATAAGTCTGCTTTCATAGTTTTGGTAAATTGTTTTTACATAATTTTGTTGTATATTGATTTATTCCTTACATAAAGAACGTGTAATTCTTATGTGCAGGGAGAGGTATATATTCGAGGTAAAAAAAGAACGGGTTTGATTGGTGATGATGAGATATCTGGTCTTCGAATTGGATTGGTAAAATTTTATTTAAGCTCTGAATACTATACTGGCAGGGTTTTGAGATAATTTATTGGTGGCATGATCGATTTACTAGTTTACTTCTTTGGTAACAGGTTTTCCAGAGTGCAGCGCTTTTTGATTCTTTGACCGTTCGTGAAAATGTTGGTTTCCTTTTGTAAGAGACAGTATAAATTCTTTCCTAAGAATACTATACTCTTTTTCTCCTTGGATTTTAGGGGGGTTATCTTGGATTCTAAATTCCTTTTCTTCCGAATAAAGAAATCACTAGAGTTGGTTGATGATTGTGTTTATGCATAGATATGAAAATTCAAGCATGTCTGGCGAACAAATTTCACAGCTTGTGACGGAGACCTTGGCTGCTGTTGGTTTAAAGGTATGCTTGCATTTTGACTTTTTTCACCTGGATAGCATACAATGTTAATTAGTTGTACCAGCTTGGAACTTTCTGGATTGATTCGGGGAATCGGGGTTAATATGTAACCAATAACTAATGTCTTAGCAAGATGTTCCGTCGGGCTTGAGTAAATCAACATAATGAACCATTGGAACTTGTTTTACATAGTTAATGCGGAACCTCAGTTCTCGTAGACTATCTGCTTATCATGTAACAATTGTATGCCTTTACTTTCATCACCTCTTTTTGCACTGTAGGCACCTTAATATTTAAGTATCCAGCAGAGTAAAAAAATACCAATGCATGTTCTCTTCAGGGAGTTGAAGAAAGATTACCTTCTGAGTTGTCTGGAGGAATGAAGAAAAGAGTTGCTTTAGCTCGTTCTATAATCTGTGACATTTCCAAAGAATCAATTGAGCCGGAGGTATGGTAATTCTCTTTGAAATTAATGGATGTGGAGCTTTTGTGATAATCCTGTGCATTATTTTTCCTCTAAAAGCTGTCATGTTTTATAGCAGCCTCGGTTTTGTATCGTAAGGTAAACATTCAATTGTGCAATCCAAATAAACTATGGAAAAGTGGGCTTCAACTAGTATCCAGCTGATCCTATTTGCTTTCAGATATTAATCCCAAACTGTAGGAACTGAGAACATTTAGTCTGCATTCCCACTTGAGTTTAATCCAACTTGGCTACCTCCTTTTATTCCAGTTTGGATTGAAACCTTCATTATTAATATTTCGTATCTTACAACCATGGTGATAATTTATAAAATTAGTTATCATTTGATTTGTCATTTATTCACTAGAAATTGCTGTATATATTTATCTTCCATTCACCTTGTTAGTCTATATTTGTTTATTTGTTTTAATAATTTTGTTTCATCTTAATGACAGGTACTTTTATATGACGAACCAACAGCCGGGCTTGATCCGATTGCATCAACAGTTGTTGAAGATCTCATCCGCTCTGTCCATATGAAGGGTGAGGATGCATCTGGGAGACAAGGAAAGATTGCGTCTTATGTGGTTGTTACTCATCAACACAGTACCATTCGAAGAGCTGTCGACAGGTTTTCTCCAATATATGATTTTTTAGCCATGATGTTGGATGGCCTACTAATTGAATCTCACCTTTACTTAATAGGTTATTGTTTCTTCATGAGGGGAAGGTTGTTTGGCACGGAATGACCGATGAATTCACGACATCCACCAATCCAATTGTTCGACAGGTAATGACTGAAACTAGTTGCCATGAATTTGAAAGAGAAAACAGTTGGCGAAAACTTGGCCTTTCCCCTCCCAACACACACCTTTTCAAGTGCCATTTGATATTTACCTCATAAACCATTGTGTATCTCGTGTGGCTATCATTGTGTTCATAGTTTTCCCCTATGTCTCTCGGGCTCTTTAGATTTCTTGAAGTACTTGGGTCTGATGCATACGGATATAGGTACGAAGATACAACCTTTGAAGACCCTCCAAATCCTGTGTTTAGATTTCCAATACATCAAACATTGTCATACATAAGTGTAGGACCCACCTGTAGATTGTGTAAATCATGAATAGTGATGAATGGTGATTGAATAGTAATGGGTGTGAGTTTGACCCCCAAATTCTGTGTCTGATGCTCACATAACACTAGCTTACCTTGTTCGTCTCTCTTGGCATGTGCGGTAACTATATCGGATCGATTTGAAACCCTTTTTTTTTGTATGAAAAGTAGAATCATATTCATAAATACAACAGATGAATTGTGCAGAATACATACATGTATGATCTTATTTCATTGGGGACATGGCCCTTGTGTTTTGTTCAGTTTGCATCTGGGAGTCTGGATGGTCCAATCAGATATTAGAGGCACATACAAAGGTTTCAGAAGATGGAATTTGGTCATTGAATTTCTGCTCAGCAAAATGAAGTCAGATGGTAATTTTCTATTTGGGGAATGGGTTTGCAGGTCAACCTTGTGTCCCACCTTTTAACAATGGTGTTCAGCAGTCTGTAGCCTCCTCTCTCTTTATAAGAAAAAAGGAATCAGGATTATTAAGCTATATGGGATTAGTTGATGTAGATTACATTTGCTATCATCTTTGGAGTTATATTTCTCTGTAACAAAAAAAATAATTAAAAGCACCCTGTCAACTTACTACTATTTTTCAGTCTAAAGATGACAGTTTTTTTTAAATAATTTCTATATTGATTATGCATTTATGATTTATTTTGCTATATTATATTTATATTTGCACAATGCACTTATATAACGTAGCTTGAATTTATGAATTATTAACGTCATTTTATTAGCGATATGTTAATTTTTGTCCTCTAGATCTGATAATTTTTCTTAAGCTGGTATCTGAATTTCTTTGCATAAATTTTTACATGACAATTAATAATTTTTTCATTAATATAGGATTTGATTAACATATACTGATAATTTGAAGATGAAATTAGAATGTTCAAAAGTTTAGAGGCTAATTTAGAATGTGAGTTATAGTTTGGATGAAATTAAAAATTTGGGATTAATTTATAATAAGTCATAGTTTAAGAATGAAATTGTAATGTTCAAAAATTTAAAAGATCAATTTATAAAGAGGCTTATAGTTTGGAGACGCGGTGCAATTAACTCTACTTTTATTCATAATAATTTAATACATCCATTTTTTAGATTTAAAAATTTAAGTACAATCATTAACATTGAAAGAAAATGTTATTCTAAATTTGGGTTGTTTTGAAATAAAAATATACTAACTTGACAAACATTTAATAAAAAAATGACATTGTAATAGACTGAATTTAATAGAAATTTTTTGACGATGTTAAGAATTGGACTTACATTTTTAAATCTAAAGTGTACATGGACTAAATTTCTAAAAATAAAAATAAGAGTGACTAAAATTTAAAGGTGTAAAGAGTACATGGACTTGAGACATCCTTATATATTTATACAATGCTTAAACTGTCGAGTAATTGCTAGAATATTGTTGTGTTTTTTATTTCAAAGTTTGGTGTGGTTTTGTTTTTATTTCATGATATATTATGATTTTTATCACATTAATAGGGCAATCAATATTTTTTATTTGTTAAAGTAGCATTTAGATACATCCACAAACATTTTCATTTTATAAACGAGCATATAAACGAGTTTGTTCATTTAATTAACAAGCTGAACACACTTCTGTTCTTATTCGTTTGTTTATTAAACGAACACAAAAAATTTGTTCATACTCATTTATTTAATTTAATAAATGAGGTTCGTCGAACGCTATGTTCATTTACGGCCTAGAAAAAATAGATCATTTAATTTTAATAATAATAAATTCTAAGATTTCTAAAAACCGAAATATGAAAGCGTGGGAAACGGACAAAAAATTTCCGCCATTAATTTCACTTAACCGTGTTCTTCGGCTTCCTTGTTCTTCTCAAAGTATTTCAATTACATTATATAATTGTCTGCGAAACATCCTTTCATGTTTTGATTTTTTAAAAAAATTCCCGGAAAAGGCTTTCGTTCCAAAGAAAGAACTCCCCATTTTAAGCTTAAAGCCAGAAGCAGAAAGTTGTTATTTCATGTGTTATAACAAAGCAATACATTTTGTAAGTTCTTTTGTTTTTTTTTTGGTTGATTTAATAATAAAAGTTGAGAATTATTCATTTTCCCGATTATCTTTCTACTTTTTCTTCGTTTCTGCAGAATCTTATCCGTCTATGCTTAGAATTTAGGAATTTGGATGTTAGAAATAGAACAATCATGCTTTACGTTGCTTTTGTTGCAAATTTCCTGGAAAATTTAAGCATTCCGTAAATTCTTTATGAAGAACACCGTCTTTATGAGTATATAATTACCTTGAGGAAATACTAATTTACTGAAGATTCAACATGCATGATTGAAATGAATAAAATCTGAAACATGATGATTGGATTATTAAAATATTAATCCTAAATATTGTTACGAAAGTAATAGTTTTGGTTACTAATCTTTTAGATGTTTATATGTTTGGTTCATTCTATTTGACAGATACCTCTTGTCGCTGAACGAAAAGTTTGGGTCTCCTGCCTTTGTATCTTAGCTCCAGTCACTGCTTTGCTTTCTATGGTTTACCTCTTAGGGAGTTTATATGTAGAACCAGAAACTAGAGAGGTATGTTTGCCATTTTTGATCCTATATAACATCACTCTAATTGCGCTATGCGCCGGGTCTATTGGTATGGGAATGACTATTGCACAGCTCAATATTCATGGATTCCCTTTTGGTTCCTTCTTTTATCAACATATGGTTGAAGATGATGCTTGACTATGAGTTTTCCTTTCGGAAGCTGGCGCGTAAATCGAATAGAGAGTGATATGTTGGTTGGATATCAGGAATGACAGTTGTTCCCTTTGTGCAGAGAGCATTTACATGGAGAATGGCTGATATTTTGCAAAGCTCAAATGTTCAAAATTGCCAGGTCTGTTCAGGAGTCATCATATTCTTATTTATGAAAACGTTTTTCAGGCAAACAAGATTCCAATTATTCTTCTTTTTCATATTTATAGATCCGATGCAGGCCTCCTGGAAGTGAGTCATTACCTGAAGGTATCATCGAAAATAAGTCTAACTTGCAAATGAGACCTTTATGGGGCTTCCCAAAGGTAATGTTTCAATCAAATATGAGTGAGCATATAATATTGTGAACATGTTTCTCACTTGAATACTGAAATTAGAATTTATGGAGCATGCACTTTCCCATAAAGTTTGAAATAACTCTATGGAGAAAACTGCACTTTACTGTAAACCTTTGGCTGAGTAAAGAACAAAAATTGCTGATGGTTTATGGAGCATGCACCATTGAATCACACTCATTTCTCTGGATATTCTTGAATTGTTGATGGTTATGATTGGCTGATTTATTGTCTAGATTTAGATTAGAAAGATATAGGCTTTTTTTTAGCTTATGGATTTCTTAATGATTCTTTGTGCACTTTGGGTTTTGACAGTTGTCTCTTTCTGCATAGGGAATATCTTTAATTCATTGGAAATTTGGAATTTTACAACTATGTTGCTTTTTTTTTGAAGTACCGGTGTCCAATATATATCTGATTATACGGATACAATCCTCCGAGGACCCTCTAAATACATTGAAATCTTGAAGAAAAAGAAATCCATTGTTGGACACTCTTACCCGAGTCTAATTAATATAGCTTCAGATTATAGTCACAAGTTAGGATTAGTTTTTAATCCATCTAAGAATGTAAAGCAATCAAACAGAAATTGAAGGTCAGAAGAAACAGAGTGGTTGCTGACGATGGTACTCAAATTCGGGTATGAGAGTTGGATACGGGTGTATGTACAACATGTATATTTTTCTTTTTTTGAAGTTTTTTCATGCATTTAGAGGATCTTTGGAAAATCATATCATGTCCAGATATGCATTAGACACAAATGTCAGACACAGGTACTTGAGAAATTGAAGAGTCTGAGCAACATAATCAGTTGCTGTTAGAAGTGACTTTGACTGAATCTTCAAACATGTTTATGTTTCGTATCACAGCATAATGTACTAAAGAAATTAAAGAAAAAAAAATTGTTGCAACAGCAGCTAGATGTAACTGCAATTGATTAAAAAACACAAACAACTGGAGGATATCATTTAACATGGTTTAAGACTTTCATGAAAAGTTATTGTGCTGCTAATTTCTGTAAAGGCAATTCATTTGGCCAATGTGACACTGACGCGTGACCTTACTAACTTTAATATTGCATTGTGTTATGGTAATGTGCATACTGTTTGGACAGAAGGAAAATACTTCCACCAGCTTACTTGCAGTTGCTGTTGGAATAAAGCAAAAAGATCTAGTAGACAAATTGGTCACGACGGTAGATGATGATTCTTTTGATCTTTAGAGTACACTGTTTGCTTGTATTTAATTTTGAGTTCGATGCTCATTGTTTTTTATTGTACAGTTTCTGTCTAGTGGTTTCGTAGTCATGCTTTTCCACTATGATGGTATTGTTGATGAATGGAAGCATTTTGAATGGTGTGATAAAGTCATACATGTTTCTGCACGCAATCAAACTAAATGGTAAAGAAATCTTTCGAATCCCTTAACAAATTATATGGGAAGTAGCATTATTCTAAATCTCTCCTGGATTTTGTTTCTTGGTGACTAGGTGGTTTGCAAAGCGTTTCTTGCACCCTGATATCGTTTCAGAATATAGTTACATTTTCCTCTGGGATGAGGACCTTGGAGTTGAATATTTTCGCCCCGAAGTGTACGTTGAATGCAATTATCTGTATTAGAACATAGATACCATGTTAGAAACTTGCTGCTAATTTCTGTTATTTGAAAAAAATGAAATCCTATCATAATTCAGAGGTTCTCAGACATGCACAAACGTGGAAATTTATGATGGCTTTTGTTGAGCAATTCCTCTATTAGTAGTGCAGAAGTGATAACCATAGATTACTCTTAGTTATACCATGCCTATTTTTTGTTCAATCTTTAGTTATACCATATCTAAAGAATTGAGAATGACCGTGGAGCCAGATAGAGGTGATTTGGTTAAGCCGTTAAGCTGGTGATTTTTACCTGCAGTTCAAATTGCTTGACAGTTTGTGTTTGGATGTTCAGTCTTTGCTCGTCTAGTTGGAGTCTCAAAGTACAGTGCTATTGTGCGTAGAAGACAATATGATAGTTACCACCACAAAGCTTACAAAGTGTTATGGCTCTCACATAGCTGCATCCTATATGATTTCTACTGATAATCTATTTTATAGATACTCAAAAGTTAATGTAATTTGATAACTCAGATATGTGTCAATTATTGAGCATGAAGGGCTTGAGATATCACAGCCTGCGCTTGATCGTTCTAAATCAGAGGTGCACCATCAAATTACTGCACGTGAAAGGAAGTCAGTAGTGCACAGGTTGTTGTTGTCATTTATTTCTTGATATCTCCTCTGAATACTACTTGTGCTATATACATTGCATATTCTGAATACACTGCTTTGTAAACCATGCACAAATTTGTTTAAATACAATTTGTTACGTAATTGCTTCACTGTGCATGGTTCCTCGTAGGAGAACTTTCAACCAACAAGCTAAGGGGAAGCGTTGTGATGACCATAGTAAAGACCCTCCATGCACAGGGTAAAATATCAATGAAATTACTAAATATTTTTCTTTGGTTCTTAAAAATATTAGTTATTCTTCATAAAATAATGATGTTACGGAACCTTCATTGTAATTCTTTTGTTGTGAGAGGGTATCTTTTCTATTGAGATTCGCAAAAGAACCTATGCATAGGTCAACTATTTTTGTGCAACTGGATGAGATTAATTAGTTAGAAACCTCTGCCAGATGTTGGTTTTGCTTAACAAATTTAAGAACAAGAGAATGTTACAGGTGGATAGAAATGATGGCCCCTGTTTTCTCGAGAGCTGCCTGGCGTTGTGTATGGTACATGATTCAGGTTTGCCTTTTAGACTTCAGGATTTTTACTTCTTTATTATTGCCTTTTCCCTTTCCTTCTGTTTTGGGTGGGGAGCATATATTTCAATTGCTATATATCTTTTCTATCATAATGTTTAATGCTAAATACGAGATTTTACATCTATAATTTGGTGCTAAGTTTAAGTGAAACATGATTCTTAGATTAATTTAATGATGGATGAGGAGCTGGCCTGGATTTTTTGTCTGGCTAATGTCTGAGAGTTTCCTATGTTACTGTACTGTATTTTTTATATCTTTGGAGCTCTAGTTCTGCATGCACCGCTGACGATCACTTGGTCTTGTTATTTAAAGGTTTATAAAATTGCAACGTGCACCATATTTTGAGTTTTTTATGTCACATCCTTGGCTGGTCGATACATTCTTTTATTTACTTATCTATTTTCCAGAATGATTTGATCCATGCCTGGGGCCTCGATATGCAAGTTGGTTATTGTGCACAGGCAAGCTACTTCATGTGGTTTTCTGTCTTATTTTGCTTAGTCGAAAGAATGTTGCTTAACCTGTTTTTTAATAGGGTGATCGAACCAACAATATTGGTATTGTGGATGCTGAGTATGTAATCCACCACAATCGTCCTTCCCTAGGGGGCGTCGGTGCGGAAAATCACTCTAATGTCAAAGGTCGACGGGTGGACAAGGTTAGAAATTTAATATCTATATCAACAAGATCTTAAAAGGTACATTACTTTCTGTATTTAAGCATTACCATCCTTGAGTGATTGTGGTCAGCAATTTTGTGAATGTCGCACATCTCTAATTCAGGTTCATGCTAATGCTTTACTGCTGTTGTGTCGGTATTTTTTGTGGTTAGTTGCAACTTATGCCAGGCGGGTTAAAGCTTAGTTTGACATTATGGTTGTTTTGAAAATGAGTTTCCCTATTATTTTCATCAACCGAAAGAATGTTGCTGAAGCTGTTTTTTAATAGGGTAATCGAATCAAAGGTATTGTTGTGGATGCCGAGTACATTCTCCGCCACTATCCTATGCTAGCAAGCGCAGCTGAAAAAAATAACTCTACTCTTAAAGGTGGACATCATATAAAGGTTAGAAATTTAATATCTATGTCTATAAGATGTTAATGGTACACTATTTGTGGAACTTATCTTGGCTAACTCTATGGTCTGTTTTTGTATTGCAGAACTCCCACAATCCACACTCGAAAGAACCTAGAGTCGAAGTACGTATCACATTCGACCCCTTGATATCAACAAGATGACACAAAACATAAACATCCAGGAAACATGTTTCTTTGCAGTCATTTAGTGTCTGAATATACTGGTTATACTTATTGGAGTATGAACTTGATCTTGTGTAGATAAGGAGGCAATCCTTTGTTGAGTTGTATCTTTTCAGACGACGATGGGAAAATGCTGTCAAGAAGGACAAGTGCTGGGTTGATCCGTATAACTAGCAAACGAACGTCGCCCACATTCTCCGATTTTGTTGTCTCAGGTAAAGCTGTGTAATATATCATACACCATTGTTCATAATAGTCATAGATGTTGCCTATATACAAGAGACTGAGCAGGTACTCTTTTCAATGAATCGAGTTTGAACAAAAATATTTGTTTATTTTTAAGATTTATTTATAGTTCCATAAGAACTGAAAAACAAGCATATCACATCTTTCTCACCATCATAGGTGTTAAATTCTCACTCTTAGGTATACCGTATACGTACTGTATGTAATTAATTTACTCATCACAGCAACGGTACGTATAAAACATGTCCATCACCTTGGAACAGTCGGGGCAAACCATGATACCAGTGACCCGACCCAGAACCGGCAAATGAACTTTGATGCAGCCATGGACATCCCCTGATATCACCCCTTTGTAATGCTTTAAACCTTCCAGGAACCGATGTCCTGTTGTGTCTTGTCTCCACTTTTGGTAGTTGGACATTATGGTTAGACCTGTTCCGCCGTGCGTCGTCACCATTGTGTCGGGTCCCATTGAGAAAATGGCCCACGGTTCACCTTTTCCGCCGTCGCCTACCACTTTCAGAGCTTCCTGGATCACCATGTCGGTTTTGTAAGCTGTGGCTGTCTTCCCATGTCGGATTTTGGAGTACAATATGCTCTCGAGTCGAGTCCAGAACCGCCATCGGAATTCGGATTCGATGACGTTGATGTCTCGACTGAGGTCGGTCTTGGATAGCCCCAGGTTGGCTTTGTTCTTTCCCACGTAAACTAGTTTTAAAGAAACACCGGCTGCATATGCGGCGTACTTGACTTTCTCGGTGAATTCTTGGATCCATGAAATGTCTCCGCCTCCGAACAGGCAATCGAATGACGTTCGATTCTCTAACCATGAACGTATGTCGGGAACGATGAACTCATCAAGCAGCAAATCAAGCTTCCAACCATTTCGTTCGTCAATGGAATTCCATAGAATCTGTTCAGTTCTGTCACTAAAAGGGAAAGCCATACAACTTCCCCGGCCGGAGTCACCGACACCACAATTGCACGCCTTATAAAATTCCATTCCCTCTTCACGGACTTGATCACGTCCGAAAAAGACGAGGGACATTAATCTCGTATCAAAAAGAAAAGAGAGGTCTTGAGATACAAAAACGAGTGCGTTTATAATTATATAAAAGACATGTTTACCAGCATCCCTTTGGCAAAGTAGTAGCTTCTCTTGAAGGATATTATTTATAAGGCTAACTTCTTTAGCCAACTCAATTAATTCTTGGATTGTGGATTCCAAACTGTCCCTGAAAACCAGACAAGGTTATCTACTTTGCAAATCAAACTGGAAATTGTTGAGTTTCGGTCTCCAAAATGCTTACTTTTTTTTGCTTAAAATGGTTGTGATTTGCAAAACAATGCGAAGGATCTTGTAGGAAGCAATGGGAAAACAAGCCATGGCATCTTTGATGGAGTGAACCTCTTTCGGAATACGAGAAATGGAAGGGACCAAGAAGGCCATGTTCGTGTTGACAACGTCGATCATGGCCTTGAAAAGCCCGATGCGTTCGAGCACCGTGAAGTCTATGGTGGTGTAATGGTGGCCCTTGAGGGTCTCGACGTACTTTGCCATGGGGTCGGTGTTGCGGTGCTTCATGAGCATCGACAACTCGCCGATGCTACAGGCGAAAGCCGCCATTGCCAGCACCACTTTGGCATTCCATGCGTAGTCTTTCAGCACTATTTAACGACACTTAACTTCGAATCGGTCAAATTTAAAATCATGTAATTAAAATTGTACCAAAGGTAAATATAAGTGACTATTCCAATAATTAATCCTTAATTTATTTAATCTTTCCTAAAAAAACTAATATTTAATGAATTTGATTTCAAATATAGATACCAATATCATTTTCTTTATTATTATTATTATAATGTAACTGCAAACTTGTTCATGAAAAAAAGGAACTCGTGATTTATATGCTTTTAGAGCAAAAGGATAGTTACTTGGAAACGAAGCTTTCATCTTATTGGCATGTAGGAAGTTATGAAATTTTGAAATACAGATTTCTTTTTCCTTTTTGTGTGTGAAAGTTTAATCTAATTTATGTTAAAAAAATTAAATTCTATTATTGGTATGTTGATTGATATAATTTAATATATTAATTACTTTATCAAACTCGATTGACAATTAACAAAAAGGGGAAAACTACAATAAAAAATATAAGAGATATGCATTCTCCCAAAAATCCTACCCTAATTTTTTTTATCTATCAACACGGTGTAACCCTAAAAATATAAGAGATATGCAACTGACCCAAATCATAATTCGAGCATTGCTACAAGTTGCCTAAAAGAAAATGGGGACATAAAGAGGATGACATTTGCACATGTGACTACAAACATAGAATAAAATTTTGAGTAAACTACACCGACTTGATTAGGATATTTTGCAGTTAATTTTAACGAAACGATAATGTGGCTAACGACAAACTACGTAAACACTGCACCATGATGATGTCGTTTTGCTGGAGGAAAGATAGTAAAAACATGCACTTAAAAATATTTAAACACAAGACTTATAAATGCAAAAACAAACCTTAACCACCAAACTAACATAAGATTATGCAGTTGAAATTAATTCAAATTATTTTATGAAATAAATAATACTGTAAACAATATACTTGATATATTCTTCAAATAACATATTTTTATTATCATAATAAATTTGATATTTATACTTAAATAAAATATTTTAATATTGTAAATAATATTAATATAAATAAAAAATATATTTTTATATTTTAAATAATATATTATATTGTTTAAAAAACTAAACAAATAATTTTAAAAACTCACAATTTCAAAAAAACCCACCAAACCCTAAAACTTTAATCCCTAATTCTCAAATCCACCCACTACAATAGTCAATCTTCACGTCGTCGTTGTGTCATGGCCCTGAGAGGTGAAGAAATGGGGAAATTGGAGGAATTGAGGGTTTCAGATAGATTTGGGGATTTTGACGATATGGTCAAAGTGAAACAGAAGGAGGTGACTTCTAAGATAAGTGAAACGGTGCCGTCCGGAGGAGTTGACTTGGTATTGGATCAGGCAGAGCCCAAAGAAAGAGGATCAGGAATAGAACAGGCCTCAGCCCAAGATGAGTGCAGCCCGGCAGAGAGTGCCCAAATTATCACTACTTGAGGAGCAAGTTTATAACAGAAATTACAGTTGGCCAAACAGAGTCATGACACGTGTTTAAAAATAATTTATACTGTGTCCTAGCCTTACAAAAACCGTATGCTGGCAATGTTTGTTTTTTTATGCTAATTAATGAAAATACTCTGAAATTCCTGATCTTCATTCTCTTCTTGGTCCCCTATTCTTCTTCTTTCTATTCGATTTACAGTCACCGTTGTGACAAATTGGTATCAGAGCAAGGTTTTACTGATCCAAAACAAGCTGGGAAGAGCAAAGAAAACGCAGACCATGGCGGAGATAGACGTTGCTGCAATGAAAAAACAGTTAGACACGCTTCAGAGCAACGTGAAGCAGCAAATGGAGGGGACTGTAGTTCCCAAAAGGTGGACAAAGGAAAAGCAAGACATGGAAAAGAGGTTTACCGTCCTGGAAAAAAGCTCCAAGGAAAGTCATGATTACTTGGAGAAGATTTTCAAGCTACTCTCCAAAAAGGACGAGGAAGAAGCTGAACAACAGGAAACAGGTAACACTTCTCCCGTTAGTAACAATGAAACAAAAGCCACTACTCCTAAAAGTGAAGGGAAAAAGCCTGTACATGTTATGATAGTGGATGAGCAAGGAAAATACATACCAAAACCAGAAGGGGAGGGAGTTTTAGCTTCTAAACCAGGTATGAACAACTATGCTAGCTCTTCACAACAGAAACTAAAACTGGGTAGTGATGTAAAGGAAGAAACAGAAGGAACAATAGAAAAAGACTCTTACCTATTTGAGAAAAACACTCACTGTAACATGGGAGGTTTTACATTCAGACCCAGAATCGAACTGCAATTTTTTGAAGGGGATAACCCAAGAAGTTGGGTAAAGAAATGTCAAAAGTATTTCTCCCTTTTTGCTGTACCCGAAAACCAGAAATTGGAGGTAGCTGCGATGTACCTGATAGGGAAGGTTGAATCTTGGTTTGATGGATATATCATGCAGAAGAACAAGGCAACCTGGCATGAGTTTGCTGCAGACCTGTGTCACAGGTTTTGTGATAGGACAGTCAGTGATGTTATAGAGGAGTTTAACAAACTGAATCAGAGGTATACAGTGGAGGAATACCAAGAGAAATTTGAAGAGCTCAAACCCTTCATGATTCAGCAAAATGCAACTCTAGACGAGAGTTACTTTGTCTCCAGCTTTATAAGTGGTCTAAAAGATGAACTCAAGCATAGAGTTAAAGCTCATAGACCCAGAACAGTGGACGAGGCCTACAAGTTAGCTAAATTGAATGAGCTAGCTCTAGAGTATGATGCAAAAAGGCAGAGAACTTTCAACAAGCCTACCTCTTACTCAAATACTAGTACAACCACAAGAAGTTACAATGCTCCAAACCCTGTTGTGCAGAAGAATGCTAGTTCCAACCCAACTCAGAACAAACAAGCCTTATTGGATTACAGGAGGGCACACAATCTGTGTTTCAGATGTGGTGAAAAATTTAATCCAGGGCATAAGTGTAATGCCAAACAGCTAAACCTAATGGAGGAGGAGGAACCAGTCAAGGAGATGGGGGACATGGCAGAATTGACTGAACCTGAGATACTCACCACCAAAGACCTGGAAGACAACAACTTGGAGATTTCCATGAATGCTCTTACTGGGAATACAGGGTATAGCACATTGAGGATTCAGGGATCTATTAAAGGGAGGCCCTTAAGTATCCTAGTAGACAGTGGGAGCACCCACAGTTTCATCACTACCATGTGGGCAAGGGAAGGGTTGGAGGTGGAGAAAACTGACCCTTTGACCATCACAGTAGCTAATGGAGAGAAGCTTCTCAGCTCAGCAAAAAGTAACAACTTAGCTTGGAAAATGCAGGGTCATCAATTCGAACATGATTTCAGGGTACTACACCTTGGAGGGAGTGACATGGTTCTAGGGGTGGATTGGATGAAAAAGTATAGTCCAGTGATGATGGACTTCAATGACATGACCTTAAGCTTCCAGTATGGCCCTCAACACATCACCTTACAAGGAGGAAAAAAGATGCCCTATGTGAAACTGATTTCAGGGGACAAACTACAAAAGCTGGCTGAAAAAGATAGTGAGATTGTGGGAGAAATTTTTCTAATGACTGCAGAAATAAACAACTCTACAGTTCCAGCACAAGTACAACCTATTCTGCAGAAATACCAACAAGTGTTTGAAGAACCTAAGGGTATGCCACCCCAAAGAATTCATGACCATGCTATACTGTTAAAGCCTGGAACCCAACCTGTGAATCTAAGACCATACAGGTTTCCCCATCACCAGAAAGAAGAGGTTGAAAAACAAGTCAGGGAGATGTTATCTTCAGGGATAATACAAACTAGCAGGAGCCCCTTTGCATCCCCATGTCTGTTGGTCAAAAAGAAAGATGGCAGTTGGAGACTATGTGTAGACTACAGACAGCTGAATGCTGACACTGTTAAAAACAAGTTCCCTATTCCAGTAGTGGAGGACTTGTTAGATGAGTTAAATGGGGTAAATTTTTTTTCCAAGATTGACCTTCGGTCAGGCTACTGGCAGATCCGAATCAAACCTGAAGATGTGCACAAAACTGCCTTTCGAACTCACCAAGGCCACTATGAATTTAAGGTTATGCCCTTTGGCTTAACCAATGCACCTGCAACCTTCCAGGCACTTATGAATGAAGTTTTCAGCCCCTTCCTCCGAAGATTTGTTTTGGTTTTCTTCGATGACATACTTATTTACAGCAAAACCTTGGATCAGCATCTGCTTCATCTCCAACAAGTTTTGGAAGTCCTACATCAACACAGACTCTTTGCAAAGAAATCTAAATGCTTTTTCGCACAGCAACAAGTTGAGTATTTGGGCCATTTAATTTCTTTCAATGGGGTAGCAACAGACCCAACAAAGGTTGAAGCAATGCACAAGTGGCCTTTACCTAAGAACCTTAAGTCCTTGAGAGGATTCTTGGGTCTCACTGGGTATTACAGGAAGTTTATTAAAGATTATGGTGCCCTTAGTCGGCCTCTCACTAATATGCTACGCAAGGATAGTTTTCATTGGTCAGATGAGTCAAAAGCTGCTTTTGAGAACCTTAAGATTGTCATGTGTCAAGCCCCTGTTCTTGCTTTGCCGGATTTTACTAAACCTTTTTGCTTAGAGACTGATGCGAGCTCTAAAGGTATTGGGGCAGTCTTATCCCAAGAAGGCAGGCCTATTGCTTATCTCAGCAAGCACTTGGGGCCAAAACACTCCGACCTGCCTATCTACAAGAGGGAATACCTAGCTATATTGATGGCAGTCTCCAAGTGGAGACACTACCTCGAAGGCCGATCATTTGTGATAAAAGCAGACCATGAGGCATTGAAGCACCTATTGGACCAGAAGCTTACTACAACCATCCAAAAGAAGGGTCTCACTAAACTCTTAGGCCTTGATTATCTCATTCAATACAGGAAGGGCAGACTGAATGTAGCTGCTGATGCTTTGTCTAGACGTTTGGAGGATGATTCTGAATTCAATGCCCTACACTCAACAACCATTATTCCTGAATGGGTACTAGATGTTGAAAACAGTTACCTAACAGATTCATTTGCTCAAGACCTAATCACTGCCTTGTCAGTTAAGTCAGACTCTCAGCCCCCTTGGTCATTCATTAAAGGCATCCTAAGGTACAAAGGCAGGGTTTATGTGGGCTCTAATGGTGACTTGAGACAGAAGATTCTACCTATGCTCCATGACTCTCCCCAAGGTGGCCACTCAGGTATGCAAGCTACTTATAAAAAGATTCAGTCCTGTTTCTATTGGCCTGGATTAAAAGCTGCTGTTTACAAGTATGTTCGAGAGTGTGATGTCTGCTAGAGAATTAAAACAGAGCATATACATCCACCGGGACTTTTACAGCCTATTCCTATTCCACAGCAGGCTTGGGAGGTGATTTCTATGGATTTCATAGAAGGGCTACCCCCTCCATGAAACATAACTGCATCCTGGTGATAATTGACAGGTTTACAAAGTATGCTCATTTTATTCCTATTACTCACCCATACACTGCCTTGGAAATTGCAAATGCCTATCTGAATCAGGTATACAAGCTACATGGCCAACCAAGAGTAGCCATATCTGACAGGGACAAAACATTTACTAGCCTATTCTGGAGGGAATTCATGAAACAACTGGGCACTTCTACTCTCTTCAGTACTGCCTACCACCCCCAAACAGATGGTCAAACTGAACGTTTGAACCAGTGCTTGGAACAGTACCTTCGAAGCATGTGTTTCCTAAGGCCCCAGAACTGGGCAAAATGGTTACCCCAAGCTGAGTGGTGGTACAACACAGCATACCACACAGCTTTAGGCATTACACCATTTGAGGCTCTATACGGCTACAAACCACCTATACTACAAGAATTTCAGCCCTCTACAGTTAATTCAGTGGAAGAAATTTTTCAGTTCAGATCAGACCTCAACAGAGTGCTACAGGACCAACTCTTAAAAGCTCAAAACAGAATGAAGCAATATGCCGATAAAAACCGCAGTGAAAGGGAATTCCAGATTGGTGATGAGGTTTACCTGAAGCTCCAGCCCTATCGACAGACTTCCTTGGCCCTCCGGCGAAACCTCAAGCTGTCCGCACGTTACTTCGGCCCCTACAAAGTCCTTGCTCGAATTGGATCCGTGGCCTACAATTTACAACTGCCAGAAACGTCAAAAGTGCATCCAGTTTTTCACCTCAGTCTGTTAAAGAAGAAACTGGGCAACAGTCAACTCACCGCAGATGGTCAACTCAAGGTCTACCCAGCGCTCGTTCTGGACAAACGCATGGTCAAACGCAACAATATCGCCGTCACCCAACTGCTAATCCAGTGGTCTAACCTCGCCCCCGAAGACGCCACTTGGGAAGACTATCAAGTCTTGAAAGCTCAGTTCCCCGAATTCGATCCTTGGGGACAAGGATCATCTCGTGCGGAGGGTATTGTCATGGCCCTGAGAGGTGAAGAAATGGGGAAATTGGAGGAATTGAGGGTTTCAGATAGATTTGGGGATTTTGACGATATGGTCAAAGTGAAACAGAAGAAGGTGACTTTTAAGATAAGTGAAACGGTGCCGTCCGGAGGAGTTGACTTGGTATTGGATCAGGCAGAGCCCAAAGAAAGAGGATCAGGAATAGAACAGGCCTCAGCCCAAGATGAGTGCAGCCCGGCAGAGAGTGCCCAAATTATCACTACTTGAGGAGCAAGTTTATAACAGAAATTACAGTTGGCCAAACAGAGTCATGACACGTGTTTAAAAATAATTTGTACTGTGTCCTAGCCTTACAAAAACCGTATGCTGGCAATGTTTGTTTTTTTATGCTAATTAATGAAAATACTATGAAATTCCTGATCTTCATTCTCTTCTTGGTCCCCTATTCTTCTTCTTTCTATTCGATTTACAGTCACCGTTGTGACACGTTGTCGCATTGGAATCGCCTCTTCTCGTCATGCGCTCCGTTGTAATTCATCTGTTGCCATTCACTATTCATAGCATAACTTCCACGTTTGAATATTTTGTGTTATTTTGAAAAACAAAATATATTATAAACAACATATAAAAATATAAAAGTAATATATTTTATTTTTTTTATTAATATATATGTAAATAATATATTTTATATTCTTTATATATTAATATTATTTATTTCATTAAAATGTTTTAAATTAATTTCAATCTTATTTTGAGATATAAATATATAATTTTTTTGGTAACACATTATTTAATCTAATATTGGATTAGTTGTTAAGGTTTAGTACTTGCATCTAAAAGTCATGAGTTCAAACTATTCGACAAAACAACGTTGCTTTGAGCCATTTAGATATTAAAAAATCACCTAAATCGGCGACGTTTTCGTGCAGCATACACTTCGGCTGTCATTAGCCACGTCACCATCTGTTAATGAGTTAAAAACGAAGTAACATTGACGAGTCGGAAACTAAAATTTAATGTTAGATTTGAACAATTTAAATATCTAATGGGATAAATAAGTCAACGAGTTTAATAGTACCTGGTATAATTTACTTTACATTTATTATATAAAATCAATGTCGTTGCGACTCTCAGGATGGTGCGATCTCTCTCATCATGCCTCACTTCATAACCACACATTGAGTTTGAGTTCTCAATGATGCAAATAACACAAGCGATGTACAATGATAGTATAATCAAATAAAACATGCTTTCAAAGTTTTTATGGCATCATTACATTGGTTCATATGTATCAAAGAAGTCATTCAACGTACTAACAAGAATTTGGTGCAATAACAAGGCACATTGTTCTCCCAAAAAGAGAATTCAAGTTTGAGCCTTGCAGACAACATTGTTGGGAAGAAGAGCCCTAAACCTCGAACATAAATTATAAAATAAACATGCACTGACGATGGATCGAATAATTACCCATATCAATACGTATTGGGCTAAAAGAACGAGGTACATGTCACAACCTTAGCCTTTAATTTACTCGGTTGCTAAGCCGCGCGACACTTGAACAAGACTCTTCTCGATCAAGTTAGCCCTTTTCCCTCGATGGAATTACTTAAAGATAAGCAAACAACACTTTAGTCTCATGCCACAACAAGATCCTTCAGGCAAGGGGTCGAGACCGTGGGGCATAGCGAATGCACACGATCGACCCCCTACTTCTCTGTACAAAAAGAAAATCATTTATCTTATTAAGACGAAGAAAAAATAACGAGTTACAAAAAGAAGACTTGCACACACCATCGACTCGAGCGATATGGGCTGCCTCGATAGAGTGTAGGACAACCTGTGGCCAGTCCAACTACTGATTGTTCACCCCCTACATATATGCGAAATAAACATAATGAAAACACCCCAAGTAAACATTACTTTGCTTGAAAACAAGACACATTTCCCTAACCAAAGAAACACTTATTCTTTACCAAGCCTTAAGCCCACGCCAAGGGTTGATCCCGACGCAACAACTCGGTTGTGGCCGAAGAAAGGGGATAGTCATAACATCCTCCATCACCCAATTTGTCGACGTCCTCGTCGGCTGTGTAACTTGAACTCCTTGGTTAACCTGAATTGATGTTAAAGTCCTTCCTTTAGCCCTAGGAATGATAGTAACTGCAACCGTCCCGAGATGATCTCCTTGAAACTATGGGTGAGCGTTCGATCGAGTCGAGTCGAATCGAGTCAAAAAATTTCGAGTTATTCGAGTTGACGAGTCATATTTTACAACTCAAACTTTATTTAAAATTTTTTCGATTCAAGTCGAGTTTAAGAAATTCGAGTCGAGTCGAGTTTTTGAGTTACTATAAAAATTTAACTGTAACTATTTATCATATTATAGTAGAGTTTGATTCCAATTTAAACTACTTTCTCTAATCATATAAGATATGCACATATATATTTTTCACATGTGACAATATTTCTTCATATTTTCATATATCAGTATGTATATATCATAGAAAATAGAGGAACTCGCCTCGAACTTAAAAATAAATCCACTAATTACTAAAAATTTCGAGTTATTCGAGTTATTCGAATTTTCATTTTACAACTCAAACTTTATTTGAAATTTTTTCGAGTTATTCGAGTTTATGAAATTTTGAGTCGAGTCAAGACGAGTCAAGTATTTTTGCCTCGAGTCGAGTTATTTGGTTTTTTCGAGTCGAGTCGAGTTTTGCTCACCCCTACTTGAAACAGCAAGCAACCCTGTGAACGAGCTAGAACAGCTTGAGACGATACCATGAATTCCAAACCTAAGACAACATCATAGTCATCCATAGTGGCCACCGTGTAGCCGATGTTTTCTGCCTGTGGTCCAACCAAGGTTGCCAAATTCATTGTCTTCAACAACTTTCCATCCCTGGTTACTTTCAGGTTGCACATGTTTACTTCTTTAGGAGAAATGAAGGTATTTGTTGCACCTATATCCGCTAAAGCCTTTATGGGTTTGCCATTTAGGACTATGTCTACGTACATCAAGCCCCTCTTTGATTCTGTCCTTTTTTTTCTAGTTGTGAAGTCAATGCACATAGGAAACAGATAAAGCCCATTCTAGCTGGTTTACCCTGTTGATTCTTAGTTTGGTGGTCTGACTCATCCCCATCTTGTGTAACGATCTTCAAGACATTAAGTGCGCCTTTGTGCGGGCAAGATGCCATTGAGGCGGCCCCTAGTGCCTAAGTCGATGTGCGTGAGTCTTTTTTGTTGTAAATCGTTACTCTTTTTCTTCGTCTTAATAAAATAAATAATTTTTTGTACGGAGAAGTAAGAGGTCAACTGTGTGCTTCCGCTATGCCACATGATCTCGACCCCTCGCTTGAAGGATCTTGTTGTGGCGAGAGACTAGAGCGATGTTCGCTTATCTTTGAGCAATTTCATCGAGGGAAAAGGGCTTACTTGATCGAGAACAGTCTTGTTCAAGTGCAGCACGACTTAACAACCGAGTGAACTAAAGGCTAAGGCTGTGACACGTTGTCTAGTCCCATCTTGAGATTTGCTCCCTCTTGTGAGATGTCGCCATCCTGGCGCCTTCCATGGTTTCCCCAAAATGACAATTTGTCCAATCTTTCAACTCTCTTCTAAGGGGCCTCACCGGTGGCATCTTGCCCGCACAAAGGCGCACTTAATATCTTGAAGACCATTACACAAGATGGAGATGGGTCAGACCACCAAACTAAGAATCAAGAGGGTGAACCAGCTAGAATGAGCTCTATACGTTTTTTATGTGCATTAACTTCACAACTAGAAAGAAAAAGGACAGAATCAGAGATGGGCTTGATGTACGTAGACATTGTTCTAAATGGCAAACCCACAAAGGCACTAGTGGATACAGGTGCAACATATACCTTCATTTCTCCTGAAAAAGCAAACAGGTGAAACCTGGAAGTGACCAAGGATGGAAAGTTGATGAAGACAGTGAATTCGACAACCTTGGTAACGTGTAGAAGTGCTAAGAATGTGATGACAAAGGTTAAACCATGGGAGGGAAACATCGATTACACGGTAGCCACTATGGATGACTATGATGTTGTCTTAGGTTTGGACTTCATGGTATCGTCTTAGGTTGTTCTAGATCCTTCACATAGTTGTTTGTTGTTTCAAGGAGATCATCCTGGGGCGGTTGCAGTTACTATCATTCCTAAGGATAAAGGAAGGACTTTAGCAACAATCCAAGTTGACCAAGAAGTTCAAGGTTACACAGTCAACGAGGACGTCGACAAATTGGGTGGGGGAGGATGTTGTGGCCATCCCCTTTCTTCGGCCACAATCGGGTAGTTACGTCGGGATCAACCCTGGGCGTGGGCTCAAAGCTCGATAAAAGAATAAGTGTTTCTTTGGTTAGGGAAATAGTGTCATGTTTTCAAGCAAAGTAATGTTTACTCGAAGAGTTTCCATTATGTTTATTTCGCATATATGTAGGGGGTGGACAGTCGGCAGTTGGACTGGCCACGGGTTGTCCTACACTCAATCGAGGCGGCCCCTATCGCTTGAGTCGATGGTGTGCGTGTGTCTTCTTTTTGTAACATGTTACTCTTTTTCTCCGTATTAATAAAATAAATTATTTTCTTTTTTGTACGGAGAAGTAGAGGGTCGACCGTGTGCATCTGCTATGCCCACATCTCGACCCCTTGCCTGAAGGATGTTGTGGCGTGAGAATAAAGTGTTGTTTGCTTATCTTTGAGAAGTTCTATCGAGGAAAAAAGGCTGACTTGATCGAGAAGAGTCTTGTTCAAGTACCGCACGGCTTAGTAACCGAGTGAACTACAGGCTAAGGTCGTGACACACACACATATTATATATAAATAAAGTATTGATTTCAATACGTCACTTAAAGATAGAATTAAGTTCTAAAATGTAAAAAACAAGAAATATTATTAGAAAATATACTCGAACATAAACATGTGAAAAAAATTCCAAGATATGTTATCTTATCTACACATTGTTAGATATTCGGGTAAAGAAAGGAGGAAATTGAGTTGGTTAGGTAACTCTCATAATGGAAAAATGGTGAAACAAAAATAAATTAAGAATTTGCCTACTTCCCTATGTTGAAGAAAAGAAGGGATCTGTAAAAAAAATGATAAGAAAGTGAATTTAAAGGGCCAAGAACCCCTTCTTTCACAATAATAAATGTTTGTAGTAAGATGAAAATAATGAACCGAAAAAAATCACTTTTTTTTCAAAGTAATCATGTTTGGAACTCATATGATGGGTATATGAACACACTTATGGGGATATAACGTTATAAGGATCCTCCAAATACACGCAAAAACATTGAAAATTTTGAATATACCCGTGTTGGGCAATGAGCCCGTACAAGACACTTGTATCAGAGTGGAAAGAATATAGCATAAAGGTTTAGGGTGTAAATGAGACACTTAAGCTCGTAAGCTAATCAAATTCAATTCGGTCATTGTCAAGTCGAACTTCGAACAGCAAGTTTCGAGTTGAACTCGAGCTTCTCACTATTCAAACCCGACTCAACTCAATTACGACCCTAAATCAGATAACAACATCAAAGAGTTAGGAAGAAAAAGGCATCATCAGATCACAAAATCAAAGATCTAGCGATAAAATAACCCTTCCTAATCACCACCAGATAACAACACCAATGATTGATCACATTCTAACATTGCAGAAAAACATAAAAAAATCATACAAAATCAAGGATGAAGAGGGTAAGCTTACCGAAATGCAGCTTTCGTCTATCCAGCAGCAACATAATTAACTCTCAGCAAGACATGACCTACCACAAAGATCACATTCAAAACTTTTGAGTACAATGCAATCTATAAAAAAATAAAGTTTTGATCAAGAACAGAACATTTCCACACTCGACTACTAACCTATCATAGTAAGCAATAACATAAAATTCATAAATCCAATCCCAATTGTGTTAAAATGAAAACTAATAACAGCAATTTAAAGCATCTGTTCAATCCTGCATCCCATGATAAGTTAACAAAACTAAGCCAACCTTGGAAATACACTCTTTTAGCTTCTCTAAATCCCATCTTAGCAATCTCAAATGCACAATTCTCATTCTTAAGCATAGTCACAGAAACTCAACCTACTTGCTATTGTTCTAAGCTTAGTAATTTTTTTAAACCATTAAAACAAACAAACAAACAAAACAAGCCTATACAAATGACAAGAATTATATATGCACAAACATTTCATTAGCATTAAATGAAGAACTATAGCATCATCATCACCAAGGGAGATATTATTAAAAAAGCAACCTTTTTTTCACCTAAACCCCCCTCTTTTATCTTTACCATCGCAAATGTTTGCAAAACAAACAAAAAAAGAAATAAGGAACCAAACCCAGATTTCAAAACACCCCAAAAAAGCAAAACATTATCCAGAACAACAGCTTTATTTATTTTCTAAGGCTACCCCTAACACCAGGACGAGGCTTGGAAGAACTAGAAGACTCAGCAACAAGATCAGCATGACGATTCACAAGCTTCGACTCTTCAAAGGGAATCTTGGGATGTTTAGCATCATGATGAATCTGCATCGACTTCAAATCTGGAGCCGTTGTTTTGCAATGAGGACACTCGTATTTGGCATGCCCACCTTTCTCCACCCCAGAGCGATCAGCTAATCCGGCTTTTCCGCCGCCACGGTTGGTGGTGGCAGCGTCGACCTTGGCGGCGATTTCCTTGGCCGTGTGCTTCTTGGGCTTGGCTTTTCCTGTCATGGCCGATGATAATTACGAAACCGAAGAACAACAAATTCTCAGTATTAGGGTAGATTTGGTGTTTTATTCGGTGGGGTTTGGCGTTAGAATTATTGCGGGAAAAGCGGGAAAATGGGTAGGAAAACGTGTGAGGAAATTGTAGGCTTGTCTTCAGGAAGCGGTGCGTTTGATATTAGGAGTAATATTTATCGAGTCGAGCCTAGTTAAGTCATCCGGTTAAAGTTTGAACAAAAACTCAAACTATTCAATCAAAAAAATTAAATAAAATTTAAATAATAAAATATGACTCTTCAATTTTTTACTTAATATTAACCCTATCTCTTTAATTTTTTCTATCACATCATCAAAAAATATAAATTAAAAATGGTTTAAAATAGTTCATATCAATATTCTTTTAGTAAAGATAAAATAAACATATTTTGAATTTCTTGATATATATAAACATGTATCACATTTGTTATCCTATTAATGTGACTATGTGAGATATAAGTTGTTCACTTTCCTTAACATATTTTACAAGTAGTTAATTTTGAACATCAATTTCTTATTTATCACTGAATCTTTTTGATCATATAAGATACAATTGTAAAAGTCACATGAAATAGAATACGAAATCATAATTTTATGATTCGAATCTTTACCTTTACTCATTGAAAATATGCCTCAAAGTTTTGAATAATATTGTCCAAGAATAACGTTAACAACAATCAATTAGATTTCTTTTACTTTTTGGCTGGTGCAATTAAAAGTTTACAAATTAATGGAAAGAGAAATTTATAAGAATATAAATCTTCCGGCCCTTTTCGGTAACTTATGTATGCTTATATACTAAAAATTTAAATTTAGCGTTAATGTTAGAGTTTATAAAATTAGAGGTATGATGTATTTGTTAGAGTTTATAGTTTAAAATTTAGTATTATAACTTAAAATTTAATTTCTTAATATTATGACATAGAAAGACTACCGAAAAGAGATAAAAGATTTTTATCCAAATTATAATTAGTTCAATATCATAAAAATCTTCCTACACCAACAACAAACTTCTAACCATTTGTTATGTTAAATTATCAAATATTTCTAAACAAATTAAAAGACATTTTATTAAAATAAAACATCCATTAAAATCTAAAATTTCTTTCAACTGTTTATAGTCCATTATCTTGTGAGCATTTTGTTTTGTAAATTGTTCTAAAATTCATCTTTTTGTAGAAAATAATAGAGTTGACTTTTTTCTTTTGATTAAATAAAAAATACTTTAATCGGTCGATCAAATAATAAAATGCACTTTGATGTCAAATCATTTAAAGAGAGAGAATGGAGTATTTTGCATCCCCACGTACACGCCGCTCGTACATTAACTGGACCCACTGGATAGTTGTATTTTTCTCTCAAATTCAGGGAACAACCAATGAAAGAATTATTTTAAATTTTAATTATAATAAATTTTTTGGGAAACTTTGATAATTCCATTCAATTGCCTCTCGACAAAAGTTGACAGTGATATTTTAGGTGTTTTTTTTTCGTGTGAAAGCAATGACCATGCTTTGTTTTAACCCAACCACGGCTTAGGGTTATTGATTTTACGGTGTTTATGATCGGATGATTTAATTTTTAGCTTTTAATTTAATAAATCGTTGTTTATCCATTCTTAGTTCATAATTTTATTCTTAGGGAATTCGTGAGAGGGACTCGGATGAATTTATTTATCTAAGTTCAAGAGAACTAGATTTACAAAACGATTAGATAAAGTTTTTATTTAAACAATCGTTGGTGGAAGTTAATTCACCTTAAGAATAAGGAGTAAATTTTCGTGACTAAGAAGAGTGCATTGATCGATGATGTCCACCCAAGGTTAACATAAAGATGTATTACCGAGACTTGCACAATCATTAGTTCTTCAGTTAGAGATAATTCAAAGACATTGAAAAATACTCTGTCGAACATCGATGCGACAATTAATTGCCACATCAACTACACCAATACGCTCAATAACCCAGCCTACCCTCTCAAATCGATTTCTCCTTTAATTTATTTAAATTCTCGCTTAGTTTACTTTTACTCGTTTATTATCACCATCTATCGATATCAATTTCATTCCTTTTTAGCGCGAAAAGCTAAAAGACAAAGTTTCACTGGTCATTGTGGAGACGATTTTTATCTATACTATTACTTGTGACGTATATACTTGCACCGTTTACATTGCACTAAAATCATGCAACAGAATGCATGCTTTAAATACAAATGAATCAACCGAATACACAATTTTCTTTTGAACAATCCTTACCTAAAAAGAGAGGGGAAAATTTTACTGAATCGATCGAATGAGCCAAATATTTGAACTTGTTTTCTATTGAAAAAAGATATAAAATAAGGAAGAAAAGTATCAACAAGGAACACTAAACCTAAAGAAGAAAATAGCCACAAGTAAAATAATTTTTATAACTTTTCTCTAGAGTTTCTTAGCTTATTTATACGGATATCTAACTAATTTAAAAAAGTAATCAATTTAAATGGTCCCCATTGCATGACATTTTTCGGTTCATAATATCGATTAGCAAAATTTAAAATGTCACAATAGATCACCTAAATGACCGACTATTTTTTTAAAAGTAGTCGCAAGCAAAATGTTTAACAATTTTCATAACTTTTTCTAGAATTTCTTAGCTTATTTATACCGATAATATCTGACTAATCTTAAAAGTAACCAATTTAAATGGTCCCCGTTGCATGATATTTTTCGGTTCATAATGTCAATTCCCAAAATCTAGAATGTCACATTAAGTCACCTAAATGACCGACTTTTTTTTTCAAACTAATGTTTAACCAAAACATTAAAACGCATTTCTCACAGTTCAGGCATACCAAAACATAACCATAATATATTAGTAAATAAAATAAGTCATACAAAATACGAATCTTCATATTATATAAAGTCATACCAATTATATAAGCTTATCCGATTTACTTATTTAACTAATTCCAAATTTCTTAAAACTTCTCAACTTTTTCACTTCTCCATTTTTTCTGAGACAATTATAAAATTTTTTCAATTTTTTTTATTTATCATTTTTCTTTACCGGCAGCGGCCTTTGACCGTTCTGCTAGATCTGTACATAAATAAAATTTATCTTTTTCGATAAATGTTTCGTTTTTTTTTCAAGTTTGTTTCTTGTTTTTCGTCTACTTTTTCGGATTCTTATTCAAATATGCTTTTATGATAGTTTTTTTGTCTGCTTGGTGGCAATTCTTTCGTCTGCTTTTTAGCATTTCTTATCTGTCTTCATGACAATAGTCTGTCTTTTGACAGTTACGCGTTCGAGTGACGAGTATCAACGAGCGCTTTTCAACGAAAGAGGTCGTTCTACACATGTTGTAAATTCCTTTGGTGGTTGTGCCGACATGTCAAGATCATGTAGCGGAAGAATTTTTGGTATATTCAAAGAGCACTCAAGGCAAAGTATAATTTTTCTGGATTTTTGTTTCAAAAAATTTTTTCTGACAATGTTAGGCTTGGTATGTTCAACGTCTTACACACCTTTATATTTTTATTATTTTGTTCAGCACTGTATTTTTATTGTAAAAAGTGTGAGTCCTTTGTATTCTTTTCGATGTTGAATATAATCTAAATTCTAAAAAAAATTATATATTTCCTGTCATTATCTTTTTTTCCTCGTTGAAATTAGATTTATATATTTCTTGGCTACCAAAGTTGCAAATCTTGATTTGTTTTTCCCCTCATTATCAAGTTGTCGTAAAGCTTTACTCTTATTTTTCTTTTGTTTTTAATATAAAACAATGTACTGACATTATATTGTAAATTTTAAAAAATGAAATGTACGAGAAATAAAGAAAGAATTATGTATTATTTATTGATATAGAGTAGATATTATATAAAATTATAATTATAATAGACATTAAATCCTTAGTAATAATGAAGTACATTAAAATTTTGTTTAATACATACGGTTGTAATTGTAATAAATATCCACATGAATAAACATTCATACTAAATTTTAGTATTTATAAAATCAAATAATTATTTTTCAATGATTAATTTTGAAAATATATTTTATTTTATTCTCTTATATAGTAAGGTAAAATAATTCGCAAGTCATTTAGTTATAGGTTTAGTAATAAACATATCATTTTTTTCTTCTAAAATTTACAATTTAGTCACTTAATTTAAATTTTGTTAAAACATATCATTTTACTGTTAAAAATTAAAATATGATCCACTATAATAAAAAAAATAGTCCGAAAACTTATACATTCTATCAATTTGATCCTAATTAATAAAACAATCCAATAAATTTAGTATTTTATACTTAAAGTTTTCAACACTACACCCTCCATGAACACCCCGACCACTTGTCTCGCTCCATGCTATTTTTCATTAGCATAATAATCGACAAATGTAAAAGTTTGACAAATATATTCACTTTACTATTGGACAATTGACTAACTAATAGAACAAATAAATCCTTACGACCCTAAAATAATCTCCTACTTCACAAATGAAGTAATTAAATACGAATAGTTAAACTCGTTGAATTATTTTGAATTAAGACTGATTTATATGTATAATATATCATTGAAGTTACCGATACCTGTTAAACCAAATTATATATAATAGATTAACTTATTTATTTCCGTCCCTACCACAATTACAGTATTTTAATATTTTCTTTCGTGTGATTTATAATTTGTTTCCAACTCTAGTTTTTCCCGACGGCCAAACACCTTTTGCGGTTTTGCCTATAAAACCAGCCCACTTCCCAATAACAAGATTCATTCCAATTGTTAAGGATAAGAGAATTTTGAAGATTTTTTTTAAAAGGGTGGAGAGATGGAATGGAATGCGAGAGACGAAGATATGTTGGAGAATGAGTTCAATAATGAAGCAGAAGGGGAACACGGCGATGCTAACAAGAACAAGGAGAGGGGAGCGGAGTTCGAGATGTCGGTGGAGCAAATGTTCGAAGGAAGGCAAGTTCCGTCGTGGAGGAATCAGCTGACGATGAGAGCCTTGGGCGTGAGCTTCGTGTTGAGCGTATTGTTCAGTTTCATAGTAATGAAGCTCAATTTAACAACCGGCATCATCCCTTCCCTCAATGTCTCCGCCGGATTGTTAGGGTTTTTCTTCGTCAAGACATGGACTAAGTTGCTCCAGAAATCCGGCCTCCTCAGGCAGCCATTCACTCGCCAGGAGAACACCGTCATCCAGACCTGCGTCGTCGCCTCCTCCGGCATCGCCTTCAGCGGTAACTTCTTTCCTTTCGTCTGATTTAGTTATAATTGAAGGAAGAGAATTAATTCTACGAATATTAAATTAATTAAAATTAAGGGTTAATTGCACCACTGACCAGTGACCACCGAACTAATTGATGATTTCTATTTTGACCATCGAACTAACGAACTCTATAATTAGACCACCAAACTTATAAAACCAACCTATTTTGTCCACCACCGTTAAAAACCTAACTGTGGTGTGACAGAACTGCCACGTAGCAGATTACGAAAAATTTTTAAAATTACATATTTGGTTCATGTTATTTACTTATTAAATCAATTTTATCATAATTTTATTCATAATTTCGTCACCTCACTGTTAGGGTTTTAAAGGCGGTGGTCAAAATAATTTAATTTTATAAGTTTTGTGATCTGATTAACGAATTTGTTAGTTCAGTGGTCTAAATAAAAATCTCCAATTAGTTCGGTATTCAAAATTAATGTAAAACAATCCCGCAAATCAGATTACGAATTCGAACACTGTATAATCGGGTCGGGTTGCAAAAATCCACTGCACCATGTATTTCCGATTTCAATGGAGGGACTGAAGCGTCCTAATGATTTTGGTGTAAAGTTGGGACTTTATTTTTCTTTGGTTGACTTACTTTAATTTTTAAAATATTACTTAAATATGTATATATTAGTATTAATATTGTTTTATTATATGAAATCATACACAAATTTACTCCCCCAATATCGTTTTATTATATTTTTTTTCATCAAACTCCATCCTTTGTTATCCTCTATTAATCTAATATTAATTGAATTAAAATAAATAATAATTAAATATCACATGATTGTATTTTTTCTAGTCTTAAATAAAATAACTAAAAAATATTATTATCTTTAACAAGATTATATATATATATATATATATATGCGAATTTTTACCATAGATCTTTGTTGAATAAATTGAAAAATACAAAATTTTCCCTATTTTTTTTCTTGTCATAAAATCTTTTAATTAGTTTTAATTTTTACATTAAAAATTAGGTGCAAACTTTGACTTTTTAATGCCCTGTTTATGTCCACACTAAAAAATTTAATTTTAAGTTCTAACCATAAATTTTAAAGTCAAGTGGTAGTGCTTTTGGGAACAGGGGAATGAAGGATAAGAGATAAGTAAATGATATTAGACTTTTCTTTAGTCATCCAAAAGAAAAGAAAAAAGAGGACCCTTTGGATTGGAAAATTGATAATAGTTGACTCCTCTCCATTTCACACTGCTTTTGAATGCTAAAGTCACTGCTTATGGAATAATGAAGATACATGTCTTGTTTTCAAGATGAACAAAAATCATTGGAAGAGAAAAAAATGAAAAAAAAAATGCTATGATGTAACCTAAAACCATTGAAGAGAAAAAAAAATAAAAAAATAAAAAGTTTTAGGATAGATTCACATATCACAGATTTTATCTTATATTAATTACATAACAAATTTCATTTACAGTATAAAACTTGCATGTTTTGAATAGAAAATTTTGTAATGTATGCTGTGTTATGGTTGATTACAGATAATATCAGCATTCATTTTGCTTAAATTACAACTTCAACTGATTTGCTGAAATTTTTGTGCTTACTTTACTTGCTGACAAATAGGGGGATTCGGAAGTTACCTCTTCGGAATGAGCGAACGCATCGCCAAACAATCCGGGGATGATGGCGGTTTCAAGAATCCGTCTCTAGGATGGATTATTGGCTTCCTCTTTGTTGTTAGCTTTCTTGGTCTCTTCTCTGTGGTGCCTCTTCGGAAGGTATACCACACTTTGCCCTACCATATTTGCAATCTTAAGCACCAATGTGTTGAATGGACAAAGAAATGTTGGTTTCCAAATGTATTATGTTACATATATAATTGTTTATACATAAGATTGAAATCATTGACTTGATTTGCAAGGAAATGTTTTTCTCTTTGCCTGTGTTAACCTCCATAGCCAACTTTGTGTCCTCTTTTTTTCTCAGATCATGATCATAGACTTCAAGTTGACATATCCAAGTGGTACTGCAACTGCACATCTCATCAATAGCTTCCACACTCCTCAAGGAGCAAAGCTAGCAAAGTAAAATCATTGTCATAGTTTTGATTTCTAATTAAAACTGATCGTTTCAACGTTTATACATTCTAATCTTTTTCATGTTTTTTACTTGTAGGAAGCAAGTTAAAACATTGGGGAAGTTCTTTTCTTTCAGCTTTTTGTGGGGTTTCTTTCAGTGGTTTTTCACTGCTGGAGAGGATTGTGGATTTGCTAGCTTCCCAACGTTCGGGCTTAAAGCATATGAGAACAGGTGTGTAAAATCAGTTCGATCTTTTAGTGAAAACAATAAATGTGGAGTTGATGAAAGATTTTAGGATATTTTGGAAACAAGTACTAATTGACACCTTTGCTAATATATCAGGTTTTACTTCGATTTCTCATCAACATATGTGGGAGTAGGGATGATTTGCCCCTACATAATAAACATTTCAGTGCTGCTTGGAGGAATACTTTCATGGGGTCTAATGTGGCCTCTCATTGAAAAAAGAGAGGGTGATTGGTATCCTGCTGGTCTTTCCCCAAGCAACATGCATGGCATACAAGGTTACAAGGTTAGTTTCCGATAAGACCATCGAAAATGTAGCTTCCCGACACCGTTATATTGATATCAAGATCAGTTCTTCCTCATTGACTCTTTTGACATTTCCCCAATTCCAGGTATTTATTGCCATTGCCATGATTCTGGGTGATGGGTTATACAACTTTGTCAAGGTGTTAATTAAAACCCTCAGAGGCTTGTTTTATCAATTTCGAGGACGACAAACTCTCCCCATTGCAAACCAGCAGTCTCCTGATGCCTCAGATAAGCTATCTTACGATGACCAGCGCAGAACCAAACTCTTTCTGAAAGATCGGATTCCCACATGGTTCTCTGTTGCAGGTTATGTAACAATTGCTTCCATCTCCACCATCGTTCTTCCACACATCTTTCACGAACTCAAATGGTATTACGTCTTGGTCATCTACATCTTTGCACCCACACTGGCTTTCTGTAATGCGTATGGAGCTGGACTGACCGATTGGTCCCTTGCTTCGACCTACGGCAAGCTAGCAATCTTTACCATCGGAGCTTGGGCAGGTCAGAATGGTGGAGTCCTTGCAGGCCTCATAGCATGTGGTGTAATGATGAACATTGTGTCAACAGCCTCTGACCTAATGCAGGATTTTAAGACCGGTTACTTGACCCTCACTTCTCCTAGGTCCATGTTTGTTAGCCAAGTTATCGGCACTGCCATGGGCTGCATAGTTTCACCCTGTGTCTTCTGGCTATTCTACAAGGCGTTCGATGACCTCGGACTTCCTGAAAGTCGATATCCTGCTCCGTTTGCAACCGTCTATCGCAACATGTCTATATTAGGGGTGCAGGGCTTCTCTTCTCTACCAAGAGAATGCCTGGTGTTATGTTATGGGTTCTTCGGTGCAGCCATCTTGATAAACTCCACTAAAGATATGCTGGGTAAGAAATGGGGAGCATTCGTTCCACTTCCAATGGCAATGGCGATACCTTTCTACCTCGGCTCATACTTTGCCATCGATATGTGCATTGGAAGTTTCATTTTGTTCGTCTGGCAAAAGTTAAACAGGGAAAAGGCGGATGCATTTTCAGCAGCAGTTGCCTCTGGTTTGATCTGTGGGGACGGTATATGGACTTTGCCGAGCTCAATACTCGCTTTATTCGGAGTTCAGCCACCGATTTGCATGAAATTTCTCTCAAGGGGAGCAAACGTCAGGGTCGACAATTTCTTAACAACATAAACTTGAATCCAACTCCCCCACCAAGTGAACATATGCATGCAAGCAGGCAAGATGTATAGATGCTTATATAACATTAGCCATGTAAAACAACATCATCAAAGTATTTTATGTTTTATTTTGGGTAAAAATCCTCTTGCCCTATATTGGATTAACACAGAAACCCTAAAGATGAACGGTTATGATTTGAAGAAGGAAAATAGTTTTAGAAAATGTGGGCTAGATCTCTAAAACTGAGATAGTCAAGGGTCGGACCACCCATCACATTTATATAGCCCAATAAAGCCCAACAGAATTAGTTATTAGAGCTGATATGTTAAACCAGTGGGCCGTTTGGTTGGTTCAACAACCCAACTGCATATTCAACAACCCAACTGCCTGAGACCCACATTTCAAACTCCACTCTGCTTAACATTTCCCCTGCTTCCTCCCCCTTTAACAAACCAATCTCAGCTCACATGCTGGAAATACTAATTGGATGAATAGCCACCTTATGAGGAAAGCTATGAAAATAGGCCTTAGATAATGGCTTCGTGAACCCGTCTGCAACTTGGGCTTCAGCGGGCACATAATTAACCTGAACCTTTCGTTCACCAACCTTTTTTCGAACGAAATGGACATCGAGCTCGACATGTTCACATTTCGAGTGGAAAACAGAATTTGCGGACATTGCAACCACACTCGTTTTATCACACCAAACGACTGGAGGACCCATGAGAGAAATTTTCATGTCACTCAACACAGTTTGAACCCATAGCAACTCTGAAACCGTGTCAGCCACGCTGCGATACTCAGCTTCCGACGTAGACTGAGAGACTGACTTTTGCTTTCTCGAGCTCCAAACAACCAAACAGTTGTCAACATAAACACAATACCCAGTCGTAGACCGTCGATCATCCGTGCTGCTACCCCAATCAGCATCGAAAAAAGCAACAATACTTATGGAACCAACATCACAAGGTGTGAATGTCAAGCCATAATCGAGAGTGCCAGCAAGGTAACACAGAATTTTCTTAACAACAGCAAGGTGCTCTTCGCAAGGCCTATGCATGAACTGAGCCACCCGATGAACACTAAAAGATATGTCGGGCCGAGTGTGACATACGTACAACAAGGCACCAACAAGACTACGATACGTGTAGGGATCAGACACCGGGCTACCAGCACTCGAAACAAGCTTGGTAGTAGAACACATGGGAGTGGGAGATGGTTTTGCTTGATCCATTTTAGCCTTTCTCAACAATTCCAAGATGTAAGATTTCTGACTTAACACCAAAGACCCACACACTTTATGAGCATAAATGCCAAAGAAAAAGGACAATTCACCAAGATCTTTTAATGAAAATTGAGTATTCAGATGCTGAACAACACTTTCAACAACAGAGATTGAAGAACAAGTGACAATAATGTTATCAACATATGCTAAGACATACAAAGAAACAGTTGAAGTAACACAAATGAATAAAGAGGTATCTGCAGCAAACTCTTTAAACCCGAAATCAAAAAGAGCATTTCGTAATTTAGTGTACCAACTGCGAGGAGCTTGTCGCAGTCCGTACAGGGCCTTTTTAAAGTAAACACACAAGAGAATTTCTATCATCCAAGCTCTGTGTGAAACCAGGAGGTTGATGCATGTACACCTCCTCTACGAGACCCCCATTGAGGAACGCGTTGTTCACGTCCACTTGCCGCAGTACCCACTTGTTGCTCACAGCAACAAACAACAGAATGTTCAGGGTGAAGAACCTCACAACAGGGTTAAACGTGTCTCCAAAGTCCTGACCAGGAATTTGTGAAAAACCCTTAGCCACCAGCCGAGCCTTGTAACGTGACACAGAACCATCAGAGTTATACTTGACTCGAAAAAGCCACTTGCAACCCACAACAGTTCGACCAGTAGGGAGAGGAACCAGCTTCCAGGTATTATTAGCCATAAGGGCATTATACTCAGCCATCACTGTATCACGCCAAGCTGGGATTTCAAGAGCCTGCTCAACCATATCAGGAACAAAGTCAGTAACCTTTGCAGCCACATATGACTTGGGCTTGAAGACACCAAGTTTACTTCGGGTAACCATGGGATGAGAATTAACCAAGACCCCAGAGGTACCATCTTCAGAGGAACTAGGAACAAGAGCTGACTCAAGCCTTAGTAGACAAGATTGAGGATCAACAACCATCGAGGGAACATCAGAGTGAGCACATCCAACATCTATTGGAAGAGAACTTGAACTAGTATCACTTGCAGAATTTGAAAACTGATGTGAACCAACTGGTACCTCCAGTACACCCTGGTTATGTTCAGAACCAGCAACAGGAGAAGTAGCATGATGTTCAGAACTAGGAGTTTCAGCATAATTAACATGAGAAGTAGCAGGATGTTCAGAACAAGGTGAAGAAGGTGTAGCAGCTGCAGAAGAAGATGCAGCTGCGGGTGAAGGATGTGTAGCAGTTGCAGGAGAAGAAGGTATAGGTGGAGAGGTTTTATTGATGAGAGGAGAAGTAGAAGTAGAAGTAGAAGGTGGCACAACAGGAAAAGAAACAGATCGAAAAGGTTTGTTTTGAGGTGTAGAGAGACTTGTGGGAGATTGAGAAGCAGGAAAGGAACACTCATTGAACACAACATGACGAGAAACGATCATTTTACCTTGAGGAGTAAGACATTTATATCCTTTATGCTGCATACTGTACCCCAGAAAGATGCAGGACTGCGAACGAGGTTCAAGTTTATGATGCTGAAAGGGACGCAAATGTGGAAAGCACTCACAACCAAACACCCTCAGAAAGGAGTAGTCAACACTACGTTGAAACAATTTTTCAAAAGGACTAATATTATCAAGAACACGAGTTGGCAAGCGATTAATCAGATGAACAGCTGTAACCACAACATGAGACCAGAACTGAACAGATAAGGAAGCTTGACTGAGAAGAGTTAGAGCCAATTCAATTATATGGCGATGCTTACGTTCAACTACGCCATTCAGCCCAGAGGTGTGAGGACACGTGACCTTATGTCTAACCCCAAGTTCAACAAGAATAGGAGACAGACTACGGTACTCCCCACCCCAATCACTTTGAACTTCTCTAATATTAACACCAAACTGAGTATTAACCATTTTGGAGAACAATTTATAGGCATGAACAACTTGTGTCTTATTTTTAAGTAAATACAACCAAGTATGTCTAGTGTGAGCATCAACAAAGGAGACATAATACAAATACCCTTCAGATTTAACATAAGCAGGACCCTACAAATCAGTATAGACAAGCTGAAATGGCTCAGAATACACAATAGTAGATGTATGAAATGGTTGTTTATGACTCTTACCAATGCAGCAAGCAGAACAAACAGTACCTTTATTAACAACTGAATCAACAATCAAACCACAACTATGTAACACCTTATCTAAAGTAATTTGTGCTGGATGCCCTAAACGACGATGCCAGACATCATAACTATCCCGATTAAGCATAGACACATGAGCTTCAACATTATTAACAACAGAATCATGCTTAGCAAGAGATAAACCAGAAGGCAAAACATACAACCCATCAGAAACAGTACCACAAAGCAGTTCTTCATGAGAGCCCTCATCACGAACAAGCCACCGATCAGCATGGAACTCAAAATAAACTCTGTTATCACTAGCACACTTCGAAACAGAGATTAGATTTTTAGATATTTTAGGAACCAAAAGCAAATCACATAAACGAAACGTACGATTTTTAGCAGGCACATAATTAGATCCTACTTTGTGAATACTTAACCCCTTACCATCACCGACAACAAGTTTATCTGGTCTAGAGAAGTCATCACTCTGATGCACAGTGGAGGAGTCGGACGTTACATGGTGTGTAGCTCCAGTATCAACGAACCACTGACTAGCCGTGCCAGAGCCACCAGATGCACAATGAAGACACGAGCCTCCTGAGTTGGACGAGTTAGAGCCACTGGTTGAACTAGACGAAGCATTTCCAGGCTTATTGCCAGTCATGGCACACACACTTACACATATGGTTTCTCCAGTCTCAGTGTTCTGGAATAAACTAGCATACACACTCGGGAAACTCTGATCGAACCTACGAAAACACCGATCGACAAGATGACTCATCTTCCCGCACATCTGACATTAAAAACGAGGTCGACCACGACCACGAAAACCTCCAGTAGCATTCTGTCGATACAGACGCTGAGAGGTCCCACTAGAAGAAGAGTCTGCACCAGATTGATTCGAACCACCAGATCCAGAATACCGAGCCACATTAGCACTCATCGGAAACGACTGTTCAGATTCAAACAGTCCTTGTTGAGCCTCAGCATCGACCAAAATAGTTGTGATGTTGTCAAGGGACAAAACTTCGCGACTCGGCGTGATAACCGCCACGAACGGCTTGTACTCCGCCGGAAGACCACCGAGAATTGTTGCAATATGCTCCACCTTCGACACTAGACTACCACACGAAGCCAAGGCATCACAGATCTCCTTGACCTTGGAGATGTACGCACACATCGAAAGCTCCCCTTTACGGATCGTTCGGAGCTTAAAGTGGAGACTCGTCACCGTCGTAGTGGAGCGGCTGCTGAAAAATTCCACTACAATAGACCAGATCTCCGTCGTGGACTCTGCTCCGACGAAGTTGGACAGAAGGTGTGGACTCATCGTCGAGAGGATCCAAGACGATAGCGCACTATCTTGCGCAAGAAAATCCTCATATTTCTCATTCAGAATCTCTATGTCGTCAGTGTGACGAACTTTAATCGGCGGCGCCTTCGACGAACCAGTGAGAAAACCTTCGAGACGGTGGCAAAGAACTTGGCTGATCTGCCGGAAGAATCATCTTCTCCATCATTGTCAACACGAACCATTGCGGCGGATGCGCAGAACAAAGGCCGTCAAACACACAAAAAACCCTAGATCACAAACAACAAACGAGTTATCAGAGACTGAACCCAGCGAATGATACCATATTGGATTAACACAAAAACCCTAAAGATGAACGGTTAGGATTTGAAGAAGGAAAATAGTTTTAGGAAATGTGGGCTAGATCTCTAAAACTGAGATAGCCAAGGGTCGGGCCACCCTTCACATTTATATAGCCCAATGAAGTCCAATAGAATCAGTTATTAGAGCTGATCTGTTAAACCAGTGGGCTGTTTGGTTGGTTCAACAACCCAACTGCATATTCAACAACCCAACTGCCTGAGACCCACATTTCAAACTCCACTCTGCTTAACACCCTAATCATGCTCATTTCTATGTCCCATACTAGAAATCACTTAAAAATTAAATTCTAAACCTTAACCATAATTTTCACATCCTAAACCCTACACTCTAAAAAATACACCTTACCCTTAATTCCCTAAACCCTAACCACAACCTCTAACCTTAAACCATAAACTCTAAATCCTAAACCCATTATTTTAAAGTAGGGCATAGAAGAGCATGATAAAGGGGCAAACGATTTCCATCCTTTTATTTTCCCTTGTTTTCTTCTTCATCTGGTGTTGTCAGGTTGCAGAAAAAAGTGGATTATTGTCCAAAGGATGTGATAAAATACACGCAATATGTTTGAATTCATTTATATTCTAAACACTTAGAAACGGTTTAAAATCGATTTATTAAATCATTTGAAAACATTATCATGATTATCTATTTTTTTGGTTTAACCATTGTTTTTCAACTTACTGACCGATTAATTCAGATTGAATTTTACAGAGGCCTATTGTGGGATGACTCTCTCATTTTAATTTTCTCCATCTACAACGTTAATATTCAAACCCCTAACTTAACATAAACTTTTAGTGTGTCATCCTACTAGACCAACTAGTTATTGATACGATTATCTAAAACTTTAAAAACGTGTTTATTTGCATTAATAAAATTTCAGTAAGTTAATAAAGTATCAATTTAATTAAAAAAGTTTACTAATTGTTTTATAAACTATTCAATAATATTTTAACTTTATTATTCTATTTTAAAAAAAAAAATAAGTTTATTGTATGTTACTTTCTAAAAGCAACTTTGCTACTTAACTATTAAATCCTTATCTCATGTAGTAACCGATAGGTATTTAGAACTTTGTCAAATTCGCTAGCACCGCCATCGTTTGTTATTTTCCTTCTTTATTTGATTGCTTGGCGACGACATTAATTTAATTTTTATAATCGACTGTCGATATTTCCTTTTTTTTCTTCTTACATTTTTTATGTTCTTTTCCCCTTTTATGTTTAATTTTCTTATAAATTCTATTAAAAATTTCTTTATTTTTTATTTCTACTTTTGTACATCTTGTTGCACTTAATTTATTTGTTTTTCTGGCATGTTTTTCCTCTGTTTAATGACATGCTTTCAGTTCGGTTCGATTTATTTCAGTTCGAGTCATTTCATGTCTGATTGTATTCGATTTGAATTTGGGTCGAGTCGATTTAAACTCGGGTCTATGGTGACTTCGAGTCGGGTATCATGTCGATTCAGTTGATTTTCGGGTCGGGTGATTTCTGATCGGATCAATTTTGGGTTAATGCGAGATCGATTGATTTTAGTCGAATTTTCAGGTCGAGTTAGATTTTTACACCCCATATATGCCTTTATATAACCCGTATATTTGACTTTTTGGTGAGTTGTGCGACATTTCACTTCTCATCATTCTTTATTTATTTTAATATATATTTTTTATTTTGGGTTGCCTTCGGTTCGATTTATTTTCGATTCAGGTCTATTTGGTTCAGTTGAAAATTAGTTCGGATTCATTCGATTTGGTTGAAAATCGGTTCGAGTCCATTTTCGGTTCAACTAAATTTTGGTTCTGTTTCGGGTCGGTTTGGTTTATTTCGGATCAACTTCGGGTCAAGATGTTTGAGTCGATTTCAGGTCTCGGGTCTAGTAAATTGGTTCGAGTCTCAGTTTTCGGGTCAAATTTGTCAAGTCTAGTCTTATGGCACGTTTTCGCCTACCTTTAAGGTAGATTTGCGTTTATGTAGAAATTCTTATGACGTTCGGTTTTGATTTGCGTTTGACAGCTCTCTTCAGTAGTTTGATCACCTTTTGTTGTTGGTTGTCGTTGTATTTAGATTTGTTCAGCGAAATAGCCTGCAAAATTGTTTGTTTTGCTCATCACTCCTACATCACATTTTAAATATTTAGTTGGATTGAGATAAACAATATTGTTGACGATTGCTGATTTTTTTTAAAAGAATGGATCAGTTCTCTTTGCATCTTTAAGATTTATATGTATAATTTTTTTGGTGGACTTAATCTCTAAATCTTTTTTTGATGAATTGTATTATATATATTGTATATTCTCTTGTTTTAATAAAATTAAGTTTATCGTTTTTAGTTTGATAAGAAAGGATCTTTGTCAAATTCTATAAAAAGAAAATATTTGTTTTTAAAATAAATTTTATATAAATTCCTTTTATAAAATTGTTTCCCCTGGTGAGTGTATCATTATATAACATAAGCAGATATTGATATTGAATTTAGAGGGAGCTAATAATATAATTTTAAAAAATAAAATTTGTCAGGATAAATTTTTGGGTAAACTGCAACAGAAGTTACTCAGTTATGAGTAAGGTTACATATGGGTCACCAAATTATTAAAAATTACATTTGTGTCACTTATTTTTGGGTAAGGTTATATTTGGGTCACCCAATTATTAAAGGTTACATTTAGGTCAATCAATTATGGGTAAGGTTACGTTTGGGTCACCCTTCATATTTAAAAAAGTACACGAGATCAATTGTAATACCCTAGTATCGACTAAAATGAAATGTGTTATCCTTCCCCAATTTTGCACGCAATAAGTTGCATGACATGAGATCAAATGTAATACCCTAGTATCGACTAAAATGAAATAAAACAAATTAGTTAAATTGTGCAAGACACGCATGTCAAAACTAAGTTTGACTCACTTTAAGCACTGTTATGGCTTGAGTTGCATATATTTTGGTAGAAAATACAACATAACAGACGGGTTCCGTCCCTTAAAGATCTAACTTCAAATTTAAAAAAATCAGACTTTTCTTTTAAATGTGTAAGCATCTCCCTCTCCATAACATCGTGAGAAAGTCTAACAATCAAAACACTAAAAAAATAAGTAATAATCCATCAGACTTTTATGGTATCAGAGCAATAAAAAATATTTAAATACATTAAAAAAAACTTTAACATCTATATTCAAAGTATTTGACTATACCAAAAATAATCTTTAAGACCAATTATATCACAAAATAAACTATAATCCATAGATTATCATCCTAAATCAGCATATTTGTCGTTTGCTGTTAAAACTTAAAAAACGATTCTCTTGTTGAAGAGAATGAACTAATTTTTTTATAAGAATTTTGAGTTACTTAAAACTCTAAAATTTATATTCAATTCACATTTTAAGTCTTTATGACAAGATTCATTTCTTATCTAAGCAAGAATCAGTTGTTTTTATCTCCTTTAAAAATATCATATTTCAATAATAACAATCAGACAAAAAAATTATAGTTTTAAAGTGTATACAGTTATTTTCTAAGAATTAAGAATTAAATTACTCAAATCTAAAATTACATATTTTACTTAAATCATTCATGACAAGACATATTTAAGCTTAGAAAGTTACATGTATCAAATCTCACCGTAATATTATTTTGAGAATATTATCAAATATGTTTCAAAAGATTTAATAATATTATTCATTTAATAAAAAATTATAAAATTAAATATATATAATACTTCTCACCTAATGCCTTTCATATAAGTCAAAATGCTTCAAACAATGCCACATAAACTTTGGGATTGCAACAGAGAATTTATATTCAACATCAATTTTATCGAACCCTACAGAAAAAATTATATATTAAAACTCTAACAAAAATAATACAATATCAGCTTTATCATGCCATCATTACAATGCATGTATAAGTTGTTAGAGATCCATTTTATTAAGTAAAGATAAACACGAAAAAAACCAGAAGAATTAAAAAATTTAATATTTTTTCAGTAGTAGATCTTGATTCACCATATCAGTCCAATTTTTTGGTGAATATTTATTCTCTGTCACCGAAGTACATTTAAAGAATTGGTAACTATTTATCTCCTTTCTTTTTAAAATTTCGTTTAAGTTTTTAATAAATCTAGATTTATAAAGTTCAATTTTGCTAAACATATGTACTCGAAGAATGAATTTAGAGATATAAAAAAATAGGTAGGTATATATACATTGAAATAGAAAACAAATATTAGAGATATAAAAAACAATTAACCTACACATAATTCTTAAACACTTTAGAAAAATAATTTTAACATTAAATATATAAGCGTTTTTCTTAAAAGATAATCATTCTCCCCAAAAGATAAAGAGATAATTTATTTCATAAATTTTGCCAGCTGTCAAATTTATATCTAATTTGAACTACAATTCAAAGCATGCAAAATTTTAATTTTATGATATTTAATAAATTATTTGTCTGTGTTTGGCGAATTGGTATACACACTTTTATCTCAAATTCTTGCAGTGGTATTGAAAATCAACTTTATATTTTTCTTTATATAGTCAAATTAGTCTACTCTTGCTTCTCCTGAAAGAATATTAATAAAACCACTGAATCTCCATTCGCTTATATTTCACGTGAAATTTGTGTGAAGTAATTCGGCTCTTTCGATTGCAAGAAACCAATCGTACATTTATTTTAGCGGAAGATAACAACAAATTATCATATCTTCTTAATGCTGAGATACTAAAATCTTATGCATGACGAGAGCTTCCTCACGTCTTTTGTATTGAACAAAAGACGCTTTCAAATACCCTCATTTGTTTAACTCCAAGCATGCCTTGTGGGTAATCAGCGAAAAAGTAACAACGAATTCTGTAAAAAAATAAAATATAATTTTTATATCTTTTATGCTAACGACATGAACCTCTATTATATAGGATTAGTTGCAGATCCAGAAATTATTTTTTAGAGTGGGCACAAGTTAAAATATATTTTAGAGTGGGCACAAATCATACAAATTTTAAAATTTCAGGGTGGACACAAGTTATATTTTCTCCTTACACTCGCTCTAATACCAAGTGTCCTGAGGCTAGATTTTCGAACTAACATACCGCACGGTCTTACGCGAATTTCACCACACAAACGCCTAAGTAAGCCTGTATTCCAACTCCGAAAGATCACAACTTTCAAGGCACTTAAGAACACAAGATCATTTTAAGCGGAAGTAAACTATAATGAATAACCTTCGAATCTGAAAGAAGAAAACCAAAAAGACGAAGAAACACAAAGGATTTAGAGTGAATGCCTTGATTACTCAGAAGATAGAAAATTGAATGATTTACAAGTGAGGTGGGGAGTCTATATTTATAGTTGAACTCCCACATATCTAACGGTTAAAACTGATTTACATCGACGGATGAGATTTACATAATATTTTTACAAAATCTCTAAATATCACAACATTATCTAAATAAATAATTCAAATAGATAATGTTGAACTAAATCTTCTAAGATCTTCCAGAACATTCTAGAATCTTTTAGATTCTTCCACGGACCAGGCTATGTCTGGTGGTCTCTTCCAGCTCAAAGTCTGTGTTTGAACCCATTTTGTAGGCAAATATGCATGACACGGGCTTGAACTGGCGGCCCGTGACAGTTACATAATTAATTAATTTTCATTAAAACTAATGCGAATATGCAAATCTATGGATGTATCTCAATCAACTAATACATTACACTTAACAATATCTATAAGTTTGATATTTTTTCATGATATAATTATACACATTTTTATTCTCATACTTCGTTAATAATACACATGAATGCATAATAAAATAATATTTATTTATTTTAAAAATTATAATATTGCATGTCATTATATACTTGTAAGTATATTTTTTTGGATATATGAATGGATTAGTCTTTTTATTGGTACAATTTTATTTATTTATCATTAATCTTTAATATTTTTAAGTTGGAAAGTAGTTTTCATAATTTATAATTATAAATGTTGAATGAATATAAAGCATTGACGTATTCTCCTGCAAACTTTATATATATTAGGATGTATTCGATAGATAATTTTGTTTATTTTTTGAATTTGTATTTAATTTCTAAAGAAATAAAACAAAAGGCCACTTATCATACAAAATTTTAAATGTTCCCTTTTGATTTTAGTTTCACCGACATTGATTTTAGAGGGAAACCCCTTTATTCATAATTGAAATAAATTAGTTTTTTTAAAAAAAACTTAATATTGAATTACATTATATTTTTAAAAAAATTCAAAAATTAATCATTAATTAATTTAAAATTAGAGAAGTTTGGACCTTATACTTTAAAAGAAAGAAAAGTTAGTCTAAATGCATAATTTTGCCAAAAATTGTTATTAGAAGGTCAATTACGAATTCAACTGTTTAGCAGTTTAAATACAAGAAATTATAAAAATCAGAAATCCAATAATTTATATACAATATAATAACAAAAAATATCGATTCAAATTTACATGTTTACCAACAATTAATTTTTTTTCCGTAAAATATAAAGATTGAATTAACATAAATTAAAGTAAAAAAACTATTAATTTTTATAAAATTGAGGACTGAGATTCATAATTACATACTTATGTAAAGAAACCAAAACTAATAAGTGACATGTATTTGTTAAATTAAGACATTCAACTATGTAAATCTAAATTAAAATATAATCAAAAAATATTTTAATTCAATGATTGAAAAGAGTCGGGGCACACAATTTGGACGAACTAACAACTAAATATCACTTCCAAAACCATGCAACCAAAATAATTAAATTGTGAAGTAAAAAAATGCATATTACATATGTTTATTTTTCAATCAAATCATTGTAAAGTGAAGTTCTACATTAAATTCCAAAGCATTTTAATTTTCACCTTTGTGATCTTGGGCCATGTTCCTTTAGAATTCACTTACTTTACCATATTATTGATATTTAACTCCGCAATTAATTGGTAAATCACTTATTAGTATCTTAATAAGACTCAATTGCACAATGTTCCGCTTGAATTGTTTAACAAGACAAGGCTAAGTTATATCTCAAGTGCTATAGGTTATCCGTTATATATGAATTTTGTCACGGCTGCTCGTACTCATTTAGAATTTGCTAAGTTCTGTGTTGAGTTAAAAGCGGGTTCCGTTATTCCAAAATCTCTTAAGGTGGCCATGCCGGATGGTAGCATTCTCACCATTCGTGTCGTTGTTCCTTGGACGCCACCTAATTATAAGAAAAGTTCTATTTATGGTCATTGAGACAAGCATTGTACTGCCTCTGATCCTAAAGTTGTACAAGTTTGGAAGAGGAAGGAACAACAACTTAGTGATGGCCTTGTTACACAAGATGCGCATCTGTCTTTTTTGCCAGATTCGCAGCAACTGATGCGCATCCACATGTTTCACAAGAATCACAGCAGCTTAATCCTGATGTGCAGCTTCCTGTTTCGGCAAAATTGAATCCAATTGATGCAGCTGTTGTGCAGCAGCTTGTTTCGGAAAAATTGAAACAAAATGATGCAGCTGATGATTCGGCAGAAATGCAACAACCTGCTCCAGCTGATGTGCAGTTGTCTGCTTCGGAAGATTTAGTTTCTGCTATACAGTGCACGTTACAGCACCTATGGTGCCCCTTTCTCCCAATTGCAGCACCGGGCCAAGTGAAAGTTTGCAGCAAACTGTTGCAACACAAGCAACACTTGGTGATTCATTAACTGCAGAGGAAGGTTATTCATCGATGCACTGCTTTGAATATTGATATATTATGCTTACTAGAGACTATGATACGACATAATAATGTGGCGTCAATAATGGCTGATTTTTCTTCTGAATGGCATTGCTTTTCTAACCATGATCATGCAACTAATGGTAGGATATAAATTTTTGGAGACATCATTTGCACTGCACGGTAGTACAACAGGCTGATCAGTCAATTACTATCTCTGGTGAATGGCAGAGTAAACAGTTCTTCCTCACTGCTCCGATCACAACCTCATCCTTGTTCGCCGCCTTTACCGCTTCCTGACTTGCCGCCTTTCCAGCTCCCGTCCCAGACTCCATGGTATCATGAGAAAAGTTAAAGAATATATGATTTTTTTTATCGAAATTATATAACCGTGTTTTTTTTTTTTGCATCAATCTAAATAGTATTACGATAATTTGGTCATTGTTTGAGTATTCTGTAATATTTCAAATTGTGGTTCGGTAATTTTCTAAGTTAAGTGACCGGAGTAATATTTTTTTTATCCGTGGTTAAAATATAGTGGACCTTGAAATAAGTGTCAAATAAATTTAATTAAGCTTTGCTGAATGATGGTTTGATTTGGAATTGAATTGGAAATTGAAAAGTGGTAATTGATAGTTTAAGAACCAAATTGAAGGAACAGTAAAAGAAGTGAAATGCAGGGCTAATTACCCTAATTATGAATGGTGGAAAATCATGGAAGTTATCGAGTGTGTGCAAGGTGTCTTGGTATTAAGGCTTTTGTTAACAAAAGGGATGGATAATTCTTATTATTAATTTCGTTTTACTAGAGCAAGCACATTTAATGAATTAAATCTATAATATAAATAATTTATTAAGCTCAAATGTAAACTATAAAATGAACTATACTATGAAATTATGTTAGGTTAATTCCAATGTGTATTAAATTTTAATAAGTAAGTACATTAAACTTTTCTTTAATATATAACTATCCACCATAAATAAATATATTCATAACACGTCTTGCATGTCTTCAATATCGCTAACAAAACTCGCAACAAAAAATTTCTTCAAATAGTGTAGCTTGAACCATAGCTCATGATACCATTTGTTAAGAATTTGATATACGAAAAAAAATAACCAAAGCGATGACAACATAAATCTAAGGCATGAAAGATGAGATCTAACATAGTTTAGCATTCTCGGTCTCAACAAAGGAGAAAAATGAATAATCCAACACTAAAATTACAATAAAACTAAACTTAATTATCAATGCGAATTTATGTCCGTATCTAACTACTATATCGATTATATACATAATTGAAGTTTGGGAGTCATGTTAAACCAAATAGACCAGCCGATGTAATCCGAGATATGAGAACACTCCTTTCCAGCATTAAATTCAATTCTCTTTTTTAAATGAATTCTGTTTAAATTCAAATTAGTATTATATTTATATATCAACTTATTTATTCCATCACTATCCTATCACCAGTAGAGTTAGTTCTTTCGTATGATTTATAGTTTATTTCCAACTCTAGATTTTCCCGACGGCCAAACACTTTTTTCCCCTATAAAACCAGCCCACTTTCCAATCATAGGATTCGCATTCCAATTGTTAAAGATACAAGATTCTTAAATTAAAAAACAAAAAGTAGAGAGATGGTTGGGAATGCAATAGAGGAGGATAAGTTGGAGAATGGGTTCGACCATGAAGAAGACGGCGATGCTAACGGGAACAAGGAGAAGGGAGGTGAGTACGGGATGTCGGTGGAGCAAATGTTCGAAGGAAGGCAAGTTCCGTCGTGGGGGAATCAGCTGACGATGAGAGCCTTGGGCGTGAGCTTCGTGTTGAGCGTATTGTTCAGTTTCATAGTAATGAAGCTCAATTTAACAACCGGAATCATCCCTTCCCTCAATGTCTCCGCCGGATTGTTAGGGTTTTTCTTTGTCAAGACATGGATCAAGTTGCTTCAGAAATCCGGCCTCTTCGGCCAGCCCTTCACTCGCCAGGAGAACACCGTCATCCAGACCTGCGTTGTCGCCTCCTCCGGCATCGCCTTCAGCGGTAACTTCCTTCGTCTGATTTTGTTATAATTAAAACAAGTAATTCCATATACTAAATTCATTAAAATTAGTGTAAAACAATCAGGCTAATGCTTGAGTCAAGTAAAAAATAAATGAAGTTAATAGAGTTTATGAGTCTTATTCTAGGATTCAAATTTAATTGTATATAACATATTGATTCAATTTTTATTTATAACTTAAATATTATTTGTAAATTTTTTGAGTCTTGAGTTTATGAAATTGACAGACGAGTCAAGTGTTTTTGCGTCTAAATAAGTCAAATAATTCGATTTTCTTGATCGAGACGTGTTTTGTCCCCCCAAAACAATCACACTAATCAGATTCAGCCTTGTTAAAACAAAGCGGTAGATTCACCCATAACAGATTTTATCTTATATTACTTACACAACATATTTCATTCATGGTATAAAACTTGCATGTTTTGAATTGAAAATTTTGTAATGTATGCTGTATCATATCACCATTCATTTTGCTTAAATTACAACCTCAACTGATTTGCTGAACAAACAGGGGGATTCGGAAGTTACCTCTTCGGAATGAGCGAACGCATCGCCAAACAATCCGGGGATGATGGCGGTTTCAAGAATCCGTCTCTAGGATGGATTATTGGCTTCCTCTTTGTTGTTAGCTTTCTTGGTCTCTTCTCCGTGGTGCCTCTTCGGAAGGTAAACCACACTTTGCCCTACCATATTTGGAATCTTAAGCACCAATGTGTTGAATGGACAAAGAAATGTTAGTTTCCAAATGCATGACGTCTATAATAGTACATATATAGTTGTTTATACATAAGATTGAAATCATTGACTTGATTTGCAAGGAAATGTTTTTCTCCTTGCCTGTGTTAACCTCCATAGCCAACTTTGTGTCCTCTTTTTTTCTCAGATCATGATCATAGACTTCAAGTTGACATATCCAAGTGGTACTGCAACTGCACATCTCATCAATAGCTTCCACACTCCTCAAGGAGCAAAGCTAGCAAAGTAAAATCATTGTCATAGTTTTGATTTCTAATTAAAACTGATCATTTCGACATTTATACATTCTAATCTTTTCTTGTTTTTTACTTGTAGGAAGCAAGTTAAAACATTGGGGAAGTTCTTTTCTTTCAGCTTTTTGTGGGGTTTCTTTCAGTGGTTTTTTACTGCTGGAGACGATTGTGGATTTGCTAGCTTCCCAACGTTCGGGCTTAAAGCATATGAGAACAGGTGTGTAAAATCAGTTCGATCTCTTAGTGAAAACAATAAATGTTGAGTTGATGAAAGATTTTAGGATATTTTGGAAACAAGTACTAATTGACACCTTTGCTAATATATCAGGTTTTACTTTGATTTCTCATCAACATATGTGGGAGTAGGGATGATTTGCCCCTACATAATAAACATTTCAGTGCTGCTTGGAGGTATACTTTCATGGGGTCTAATGTGGCCTCTCATTGAGAAAAGAGAGGGTGATTGGTATCCTGCTGGTCTTTCCTCAAGCAATATGCATGGCATGCAAGGTTACAAGGTTAGTTTCCGATAAAACCATCGAAACTGTAGCTTCCCAACACCGTTAAATTGATATCAAGATCCATTCTTCCTCGTTGACTCTTTTGACTTTTCCCCAATTCCAGGTATTTATTGCCATTTCCATGATTCTGGGTGATGGGCTATACAACTTTGTCAAGGTGTTATATAAAACCCTCATAGGCTTGTTTTATCAAATTCGAGGAAGACAAACTCTCCCCATTGCAAACCAGCAGTCTCCTGATGCCTCGGAGAATCTATCTTATGATGACCAGCGCAGAACCGAACTCTTTCTAAAAGATCGGATTCCCACATGGTTCTCTGTTGCAGGTTATGTAACAATTGCTTCCATCTCCACCATTGTTCTTCCACACATCTTTCATGAACTCAAATGGTATTACGTCTTGGTCATCTACATCTTTGCACCCATACTGGCTTTCTGTAATGCGTATGGAGCTGGACTGACTGATTGGTCCCTTGCTTCGACCTACGGCAAGCTAGCAATCTTTACCATCGGAGCTTGGGCAGGTCAGAATGATGGAGTCCTTGCAGGCCTCATAGCATGTGGTGTAATGATGAACATTGTGTCAACAGCCTCTGACCTAATGCAGGATTTTAAGACCGGTTACTTGACCCTCACTTCTCCTAGGTCCATGTTTGTTAGCCAAGTTATCGGCACTGCCATGGGCTGCATAGTTTCACCCTGTGTCTTCTGGCTATTCTACAAGGCGTTCCATGACCTCGGACTTCCTGAAAGTCAATATCCTGCTCCTTTTGCAACCGTTTATCGCAACATGTCTATATTAGGGGTGCAGGGCTTCTCTTCTCTACCAAGAGAATGCCTCGTGTTATGTTATGTGTTCTTCGGTGCAGCCATCTTGATAAACTTCACTAAAGATATGCTGGATAAGAAATGGGGAGCATTCGTTCCACTTCCAATGGCAATGGCAATACCTTTCTACCTGGGCTCATACTTTGCCATCGATATGTGCGTTGGAAGTTTGATTTTGTTCGTCTGGCAAAAGTTAAACAGGGAAAAGGCGGATGCATTTTCAGCAGCAGTTGCCTCTGGTTTGATCTGTGGAGACGGTATATGGACTTTGCCGAGCTCAATACTTGCTTTATTCGGAGTTCAGCCACCGATTTGCATGAAATTTCTCTCAAGGGGAGCAAACGTTAGGGTCGATAATTTCTTAACAACATAAACTTGAATTCAAGTGAACATATGCATGCAAGCAGGCATGATGTATAGATGCTTACATTAGTCATGTAAAACAGCATCATCAAAGTATTTAGTATAGGTTATTTTTCCTTGTTTTCTTCTTTGTCTTGGTTTAGTTTAGGGTTCAGGGTCTGTGATATATAAAGTACTTTATTTCAGTGAGTCTTTTCAATTAAAGCTTTTATTGAGTAATAATCAAGTGTTTTTAAATTACTGAAAAAAGATAAAAACCGTGAATCAATATGAACAATGAAACTCAATTTATTAATCATTTGAAAATGTTATCTTTATTAATTTGAAATCAAACCCAAAACTTAATGTTAACCAAAATTTCATTTAAACACAAGTTTTTTCTTTTACCATTGAGCTAGGCCTTAAGTTCTAATGTATACCCTTTTAAGCAAGAGAAACCATTTGCTTGAAAACTTGACCCAACTACTTCCCACTAGTCTCTATTGTGTTCCGGGTTCCGCCCTGATCATCGTCGCCGATTGTCGACTTTTCTCTTTATTCTTTTATCACTTCAGTGTCTGCTTGGTTTTGCATTTATTAATCGTTTTATTTGACATAGAGGTAATATGTTTTTAAGCAGTCCAATCTTCATCACTTCCATTAGTATCCTAAATAAGGTGAATAAGAATAAATCAGTACTAGGGGATACATAGACATGCCATTTCTGGAAAATATGCCAGAGGTGGGCAGTGGAGAAAGTTCTCTTTGTTTTATTGAAAGGATTGTACCCCAAACCCATGTCCCAGTTGTGTGGAAGTTAAGAATTCAGACAACATAGTTTGTTTCGTGCGATTATTGTAAAAGCCGAAAAACTATATGGATGTTGACAAAGAAGTCTCACCTGTGATGTGCTAGAGATTTCTTCAATGTCATCTTCAACCTGCAAAGTTTGTTTGCAGATTTAACCATATTGAAGCAAAGTTTATAACACCACTATCCTAGTACATGGTTGAGTTAATGCAAAAAGAGATTATTACTTCATAAGGGGGTAAAAAAACAGAATTTTGAAATACAGACATGATACCTCAGATTCTTTATTCCTTCTTTTGATCCCTGTTCCAAAATTTAAAAAAAAATCATCAAATTCTACTTAGGAAGAGAATGCCAAAGGCAATTGAAAGTCAAGAGATAAACCTGCACGGTGAATAAATTCTGGAAACAATAGGAATATGCAAAGTTGGAGCTAATTTTTGTGAGAGATTAACTATATAATTTTGGCACAACAATTGATTCCTATGTTGTTCCGACTCTTCATTTTTCTTGAAGTGCCCGTATCCAACACCCATGTCCAATGCATATTCAAACACGGATACAAGAACAGGACCCTCCAAGGGGACACAAACTACATTAAAAAACTTATATAAAAAAAAGTTAAACACGAGTCAGACATATACCTCTAATTTCTTACCAAAGTTCTTGAAGATGATGACAAAATACAAAGCATATGCACAAAGACCAAAAAAAAAAAGGAAGGAAGGAAAGGAGAAGAGAAATTATTACCAGTGGTTCTTCCCTCAGTTATTTTACCCTTTTTGCTAGATCCATCCTTTGGCAACACCAAAAGCAGATGCCACTTGTCAGTACTTTCATCCACAATAGTTTCCAAAATTTTGCATAATTCAGCAGTTAAATGACAAGCAAAAAGATGGAAAATATAATATTTCTAGGAAAACAGAAAAGAAAAACTAAAATCAAAACCTTAGATATCTAAGCTCAATTTAACCTGATCAGTCTTCCTTCCTGAATTCTTACACCGCAACTTCTTGCCAGAAACTGGATGGATAGTGCACAATAGGGATAAAATCATAAACGTTAATGATCTTTCAGACTTGCCCGAAATTTTACGATTACAGAAAGCAGGAATATGTCCAACCTTTTGAGGATGAAGATTTCTCTGATCCTGTTGGCCCCTTCAGGAATTAAAGCAATATTATAAGAACATGAGAAGTTTTATTATTGAAAAATACATTTACAGCCAAACCAAATCCAAAGAGTACTTATACAAACTCGGTGGCAGCAAAAAGAATGCATGACCCATGGCCTATAAGGAAAACAGAAAGAGCCTACTAGGATTGAGACAGAATTGCCATATCTCACTACATTTCCCAAACTTAAGGTGAAATATATCTACTTTAGATTTAATCTAGGAACAAAGCAATTATATTCAACGGAGTAGAGGCAATACCTTTTCTTCCACTTTCTTAAACATTGTAGATATAGTAGCTTGAACAAGTGAACCATGGCTTGAGTTTGAATTTTCCTTGGATTTAGTCACTGTAGCAGTTGACTGAGATGTTTTTCTAGAATTGGTCACTGAAGTTAGATTACTTTGAATTTGTTCGGAGACCTGGTTGTCTTCTGTATCATCAGAACCAAGGTCCACCGGAACAGAACTAATAGTCTGTAATTATCAGTTAAGGAACCAAAAAACCAGATGCTTAGGAATAATTTAAGTAAATACATAGACTAAAAATTAATATCCTAACCGACAGAACAATAGGAGTATGCAGTTGGATAATACAAAATAATCCAGATATGCTAAATCAGGATATTTGCAACAGTATAATCATCAGTTAAATCAAGTTCCAGTCTAACTTTCTTTTCTTCACCATCAAATGGTTCAGTATCACTTCCAATAGAGTCATCCTCAGAAGAAACCTCGGCAAATCTAAATTAACAGAAGAAGTCAAAGAGGAACTCAACTTCCAAAACCGGTAAACATATATAAATGCTAACTTATATACACTTAAGCTTAAGAAATGGAATTAATTAGAAAAGAGAAACTATTCACAAGAGGAAGCACCAATAGGGCCTAAATAAATGGACAACAAAATTAAATATTGGTACAGAAAAATGTCAATAGAAGTACATGATAATCCCCGGGAACCTTATGTGACCAGAAACGTGTCCTATGTGATCTAGTATTAATAATCGATTGAACTTTTCATGACACTTCTATCACATGGAGTTACAGTTATAGTATTCTAGTCTAGCAGTAAAATTTAATAATAATAACAATAATAAAAGACTGCATGTAAAACAAAACAAACATTTAGAAGTGTACTTGAATATTTTTCCAGCATTTCTTGCAGAGTGCCGAGTTGGTGTCACTTCTATCTTAGCTTTCAAGTTGCTTTCATCTGATAAAGCATCTTCCGAATCAGTATCGAGGAACTCCATACCAACCTCTTTTATTTCTGTTTTTGTAATGCGTTGCTTGTTAACAGATGCCACCCCAGCACCACCTTTAAAGTCGTATTCCATCTTCTGTCCCTGAAACAGTAATTTACTGTGATGAAGATTAATAAGGGAGCTTATCCGCAAGTCAAAGAAACACACTACAGTAAAATACACATTCAAAAAATATTACAAGGAAACAACCTCAAACATTTCCTCTGGAAAATCAAGTTGCTCTTCTTTTGGGTTCTCATCTTTTTTTCCAATCCACCATGCATCGGAGAATACAATCTAAAAATATCAATCTAGCGATGCTTAGAAGAAATATGAAACACGCTACAAAAGATAGTTGAGAAATGTTAATAGGATAAATGCTAGCATGAATTGAAAATACAAAGAAGCAAAGTAAAAACTGGAAGGCTATAGTTTATAGGTGCCCGAAATTAGAACACATAATCTACTCTAAGTAGTAAAAAGGATATATAAAAATTAATAATAAAACATCGGATTAATAATAAAACATCTCCTAATATCCCGAAAAACACTGCAATAGTTAGAAGCCAGGGACCTTTTAACTTGATGATCTCAATTCTAAACTCTTAAGTTCAAACATTGAAAATAGAATGAAAAATACGAACCATGTTGTCAAAATAATCCTCACACATAGCATTCTTTCCACAGCGAGAGAAGAGCAAACTCAAATGCCTATTTTTGGGGTACACAATGGTCCCAAACAGCTTCATTTGACCCTAAAAACCCAAGCAAATTTCAAGTATTATTAGATTCCATTACATTACTCTAAACAATTGAATTGAAAATTTAAAACCTGGGGGAAATCAAGGTAGAGGATAGGGTTTTGGGAGCCCAAATTGTTGAGCTCGCCGATCCTGCCACCAGAAATGGGAGCAAGGAGACCAGGGAAAGAGAAGAGGAAACGGCTTTTCCTTTGAGATTTCCTGAGAATATCTTTGCCATGGTGCTTGATAACTTGGTTGGATGGCCGGAGAGGAGCGTAAGATTTAGGGGCGGGCGGTTTCTCGGAAAGTAGGTCGTTCTTCAGAGCTAATTTCTTCAGTCTTTTCCGTTCAGTGCCTTCTGGAGTTTGTGCAATGGGTGGCTTCTTTGAATAGGAGGAGGCTCTCACCATTTTCGTGCGGAGGAGGCGGGAAAATCCGAATGTTTTTAGCTGCCTTTTTCTTTCAGCCTGCTCTTTTCAGTTAAATTAGTTACACTCGCACACGGTCGGTTACTCCTTCACATGCATACACCTTAAGTTTGAAAAGGTAAAATGATAGTAGTTTTTTTAGGCTTTTTTTTTTAATTAATCCAAATGTACGAAAATAATAGTGTGAGATGTGAAATTGCGAATCCAAATTTGAATTTAAAATTTCGATTCAATATGATTAATTAAAGTCGATAATCCACACGAAATTTAAAAAAAAACAAATCATTTAAAATAAATTATCCAAACTCGAAATAGTTTACACTTAAAAGGACTTGAATAAGTATTGGAACTTACAAAATAAGTATCATAGTTATTAATGTAAACTTGTGAATCCCATAAGTGGGAAACTAATTCGGCATGTGAATTACACACCGCAAGCATTTTCCTTCTCTCATCAGACTGAAAGCTTTGTTGATGTCTTCAAATGGCAGATTATGTGTGATGAACTCATCAATCTGGATTTCCTGTGAAAAACAATAATGAAACATTACATATGAATTTCAATTACTCAGCTGATTTGGTTTCTATGTTCTTTTGTATGAGTTTTTTTAGTGGACTTAGTCCCTATCTTTCTCTGTTGTTCGAGTGCGTTGTATTTCTGATTCCTTCCTTTGTTTTTTTATTGAACTCAGATGCCATTAATCAAAAAAAAATCTTACTCTAATCATATCCTAAAAAGCAAATCTTACTCTAAACACTAAGATTTGAAGAGGCCATGATACCAAAAACGATATGGTTAAGGAGAAAAACCAGCAACAATCAAAGGAAATAATGCCGAACGAGTTCCTTTATGATAATCCAAAGAAAATAATAAGATTAATTGCCTTAGCTGGAAAACCAACCACTTATTTATATAGACTTCTTTTCTTGCAAGTAAAGCTTTTCTATAACCCTAGATTCAAACCCTAAAAATAAATCTAGAACCCAAATTGATAACACAGTCCAAAACATCAACTAAAAGAAAAAGCATTATGGTATTTGTAATGACTGAATAAATCTAGAAGTCGTTATGGAAATTTTACCTGGTTCATGTACTTGTTCACTAATGAAGGAAGATCAGATTTAGGTTTCCATCCTCCAAATAGGGACCCTTTCAATGTTTTTCCAGAAAGAAATGTCGAATAGTGAGATGTTATTTCAGGTTTCACTTTGGGTACACCGAGTGTGACTGTTAAACCCCATCCCTATTGAATGGATAGCGAAGAACTAGTAAGTTTCATTTTGATGAATAAAATCTTCCTTACAACATACAAGTATTAGCAAATCATAATAAGTTGAGAAATTACATCGCAGCATGATTGCAGTGCGGTCGTTACCATTCCGGTATCGCCTATGCATTCAAAGGAGTAATCTGTTCCTCCACCAGATATTCGCTTGATAACCTGAAATTTTTCGGAAAAATGAGAAGAATAATGGAAAGAAACATACCAATTGCATTTTGTTATCAATCGAATGAATACCTGTTGAATAGGTTCTTTACAGTCGTTTGGATTCAAGAAGTCAGTGACTCCAAAAGCCTTTGCTGCAACCGTAACAATATATCGTTTTAGAGAAAGTACAACAGATTCAGGACTTGTAAACCCGGTATCAGAAATGCAATATTGATCTTGCCTTTTTCGTATTTTTCAGGATTAATATCAACACCAATTATCTGAGATGCTCCCCTAAGTTTGGCACCTTGAGCAACCTAATCACACAAGCATATTAATAATACCATTACAGCACTGAGCTTTTTCTGAAACACTCGACTTATACTTACAGCGAGGCCTACGGTTCCAAGTCCAAAGATCGCCAGAGTTGATCCTTCAGATATATCAGCGACATTCCAAGCTGCACCAAGACCTAAAACCATAGCCTTGACTGTCAGGTGTAGTAAACTACGGGCTCTGATTCTTGTGAATACATCTAAATGAGACTAACTTATAACACTCAAGACTGTATGAGAGTTAGCTAAAGAAACTCGTGTAAACTGAATATTTTAGTACTTTCATTCAAGCATTAGGTGTTCGTAAAGTCTTCACCATACGCTCTTACTACTTCAACATCAAAAAATCCAGATTGAAAGAGAGTTGAATTGTAAGTTCTGTAATACCTGCAGCTACACCACAACTCAGTAGGCATATTTTTTCCAGAGGAGCCTGTGGACTGACTTTGACCGCACATCCAGAGTGCACGACCGTATATTCACTGAAACTCGAAACCGCACAGTAATGATAAACAGGTTTCCCTTTAATTGAGAAGCGTGTGCGCTGATCACTGTGCATCACGCCTCTTCTTTCCAGGCCTAAAACTTGGCACATGTTACTCTTTCCGGATTCACAGTGCTTGCACGTCCCGCATTCTCCGGTGAATACCGTAAGCACATGGTCTCCCTCCACAAATTCGGTCACTCCCTTGCCCACACTCTCAACAATCCTGCAAAAAGCAACAATAAACGTCAATCCCCATTTCTCTTTTCAACTGTGTAATGACCATTTATGACAATTAACATATACCATAAAGAAAAGTAATGCCAATAACAACAACAACAACAATATCATTAATCTGTAGTATATACGAAATCTTTATTACCAGCTTAATTAGTTCTCTTCAGCATTTTTTCAAACAGATTGAAGTTTAAATAACTATAGGGACTTAAAGAACACTTGAAACCAGAAAGGGTGCTGAAGCTGAACTGACCCGGATGCTTCATGGCCGAATATCCGAGGAAATATAGCCTGCAATCAACTAAACTTTTAGAAAGTACCCAAATTTGATCATATTTGAAGATCATTCTCTGATTCTCAGATCTTTTCCAGCACCTGAGATTCCCAAGCAGTGATATCGGTACGGCAAAGAGAGGTGCAAACAACTTTGACCCTGATTTCATGAGGCTCGGGTGGACTCACTTCCACTTCCTCCATCACCAGATCTTTTCCAGCTTCCCATGCCACCATTGCTTTTATTAAAGAGAAGAAAAAATTCAATCAAAACCCAAACAGTAAACACCCACATTAAAAAACTGAAAGAGCTACCTTTGCAGGTGATGAAATTGGGTTGATCAATGGAGGATGACATTTCTGCTTAGTTTCAATTTTTCAGCTGTTTGTTTCTTCTTTGGCTAAAGCACAAGAGAGAGCGAAAGGAAGAAATGGAGGTAGTTGGTGGGAAAGAGCTGTTTAATTTGGTTGGTGGGTACTGGGTAGTAGGTGAGTGGACTCGGTTCTTGAATCTCCATTGTTTCTAGTTTCTAATACTTTTTTATTTTCTTTTTCTGCCCCATTTTGCTTTAATTGGGTTTTATCAATATTGGTAAAGATATGCTCCAACTCCATGTATTCTTAGTACATTTAAAATTTCGTCCTTCTACTTTTATTTAGAATTTTCAAAATTTTAAAAACCTTTAAATCAGTCTCTAAATTTCTAAAAATAACAAAACCCAAACCCCTAATCGACGACCCCAGCTTTTCGGTCGTCGAACTTAACTGCATGTTTCTCCACTAACATGTTGTCGCCAGAAACCGACAACGGTGTGAGAGTCAAACATTGTAAGGAGAATGTCAAATAATCGTTCGATTGGCACATCGTTCGTCGATTTTCGACGACGACACATTAAGGAAAATAACCGACTGAGTTTGGTGAACGAAAAGGTAGGGTCGACGATGACAATCGGGGACGGAAATAGTGGATATTAGGGGAATCAGGTTTTGTTATTTTAAGGGATTTATGGGCTGATTTGAAGATTTTTGAATGTTTTGAGATTTTAAAAAATATATATAAATTCCAAAAATTTAATATGTCAGCCATGTGTCTCATTCTGATTGGACAATGATTTTTCTTAAACAGTCATCGATGGTCAGTCACTTAAAATTGTGACGATTGAAACTTTAGGCACCTATTTTTACAAAAAAAAAAATTTAAGCACTTAAAGTTAAAAAAAAATACTTATTTTTCATTTAAGCCTAATGAAAATGAAAGAAAGTGTCTTCTAACATCGTTATGTCTAGATTTAATAAATTGTTAAGATTTAATAGTCAAAATCCTTAATTATTTAATTTTTTTGGTTCAATGGCATAACTGGGTGAAAAAAAAGTTTAGAGGCTTAATTGATTTTTTTCTTTAAAAAATCTAAGGGCTTCTTACACCCTTAAGCCTCAATAAAAATAAGTATTTTAAAATGAAAATAAACAATCGAGTTCAAGAGTTCATAATTTAGGGTATATCGTTTCTAAGGTTTGAACTTGTATTTTTTCCTTAAGAGTGCAAGGTATTTTATCAATGCACCCAACACTTGCAAATAAATTTAAATAAAAGTTAAGTACTATATTTTAAACTAAATAAAGCTTGAACAAGTAAATAATGTATTAATCACATACATATAAAGAATTAACTATTAATAAATACTTTAATCTAAAAAAAACATTAATAAATACACCTATATTGACAAGTGATAAATATTCAAACTAATGAGTAATTTATTATTTTCTTAGTTTTAGCAAAAGAATTATTACTTGCATTGCAAACATCTGACTCGGTCAATACATTTTCTCTCAAGATGCAACTTTTATGCAGCTCTGAATAACAGTATAAATAGAACTATAACAACTACAACCTTATTAGTCCACAACCACAACTTTACTGTCAAGATTTTAAACTTTTTCTCTGAAGATGTCGACTGTTGAGCATAAAAAACCTAGAAAACATGACTACACTCACGATAAAACCCTAATCTTTGTCTGTTTCAATTGTCGGATATCATAACATTTGCTTATTTACTTTTCCTGTCATGTGATTGCAGAAACTTCAATAAACAACGCTAAGAACTAGCGTTGTTTCAAGTCTATTTCGAGACTTGTGGAAGATTTACACCGGTTGTCTAAACTTTGATGTTTCTAAGACATTAATGTTAGATCCCGATATACATGGAATTGCAGATTGATCTGAACTAAGTTCCCCGGCTTCGTGATGTATCTTACGGTGGACAATTGGACTTGATGCCATTGGATATCTTTCACAAAGCTTTCCCCATGTCACGCCCCGCCAAAGTGCACCAGGACCGACCGAAGAGTGCCCCCTAAGTGCACTCGGGCCAACCAAAGCAAAATGAAGTGTCTTGGGCGTTTTAAGGCAAAGGATGAACCAAGGAAGGTTCTAGAACAACCTAGAGAGGCCCACAATCATCTTGAATATTTTCACAAGCATCTAGGAGGTTCTCCAAAGGTCTACACTCGTCCAGAAAGCCTTAGAAGATTCTAGAACACTCTGGAAGGTTCTAAAAAATCCTGGAAGCATCTAGAACATTCTAAAAGGATCTAGAATGTTGAAAAAGACCCTGGAAGACTTTGAAAAGTTTGGGACACTCTGGAAGTCTCTGTAACTTTCTAGAAGCTTTTAGATAATTAAGGACATAACTAGATAGTTATAGAATATTCTGGAATACTTTAGAGTATTAAAGATATATGTAGATAAGTATAGACTTATCTAGAAAAGTGTAGGTGTTGTAGATATTTTGGGAGGTAAAATGCCAACTGTTGGATCAAATCAATCTTCACCGTCCATTGAGGAGGTTGGAGACTATAAATAGGCTAGCTAAGGTCATTTGTAAATCATCCCACAAATCCTAGAATTCACATAAGTTCTTTTTTGTAAAGCTTTCTTAAGAGTTCAATACAAGGTTCATTTCCTTGTAATTCTCCGGCCTTCTCAATTATCGTGTATGTTTAGCCATAGCATTCGCATGTGAAAGTCTTGTTAACATTGTGTCGGGAGTGTTGGCGTCGAACGGATTGGTTTGAGAGAATAAGTCTATGACACCCAGCTGCCTAAAAACTTGTTCTCAATTAGTGAATTTGTCGATACAAGTCGACTTCATCGTACCCCGGTAAGATAATCTAAATAGCAGATTGATATACATACATGTCATGTTTTAACTTTTACCTTATGGTACAAGTAATGTTGATTACTTGGTTGAATCAATTTACAGATCCGACGTTGTCCAATATTATCACACCTTCAATACTTGACATGTGAAGTTGAGAATATATATTTTTCGTATAAAGAAATGCTTTTGAATCTGTTTCCTTTTGTAGCTGCCTTGCCATTGCTGCACAGATTCGAAGTCAATGTAAATGTTTTAACTGTACTGATGAAGCTTTATCAGCTGGAAATGGTGGAAGGCGTCGATATACTGAAAAAAGGAAGCATGAAAGTGAAGTGTTTGATCGAGGAAAGGAGACGACGATTACTTGCAGAAAAATGCATGAGATGCTGAGTCTAAAGAAGGTGAAAATAGTTGGTTTTATCGGGGCTGAAGTAGACACTACACTCCTCATTTACATCGCTAAAACTGCATTTAATCTTGACAAATTCTGGTTAGCCATTTCTGCCTCCATTCGAACTTGATGAACCGGCTGGTGTCAGTTAACAACAAATTACAAAAGAACTCGAAAAGGCTACAATTTTTGTTTATGATTTATTATTGGAATGTCAACCTCACCAGGTTTAAATTTGTACAACGAATAATTGTTTCTTTTTTTTATAGAAAAACGATTTGTTAGTATTAATATTATTGTTTAAGTTCAACTATTACGCCATTGAAATTATATCATTAGTTGCTGAACTTTAAAAAATTCATTTAATTGTTAATCTTAAATTTTATTATTATTTTAGTCATTCGAAATATTTTTTTTTGAAAATAACAAAAAAATGAATTTAGATGGTTAGACTTATATTCAAACTCAAGTCCTCTCAAAATCCACCAATTGCATTTGTTATATGATTGAGAACATACATTTTTTTATAAATTTGAAAAGGAAAAAATTAAGTTATAATTTAAATTAATTATATTAATTGTGTATAGATTTTGATTTAAGTTGGAGTTTAAATAATTAAAAAATTACTATATTAGAGACGTAAAATAATGAGTGAAAAGGTAACTGAAAAAACAATTAAATGATAAAATAAACTCATTTAAAATGCATAAAATTATAAAATAAAAGTGATTTTTAAAGAATTTGATTTTTTTTAACTATAAAAAAATCAATTATTTTTTATTTATCATCTCACTTACTATTTTTGTCATGATTTTTTAATTTTTTAAAATATTTAGGAATGTAGCTTAATTAAAAACTATTTACAATTAATTTAAATTCTAACTCAAAATTAAATTTTCTACTCTTCATTGAACACAACAATGGAGAAATAAAGTTTCACGCGAATTTAAACTACTTAAATACAACTCTAACACATGTGCTAGAGTTGTGATCCAAATTCTTTTGAGATTTAGTTTAAAGTAATAGTCTTACTTTTAGTAGATCTAAATTACTTTACATTAATTAAAGATAGAAAACCTATGTCGAGTAGAATCATTATCTATACAAGTTTCTTTTGTAAACAAGCAACCTATACCTATAAATAGATGTTTAAGAATTAATGTTTTAAACACAACATAAGATACAACATGTAGATCAAAGACTCTACAGAGCGTTAAGCTGCAAACAAATTGTAATCTTTTATTATTCATCATAGTGAAAATTATCATCATTTGCCTGTGTTTTTTTTTTATTTTGGGTCATCTACGTAAATTTTAGTTTTATTTATTTTCTTGTTTTGTTTATAATCACCATTTTTGTTTGTTTTATCATTATTATTTGTCGACGGTATATCTACGATACAACATGGTTGTGGCCAACGTCCCGATGCACCAAGGAATGATTTGTGGCTCTTGAGATTTCTAAATTTAGAGGCCGATCAATTGAGAATTTGAGGAAGAATTCAAGCAGCAATGGAAAATCATATAATAAAATACGGAGTTTGATTTAGTGGCTAGACGACTAGACGTATATTTCTGATTTTTTGTCCAAATTTGATTATCAAAATTCTCATTCTTTATTTATTTATTTTCCTATGTCACCTTCTGAATGAAAAGAAATAAATTTATTAAATTAAATAAAAATTAATATTAAATTCCTCCAATAAGATATTGATACTTGTCACTATCTTATTTGATGATTAATTTATTGAATTATATTAAATTAAGATCAAATTGATTGAATGTATAGATAAAAGAACTAAATATGTAATTATACAAATTTACTTAACTATCTCGTCATTAATTTCATAATTAAAATCACTTTAATAATTTAATGATCTACATGAAAACAATCGTAGTTCAGTTGTCAAAATAGAAATGGACCAATAGTTTAGTGATCTTGGAGGTAATTTACTCTATAATAAAATGAATTATCAAGCATATTGGGCCTAGGCATGAGAAATTTTTTAAATCGGGTCTAGACCTCGACTTGGACCGGCCCACAGACAAGCTTAACAAGAATGGTTTTTATTCTTTTTCTTGTTCGAAAAGAAAGGAACAGAGAGTTGGACCCTATAAACCGGAGATTGTAGAATTTAAAAACCAAAACCCGGTTCAAACATGGCCGACCTGTACGGCATTATATAGGGCTTGTTTTACTTGAATTCACAGTTGGTATTCTCCATTTCGCTCGGCTAGGTTTTGTCATCTGAATTCTGAAGCTATGGTACAACTTCATTTCTTATGTATTAATTAATGCCTTTCCTTCTTTTTTCTCGTTTCAGATCTCAAATCTCCATTCCTTTTTTTCTTTAAATTCTCGCTGATTTTTTTGTTTGGTTGTAGGAGGGTAAAAATGTGAATCTGGAGGCGGCGATCGACCAGCTGCTTAATGTTGAAAAGCAGATGCGGTTGGCCGGCGAAGTGGCCGCTACCAAGAAAGCCGTCACTGAGATTTTGCAGCTTTGCTTTGAGGCTAAGGATTGGAAGTCTCTCAATGAACAGATCGTTAACTTGTCTAAGAAACGGGGTCAACTTAAGCAGGTAACAAGTGTTTTTATGTTTTCTCTCTACCGGATTCAATTTTGTTTTGAACGCTTCGTGTTTTGATATTTAGGGTTTATGTATCATTGTGGGATGCACCTAATTCGCTTATTTGCAAGTGGATTTGCATCCAGTCTGAGCATTTTTAGGGGGATACATACGTATTTGGTAGTTAGTCAGAATTACATAGTTAAATTTGGCTTTAATTGAACTAGTTACAACTTACAATTGTTATTGGGGATGTGGGCTTATTAAAATGCTTGGCATTTCATAGTTAAATTTGGCTGAAGCTCATTCTTGCCTTGTGCTTAAATTCATGGTTCTATTCCGCTCATGTTAATCAGAATTAGAATTTCTATTTTAATGGCCGTTTCTTTTGAAGTTAGACCCATCGAATAATATCTGATCATAGAAGAAAAGCATTAACTGAACCAAATTGTTGAGTGTAATTCTGATCTTATCCTTTTGATTGAGCCCCTTAATTTAGTTTTTTTAGCCCTCCTTTTAGTTTTGTAGACTAGTTTTGCCAGGAAGGCATCAGCCATTTGGTTGAGAACTTTCATATCCTTGTTGAAGTTTTCTAACTAGTATCAGAACATTTTGTGGGAGGTTATGATTAAACGATGTTATCTCTTAAAATAACTGTTTATTTATCTGCGATTGCAGGCAGTTACTGCTATGGTTCAGCAAGCAATGCAATACATTGATCAGACACCAGATCTTGAAACTCGTATAGAGCTTATCAAGACCCTGAACAGCGTGTCTGCTGGAAAGGTAACTGTCCGACTCTGACATTAAGTCTTCTTTTTATCCAATATAACTAGTGTAATGTACAACATTTTGTGTAAACAAATTTCTTTCCATCTGTAGATTTATGTTGAAATTGAGAGAGCAAGATTGATCAGGAGACTTGCAAAGATTAAAGAGGAGCAGGGCCTTATTGCGGAAGCTGCAGATTTAATGCAGGAAGTTGCAGTAAGTTTCATTTGTAATAAGATGATAGCAAGGTGACAACTTTTGGCGCCATTAAGTCTTCTTTTCTAGTTATCCCCTTTTTCTAATATTTGATTTGTTTGGTCTTCAGGTGGAAACTTTTGGTGCCATGGCAAAAACTGAGAAAATTGCCTTCATTCTTGAACAAGTATGGGCATCTTATGTTGATCATTGGCCTTAATTGTTTTGAATATTAATGTATCTTTTTGATTTTGCAGTATTAATTGTGTCAACTTGTCAATAATTAAACTTTGCAGGTTCGCCTTTGCTTAGATCGCCAGGATTATGTTCGTGCTCAAATTCTGTCAAGGAAGATTAGTCCTAGAGTGTTTGATGTTGATCCATCTAAGGAGAAGAAGAAACCCAAGGAAGGTGACAATGTTGTAGAGGAGGCTCCTGCTGATATACCATCACTATTGGAGTTGAAGCGTATCTACTATGAACTGATGATTCGGTATTTGGCTTTTTTTCCCTCTAGCATCCATATTTTTATGACTTTTTGTGTGATATTTTTAATTGAGTTTTGGTAATTTGTTTTTCTACATTGTTGTCGTATTGAATTCCAGAAGCACTTTCCAAGCAATTTGATTATGCTTTAGTTGTGTTGGCACTTTTTGTGTGATCTTTTACTTAACCTAGTATTTCTTTCAAGAATGACATCTGCAAAATCAAATGGTGAATGTTTTCTTTCTATTGGTTGTTACTTCAGATATATTATATGTTGGAAGGTATGATCCTTATGTTTCAAGGTGATGAAAAAGTTTTTTTTCTACAGTTTGGGACTAGAGATCTAAAGCTTTTCTGGAAATCTAATGCCTGGGGATAAATTCATGCTACAGTTACTTGAAAACAATATACTTAAAATTCTCAATTTTTATTGGATGTGAGAATGAGAACCAACTGACTTACCATTATAGTTAAAGCAACTTAGGAAGAAATATCAGCCATATTCACTTCACTGTAAAGTTCCAACTTCCAACCAACTGTGAAGTGATCGGATGTAAATGAATTTCATGAATTGAATTATCTTATCTGCTGCTATGTGGAGATTTATCTTACTAATGAGGTTTCCTTATATCCGTAGGTACTATTTTCATAACAATGACTACCTTGAAATTTGCCGTTGCTATAAGGCAATATATGAGATTCCATCCATCAGGGAAGATCAATCTCAGTGGATACCGGTAAAGCACATCTCAGTATATCTCCTTTCCAAGCTCTGTCGAGCTGTTCTCATGTATATTGTTTTACTTGCAGGTGCTGAGAAAAATCTGTTGGTACTTAATCCTTGCCCCACATGATCCAATGCAGTCAAGCCTTCTCAATTCTACATTGGAGGATAAGAATCTGTCTGAGATTCCAAAATTTAAGTATGTCCTTGATGAATTTAATACTTATGAATGTTTCAAGCTCTAGGTTGGTTGCTTTTAAATGTTTTATATCTGGTATGACCACTTTTGTTTAATCTTGCGTTATAGGTTGCTGTTGAAACAGTTGGTGACAATGGAGGTTATCCAGTGGACGTCCTTGTGGAATTTATACAAGGATGAATTTGAGAATGAGAAGAATATGCTTGGAGGCTCTTTGGGTGACAAAGCTGCAGAAGATTTGAGAATGAGAATTATTGAACATGTAAATTTTCCCCTCCCGTCGTAAAATTTTTATTTGCTTATTAATTTCTCTCACTTGAAACCGATACGGTGCTTTTCAGAATATCCTTGTTGTTTCAAAGTACTACTCAAGGATCACGTTGAAGAGACTTGCGGAGTTGTTGTGTCTCACTGTCCAGGTTCGCTCTTTTCTTTTTCTTGAGATATCTAGTCGTAGTCGGTAGGTACGCAGGACTTTGGGAATATAAAAACAAAAGAGCTCCATTTTCCACAATGCTCTAATTAATGGTCTTTTTCAATACAGGAAGCTGAGAAGCATCTTTCTGAAATGGTAGTCTCCAAGGCATTGGTGGCAAAGATTGACCGGCCGATGGGGATAGTGTGCTTCCAGGTAGCAAAAGATAGCAATGAAGTTCTCAACGCGTGGGCTGTGAACTTGGAGAAGCTTCTGGATCTGGTTGAGAAGAGCTGCCACCAGATACACAAAGAAACCATGGTTCACAAGGCTGCTCTGAAATTATGAAAAATGAACAATAGGTGGTAGCTTTTCTAAAACTGGAATTTGGGCAGTGGGATTCTTAATTATTATGGACAATTTTGCATCTTTCACATTGTTTGCTAGTGTATTTCTTGTGTGTTTGGAAATTATTATATGTGAGTTACTCCCACGCAGGCGCAGCATCCGAAAACAAATAATTTTAAGTTTTATTCATAAAAACAATTTAGATAACGTTTTTTTATGAGAAAATAGATAATGTTTTTATTTGTTTTATTTAAAGATTATAGTGAAGTATGAAAACACAGTTTTTTTTTTATTATAATAACAACTATTATACTTTAAAATAAGAGCATTTTAGTTGTTTCTTAAATAAGTTCATGTTAAGTTTATACTTTCACCCTTGATAATGGACCAATTTAATTCACTCGTTATAATAAGAACTTCTCACATACTTTACCGCCTCCAAGGCCGATAATGCCAGAGGTTTTCTCATTGAATGTTCCATCATTGTTGTGTCCACAACCCATGACCGTCTTACAAACAACCATGGACCGACGACCGGTTGTCGAAGCCAAGGTGAGTGTATCGGCAGCAAGATCACCATTTGAAAAAGACCCATCACCGTAACAGACCAAGTATTGGCAAGTGTTATCATTAGAACAAGAGCTCCCTCGGAGGCTGTCACATTGACTTGCACCGCAAGAAAGCTTTCTGTAAGTGGACGATTTGCTAGGGTCGAAAAGTGGAGCTCCCTGCTTGAGACATTCAGAACAAGGTTTGCATTGAGTCCAAACAAGAGCACTTCCTGTATCAGCTACTGCAACAACATCAAAGCCTGTGGTGCCAAGTGACATATTCATCAGATATTCACCCGAATTCACAATGATATCAGCTTCCGCTGCCTTTGTTGCGACAGAATTTGGCTTGAAGTGGTTAACACGATCGAAGGAACGATGCACGGCATTGATGACACGATCAGAGGTGGTGTCCGAAGGGTTGTAAAAGGGAGATTTAATGGAATCTCGGTGGATTAATTCAACACTGAAACCACCATTTTGAGCATCAATAACGGTGAGGGTTGAGAGAGCAAGGATAGCTAAAACAGCAACTTCCATTTGTAAGAAGATTGAGAATTGCAAGTTTGGGTGGCTATTAACTTGATTTTATAGTGTTGAAAAGGTAATTGAGGTTAGACAGAACAGATTAAAATTGAAACGTTTAGCAAGTAATTAATGGTGAAATGATATACAAAATACAATCAATTAATTTCCCTTTGAAGTACAAAGTATGTGAATATATAATTAGCAAGATACACTTAATGTTCATTTTCTCTCCATTGAATGTTTTTGAGATTTTCCCAATAATTTTTTTTAAATAGTTTAAAGGTGATTGCAAAGCTTCAGCTTCAGCTTCGCTTCAACTTCTGTTGAAGATTTACAATCTATGAAGATTTGGCGCCATAACTTTTTGCTTAGATCTCATACTCAAATCTTCATTTTGTTGGTAGACAAAGCCAAAGCATGTTTACTACTTGATTCCTCGCTTGGATTATTGTTGTCTCACTATTTAATCAAAAAAATAATTTTATTTTTTACATTTTTATAACAATATTTAAATTTTAAATTTTGTGATATATATTTTAAAAAATAATGTTAAATTGTTTTTTGAATTTAATGTAATTCAAGCTTTTAATACTTAATTCCGATAATAAAAGTTGTGTAATGTTTGAGCCTGAGATCCACTTATTGATCTAATGGCTAAAAATGGTCATATTGCCACATCTTATATAAATTCGAATCTAAGCACGAGAATGTAATATCTCTATTCAATAAAAGTGTTGCAAAATTTAAATAAAGTATATAATTATGGATTTTTTTTTAAAAATCCCACAGCATTGCCAACCCTATCTCCAATACAATAATTGCTAAAGTAATTGTAAGTTCAGACAAAATATTGAGAATCTACCTGTGTGTGAATAGAATTTTCATGGGCTCAATCGCTTCTGCAGTTCCTCAACAAGTTTACTTCTGTTAATCACTTCCTCATTTGTGGTTTCGATGTTCTTCAATTTCAATATCCCTTCATTCAGCTCTCGCTCGCCCACGATGATCATCCAAGGGATCTTCGAGTCTATTGCATGTTCAATGTGCTTCATCACCTTTTTATGAACCTTGTATTCTGCTTTAATGTCCACGTCCCAGAGCTCGCTCACCAGCTCTGCTGCTACAGATAGTTTATCCCCCAGAACAGCCACCAATACTTGGGTTTCTGTGGCTCGGACGGCCTGCAAGTGCAGTCCCAAAAGTACATTAGTACACCACACAAAAATGTGGGGCAGTGGTAGAAATTAAAATAGTTTTTACAACCAACTATGTTACTTGGTGTCAAATTCAGATATTTGTCCAACTTAAGTATGCTCCATTTTTTCCAAGTCTTTCATGTGTGTGGAGGATTGTACCTCGATACTCATATTCAAATATGTATCATACAAGGATATCAGATGAGTAACACAAACAATACTAATATGAAATGCAATCAAAACAACTATTTACTCATAATCACGGCCAACAGGAACAAAATCCCGGCTAGACTGCAAAGTAATAATTCATAGAACTAAAAACAAAATCTTTTAGCACCACTCTCTATCAGCAAGAAGGCGATAAGATGTAATGTATGACAGTTGTTCTGTTTTGAATAGCATTCAGCGCGGTTAGAGCTGAATCACAACTTCGGGTTACCAGATTCTGAATTTAAAAGGAATTAGCATAAATATTCATTCAACAATAAGCAAAGTGAAAATGCATAAAGGCAGGCAGTAGGAAAAGACAGCCTTGACATGAAATTCTGACAAATTTGTCTATCATATAATAAAGCCAAGACGAACACAAATCCCGCGTAGACTGTGCAAAGTAAAATAATTCATAGAACTAAAAACAATATTTTAGCGCCTCTCAATAAGCAAGAAATCAGCTTGATTAAGAGTTGTTCAAATAGTTGAGAGAAATGACAACATAACAGGATAGAGTCAATGGATAATATATCCTAAACATGTTATAAAAATCACCTGGTTCTGTGCTTTCTCTTCCATTATAGTCAATACTCGCTCAATTCCAAGGCTCATACCGACAGAAGGAACCTGCTTTGTGCCAAAATTTCCTATCAGATTGTCATAACGTCCACCAGCACCAATTGAACCAACCTGAAAAATAGGTCAATCATATCATCAATAAACTAAATAACCAACGAAATACAGAAGAGTATGACATTGCAGTCATTAATGCAGGTATCATATTTTAAGGACGAATGGTGATGCAGCGTGATGATATCATATCATCCACTTGCTTGTCTTTCCATAACATTTCGGCTAAAAGTTACATGCTCAAAAGGTCTAATGATGGAGACATTCTTGCAAGTTGATGAAGCGCACACACACGTAATTTGTGACGGTATCTATGCCATTTCGTACCATTGCTGTGGAATAGGAAAGTAGAGTCCCCATCACCCTAGGGTAGGAAGCAGAGAAGAGGGGAGATCTAAAAGAATTATCGTTGAATGTTCACATAAAAGTTCAAAACCTGATCATTATGGTTAGACAAACCATAATGCTCTTAAACATGTAATTTTTTTTCTTTTTCAAGTGCAGAAGCATGGAAGATAGATATGCATAGAATTCATAACCCTCGGACAGAAAAAATATTTACCTGCACACCTCCTTTGAAACCAGCTTCAAATATGACTCCAGTATAATAATCAAGACCTCTGGCAAGACTCAAATCAAATACCACTTTGTCTATGCACCTTGATTTATCCAAAGCATCAAATAGAAGTGACAAGTCATCTAATGCCTCTTTGGAAGCATTGTGTTTAAGAAGCTCACTACCCTCAGCTCCTCCCATAATCTTTGACAATAATTCCAGAGGAGGTCCTCTTATCTTCACAAAAGTACCAATTTTATCAGCTGTCTCAACAGATAACCCCTTTTCTTCCACCTAGCAAGTATTAATTGAAACCATTGTAACATGTAAGACCGTAGTAACTAAAAAATCAAGAGATGCAACACAAATCATTTATCTACAAAATAAAAAGAATAAGGAACAGTTACCACGATATAAGTTCACATGTAATAAATAATTGAACAGTGGTAATTTACACCATTTTTTCAACAGCTTTAGCTACTAGATAGAGGGCACAAAGATTTTGAGGCTTCGGTCCTCACCATTTCCTTTTTAACTTGTTCAAAGGATTGCTTGTCTAACTTGTCTATGCTCGAACAAATAGTTCTAAATTTTGCTGGTGGCACACCACAGATTTCCAGCACTCCATCGAGTAACTTCCGATGATTCAATTTTATCTGTCAAAACCACATAAAAATGAAATTAACCAATTTGGAAAGCAAATCAAGCAGTCTTGGGAACCAAAACATGACAGTAAAAGAAGCAAAAAACATAATGCCTGGAAAGTGCCTTTGACATCACGACCTTGCACAAACTAGTTATAATGAATGCTTACATTGCATCAACTGTACAGAAATTGTAAAAATGAAACACCAAATATAACTAACTTGCTATATGATTTTTAGTAGAAAAAATCCAAAATGTTAACTTTAGGTGCATCTGCCTAATAGTTAGTTTAGTCTCACAACCGAAAAACACAAGATAACAATAATTAACAATTTATCATCAAAAAATTGAACATGCCATACTGACAGGGAATAGAAAATGACGATTTACCTCATAATCCCCAATGTTTAGTGCATTGAGTACTTCAGACAAAATTCTTACAACCTCAAAGTCTGGTCCCATCTTTTCATATTGACCAGCAATATCAAAATCACATTGATAAAATTCTCGATATCTCCCTTTAGATGGGTTATCCCTTCTCCAAACTTTATCTATGTGGTATCTTTTAAATGATGTGAGACCATTCATGGCCACGTACCGAGAAAATGGAACTGTTAAGTCATATCGTAGAGAACAAAGCTCTCCACCCTGCAAACAAATAAAACAAAAAGTTGGAGCTAAAACTTAATGAACCATACATGTCACTTCTCTTGATAAATAATCCATAATAAATAAATTTCTAGGTTGCTGATCAGAAAAGGGAAAAACCCAAACAAAAGGAAAATGCACAAAAGAAAATATGACTTCATTCTAATGGATCAGTTCTTACTAACCTGGTCTGCAAGATCATAAATCAACTTTGAATCCTCCCCATATTTTCCGGTAAGAGTCTCCTTCAATTCAAAAGCAGGAGTATCCAGGGCAGTGGCACAATGCCTCTCAAAAACTTTTGTTATAATAGAAAATGCTTTCTTTCTTATCGCCATTTGTTCTTTTGCAAAATCCCGAGTACCCTACAAAAATCTAAGAAACTTAAACACACTACTGAAGAATAAGGCATAAGATTATAGCATTGTAATGATATAGACTATTTTTTCTTTTCTTAATTTTATGATATCAATGAAGATAAACCAACCAAGAAGCAACTACCCTATTTCCTAGTTTTAGTTTCTAAACAATATTCTCAACAAATTATGGCAGAAGCTAATAGGAAACAAGAGTCATTGATCAGTCTTTTACCTTCGGGGTCTTGGGGATTCTTCGACTTTCATTGCTCTCCAAAATCTCCCTCACCTTCTTCAACAAACCATCAAAATCTGGACTTTTTGGATCGAAAAATGATAAAAATTCCACTACTATTTTCTCTAAACCGTCCCCCTTACTCATCAACCTATCCTTAATCATCTCTACAATAAAACTAGTTCCCCTCCCCAGCAAAACTTTCTTCTTCTTCTTCTTCTTTTCAGCTTTAACATTCCCTCCGTCAGCCTCTCCTCCTTTACCATCATTCTTCTCATTCAACGCCTCAACGCCTTCAAGCACAAAAAACGCAGTGACAGCTTCCCATGCAACAATTTTCCACACAATCCCCAAAACCAAATCCACGTCCTTCGCCAACTTCACATAATCTTTCTCCAGCTCCGCGCCCACTGCCAATTTGACTCCATTTCTCAAACTTTCCTCACTTAAACCGTCCTTTTCAAAAATACCCTTTAAGCCCTCAATGCTAATTGAACCCAAATTCAATCTCACTCTTTCCAAACTACTCTCCCCTAAATTCTTCAATTCAAAGCACAAATGCAAAACTTTCCCCCCTAACTTCTCTCCCGAATTCGCAACCACCCGAATCACAGAATGCAAACTCTTAACCGCTTCCCTCACATTTCCATAAACAACAAGTATCTTAGAAAACGAATTCGTGTTAACTTTATCATCACCTTTATTAGAACTAACTGCCAATTTGGAACCGTTAAGTAAGACTTTGATGTCGCTAGAAACTCCGATATCGTCTTTGGCGATAGATCCATCGCCGGAATCGGTCAAGTCGAGAGCTGATAAGTTAGCCCTAACGGCCTCGCAGGAGAGGGCGGCAACAGCCACGGCGACGGTGGATAGAGCTGAGGAGCTTTGGTCGATGAGTCTGCATGATTCGAGCAAGGATGACATGGCGGATCCGCCCACGGACATTGGATTTTTGAGAAAGTGAAATGCGAAATAACGGCGGATATGGAGAGTGTAATGTAAAATAGACCGTTTCAGCCGTTGGCGTTTTATTTAGTCTCTAGGGTTTTGGTAGAATACGAGGGACGTACCCCTAAACATGCTCTTTTATTCGGTTGTACCGAACTCAAACTCAATACGAATTCTAATCTCGAAAATATCCGACCTAAATTGCCCGATCTAAAATGGACAGACCTGAAATGGACCCGACCTGAAATGAACCCGACCTGAAGTGTATCCGAACCCGAATTAACTTGTCAATTATCTGCTTCGGACCCAAATTAACCTATCAATTATCTGCTTTGGACCCGATCCGACCTGAAATAGACCCGACCTGAAATTGGACTCGCACCCGACCCGAGTCGAGTCAAAACAAAAAAATGACTTGTACCAAATTTCACCCGACCTGACAGTACCCAAACCTGAAACTCATCCGATTATATGTTTTTACATCCCTATGCACGATGAAGCAAAACACATCGTTTTGTCAACTAAAGAAAATAAAGGATGTTACAGGTAAATTAGTTAATATATTATTAGATCATTTATGTTGCTGAGGAGCAAACAAGTGAGCCCAATGAAAAAAAATTAAAGAGATTCGGGTTTAAATCGTTTTATTTGCAATGTGTATGTATACATGTGTCTTCGACTAGTAGTCTAGTTATCGATCTAGCATGTGGGTCGAATATGGCATTCGGTGTGAGAATCTAACACAACGGCTCCCTCTTTGGGCTGGATCGGAGAAGGGGTCGCCTTGTGGGTTTCGCTTGCTCCCTGAGGCACCGAGTAGATTGCATGAAACTTGGCTTAGTGATTGTGGTCAGTAATTTCTCATTCGAATGTAACAAAACAAAAACGAGAGTATACCAAAACAGATGGAGAAAACACATCAAACACACACTTGGAAAGTCTCGAAAAATATTATTTGGATACACATTCGAATCTTAGTGATTGTGGTCAGTAATTTCTCATTCGCCTTGTAAGCTAGCTTCAGAGATCTTAGACATTCTCTCAAACGATCATCCTTTTTAGCAGACTTAACCGACAAGGAATTATGTTGTTTTTAACAGGATCAAGCTCAATAAAATTCCATAGCTAAGAAATCAGTAAAATTTCTTAGCTTCAGCAAAGCCAAGGTGACCTATTGCACAAGAAGAAGAAAAGCTCAATACAATTTGAAAGGTACACAAAACTTTTCTTCTTTTTGAGCAATAGGCCGTCTTGGCTTTGCTGCTTGGTTTTCAAGTGGCAATCCGAGTGCTTGCTTTTGTTCTAACTGCAAAGTTACAAGAATTGTTTGAACCACAAGCTGTTCCAATAGCATATTGAGACTCAAAATAACATACACACACAACATAGTAAGAACTAGAACAGACCTTATCCGCTTCTAATTTCTTAAGAACTTTCTCCCTTGCCCTTTTCTCTTCCCCCTTCTCGGTTTTTCGCAAGGCTACAAGGCTGATACATCATAATTCATACATCCTGTCGTTCATTTTCCTCGGCAATCCTCTTTGCAGGAAAGGATTCGAGCAGGCAAAGCACTAAAAGAAGCAAAGAGGATTGCCGAGGAAAATGAACGACAACGGTTTATGAAACGAGATAGTTCATAACCGAAACATCTGCCGGGCAATGAAACGGCGTCGGATTAACAAAGACATAAAGAAGATTAAAGAAGAAGAAGAATAGCCATGAATGAATGAAACGTACCCTGTTGGGGCTGCATGGAATTGGAAGACATGGCTAAAGGGAAAAGGCTGCGGTTGTGATTCTTGGAAAATGAAAAGAAACTAGGGTTTAATTGATCTTAAGACGTATTCCAAGCATCAGAAAGCGCTGGCAACTTCGGGTGGATTGGAAAACTTTCTTTTTGGTTCTCGTTTTCTTGGTTGGTAACAGTTTGATTCCTTTTCTTTATATACTTTTCGGGGCGCCATTGATATTAGGTCACTCGCAAATAACTTGGGCTCCACGCATAACCACCTTTCTTCCCTAAGTTTGGATGTTATACGATATGAACTTGGGTGTTATTGTTCCTCCTTGCAGCATGTAATGGGTGAGTGTTAGGTGGTTCAAAACCGGCCCAATAAGTATCAAGTAGTTTAATAAGTCTAATATCACTACTATATTATTATGTTTCAACTTATTTTTTACTTTTTTAACTTGCATCACGAGCTTATTGGATTATTAGGTACTCATTGGGCCGATTTTGAACACCCCTGGTAAGTATAGATTAAATCGAGTTGATTCGAACAAAAAAATCGAATTAATCAAGTTGACGAGTGTTGTTTTATAACTTAAACTTTTAAGATGACGAGTTTTTGGTTTTGATAACCATATATATATATATATATATAGGGTTTTGATGCACTTACATGGTATAAAACTCATTTAGTTTTACATTTTTTTGGACCATTAGATGATGTTAATAAATGACCAAGATTGTTTCCTTATTTTTTCCAAGTGATAATCTTCGCATTTTCTACTGTTAATCTCATCCATCCATTTCACTCATCCAATGGTCCAAAAAGTGTAAAACTAAATGAGTTTTACACCATGTAATTGGATCGCATCCCATATATATCATGTAAAAGTGAGTAACTTGACTCGGACTTGAAAACCGACCCACTGATTACTAAAACTTTTGAGTTATTTAAGTCATATTTATGACTCAAAATTTTGAACCCAACAAATGTTCTTAGTGGAAAACGAATGATGTTCAAATTACTTTGTTTGCTAGATATATGTGCATTGTCAAAAAGTTAAAAATATGTATGAACATATATTATATTATAACCACCTTTAAAACTATGTAAAAAACAACTTAAATTTTATTTGAAGCTTTTCGAGTCTAATAATAAATAATTTTTTTCAAGCCAAAGCTGATTTTTTGCTCACCTCTAACAACAAGAATTTCGTGATGTAAGTTGGAGGTTATGACTAGGCATTGGATCAATGTCTCTAAGCTCATCGGAATTTAAATGGTGATGTTAAAATCTTTTTTCTATTCATTCATGATATTAAAATTTATTTTTGGCATAATTGGTCAATTAGGCCAACTAAAAATTTTAAATAAAGAAGTATGGTGGTTTATGAATTATTTGACATAATATGCCAAAATTCATAGAACCACATCATCTGGAGATGGCGTTTTCGAACCTCGTCATGTACAAACGGCGAGGTGCATGGAGATTGGCTTCTCAGCTGATTCGCGCAGCTTGGCAGGCTGGACATGCATGGGTTGCTGGCTTTGCAGGCTCGAAAAGGCAGTCAAACCTTGCCACCTCCGCATAGCAAGGTGTTGTTGACATGCATGCATGTAGGTACGTGATTCAGGTCTAGTTTTAGAGTTTTATTATTTTTTTAGGGTTGGCAGGCTTGGCATGCATGGTTTGATGGGTTGGCGGGCTTAAAAGGAGTCAAATCTCGCCACCTCCACATGGCGAGGTGTTGTTGACATGCAAGCATATACGTGAGTCATATCTAGTTTTAGGGTTTTATTTTTTTAATATTGTGTATATATATGATATAGAGAATATGGGTGAGTAAGGGTTGAGAAAAAATTTAAGAGAGTTTGAGTTGAAAATTTAGGTGAGAATTTTTGAAGATTTTTTTCAGACAGTTTCTTGTCAATTTCGGTGAATTTTATATTTTTGAAATTTTAATTCGCTTACTGCCTTATTTTTAAAATTTTAACAAGAAAACCAAATTTTAATGTTTGCTTATGTTTTTTGTTTGAATATTTATAGAGAATGAGTTCATCAACATATTGTGACACCGAACCCATTTTTGGTCGTTGGGGCGAATCGCTTGAAGATTTCAGTGAGGATGATGAAAATATTGTGCCTATTACGGAAGATGGTGACATGCACTTACTCGATGCTAATGATGTTAAGGCTATTATGACAAATGCATCTCACGATAATGATATCGATGTTGAAGATGATGTTTGGGACACAGCTATTGCTAAGCTCGGGTTGGGAAAAGAGCAGCCAGTTTGGGGTTATGTTGAATCAGAGCCCCAGCAACCGAAACCCATTTATCCAGCCTATGAACTTCTAGCAGCCCGCATGTATGAATTGAATTATACTGCAATGCAAGATTCAGAATATCAAGCTCGCGTATTTGATTTTTCATCATCTTCGAACTTTAGAGAATTTGTATTGAAGGATGAATTCGAAACAAAAGAAGCTGCAAAGCTAGCAGTATATGAGCACTGTATCAAACGTCATACGTCATTTTCTGTTGTTGAGTTAAATAAAATTACCTATTGTGTAAGGCGTCTTCATTGAAAGAGCAAATGTCCTTGGTGGGTAAGAATTTTAAACCACAAGCAGTTCCAGTAGCATATTGAAAGCAAACCCAACAGCTTAAAACGTATTTCAAGCATCAGAAAGCGCTGGCAACTTCGGGTGATTTGGAAAATTTTCTTTTTGGTTCTTGCTTTCTTGGTTGGTAACAGTTTGATCCCTTTTCTTTATATACTTTTCGGGGGCGCCATTGATATTAGGTCACTCGTAAAGAACTTTGGTAAAATACAATCTCCTTTCTGTATGTATGGATGAGTATTCGATAAGTTGAGGTGATTCGAGTAAATTTTTTTGAGTTAATCAAGTTAACGAAACTTAACTTTATTTGAAATCTTTTCGACTTAAGTCAGTTTATGAAACTGGAGTTGTTTGAGTTTTTATTTAAATTTAATCGTAAATATTTATAACATTATGGTACTAATTGGTTTCATTTTAAACAACCTTCGATAACCATATACGGTATACATATTTATTCGTAAGTAATATATATATATATATATATCATTCAAAATTGAAAAGCAGACTCGGACTTGAAAACTGAACCATTGATTACTAAAAAATTTGAGTTATTTAAGTCATATTTATAACTCAAATTTTATTTGAATTTTTTCGAGTCTAACAAAAAATAATTTTTTCAAGTGAAGTCGAGTTGTTATTTACCTCTAACAACAAGAACTTCGTGATGTAAGTAGGACTGTATGGGTATATATGTATGGGCACTGGATCCAGGGGCGAAGCCGGAAATTAAAAGTTATGGAGGCAAAAAAATAAGGGTATAAAAAGTCCTTGAACTTTTGAAAAAATCAATTAAGTCTCTAAATATTTTGCACCCAATTTTTATGTACACACTTTGTCACTAATACAACACTCGCTCTATAATATCAAAACAAATAAAGGCCCTATTTGACAATTAGCGGATAACTAATAGCGGATAGCGGATTACATTAGTTGATAGATGATTGTATCAGCTGATTTGACTAGCGGGTTGTATTAGTTGATTGTATAAAAGTGTTTGGTAAAATTAACTGATAGTTGATAGTTGTTAGATTATTTAAACAAACAAAATGACATATAAGGACATGATTATATTCTATACTTGTTTGAATAGTTTATTAGTTATCAATATTTTGTATCTAATTAATATTAATTAGATCTATAAAATTATTTTTAATATAACTTTTCTAAACATATTTGAATGATTTATATATTAATTTATTATTTATATAATCATTTTAATATAATTTAATTACTAAATACACATATAAATATGTGATAATAAAAAGAAAAAATAAATAAGATTAGCTTATAAATATGGTGACAAAATATTTAATTTAGGTTCTTTTGATAACTAGTAAGGGTAAAAGAGTCTTTACAACTCTAATATCAATCCTCTAATCTCAAAAAGCTCATATTGTGAGTTTTTTTTCAAAATTAGTGGTTTCACCTCAATCCTCTATTACAATCTACTATTCACCAAACAACAATATTAGCGTATTTGATTGGTCAAACCTCTAGTTATGCCTCAAACCTCTCTTTATCAAACAAAGCCAAAATATATTATAATTTAACAAGCCAAATTAAAAAAAAAAAATCGTAAGGGTGGATCACGGGGGCCTAGCCCCTACCAGCCCCCAATGTGGCTTCGCCTATAATTTGATCAGTGTCTTTATTTATCAGAATTTAAATAATAATGTTAAATTAGTTAACTGCACCGCACGCCTCTAAACTATGATCCTTATTTTAAATTAGTTTCTAAATTTTTAAATATTTTAATTTCATCTCTAAACTATGGGTCTCATTTTAAATTACTCATCAAACTACGACTCCATTTTAAATCACTTATCTGATGCTTGTCCTCAAGTATCTTAAAATTAAACAAACCTAAGCTCAAATTATCATCCTTAATTTCACGAAGTCTCAAAGTTTTCGATATGATTAATCATCTAAACATGAAAGAAAAATAAGGAGCAAAATAGATAAATGGCAAGATTAAGAAATTTAAGCAAAAAACGTCATTCCAATACTCTACTAACATCAATGATGCAAACCAAGTACCCTCACAAGGATTCGCTCATGTGACTCAAAGTGTTTAAGGGTAGAGAAAATTACTCGAGCTAAAATTAAGCATTACTATATGCTTGTGGTGGAGCCCCACAACTCGATTACAAGTAATTTTAAACATAAAAAATAATCCTAGAAGCTTCCCTGATGGTGGTGGAGAGCAGCGGTGAAGAAAAACCAGCCTTCCAGTATCGCCTAGAACAAATTTACCCGAAACAATTTTCAAACTTTACAAGGTAGGTATTTCAAACTTTATCCGAAACAGATTTCTTTTTCGTATTTTGATCGTTGACTCACACTCCATGAACAGTCGTGTGAATCAATCTCCCGGCAAAAAACTTAAAATTCCAAAATAAAAGTGGGAAATCTTAGCATAATTAATGACAAATTATCAGAATTTAATCCCTTTGAAGAGTCTTCTCTGTTCTGCTTAAGAATAGTGTCACGGGGCTAGATTTTCGAACTAACAAACCGCGCGGCTTTAGGCGAATTTCACCACACAAACGCCTAAGTAAGCTTAAATTTCAACTCTGGAAGATCAAAACTTCCAAGGCACTCAAGAACACAAGTTCGTTCGTTCTAAGCGAAAGCAAATTATAATGAATGGTTTTTGGATAAGAAAAAAACCAAGAACACGAAGAACAACACAAAGGATATATAGTGAATGCCTTGATTACTCTAAAGATAGAAAATTGAGTGATTTACAAATGAGGTGGGGAATCTCTGTTTATAGTTGAACTCCTCAGATCTGACGGTCAAAACTGATTTACATCGACGGACGAGATTTACATAATATTTTTACAAAATCTCTAAATATAACAACATTATCTAAATAAATCAATTCAAATGGATAATGTTGAACTGAGTCTTTCAGGATCTTTCAGAATATTCTGAAACTTTCTAGAATCTCTCACGGACCGAGCTATGTCTAGTTGTCTTTTCGAGCTCAAAGTTTATGTTTGAATCTGTTCTATAGTCAAATGCGCATATGACACGGGCTCGAACTGACGGCTCGTGACAATAGCATAAAGTAACAAAAAAAAGTTTAAAAATATATATAACGCAGTTTTTGTTTCGACCATAGATATTATAGCGCATATCTCGAGTAAAAGCTGCTGTGCTGCTTCTACTGCTTTATATGTTTACATCTGTATTTGCGTGTGAGTGATTTGCTTCGTTTGGATAAATAGAGAAAAGAAGAAGAAATAATTGTCGATCTCTGTGTAACGGCTACTTTGAGCGTCTTGTTGAAGAAGTGAAAACTTCAGATTAAGGGGGGAAAGGGTGTGATTTGATTCGGTTTTTTTTAAGGGAAGCGGAAGAAAATGGATTACAACTATGATCAGTAATCTAATTACTAATAAAATATTATTAATTATAATTTATATTATTATTCTTTTCATAAAAATAATAATTACGTAATCAGCAAGGCAAATAACATGTTCAGATAAATAACTGAGCTAAACTTTTTTTTATTCAGATTGATACCTGAAGTTGACTTATTAGTTCAAATAGGTATCAATTGGAATTAAGAAACCAAGTACAAAAGTGATAAGTAATAATTCTCTAATCCCTAGCCATCAGTGATTTTTCCGCTCAAGAATTTTTTTTCAACTTTATCTTCTTATTTATTTATTTTTTTTAAAAATTGATTTTTTATAAATCCTCACTTTCAAACATTAATAATTTACTAAGGGGTGACCATTTTACCCGGACTCGACGGGTTCCGACCTGATCCGGCTCGATCGGACCAGGTCGGATTTTTAATGAAAAAAATCGAGTTTGAGTAGGGTTGGGTCGCGTTTTTTTGATGATAAGCTCGGGTCGGGTTCGGTTTTAGGGTGGAAATATCCGACCCGACCCGGGACTAATAATGTAATTTTCCCTTACTTTTTTTAGGGATATTTATAATAATACCCCTCTTTATATATTTTTTTTATAATTAAGTCCTTAAAATTAAATTTTTATTTATAATTTAGTCCTTTAAATTATATTTTTTTACAATTAAGTCTCTTAAAATTTTTTTTTATAATTAGGTCCCTAAAATTAATTTATTCTATATAGGTCAGGTCGGTTTCGCATTTAGTATATTTATTTACGGGTCGGGTGTGGATTTAGGGTATTTATTTTCGAGTCGGGTACCTAACCCGACCCGTGCCCATCTCTAAATTTACCCCAATCCCAAATCATGACTCTGTCCGTGCTAGCCATCTTAAAAATTTAACATAGAATGTATATCAAGAAATACCTTCTTTTATTGAAATTCCAAATCTAAGATACAAGCCCTGATAAGTTTGCAACATTTAACTCAAAATTTAGCAACATCGACCCAACAGACATTAAGAAACCACACGCTTACAACTATTTCAACCCTGCATTTATTGGAATTAAACCTGTTTCTGGAAGTAGCATTCACACACTTTATTTCATGCCCCTTTGCTTCTGATCTACAACTTGTGAATGGTTCCGATCTCACTTACTTCATTCAGGGTCCCTTTCTCAACATGATCCCACCACTTGAACAAGAAATTTTCCACCACTAGTCTGAACCACGGCGACAGTTTCACTTCACCGGCATCCGCTTTCTGCAGTAACTCCTTCAGTTGATCGCGGTTCACGTATTTGGCCTCTGCTACCTCATCCGGATTTGGGTGAACATTAACATCCCGGACAATGAATAGGAGGTAATCAACTGCAGCATAATCAATACTTTCATTCATACAATATCCACAAAATCAGGTCAAGAAATGGATTGTAACACCAGCTATTGAAATGCATAATATGTGAATTGTAGTAACTTTCCCCTTAATGCAGATTTCAAAATGTCAGAAAAAAAAAAGAGTGGAAGTATTACGCTCATGCTCGCCCCATTTGCCGTCAGAAGGTGCCTTGTAGAGCATGCGGCCCAGTGGGGTGAATTGATCAACAGGAACATCTTCAGCAGGAATACCGAGCTCATCCAAAAGCTTCCTTTGGGCAGCATTCCTCACCCCTGTAAGCAGATGATTGGAAAAGGAATTAGGAAAAAATCATCAGTCATATAAGAAAGGAAAAAAAAAAGCTTTTAACTGAAACAGGTGTAGAAGGTATATACCAAGATGATTCTCGGCAATAAGCTCCGAGTCACGATATAAAGGATGGCTGCAACAGGTGTTTGTCCAAACAAGAGGAAATGTTACCTTTGTTGAAGATCGTTGCTGCCAAAGTACCCAAAAGGAAAGACATGTAAAGAAAACTTTCCTCATCAACTATTTACAAAGCATAACTATTATGCATATGCAATGCACTCAATGACAAATCTGGTACGAAAGAAGAAATTAAGACCAGAGAGAAGGTTAAAGGGTAAGATTTAGATAAAGAAAGGTGATAGCTAGGGCTACTAACGAGCCTAAGAAGTAAGGCCTGCGACAATATCCTGTTTACCCACATTTTTGTTTTATTTCTCATATATTTTATCATCCATCCCTAAGTCAAAAGCAACTGATCCTACAAAAGTTGACTCCGCAGTGATCAGCCTGTCCAACACTCCAACTTACAATTACTCTTACCGATTTTGTCTTTTTACTTTGGGGTTTAGGACTCGTAAGATTCTTCAAAGGATAAAAATGCACCGAGATTTAGATGTCAAAATCAAAACTTCCAATGAATGTAAATGATAAAGGTTTTCCCCAAGTTAGAGGAAGGAGAAACTCTTGTATTAGAATTTATCATCTCAACAAGTGTGAAAGGTTTCCCCCAAGTTAAGGAAAATAAAGTCATATGATTTCTTAATAGGTGCAATAGGTGTTGAGTTAACTTTTACAAGCAAACCAGCAGCTAGTGTTAATTGGCGTGCTTAGAGGCATATTACAATGTTGATACTCTACTAAATGAGATGTCAATGACATACCTTATTGGCTTCATATGTCATTATAATGCTGAAGTTCGAAATATAAACAATTCTAAATATCTCAACTACCAATATTTTGCCATGTTACCTGAAGGAGTAACTCATATTTTGTGTTAAACAAAAATACACTGAATGCCCTGTGCAGCATCTTTCCAGTTAAAATATTTTCCCACAGATGACCTGTAAATTTTCAAGCTGATGTTAAAAGTGCAGAAATGAAGCCAATATAGTGAAGACATTGATAGCAGAAAAAAAGGCCAAGAGACATTCAGATGTCCCATGTATTCTCATAATTGCAACACAAGAACTTATCTAAGCTAAAGCTAACATCCTTACTTCCCATAATGCAATGTAAAACATCATCTACAAGATCGAAATTTAGGCTAGAAATTCAAGCATTTATTTGATCTTCGCTTCTTAAATCATAGGCAGAATACAGGGCCCACATGCAAAAGAAGTGATTCATCTTATAGCCTAATGAATAAGCACAATAATTTTATACAACAAAGTTCTTGCTAAAGGATGCTAAACTATTCTGATGTTGTAAAAGAAATTTAAAAAGCATCAAATGGCTTCTTCTTCAGCTGATGCAGCCAATTGTATAAGGCTGTACTGTACTAAAAAGTTTTACAAACATGCATCTCCACCCTGTACAAATAGAAAGATCATTCCTGGGCCCACCGTATATGAAATTCAGTTACAAATTTAATGCCAGATCATCTTTTTCCTTTTCAACACAAAACAACAATAATATGATTTCCACCGGTCAAGATAATTTGCCAACCGAAAAGTATTAATGCTCGATGAATAAAGCAATGAGCAATATATGTCAACCTCAACATCACCAGAGAGGATCGAACTTCGAAGACACAAAATATCAAATCAGGACAGGGTTCATGCAGTTGTTGCACGTTTAATATTCCTATACAAAACCTTGCTTGTAGGAGAAAAGTGAAATTAATAAAATACTTGGGATACAATAAGACCATGCAACATCCTGATATCCTTCTAATCCTACATATAACAGGAGATTTCTCTTAACCACTTATGGAAGCCGTAAGAAATTTTATCAGCTTTAATCTAAACTGTTTTACAACAGATCACAACATAATCAATCTTCGTTATTAGTGATGGCCACCACAGAAAAAAGAGCACAGCGGTGCAAATGCTAAATTATTCCAAACAAGAAAAGAAATTCTAAGGAAATACATATAAATAATAGCTAGATCAAGAAAATGTCATAATTAAGTTAATAACTACTCTTATGATTGAATGGTTAATATAGCTATTAGGTCATTGCAATAAAAAGAAATTCATTCCGCGACTAGATTACACAATATGCAGTTAAAATGAATGCATTGGACTTTAGAAATATGTGAGTAGTGTGTGTGAGTATGTTTGAGCATATAAAATTTAAAAATAGGAAAAAGATAATGCAGCGCAACAGTGCTATGACCCAAGGAAACTGCTTCATAGGCATTTTTTACTTACAATTGTACTTTGATTCATGGCCAACAACATTATCACTCTCGTCCACTAAAATACATCTACAAGAAGATTGAAACAAAGGGATATGTTAGTATTAAATACTAAATATTGTGCATTTCAAAAGAGCAGGACCAGTACAAAGACCTCTGTAATTGCAAACCAAGACGGCTTCATAATAATACAGCCATATAACAAACTCTATGTTCAGTAAAGTTTTAAACCTTGAATCGTGAGATAGAAATGATATAATATTGGTAATAGAAAGAATTATCCTATGCAATAAAAGATGCCACAACTACCGCATTCCTCTAATTCAATCCAGCTAAGGAATACACAGCAAACTAAGAACTTTGGTCATAGAAACGAAAATCGCACATCAATTAAAATATGTAAAACGGAAATAAAGAAAATAAACCATCATTTTTTCATTCTTTTTCAACATCTTCAATCAATTTTTTTTCCTTTTTCATAAACTAACACGGTTGCCTTCGCATAAGGGTTCAAATCGAGAATTGTTACACATTTAACCAAAACAGATAACAGCATGTATGCCAGGCTGCTTACGGTTTTTGGATCCATAACAGTAGATAAAAATTGATAGCATTCAAGATGATAAAAGATAATATGGGGCTAGCTAGCAATATCATTGTATTTATTTTTCGCAAATCACTTGGCTAGCCGCCTAAAGGGATCCTCCTATAACATGAATAAAATTATGTGCATAGTATCATATTTTTAATGATTTTTTCCCTTTCTCCAAGATGTATTAAAATAATTTTCAGAAGTAAATATACAAATATGGCTCAAAATTGAATAACCTCTGATACAAAAGAAGTTCCCAATCATTTTCCCCTCCAATTAACAGGAATCACAGACCGGGGCGCCAAGAATTAAACAAAAATTAACCATATACGGGAAGGTAACTGCTTTCAGGGGAACTACATGAGCTCCAGTTTTAGAAATCGTATAATTATAAAGAACTTTGACATGAACCAATTATCAATTAACTCTATTTTTCTAAAGCTTATTTGTATACAACATACATACACCTATACTCTACTGTATACAACTATACACAAGTCTACGTGAAAATAGGATGTATAGATCAAAGAAGTAAAAAAAAACACCGGGATCGATCAACAATTTATTAAACAAGCTTTAAATTCCGTAATGTTAGTCGCAAAATGATAATAGAATTTTCCAACAGAGGAAAAGGAACATAGTAAACTCGGTTAACTTTATCTTCAACTTCCCTTCCTTTCTCATTTTTCTCGGTAACCAATCATAGGCATAGCAGCAATCAAAGGCCAATGGCAAAAACGTAAATAAAAGCGGGAAAGGGGGGAGTTCGGAATCGGGAAGAACTTACTCATCCTCAAACATGAGGCGTCTTTGGACAGCGTCCATGCCAGCGTCGGGAGCGTCACCCATGGTGGTGGTGGCGGCGGCAGCGGCTGAAGCTTGGGTAGGAAAAGACTGGGATACCCTCAAGGGAGGGAAGGAGGAGTGGGAGGATCGACGGGGAGGAAGGGCAAAAGAGGAAGAGAGGCGAAGACGGGGCGGCGGAGAAGAGAAAGAGGAAGGTGGTGAAGGAGAAAGTGGGAGGGCGGAGGAAGTATTTAAAAGCAGAGACATTTGGTCTCTGCTGCTCTCTGCATAATGCATATAGCTCGCAATGGTATCGGCCAAATTGATGTTCCTTGTCTTACTCTACAATATTTTATTCATTTCTTTTTTTCCCCATTATTTTAAATTTTAATATTAATATTTTGACTTCCGTTTTTACTAATTTATTTCATAAATTAATTAATTACTTTTTAAATTATCATGATATCATATAATATATTAAGAAATTAAGAAAATTGATTAAAATAAAGGTTAATATTAGATGCACCGAAGTTTCTTCTACTTTAGCCAGTGGTCGAGGGTTCGATCTTCGTCTTAGGTATGGAATAACTTTAAAAGTTGTAGTTTACGTCTGCCCCTTACATGATTCAACAAAATGCGAAAAGATTAGACATTGGGCTCGCTCTAGTGGACACTTTAGAAAACCTAAAAAGAGAAAAAAAAATATTTGATGCACTAATAATATAATTTTTTTTACACAAGCATGTTTATTTTAACTTCACGTAATAAAATCTAAATGTTAAGCCCTAATTCCTGAACACTATAACTTTGAACCCTAAAATCAAAAGCCTTAAATCTTACCCTAAACATCTAAATCCTAAATTGAAATTATTTATAAAAAACTTAATTTCTACTATTACATGAAACATTTTCTTTTGAAATAAATATTATAATTAGTTTAATGTAAAATATAGTTTTTAAAGGTAAATAAAATTGAACTCAAGGGATGGTTCCATTGAAAAATGTGCATTGTTTCACTTAAGTGATATAGGTTAAAGCGGTTAAGTCCTCAAAGTGTGTTTGAATTTATATTTTATATATTTGAATTTAAAATTAATTTTTATAATTATGATAAATTATTTAAAATGTGAGAGAAATTAAAATACAATAAGGTATGTTTGGACACCCACAACATTGTTGCATTAAAATGTAATTATTATCACGTGTAATTACTAAGGATTCTGATTATGTAGATATGTTTTTACAAGCACAATGTAGTTACATATTAATTTCATATATCATATTTGATTGTACAAAATTATAATTACACAATTATATAAATTTAAAGTTTAAAAAATAGTAAAGAATATAAAAACTAACATTAAACCCTAATGTATTTTTGTAAACATTTAAGTATGTATTTGACGATAAAAGTACTATTGAAAATGGTAAGTTAAAACGGCAAAATTTGAACTCAACAAGTGGTCTTAGTGAAAAAGCAGGTGATATTTATCTTAGGAGATCTGAGTTTAATCGCTTTGTCTGAAATGTGTGTGCATTGTCAAATGATTAAAAATATTTATAAACAGATACAACCTTGTAATCACATTTAGACTATTAAAAAAAGTGGGTAAAATTTTATATGCAAATTGTGTATTTTACATAAACATGCATATTTACACTATAAAACTCAAATCATAAATTCCTAATCTTAAACCTTAGAAGACAAAAACTTAAATTTTAAACACTAATCTTAAATTCTAAACCCTAAAATCTAACTCTTTAAACTATAAATCATAAATTATATTTCTAATCCCTAAAACTAGAAGGCTTGTGTACACTCTAAGAGTTTGTGTATAAAAGGTTTTTTTTACGTTAAAATATGTTATAAATATGTATATATATCATAATATATAATATACAGAAGACTTCACATGTAAATAAAAACTTAAGGTGATATACATTAGTTTCATGATAGTATTACATGTTTTTTTAACAATTTAACGTTCATATGACGAGTATCAACGGACGTTCTTTGCAGCGAAGGTCGGTATTATGTTATGGTTGTAATTCTTTTTTTATTTTCTTGATATACCAAGAACTAGCAGCTGAATATTTTACTTTCTTCGTAGAGTGTTCTGATCGAAGTAATATGGTTGTTGAATTTCATTAGGAAGATTGTGCAAGTTTTCTTAGAAAGTAATGGATTAGACTTTTTTATCTTTCACACCCTTTAAAATTTATTGCATTTATCTTTTTGTATTGAATCTTCAATGTTTGTGGTGTAATTCTTTTGTAATCTTCTTCGCATTGAATATAATCCAGTATATTTTTATTTTTTTTGAAAAAAGTAAGTATATGACACAACTTTTTCGTGTTTTATTTTTTATATACGAGTTATGTTGTTTTATTTTGTTTAATTAACCTTCTCTTTTATCGTATGAAGATGATATATGGTTTTATCTGTTCTTATAGCACATTTTTTTTCATAGTTAGATTTGACATTATTTTTTTAGTTGGCGTTTATTTAATTATTTTGCTGATTTATTTTATTTTAGACACTCGAATAATTTTCTTATATTAGTAAGCGCTCACGATCATCCTAAAAAGGTAACAATTGAGTTGTGATAAAACAAATTTTATTCATATTTTTATGTTAGTGTATATGTGTATCTTTCATCATTAATAGTAAGTTGTGTATATCAATTATTTTTTTAAATAGTACTGTCTGAGATTTTATTAAATTAAAGGAAATACAAAACAAAGAATAAAGTACATGAAACTAAGAAGACGCAAAAGAAAATGAAGCAAACTGGGAGAATAAAAAAAACAGAGAAACGTGTATGCTGAAATTGCACCAATATTCCAGGGGAAATTCCCCCAGAAATATGGCATTTTTGTTTTTATTTTTAAATTTATAACATTTGTTATAGTAGAAATATAGACGGTGGAATACAATTCGATTTTATTATGTATTTTTTTAATTAAAATGTGTTAAAGATGAAAGGTTTACAATTTGATTTTAATGCAAAATATTGTTAAAAGACTGTGTGTTCCTTCCTACTTCATTTTTTTAATTGAAAAAAAGTCATTCACTGTTAAAAAATGGTGTGTAGTCTTTAAATATTATGACTTGTACTTACCCTGAAAAATTAAATTTTTCTTGATTTGTATTCACATACAAAATATTTTAACATGTGCTGACCTTAAAAAAATTAGGTCCACCATTGTTTCTAGGTAAGATTAGAGTTAAATTTAAAATTTGTAAAAAATAAAATTATTATAATTTTGCCGAGAGATTAAATCCGATACAGTTGATAAAGTGGGAAAACACATGGCTGTGTTAGGTGGCATTTGGTGGTTTTCAGACAAAAACTCTCGCGGTGTCCGCAAAAGAAATTTTATAAAATTTGATTTCAAAGGACAAATGTAAGAATCTCTAAGGTATAGACAAAGTGGTCAATTTTAATTAATAAACAACTTCCGGATCAAATGTGGCAGGCTGCTGCTGCCAGAGATGGACCGGGGATAGTTGGTCGGAACGGTCGGTTTTTTAAAAAATTTAAAAATTTTATACGATTTAATTATTTTAAAATTTTTTAATATATTTTTTTATTAAAAATCTATTTTCGCCTCTCTAAATTTTTATAAATTCACTCCTTAAAACTTTATAAGTTTGTTTCCCTTAACCTAAAGTCTTGCGTACGTCCATGAACGTTGCTGCTGTCTTTTTGTCCGCTCAGCTTTTTCCACGCTTTCACCTATCCTTTACAATTTTCAACATCTATATTATTATTTTTTTACTTGTTTATGTGTTGTATTGATGTTGAATCTAGGGCTAAACGTAATTTTAATGTACTCAAATCTTTTTAACGTTTGAGTTTACTTTTAATTTTTTTTAAAAGGATAAAATTCATCCCATGTTACTTAATTATGTGTTTAGTAAAAATTGTGATACTCAATTTTAAAATTTGTTATAAATATGTCACCGACCGTTAAAATTGAAACACATGTCTAATGTGGGCTTAGTATAATAACACATATAGTTATGAGAATTTATAGATTTTATCAATCTGACTCTTATTTGAAAATTTCAATGAACTAACTTTTTTTATATTTACAAATTCAATCAATTTAATCATTTTTTACGATACTATCAAACTAATAATTTATCATATTAAAGCAACCTTTGCATAATTGCATTATACCATAAACAACAACAAAGATATTATTAAACTATTCTTACCCTACTCTGAATATAATCCCATACCTTTTCTATCTCTTAACTTATTTGATTGGCGCACATGACATGACACAAGGAATGACAAATATCTAAAATTATATTATAAAATAAGAAAGCTATATGCCATACAATCACATGGATTGGGCATGATATTGTTCTGTAATTCATTAAATTATAGTCTGAATTAAATATTATTATCGTCAGAAATTCAAATCTACACAAATTTGAAAATAAAATTTAAAATTATATGACAACTATTAGTTAGATGATCAAGGGTTTGAATAGTAAAATATTATTCATTTTGCAATACGAAGTCAGGCTCATATATTCAAATTCGTGATCTGTATAAATAATATGAATTCGAACAATTAATATCCAAACATTTCTATATGTATTCGTTATGAATTCACAACAAATAGTAACTTTAATATTTAAGCCTGAAAATTATTAAAAACTAAAAAACATGAATTAAATATTCACAAATAATTGAATTCACAGTCCAAAATAGTCATCCCAACTTGTAGCTCCATCCTTGTTGTAAGCAAAATCAAATACTCTATTGTTTTCTATCAATTAATATGACTTACAAACATGAATGATAATGGTTTATAATTTTTTAAAAAGGTGAGGGATGCGAACATGAACAAACGCGAAATTTTATGTTAGGAGGGGCGGACTTATAGAATTTTAGAGGGCGAAAATATATTTTTAATAAAAAAAATACATAAACATTTTTAAAAAAATAAACAAATCATATATAAATTTCAAATTTTTAAGGGGCGACTGCCTCTCTAGGTATATCCCTAAATATAAAAATAATGGGTATAATCTCAATCCACAACTTATGTTAGCGTATTTTATATGATTTATCATTAATTAATAGCAAAACATTGCGGACCGTTTGCTACTTTATATATTATTTACTCAATACAATACTACTATTTTATAAGTTAATCTAAAACATTGTTAAAAAAACGGTTATTCGGCTCATCTCCTTGTATTTTGGTGGTAAAGGTAGATGTTTATCATCTCTTGGGACTCGGGTTCGAATACTAATAATATATGTTGTGTGTGTCGTCTTTAAAAAGACTAAAACAGTTGAACATATACTACTCTTGTATAAAAAAATTATTCTAAAACATAAAACAATCCCTAATTAATCAGTCACTGCTTTTATGAGAAGAAAGCAACAACTACCGCACTTCAAATTTGAATCATTAAATAAATAAACTTAGGTCAAGATTACACCCATAATTAATTTCTAATTTTGAAATCAAATTTAATCAAAAGTGACTTTTTATTAGTCTTAAAGTGATTATAAAATATTTTTATTTGTATTTTTTAAAACTTTTAATAAAATACACATCTTATATACAAAGTTGTTCGAATTCGAGTCACCTAAAATAAACACCATCATTTTTTTCACTGAAACTACTCTCCTATATGTATAATAAAAAATCTTTATATTTATTTAAGTAACAATTATGAGTTTATGAGAAAAATGTGAATTCCAATATAAAAAACATGAATTAAAGTATAAATGTAAATTGTCTATAAATTAAAGAGAGAAATGTATACTAAAATTTCAATTAGTAACTATACAAAATATATAGTAATACATATTCAGTACATTCAAAATAATTTTAAAACCCCGTTTTAAAAAAATCATGTAGATTTCAATTATTGCAAAATTAAGAAAAACATCTCATTAATTAAAGCTCACACATATTTTTTAGAAAATTATAAATTAATTAAACAACGTGACGACTTTTAAACTCGTCCACATGTTGTGATTATAGACCATCCACATAGGATGCTTTCCATAATTACTTACAATTCTTATTATATAGTAATATATAAATGATTATATTTTGAAAATATTATATATATATGCGATTTGAAAATTAAAATCAAAATTATCGAATGGGTATATGATACTTTACTCCGAAGCAATCTTTACACAATTACCTAATTAGTCATTCACTGATTTATAAAAAAATAGGTTTAATATCAAAATAAATACCCAAACTATCATGCTTTTTTTAAGTGCTTAAACTATTTTTTTTGTATTTTTAAGTGTCCAAACTATCATTTTTGCCCATTTTAAGGTCAAATCGAAGCACCTATTTTGACAAAAAAATAATAGTTTGGACAGCTATTTTGACAAAAAAAATAAATTGAGCACTTAAAAGAGATAAAAAATAGTTTAAACATCTAAAACGAAAAAAGCGATATAATTTAGACACCTAAAATAGATAAAAAAGTAGTTTAAACACTTAAAAAGTAAAAATATAATAGTTTAGACACTAATATATGATATCAGACCTAACAAATATTAAAATTTGAAAGCATTGAATAAATATATATTTACATGTTTTATTTGAATCATTAAATGAAATTTAAATAAGACAATATATAAACCATAGATGTATGGAGTCAAGATTGGCGGTCCATGAGTTAATAAGAATAATTGCAAGTCAATTTTGGCAGTCCATGTAAAGTCAGATGTGACGCAATTTGATAATTCAGTCTTCAAAAATCAAAACTATGCATGTTGAGATAATATTAATACCTGCTGCGACTGCGCCTAATTTCCTATTTTTTAGGTTACCTTCTCTGTTCTTTAGCACTTTTATTCTAGTTTATTTGGACAGATTCGCGTCACACACTTAATATTATTAGATGAGTCTTCCCGTAAAAATATTTTATGTATATAAAATTTTAAATTCAAAATATATTTAAACGACACTAAACTAATTACAATGTAAATAAACCCCGCTGATCTTACTTTCCCACTTTGTTTCAATAGTCAAAAACTCCCAAGTATTAAGTCAAGCCGCCACTAAATCCAACTCAAATTAAATTGCCTCACTTTGCAACTAAAAAGATGTTTAAAGGTTGACTTATTGGTCAAAATCTGAAATTATAATCCAAAATTTAAAAAGGTTTAGATAAGTACATTAAACTTGAAAATTGTTAAGATTTTTATGTTTAGATTTTTAATTAAAAATAATTGCATTAAGTTATTAAATATTAAATTAAAAACAACATAAATATTTTATATACAATGAAAATGTATAAACAGACTTTAGTTAACTGTTTACAAATATAGGAAGTTGGACGAAAAATGATACACATATTTAGACCGGCTGAATATAGGCACATGTAAAACATAGGCTTAAAGTCCACATTGGACTTAAAAATAATAAAAAATAATTAAGTTCTTATGAAAAAAATTGCACCCAATTTAGCCTTTAAAATTTATATTACACTTAATTTGGCCCTCAATAAAAAATCAAAAAATCAATTTAGCTCTTTCGTTAAGTTGAATGTTAACTTAAAAGTAGTTATTATGATGGTGACACACGACACACTCTGGACGTGACACGTCATTTAAATCGTAAATAATCATTTAAAAATTTTAAAAATATTTAAAATTATAAAAATAAAAATTAAAAAAAATATTTAAAAATTCAAGAAAAATCTATAAAATATTTAAATTTGTATAAAGTTAAAATTATGTATAAAATCATAAAAAATACTTTTTACTTAAAAATATAAAATAATTTTAATAATTATTAAAATTAAATATTTATAATGAAATAATATTTAAAATTCTATAATTTATATATATATATATTTAATTATAAAATCTCAAATTTTCAAAATGCGCAAAATTTTCAAATCTCTAACCCTATATTCTCAAGTCCTCAAATCAATTTAATCGACGGTGGAAGTTGTTGGTACTGTGGCGGACGACAATGCTGGTGAGAAAAAATATTGAGGGAGAACGGAAGTTTTCCTGCGACGAGGAGTGTCGGGTGGTTGTGTCAGTGCTAATGTTTGATTTAGAGATTTATGAGGCTTCTTTTAAGAAACGAAACTTTTGTTTTTTTAGAAAATATATTATTTACGTTCTTATTAAAAAATAAAGGAAAATAATAACAAAATTAAATTAAATTAATGTTTTATACTTATAATTTTTTAATTTTTTAAATTTTTTAAATCAATTTTGATGACATGGCACGCCTATAGCGTGCCACATGTCCTTCTATATTTTGGTCTTTAGATGATATTGACGGTCAACGCGGTCAAACTAACGAATGAGTTAAATTGATGTAATTTGAATTATGAGTGCTAAATTAAGTACAATTTTTTTATAAAAACTTAATTAAATTTTAAATTTTTTGTTAAGGACTAATTTAACTTTTAAGATTAAAATATATCAACACAATACTTAAGCCCAACCTAATTATAATCTCATCTTATCCATAAACACATCTCCCTATAAGTCTCGCCAAATAGCGCCCTCGCTTAAGTTTAAGGTATAATGTAAAAAAAATACTCTAAATGTTGGAGTGAATAACTATTTTGGCATTTATTCTTTTTTAAAGTATTTTAATCCTCAACGTTTTAATTTTAGATTAAAATAATTTATATATGGGTAAAAATTGTTAGTCAACTGACGATAAAATAGTTTGAAATTATTCAATAAAATGACACATCACCAAAAAATAAAATTATTTTTTAATTGTTTCATTACGTAAACTATATGACATTGTTATGTCAACGAGCACACTGCCAACGCATCATGCATCGCCCAAAGCTCTGCCATAAGAATACTACAAATCCCAACGCTACGGCTAAACCCGAACAACCAATCACCCCTCGTATCACGAAGGATAAACCCATTCGATGTCATTTTATGCGAGCCACCAACCGCGCCATTCGAATTAATTTTAATTCTCCCTAAAGTTGGTCGCTCCCACCCCTCAACCATGAAGCTAGATTTGCTGGCAGCAGTGACAATAAGATTATTTACCATAACTATTCAATCAAATATTATGAATATTATTTGAAATTATGCCTATTGAAATAACAGTGACAGTGAGATTATTTACCATAACAATGAGCTTGGATATGATAATCATAAGATTAAAATCAGTATGAGTTATATATTTAGATTTTAATGTGACATTTATGATGAGATCATAATAAGGAAAACAATCTAGTTTTTTTTCTCTAAAGGGCAGCCGCCGATCTCTTTTGCTTTTATTTTCCTTTAAACATCGGCGGCGGTATCGGTTTTAATACTAGTTGTCGCCGCCGGGATTTATCGTTTTGTTTGTTTTATTTTATAGTTTTTAATAAATTGCTCTGCTCCTGTGGCACGATCTATTCTGCTCTTGTGGCACGATCTATTCTACCATATGGTACATTTTTCTTTTTGTTTTGTTTTCATTAGGGTTGGATCTGACGACGCCACGACTGATCAAGATGACGTTTTTTCATAATCATGGTGATCTTACCTACTATGGACCTTCGATTTAAATTTGGATACGCGGATTGTGCTCGTGGATAGTTATTCACGACGCTCGGCTCTGATTTGTGGTTCTCGGTGGTCTTTCAATAGCTTAATCCCCTTTTGTAATTTGTTTGCCGATACAGTCAGATTTGTTCGTGTCTATTTTTCAATCGAGTCTTTTGGATAGGTTTTTAACCTTTTCATGTTTGGTCCTTGTATGATCTTAAGTGGCTAGTTTTAGTAAAACGTCCAAATTATGCATTTAGTTTACAATGATAATTGTAAACGATTATTGTAATTTTGGGTATTTTCTTATTTAATAAAATTAGCGTCTTCTATTAAAAAAAATTAATAGTAATAATAATAAGGAAAACGATCACTTAAAACATTAGATTGAAATATTTAGCTGTAATAGATTATTAAGAAAAATTAAAGTAAACGATAAAATATATATTAAAATTCTATAGTATTAAATTATAATTAAAATAATTCTACCGTAGAATATAAAATAAAATTATATAGTATTAACAAATTACAAATTATATTTTTTTCTTCTAAAAAATAGCTATTTTTAATTTTCTATAAACGGAATTTTAGACAATTTTTTTATGAATGCAGACTTCAGATCAATTATGAATTACTATTTGATGAAAACTAATTTTTTGGGTTGCTTTTTTAGTTTTCTAGGGCTTAGTCCTGATTAATTTAGACCGACCCGTGTTGCACATCTGACTGTAGTAGGTGAGTCTCCCAGCGGAGAATTTCTGCATACACAAGGCTTCGAACTCGAGACTTACTTAAGTAATATCAAGTTGCTTACCACTTAAACCAACCATCGTTGGTAAAAATTAATTTTATTTTTACTTTCGAATAATAATAATAATAATAATAATAATAATAATAATAATAATAATAATAATAACAACAACAACTACGCTCATCCCCTTGTGTCCTGGTGGCAAAGGTAAATGTTTATCATCCCTTGGGACCCGGGTTCGAGCACCAGTTATGCCATGCTGTGTGTGCTGTCTTTGAAAAGACTAAGAAAGTTGAACAGATGCTACCCTTGCATCGCACCAGCATATTCAAAAAAAAAAACTACATATTTGGAACCCCGCATATTATCGCGTTATTGTTTTAGTTCCCTATCTATTTTTTTGACAAAATGGTATCCAACGTTATATTTTGTTTTTGTTTTGGTACCCGCCGTTAAAAAATTAATATCATGCTGATTATGAGAGAAAAAAGTACACGTAGCATGATAACAAGAAGAGAGAAAATCATGTGTGGCATGCTACCGCGTCATTTTTCTCTCTTAGTCGACGTGGCATGGCGACTAGCAGAAAAAAAATAACATGGCAGTTTATCACATGTGATTTTCTCTCTTAATAAGTATGTCGTTAATTTTTAATAGTAGATACAAAAATAAAAACAAAATTTAACATTAAATATTATTTTGTCAAAAACTATAATAGTAATATGAGAATAAATGGAGTACCAAATATATAATTATCTCTAATAATAATAATAGGCCGTGGCTAGTGTAAAAGATGGAAGCATTGGGCCGCAGCCTAACATGCTCTATGGGCTTGTAGATGTCATTAGTCACTATTAAAACCCACAAATAATAAAAAAAAAATCACATATCAAGTCTTTACATGCTTTCCCCAAACTTTTGATAAAAAAAATGCTTTCCCCAAACTAAGGGGTTGATTGATGAAATTCAGGTGTGTAATGTGAATCGGTTTAAATATTTAGTATAAAATCTTGAAAATCAAGTAATAAAAAATCAATTTATTGAAAATTAAAAGTACAAGTAGTTTAACTTCTTTTTTTTTTTGATAGAAAGTAGTTTAACTTTTTTTAATGTACTTTATAACAATTGTTAAAATTCATTTGATTATTTTTTTAATATATTTAATTGAATCAAATGAAGCAGTTGACACATTTATTCATTACTTTTAATGTACTCAGTAAACTTGGCAAAATCCCAAAAAGAAAAATCAAGAGATGATTTTCAGATACACCAGAACAGGTATATTAGTTCTTTTGTTTTAGAGTTTACAAAATCTGTGAATTTCACATTGGAGGAATTATGGGCATGGCATTCACCAATAATTGACTGTTTTTTTATATATTTTTTTGAATAGTGACTGTTTATAATTGTTTGGCTGGGTTCATTTTTTGCTTTGTATTTTATTATCGTATGTACTCTTTTCCTTCAATTATATTTAGGAGTTTTAATAAGATGCACAACATTTTTTTATCAAAAAAATTGACTGTTTATCGTAAGTTTTTGTTGGCATCACACAGTGGGAAGAAAAATAGAAGAGATGGTGGTAATCCGGTGTAACCCTCATCGGTGTCGACGCTTGCATAAACCATCTGTCTCTTTTTTGTGTCCTTTTATGTATATCTTAAAATTAAAATACTAAACTTTAAATCTTGAATCCTAAATTCAGGTGTTACACACTTACACTTGCCTACAAATTCTACGAGTTCCTCGGCCTTATTCCGGTTTTCGACCGCTTCAAAAAGTGGTACCGGATTGAGCGTCACTTGTTGGCACATTTCACATTACACATTACACGATCACTTGGTTGCATCTCCACAATGCAAACACACATAACCGTGGTGCCCAAACATTTTCATATACGCCATCCGGTATTCTTGCAAGGACCTCAGGGGTCCCCATAAGGCGTCTAAAAAACTGATACACAAATTAGAGTGGGCGTAAACGTAGCATACAAGCGATTGTCAAGTTACGAAGCTTATTATTTACGTACCATGTTGAATTTTTTTTGTTTCGATTTGTCGTCAGATGCATGTTTAGTTACATTAAAAAATAATTACAAAATAGTATCTTTTGATATATATTTTTAATTTTTTGACAATGCACATATATTTTGTAGAGAAAGTTATTTGATCTTTGGTCTCATAAGATGAACATCATTCGTTTTTTTCATGAGAACAACTTGTTGACTTCCGAATTTATTTACTAATTATTAAATCATTGATGTTTCAATGGAATTCAACTACTAACATTTGTTGAGTTTCAATAATGACAAACTGTTATATTTGACACAAATTTTAATAATTAAATATCTATAGTAAGAAGAATTATGAGTGTTAGAATTCATTTCGTTGTAAAAAATATTTTTAATTTTCAGTTTTTTTTAAATTAAAAGTACTTTTGGTTAATAGGAATGTAAACTTATTTCAAGAATGAAAATAGTGAAAATATATTTGATATCTAATTTTTCAAAACAGAAATGAACAAATAATTATTATAAAATAAAATAAAATATAATTAAACAAATATTATTATAATAATAACATTAGAAGGATTTAAACCCTGATTAACATGGAGTTGAAATTTAAAAAAAAATTGTTTCCATATTTTTCACATTCTTAAAATATTTTTAATAAATTTCAATTTTCACTTATTATTTTTTTTATTTTCTAAATATACGACCAAACATCTTTTTTTTTATGTTTTTATTTTCCAAAAAAATGAAATAATGGTAGACTATATTCTCCAAAATCAAGCAAACTTTTTTCAAAAAAAGATCAATCACTTTTAAGATCTCTGCAATTATAGCATGTGGTGGGACGTTGGAAAGAGTATTTGTATACAACGGGTTTTAAAATTAGGGGTTAAAAGCACTCGACCCGACCTATTGATCCGCCGACCCAAACCTTAAGAAATTGAGTAATTCTTTAAAAAAAAATTATTTATCTGGGCTCAGTACTGGACCTGGGATTTTTCCCGGGTAGTTGAATCGAGTCTAGGTGGAATTTTTTTGTAACCGGGTACCCGACCCGACACTTTTAATATATTTATTTTTTATTTTTAAATTATATTTTTTATTTTAAGTTCTTAATATTTTTACCTTAAAACTAAATTTAAATCTCTAAATTCTTTCTATGTTTGTATCTATACTTTTAAGTTTTAAAATTTTAAAAAATATTTTGTATTAATTTGTTAATACAAAATTCAAAAGAAAAAAATGAGATTAATATTTTGGGTTTGTCTAACCTATGCATACATGCATAAGTTAAGAGTCATTTGCATTAAATGCAAGATTCTATTTGAAAAAGACACATTCATTCATTGTATTACAAAAAGCTAAAAGATTCTAAACTTAAACCATAACCATAAACTCTAAACCATAAACCATAAAACTTAAACTATAAAGCATAACCAACTATAAACCCCAAACCCTAAATCATAACCTTAAACACTAAACCCTAAAACTTAAATCCTAAACACTAATACATTAAATGAGAATTTTTTCAATAGAATCTTTTATAGTTTTGTAATACATTAAATGATTATGTTTTTTCAAATAGAATCTTGCATTTAATGTAAGTTATTAAATGACCCTTAACCTATGTATGCGTGGCTTAAAAAAAGCCTAATATTTTTAATGTTTTTTTGGTGATAAACTTTGGGAAAATTCTACAACGGGCGACGAACATATCACTAACGATGAACACTGATGAACACCATTAATTTTTTAAAAATTTTAAAAATTTAAAGGACTAAAATTATAATTAAAATTATCTCTTAAAAAATAAAAATTAAATTTAATAATTATTTTATAATATTTTTTAATAGGTTAGAATCAAATATACCCAATTCTCCTAAAGCCTAACAAAATTAATCTTTTAGAAAAATAGAAATCGGTTTATAATTTTTTAATAGATTAAAATCAATAATATGAAAATTAGGTATATTTGATTTTAGGACTAATTGCACAAAGTGGAAGCATCGTAATAATGGCGATTCATCAGCCGAGTTCGAGAATTTTAGGACTAATTGATCGCTTGATAATCTTATCACATGGAAGAACATTATACAACAATTCACCGGCGAATATCTCACAGTTCTTTAGGAACCCAAAATTTATTTGAATTCAACAAGTCCCGAAAGCATCATCAATGGATGATAGTGGCGGCGATGATGATAGTGTTTCCAACAAGCATAATCAATAATATGAGAATTGAGTTTAGGAGAATTAAATATATTTGATTCTAACATATTAAAAAAATATTATAAAGTAACTGTTAAATTTATTTTTTATTTTTTAAGAGATAATTTTAATTATAATTTTAGTCCTTTAAATTTTTAAAATTTAAAAATAAAATTAATGGTGTTCATCGATGTTCATCGTTAGTAATGTTCATCAATGTTCGTCGCACGTGGTAGACTCATCCTAAACTTTAATATATATATATATATATATATATATATATATATATATATAAATATAAGTATTTCTATTTTAAAACAAACTTTAAATCACTAATTTTTGTGTTTGTATTATATATTATATTTTTTTAAAATTTTATGGGTTTACTATGTGGTTTTTTTAAATTTTAAATTTAAAAATAAATAAATAATATGAATCGAGGTACTTGATAAATACGGCCCAAGATCGGGCCGAAAATTCAATATTCGAGAGACCGGGTACCCGAGAATGAACACCCCTACCTAAAATGTTAACCACCAATCTAAAATGTTACACATTTTGATAACATTTTAGGTTGGTGATCTCACAACAAGTATCGATATTCGGAGCTAAATTTTGATACTCAAAGCCAAATTTTAATACTTAACCATCAACTTAAAATATTATCAAAAAATATAACATTTTAAGTTAATAAATAATATTTTAAATTCTATTTTATAACATTTCGGTTAATACTGAAATTTAAATTCTCTCACCCTAAACTCACCGCAATCATAAAACTTAAAATTTTAAACCGACGCTCTAATGCAAAAAATCGACTCCTACAATCTGTCCTCGAGGAAAACGTGGTCCGGGAAATAGGTTTTTGGGGACAAATTTGATTTTTTGTGTATTAATGCCCAACCTTTCCTTTTCCTAGTACAGACAATTGTTTTTCCGTATAGGCTAGCTGTTGGGTGGAAAACAGCTGTTTCTTTTTTCCTTAGAAAACCAAACAGGAACCAAACAGTAAAAGGAAAGAAAATCATAAATAAATACTCCTACACTCCTACTACAAGTAATTAGAATCATCTTTGTTCAAATCTTATTACCCTTCCCTCAAAAAACTCCCAAATCTAAGACAGACTTACCTCTCCACTGATCCTTTCTTCGTCTTGGTTTATGAGGTACTACTCCTGCTTATTTATTTAAATTAGACTTCTCTACTTCCCCCTTTTTTTTGCTAAAATCGAATCGATTCGCTTTTTATTGATATCAGTTTCATAAAGTTTGTGAATTTTTGAAAATTTTATTTGGGTTTCTTTTTTTTGAACTTTTTGTTTAAGAAATAGTTAATTTGATAACTTACTGATTGAATTGTTGTTTGTTAATATCTACAGCTCGAAGGAGAAACCCACTCTCGGGTAAGTTAACTTTTTATTTGCAAGATTTCCTTTTTTTTTCTTCCCATTTTTTATACTATTGAGGTTAACACTCCAAAAGATAATAACCCTGGTAGCTGTAGATGCTTGGTAGTATGAGTTCTCAGTGTTAGTTACAGTACTTGTGTAATGAACTTTTGAAGTGATATGACGAATTTGATGTCTATGAACATTTGATGCTTTGGTATTCTAGAAATGAGATATTATTTGATTTTACTTGAAATTCAAATGATGCTCTACTTTTCTTCAAGTGAGATATTTTTTGATCTTCTAACAATTTCTTAGGTATTTGTACTTGCTCTACTTTTCTTCGAGCGATTCGAGTCAAAAAATTTCGAGTTATTCGAGTTGACGCGTCATATTTTACGACTTGAACTTAATTTAAATTTTTTTCGATTCGAGTCGAGTTTTCGAATACAAATTTAATTGTAATTATTTATCATGTTATAGTACGATTTGATTTCAATTTGAACGAATTTCTCTAATCATATATATATATATATTTCTTCATATTATTTTTCACATGAATAAATAAGATTTGTAATGTTATTTAATAAAAAATACCCTCTAAACTTCTAAAATATATTTATAATATTATTTTTAAATAAGGTACTTTTGGGATAAAATATTGATGTGAGTATAAATGAGTCAATGAATTGATGTAAAGAAAAAAAATTACAAAAAATTCGGTTGAATGATCAAATTGAATAAAATATAAAGTTAAAGGGCTAAATTGAAAAAAAATGTTAAAAATATGAATTGAAGTTATATAGATATTATATAGTGTTAGTGAATCATGTGATTTAATTTTGGTCAAAAATAGACTTAAAACGAAAGAGGAATTGAAGAAATGGGAAACATTCAAAGTTGATGGGCTAAATTACAAAAGTAGAAAATTTAATTTAAAAATATGAATTGAAGCTAAATAGGTATTCTAGTTTCTATAGTGGTTTAGGATCATGCGGTTCAAATTTAGTCAAAATTGACTTAAAACGAAGGAGATATTGAAAAAAATGAGAAAATCATACAAAGTTAAGAGGCTGAATTGAAAAAATATGAAATTTATTTTCAAAAATATAAATTGAAGATAAATACGTATTCTACACTAGTTTAGGAATACGTGACTCAAATTTGGTCAAAAATGAAGGAGGAATTGAAGAAAAATGAAATCAGTGACTAAATTGTAAAACTGTAAAATTCAGTTTTTCGAGTTGGGAAAATTTCAAACCGACTCGAAATTGAAATTTTTTCGAGTTGACTCGAATAACTCGAAATTAAAAAAAATATCGATTTTTTTTTAGTCGAGTTTTGCTCACCCCTAACCATAAGGATATAAAGTTTGGTCTAGCGGACTAGACATGCTCATTTTATGTTCCATGCCAAAAAGAAACTGTACTTTTTCTGTGTTTTTCTTTGAGCAAATTTGATTTTTTTCTTCTATAATTCAGGGTTATGTTTAATGTATTTCCATGAACTTTGGGGTGCTGATAGAACCTGGATAAACGTAGAACCTGTTTTGTCATTCATGGTTTAGATTGGGGCTGATGCTGAAATATTTTTAACTTCTCAAAAGTTTGTGTATAAGTTTGATTTATCTGTTGTGCAGCGGTACGCGGATTAAGACCCGCAAACGGAATATTGCTGCACCCCTGGACCCTGCAGCCTTTGCTGATGCAGTAGTCCAGATCTATTTGGATAATGCTGGTGATTTGGTGAATATCTCAATATACATACTTTAAATCTAGGTTTTAAACTTAAGCATAGTTCTAGACTTCTAGTTGAATATATGGTGATCAAACTCTCTGCCACATGCAGGAACTCATTGCCAAGAACATTGAATCATCTGATCTCAACTTCTCAAGATACGGCGACACTTTCTTTGAGGTAAACTTATTCCTTTCAGACATAAGTATCAACTGTTTTTGATATCTCCTCTTAAACAAGTAAAGCCTTTTGATTGTTCTATGCTATTTCATTGGATCTTTGGATCATGTGTTAAGAATGAAATCGTTAGCTTAGGTAGCTGTTACATGTCAAAGTGTTTTTTTTTTGTAGTTTTTTATTTTCATGCTAATTTTCTTTAGTAAGGTTGTTAAGTGATAAGTAGTTTTCTTATAAGATAACTTTTTGCTATTCGTGTGTCTAAATTAACCTTCCATTGTCTTATGGTTGGCATTAGCTAATTCTGCACAAGGCCTTAAAATCTTGCAATAAAAAATACTGAATATATTTCAGATGTTTGACCAAAGTTTGAAGTTCTTCAAAACTTGTGGCAATTGCAGGTTGTTTTCACCGGAGGTCGTACACAACCGGGCACAGTCAAACCGGATGAGGGGGAGCGCCACCCTTACTCTGTAATAGAGTGCGAGGCTAAACGTGAAGCCATTTTGCCATCTGTGATCTACATACAGAAAATATTGCGCCGAAGGCCTTTTCTGATAAAGAATCTTGAAAATGTTATGCAAAGACTCTTGCAGTCCTTGGAGCTTTTTGAGGATAATGAAAGGAAGAAGCTTGCAATTTTCACAGCACTTGCCTTTTCCCAGAAACTATCAGGGCTGCCACCCGAGACTGTGTTCCAGCCACTGCGCAAGGACAATCTTGTGGTAAAAGGGCTAGTTCTTTCATTCATAACGGACTTCTTCAAGGAGTATCTGGTGGATAATAGCCTTGAGGATTTATTTTCAATTCTGAAGCGAGGGAAAATGGAGGACAATCTCCTGGACTTCTTCCCTTCTGCAAAGCGATCTGCTGAAGGTTTCTCTGAACATTTTACGTAAGTCTTCTGCTTTAAAGAAAGACGAACTATGTCATTTATGATTTCCATGCATATTCTGATTTTCAGAGATTCTATAATGTACAATTTTCCAATGTGGTTTTATTGTATCCTTGGATTTGCAAGTGAATTCTTGGCATCATGTTGTGTGATTCTCATGTTTCTTGAATGATTTGAAAACTTACTCATGCCTAATTATGTTGATTTTCAGCAAGGCAGGGCTGGTGCCCTTGGTTGAATACAATGAGAAAAAAATATTTGAGGTAAAACTGAAGGAAATGAAGTCTTCCTTGACAGCCCAGATCGCGGAGGAATCTGATATATCTGAAGTCATCGAAACTGTCAAGCAACGTGTTAAAGATGCCAAATTACCTGATATCGAGGTTGTACGAATTCTGTGGGATGTAATAATGGATGCTGTTCAGTGGTCTGGAAAGAACCAGCAGCAGAATGCCAATTCAGCTTTACGACAGGTAGCGCATTTTGTCTTCTTACAGTCCCCCCTCCCTTCCTTTGCCCTTGTTTGAAGGAAACTCAATGTATCATAGGAGATGCAGGCAATTAGCAATTCAGCATAATTGCTTTCACATGCTTTCAGGAAGTTAGCTTATTCCACATCTCTTGCAAGTATATAAGAAAAATTATCAAGAAAAAGGCACCCTAAAGCAATCTAGCTCCAAAAGGACAGAAATGTGTCGAATATCTTGCACTAATAAACATTTTGTAATAATATAGGATCTACTAATGGTTCATGAACTGTTGAGTGTTGATTGCTCATACTTGCTATGACATGCTTTCCGGAAGTACGATAATGCTAGTTGCACACATGGCTTAGATTGTTGAGTATGAATTCTGGTACATGCTAGGTTGGTTGGTGAACTTCTTTTTCACTTGTAACCCTACAGTTTAGACAATACTGTTCCTTTGATATTTATGGTCTTCGCTTATTTGGACTTGTGCTGTACATGGTTGGGTGGATACCTGGTTTAAATTGATGAGTAGAGTTTAAATTGATTATTTTTTATGGACACCTTTTCGTCTTTCCGTTATGTTCTGCTTGAATGCATAACTATCAGCCCTGAGCTTATTCAGCAGTTATCGTTTCCGTCATACGCCAATTATTTTCTGTTATCCATTCCCATGTATCTCAGTTTTCTACCAGGCAACTATATGATATTATGATTTATCGGTATTGCTGACCGGGATGTGTTTTCTTGTTAAAGGTGAAAACATGGGCAAAGCTATTAAGTTCCTTCTGCAGCAGTGGAAAACTTGAGCTGGAGCTCATGTATAAAGTTCAGATGCAATGCTACGAGGATGCAAAATTGATGAAGCTATTCCCGGAGATTGTGAGGTCTCTCTATGACCAGGATGTCCTTGCAGAGGACACCATACTTTACTGGTTCCGCAAAGGAACAAACCCGAAGGGCAGGTATGTGTTTTCTCTTCCTATTTGAATCCCACATGTTAAGGTCCCCTTTTGTCTAATAAGAAGACACCATTTTTTTTTATTACCATGATGTTTTAAGAACATAGGGGAGACATTATTGCAGGCAATCATTTGTGAAGGCCCTGGAGCCCTTTGTGAGATGGCTGGAGGAAGCCGAAGAAGAGGAATAAGCGCGTCGACGATAATCAAAATATATATTATAATCAACTCTGTATCTTCTTCTTGTTTGAGATTTGGCTTGCCTGTTAAAATATTTGCTGCGCTCATAAAAATGCTGCTAAGCTTGATGGATTATTAACTCAAATAATAATAATAATAAAAAAGGGTGCACTTTGTACCATTTCTATGATAGGTGGTTTCATTTGAATGCATGTATTTGTCATTGTGAATTGATATTAGATGTTAGATTTTGGTATTGTTTATGATTTAAAGTTTGTTTCAAAATATAGTTAATTGTAGTTCAAAATTTTATTTAAATTTAACCGTAAGCATTTATAATGTTACAATACAATACTAATTAATTTTAATTTAAATGATTTTTTATAATTATAAAAAATCGAAGGAGTAAACTCGAACTTAAAAACTGATATTTTAATTACTATACATTTCTTAAATTTTTATTTTATAATTCAAACTTTAGTTTATTTTTTTCAAGTTGAGTCTGCAATATGGGAGATGATAATTAATTTAAAATATGTATTTTCAAAGTTTAATTTTTTCTTATTTTTAACTCTATCAAATAAAAAAAATATCTTATTTTCTTTTAATTTTTCATCCTTAAACCCAACATACCAATAAAGAGACAAAAGTAATTTTTTTCATTTTTTTACTCCTTTAATTATTCATCCCCTTTCTCTTCCAAAAAAAAATGTAGCTACTCTAAAGAACTATGAGAAAATAGTTTATTTTACTTAAAACAGATCACAATTTTCATCACTATCATTTCCCTTCAAATATCTTTTTATTTTTTATGAATGTTGCTTCTAGAATATGTAAATTATTTAAGAATTTGGATTAAAAAAATCACCCATGAAACATGTGAGTTGAGTTAAAAAATATAAAGCAAATTTTCTAGATTTTGTGTGATTGTGAAATGAAGTCGAACTAATTATTTTTATCGACATCAGTGATAGTGATTAGCTTGCAATTATTTAAGTCAAATCAATTCGAACTTTTTAAATGAAAAATGCCTAATCAAATGTAAATTGGCAAACAAGTTGTTTTCAAAAGAAATAATTTCCTCCAATAATCGTAGGTTATATACTAATTATTTTTTTATATGCATGTCCGTCTTATAATCTATATATGTTTAGGGTGCGAGACTACACCTCTCAACAATGTCATTTTTAAAATTTGAACTTACGTTTTTTCTTTACGAATACACTCAACCCTTATTGTTACTAATTATTTCCCTTTTCGCATATGTAATAAAAATACTAACAAGTTATCATCGATAAAAATATTCCGCCTAACATCAAAACAAAAATAAAATATAAACTCCCAACTTAGTGTAAAAACGTCAGTATAATTTATAAATAATTAAGTTTTAATTAGATTAGATATTAGGCTTATATCACAAATAAGTGTTTAAAATATATCAAAATTTTCATTTAAGTACCTAAAGTATATTTTTTAGCTAAATTAAGTACATAAAATATATATTTTTGGACAAAATAGGTACATAAATTATTTTTCGTCAAAGTAAATACCTAATTTATTTTTTAATCAATGTCACATGACAACTTTTAGGAACCTAGATGAAATATATATATATATATATATATACACACACTTTAAGTACTTATTTTGACTAAAATAATACTTTAGGTATTTATTTTGACCATAAAATATATATACTTTGACGAAAAAGTACTTTAGGTATCTATTTTGTCTAAAAAATATTTAAGTACCTAAATAAAAAGTTGATATACTTATGTACTTATTTATAATTATAAGCCTTGACATTATTATTGTTCCAATATTTTAGAAGATATGGGTTTGAAATTGAATACGATTACGTGTACAATATCCTTTAATTTAGAGATTTAAAAGATTGTGAGTAATTTAGTTATTGTATCATAAAAAACACAAGTATAATTAAATATACTTAATAAATTTACAAATTTTAGTTTAAGCCCAAGTATCTATCACTAATAACAGTGATTAATATTTTTATCGCAGGTACTATTATTAAAAAATGTGCTCTCAAATAAATGGCCACTTTACCTATTTGTCCATTTTGAAAAGAAAAAAAATGCACTCCGAAAAGATCTCGTATAAAAATGGAAAATCATAATAATAACAACAATTTGTTATTTTCAATTCACTAAAAATGATCTTGTCTCCCAAATAATGTTCCAGCTCCAACTGTCCAAAATTTCAAATGAAATCTCACAAGAAGTCAACAAACCCGCTATTAAATTAAGGGCACGCAATTTATTAAAAAAATATTAGATGAATTCGGCACAACACGTCATCCGTAGTCCTAATCAAAAAGTGTTTTATAATTTTTTATAAGTATGATGTTTTACTTATTAAGTATATGCATATTTGATGTTTTGAGTGATTAACTTGTATAAGATGTTCTATATGACGATATAGTGTTTTCTTTATTCTATAAATGAATGGTTGGTTAGCGAAAAAATCATATCATTAGGAATAATTCTTTTAGAATCACATATCTGCACTTGATTTTGAAGAATTCTCTCATTGAGATAATATCATATTTCGAACAATAGCGCTTTTGGTAAATTTCGAGAATGTTATTATTTTTGTTTTTCTTAGATATTACATACTTGCACTTAATTTGAGAGAATTCTCCCATTGAGATAATATCATATTCTGAACAATAGTATTTTTTTGGTAAATTTCGAAAATGTCATTATTTTTTGGTAATATCATATTCTCTCATTGAGAATATAAGTGAAGCCTACCAGATTTGAAGAGCTTGAAACTACAGTGGCTGCTATGAGAGCTTACATGATCCCGAGAAAATGCATTCGAGAAATTGAGGCAACTCAATAAGATTTGGCAAATGCCATAAAAAAATTCAATAATGAAACAAAGAAAGCTATAGTCGATCTTAAGAATGGGTTGGATGAGCTTAAGTGTCTTGTGAACCTGATTCAGATAGCCGTAGAAAATTCAACTACAAGTGACACGGGCCAGAGGGCCAAAGTCCTGAAGCCCTAACGATTTTGAAGGGAACAAAAATACTAAAGCAATTGAGAATTTCCTGTTTGATATTGAAAAATACTTTCGTGCAATGAGTACCTCGTCTGAGGAGCACAAAGTTTCCAAGGCATCAATGTATCTAGCAGGTAATACAAAGTTAAAGTAACGCTCCAGGTTTACTGATGGGGAGCTGAAGAAGGAGTTGAAGAATTCGTTCTTCCTTGAGAATATAAAATATAACGCACAGAAGAAGTTGAGAGAGCCGAGTCATACAATGACTGTACGTGACTATCTAAAAAATCTTGCCGCTTTTATGTTACATTAGTGACATGTTCGAGAATGACAAAAAAAAAATTACTTTCTTAAAGAGCTCCAATCGCTAACTATACGAATTTCTCTCTCATTGCCTCTACGATATTATAATCTATTTGCATAACATGTCTAATTCATTCTGCAATAGAGCGAAACAAGTTTCTGGTGTAGTATTTATAAGGTAATTCCAGAAGGCCCATACATACTAAAATTTTCTTCGAGTATTCCATCCAGCGATAAATTATATCATTTTTTTAAATATAATAAATCATTATTCATTATGATTATACATATATTTTACTTGGCAGAATGTGTTATTAAGGTCTACCTCAATTTATGTTAAAAATATTCTTTTTGATATTTTTAAACTGAAAATTTGAAGAGATAACCTTTAAAAAATATTAAATTATACTTATATTCTTCTTGAGGTTTATTTTTATTTTATTTTTCACTATTATTTTTATTATCATTGTAATTTAAACTATTCATATGTATATATAACACAATATCCTATTGTTTTATATTATGTAATACTTCAACATAAGAAAATATTTTTATTGTTATAAAAATTAAATAAATCATTGAACGGATAAATCCAATAATAACGAATTACACTTCAATCTTTAATTGTACTTATTTTAATTTAAACTATTATTATTATTATTATTATTATAAAATTAGAATAGATAAATTTGATATATATTAAACTATACTTTATATTCATATTGAATTATAATTTTATTGTCAATAAAAGTTATTTGTACGAACAAATACTACTTATTAAATGGTTGAGCATGCATTATTAAAAGGTTGAAAGTATATATTCAGAACAAATACTACGTGTAATCACCATAGCTTTCAAGAAAAATTATTCAATTTTATAATCTTATTTAAACATGAAAAATGTTTTTTTATTATTATATTAAAATTAAAACATTGAATATATAAAATCCGATAAATATTAAATTACATCATATTTTAATTTCTTGATTTTTAATAAATAAATAATTACTAAAAAGATAATTATCCATTTATAATTAATGGATTAGATAAGTTTTCCTTATTTATTTAATGTTTAAAGAGGGGAGAGTTTGTTGTTGGTGGTTGCGGTTATTTCTCGCTAATTAGCACCCGCTGCCTCGTCTCTGTCTCCTTTTATGTTCTTCATTCTCTCTCTAAAACCACAGCTGCTCTCACTTTCTCTCTCTTCATCCCCTTTTCTCTCTTCAATTCTTGCCTGGATCTTGACCATGCTTTTGATTAGCTTTCCCATTGGTTTCTGCAAACAGTTTATGGTGTGATTTATAGGACCTTCTTCAATTCTTTCATTTATTTTTTTGAAAATTTTATTGTAAAGGTTGTTGCTTTTTTGTTCAAGTTATTGAATTTAGAATTGAAGTTTCAATTTTTTTTTGATGCATATGCCCTTTTTTTCGATTTCTTAATATTTGGTTTTTGATTAGGATAAAAACCAAGTTTGAGATTCCTTTTTAGCTTTTATTTCCATCGATCACGAAATTCTTTTTCTTCTTTTGCAATTTAGAATGCTTTAGACACCGAACTGAGATTTTTGATTCTGATTCTGAGATTTTTGATTTTTTTTTTTGGAACCACTTTGTGAGATTGATGTCATCATGAGATTGGAACTGGTAAAGGGTATCTGGAAATTTTAACATTAGATCATTATTTTAGAGATTTGAAGGGAAAAACTAAAAAGGGTTGCTTCAAGATTAGATTTTGGGAGATTGAAGAACAAATCAAGGTGTTATCAACCTGTGAATTGGATTTATGGCTCTGAATTGAGAAGAAAAGTTTGAGATTTGGTGAAAAAAGGAATGTAAAATTGATAGGATTATTTGGTAGATCAATCAAAGCATTAGCCAGAAAAGGGTTTGTTTAAGGATCCAATCCAACAATCAGCCACGGATCCATCAAAAGACACAAGGGGTTGTTATTGTTTCGCTGGTCTGGAGTGCATATTAAGCATTATCAGGGCCCTTAGAATGGGGTCCTGCTTATCTGCTGAGAGCAGGAGCCCTCTCCCTGGCTCGCCTTTGTCCCCTCATTTGGCCAATATGAAGAGGAGGAACACGAAGAAGAGGCTCGGCTCTCGGAATTCTTCCTTCGACTATCGGAAGGATGAACCATTACATAGGATCCCAGGGAGGTTGTTCTTGAATGGGTCCAGTGATGTTGCTTCACTCTTTAGTCAACAGGGCAAGAAAGGGACCAACCAGGATGCCATGATTGTTTGGGAGGTTAGCTCATTTTATCCATTTTACACATGTTGGTTTACTTTTTTGCTTGTTACATTCTTGTTTCAATCGAACAGTGGTCGTTTTGTATATGTTACTTTATGTGTCATGTTTTCTTGTGTAGCTTTGAGCCTTTGAAAGCAATCATGACTGAACTGTTTTCCAGCCCCATGGTGTTTTAATATGATTTGTTGGTATCTTTTCATGTTTCTTTTACTTTCCTTGTCTACCTATCAGATCTCCATACCTTTCTTATTAGAGGAAAAACAACATTTTTTTAAAATCAATTGACTGCAACTTCTCCACTAGTTAATCCATTCATTAGTTGCTATATGAAAAGATACTTATCCATTATCTGTATTTTGCGGCCTATGTGTTTGTTTGACACACCTTGGACATTGTTTTATGATACTACGGAGAGGAAGACCGCGAAGGTTATGGTTGCAAAGTGTAAAATACGACATATTTTTATCAAAATTGATGATACTGTTCAGAATAGAGCATAGTGGTACAATAGCTGATCTTGATGGTGGGAACATTGTTGATGGCAATGCTTGTGGACTGGATAATAAAAAAGGTTCTTAAACTGTTTTTCTATGGATGAACATTTGTTGTTGAAGAAGGCTTAGATGTTATTCTCTATTTTGATTATAAGGGTAAGGGGCAATGTAATGATATATTTATAAAGCAAATCATCAATTTCTCCCGGTACTAAATGTTCTTACTAATGTTGTTCTTTTGTGCTAAAGTTCCATTTCTCATTATCAATGGTTGTCATTTCCCAGAATTTTGGTTCAAGAACAGATACAGTATTTTTGTGGTGTTTTTGATGGCCATGGTCCGTACGGTCATTTGGTTGCAAAGAGAGTGAGAGATCATCTTCCCTTAAAACTGAGTGCTCACTGGGAAGCTAATATATCCAGCGAGGATGCTTCTGGTTTGAACGCTGCAGGAAGCACGAACTCTGAAGATATGGATCTTTTGTTGGTTGAGGAATCTAGGGCTTCTGAAGATCTTAAAGAAACAGAGAAGCACCCAGAGATCTTTGAGACGCTTAAAGAGTCTTTTCTCAAGGCTTACAAAGCCATGGACAAGGAACTTAGAACGCATCCGAGTATTGATTGCTTCTGCAGTGGGACGACAGCTGTAACTTTGGTCAAACAGGTATACAGCAGCATTTTTGAAAGCTTTATTTGAAATTTTTTGTTAGGATATGTTTCGTAGTTAATCGTAGTCGTCTCGGCGCGTTGTATAGGGTACGCATCTTGTCATTGGAAATGTTGGGGACTCGAGAGCTGTGCTGGGTACAAGAGACAAAAACAACTCACTTACTGCAGTTCAGTTAACTGTTGATCTTAAACCGAATCTTCCAGGTGATTTTTTAGTCATACACAAGTGCATGCATATCAGCAACTGCGGCCATGTTTTCTATAATCTTGTTTTCTACTGAGTTTTATAATCTATGGTATGTGAAAGCAACGTTGATTCTATCTTCGGAACTATTGCACGTCCACACATGTACTAGAAATATTTCCAGTCCCCCATAGCATTTCTCGCGCTATCTCATCGTGTTTGCACAACAGGTCCTGCTTTGTATTGAGGTCATGCTAAACACTAATATTTTTTCCTCCCTCTTTACAGCGGAAGCAGAGAGAATTCGAAAATGTAAAGGTCGTGTATTTGCTCTTGCGGATGAACCCGAGGTGACCCGAGTTTGGCTGCCAAACAATGATTCACCTGGCCTTGCTATGGCACGGGCGTTTGGAGATTTTTGCCTCAAAGATTTTGGCCTGATCTCTGTGCCTGAAGTATCTTACCGGCGCCTATCTGAGAAAGATGAATTTGTTGTCTTGGCCACAGATGGGGTAATAGAGCCAACATGAATTCTTATTCGAAATATCAAACGGCATTGTCTCCTTTTCTAAGGCTTGCTTCAATATTATTATGCAGATATGGGATGTTCTTTCGAATCAAGAAGTGGTGGATATTATAGCGTCTGCCCCAGCTCGTTCATCTGCGGCTCGAGCATTGGTTGAGGTAGCCGTCCGAGCTTGGAGATATAAGTACTCAACTTCAAAAGTCGACGATTGTGCTGTTGTTTGCCTCTTCCTTGATTCAAATTCGAACAATTTGTCCATTGCTTCTAGTGGCAAGTCCAAACTGCAGCCAGGTTCGAAGAACGAAGTTGACCGGGATGATGATAAGGAGAAAGACAATCGTGATGAATTGACCCCTCTCATCCGGCCCGGCACCATTGAAGAAGGCAATGAAGATCCTTCAAAGCATGAGGATATGAATTCCGACGGAGGAACGGATTGGTCCGCCCTGGAAGGCGTGTCTCGTGTGAATACCCTTGTGAATCTCCCAAGGTTTGTTCCAGGAAAGGAGGATGAGGAGGGTCTTCTGAAGTAAGAAGGTCCGTTTTGTAACCTTTTCCATGCCTTATTGCGTGGGGTAGAAATGGAAATTTTTGTAAATCCAGCCACCTCTATCTATATTTTTTGTTATATTTTATTCTTCACGTTTCATGTGTGATTTTTGGACTATTATATTTATTTTTATTTGCAACAAAGGATGATGTTTTTTCTCAAGCTGAATGTTATTCGGTAGAAAGAAGTTAATGTTCTGTTTATTATGTTTGATTTAATGTAATACAAGCATCACATTAAATACTCTTTCAAAACACATATACAATATTGTTCATTTTGTTATAGTACATTATAATATTGAACAATTTAAAAATACAAATACTAGATTGACATATTATTAAAGTAATTTATGAGATAATATTTGCAACAGGTTGCCTTGGGCTCCAAGTAAAAATTATAATTAACTTGTTTAAAAGGCCAATGATGATACTAATATTTGATTGCAAGAAAAGAAAAAGCAGGCAATATCATCAACTCAGATTCATATAGGTTTCTGATCCAACCATCTCCTATAAAACTCCAATGCTTCCATTGGCTTGTATTCTGGGACTGTATGCCCTGCACCCTGCACATCTAACTTCACTTCATGTTCGAATATTATCGTTTATTATCCGTATTTATACGTATCATGTTTCATGATGCCATTGTTAGAGAAACAGAGATTGAATGTGTCAAACCTTGATGGTTAGAAAGGTAAGGTCATGGTCATAACCTTGCAAGTACCTGCAAACAAGAAATTAACAAATGCAAACCAAAAGAAAGAAAACACACATGCTCTGTGATGCTACAAGTACAACCAAAGCTTGAAAAACAAATCTACCCTGAAATTTGGTCACTAGACGTCCATGATCGCCATGGACTTACGGTCTTGTACCCGAGGGACTTGGTCCAGGCTTGGCTCCCGGTGTAAGGCACACACATATCATGGTCTCCACTGTAAGTGAAGCATGGAATGTAAACATTAAGATTCAACTGATGCACAAAAGGAAAACAAAAACCGAGCTGTTAAATGTTAATTGCTGGATTACCTGAAAATAAGTGCTCGGTAACCTCCGGCTGTTAGTTTTTTATGGTACGGAATCATACTCCCGGCATCGTGGTAATAGTTTATTCTATCTGTACATAACACCCAAGGCCCGGATACATTTTCCTGAGTCGAAATCGCAAAATAAGGATTGTTAAATCTCTAACTACAAATGATGGACTTGAAGCGTGGCAGATAGTTTACTGGTTCAGCATGAATAGCCTTCCTAACTGTTGCATCATTTAGCCATATGGTTGCGACTTCGTCGTTCTGCCAATACAAAACAATGCATGACTATATATCATACATGATAACTTGTCATTTAAGTTTCAAAAGGAATGAGTGAGTAAAACGAACATACAACACAGGGTACATGGTTTTTATTGCTTTGTGCTAGTTGAGGCCATAAAGGGACAATACCATCATTAACCGGCGCCCTAAACGGCCAAGCACGACCGAACATCCGAGTTCTAACCGCAAGTGGTCTCGATGTAACACCTAATTGCCGGAAGCTATCCGGCAAGCTTGCGTTTCCTTTTAAAGTCGGATCATGGTAGCAGGGTTCAAGGATGTCATAAATGTTTAGGCCGGAAATTGCCTGAGAATTCATCTCATATATTAGTAGAAGTGGGGAAAAAACACTAGAGATTAGAATTGGTGTATATTTCTAACCACGTAGACATCTTCTAGATTTTCAAAACACATCTGAGAAGGGTTAGAATAGTCTCCCCCACAAGCTGCTTCAACTGCCTGCAATAGTTATTGTGATTCATCTCATCAAAGTTAAAAGAAAATCCTTTCAATTTTATCAAATATAGACTCGTATTCGATTCTCCGTGTGTTCCGATTCGTACGTACCTGAAAAATGTCATCCGAAATGAGGGCCATCCCATGAGCAAAGGGGACAAGTGCATTGCCATCAAAAACAGGGTCAGTCACCCCATTTCCCACCATGTATCCCTACACTTACAAATTCCTCAATTCTAAAGCTTTTGTTTCACAACTTGAAACTTGCTAGGGAATGGAATATGTACCTTGAAATTGATTGTAGGCTTTGCACCAACTTTGATCCCTAAAACCACAAGGTAAATCACCAATACTGTCTAACATGGAAATCTCTAGTCATGGTACATAAAATAAGGTTACCTTTCACCACTTCAGAAGCAAGCGTGGGCACATAAATTCCTGCATACGATTCTCCCGCGATATAGAACGGATTGCTGACGAACTCCGGATAGAGATCAAACCACTACACAGAAAGTTCTCGGGTTTAATCTCTATATATTGGTGTTAAATAATGGTTGTGGCGTGACAATACGGTTGCTATCTGAATACCTTGAGGAGGAAGGCATGTGTATCGGCTGCGGTTTTAAGGTCGCCGGTTGTGTATGCGCTTGTTTTTCGAGAGTAAGAGAAGCCGACACCGACCGGTGAATCTAGATAAATAATATTCGAAACCTGGAAAAATGCTAAAAATATAAGTAACCAAAAAAAAAAAAAGATTGAATACTTAGGTTTAAAGGGTGTGGCATGCAGTGGCCTGACCTTAGACCAACTGTATGGATTGAGATGCAATGTGGGGAGGGTTCCTTTGGGGTTCCCTTCTTGAAAATTAAAAGGACCTGCAGTAATTAATGAAGAATCCTCTTCTCTATGAGAATCACATTATAATAAATCCAGAGATTTAGTAGGGAAATTGCTTTAAAATCATGTAAACCTTACCAAATCATGAGAATTGTTGGTGGCAAAATTCAACATTTATTAAGTTTATTCAAAAATTTCTAAATCTAAGAAGGGTTTTTTCTTTTTACATAAATTTAAGAAGGATTGATAATGAATTATATATTTTTAAGGAATTATTAATTTTTAAATATTTTCATGGACCAATGACCCATTAAGTCTTCACCGTATTTCACCCCTGACAACAGTGGGAAAGTGTTTTGTTTTAAATTGAATTTTGTATCATACACATGCCACATATTCTTTTAGATGTATGAAAAAGTTTTTTTAAATATTTCAATAAAAAAGTTTTAAAATTTTGAAATATATCTAAATACGGATATCCAATTCTCATTTAAATACGAATAACATTATCAGACTGTCGATCACATTTAATAGGTAATAATCGAGTGAGGAATAACTGAAAATTATGAGGATTCAAATCGACGAGAGTATAAAGAATAATTGAAATTTTTACTTATGGGGATTGAGACGGAGGATTTTTATCATCGAAGTTCAAATGAGGATAGGAATGGAGATTGTTATATCTGAACCGTACTCGTATAAATTACTGTGGGGATCCTTAAAAATTATCCACAAGAATCCCTGATATTATACAAAGTTGGATGTCCATAAGGGTAATTTGCCCATTTTTAACAAAAATCTATTCTCCATAACCCGAATATGGCCTGCTGGAGTAAGTTTGAAAATTCTTCTTAAATTTTATAAAAATAACTAGAAAGTGGTTTATACATTGTTGTAAACGTGATTGATTTTATAAAAATCTAGTTTTATTTAAAATATACGGTGATTGATTTTGATATGTATTTTAAAAGATATGAATATTTGACTGTTGAAATGTCATAAAAATTTGGTAGCAGTGACTTTGAAAAATCACCGAAAATTCGACAAGATAAATCGGGAAGTGAGTCTTATATTTCTATAACTATACGAAAGTATAGATTCATTTAAAACAAACGGTTCTCAATTTCGAGTTATATATTAGGAGTTATTAATTTTTGAGTGAGCAAAGGTCGGAAGAAAAAACAACATATTGTTTCTAAAAACAACAATGACAACGACTTTAGAAATTCGCCATAAATCGTACGAGTAAAATTAGAAGAGATAATTTATATGGTTAGAAATATTATTAAATCTAGTTCATTTTAAAACAAACAGATCATGATTTGAATATGTATATTATTAGTTACATATTTTGTTTTAAAGGTAGTGCATGCTACAATGTTTCAATAATTAATATTTTAATCATATTTTATAGTTTCAAAATGATTTATCTGTTGTTAACAAAACTAATTTTATCATTTATATTTTTACTTTTAGATATTTATTTTAATGTATTAAATTATTTTTTTTGGACGAGAATTAATCGAAACCGACGAAGATTTATAAGAGATATGTATAGAGTCGAAAAAAAAAAAAAAAAACTCTAACAACAAATAAGTAGCTGTCGTTGTATGGTACGGTAATATAAAAACGACGCCCCATGTGCTTATCTCTAAGGTTGTGGTTACTATTTACCCTCACACATCTCTTTGTCTATTGCCTTGAATTATGCCATAAAAAGGAAACCATGACCATATGTATCCCGATCATGTCAGCATCAGTTAACGTTCTAAAAATAAATGATCTGATTTATAGAATTATAGACAATTGATGCAAAGGTTTTACGATTATAAAAAATTAAAAAAATTATATTTTGATACATAAATTGTAAAAAAAAGTTTTACACAATCGTTTATATTTATGCTATAAAATTTAAATTTCTAGCCCTAACACTCTAAACCTTAAATCCTAAACTCTAAATTATAACTATAAACCTTAAATTCTATACCTTACAACCAAGCCCTAAACCGCAACCTAAATCTCTAAACCCTAAAATTGAAAAGATTGTGTATCAAAGTATTTTCGTTAAAAAGGGCAAAGTACACACATGGTCACTAACTATCCCAAAAAAATACAAAATGGTCACAAAACTTTCAAAAGTTATACAATTGGCATTCAACTTTAGTTTTTGTTACAAAATGATCACTAAGTCATTAACTGACACTGTGTGAATGACGTGACATTTACAAAAGTTTGAATAATAATACATTCAATCCTTCATATTTACACATCCAATCAAGTCCTAATTTAACCCTCATTATTAATGTCAAAATTGATTGAATGTGTAAATATTGAGAATTATATGTGTTGTTATACAAATTTTCGTAACTGGCATGTCATCCAGTTAAAAAGCAATTAACGGCTCAGTGACCATTTCGTAACAAAAATTAAAGTTTAATGCCCATTGTGTAACTTTTGAAAGTTTGACACCCATTTTGTGTTTTTTGAGATAGTTTAGTGACCATATACTATACTTTAAAAATGTAATTAGAAGCAAGTGGCCAAGTGGGTGTTAGAAGAGTACCATGTTCGTAAACAAATCCATCAAAGCTAGAGCAACCCGGTCCACCATTTAGCCACAGAACAACCGGATCCTTCCCGGGGCTCCTTTCCGAAACGACCAAGTAATAGAAGAGATTCTTCTCACCTATGCTCACATATCTGCAACCACAACACCGACCTACCCTCGTTATTTTACGACGACTTCGACTCTTGCTCGCCGTCGAATACGACCTCCATCGGAATAATCCTAGATATATATAGACAAAAGGAGAAAGAATTGTTACCCGGAATAGTGTTTGGATGGGAAAACGCTGCCGGTGAAACCTGGTAGGTGAGTTACGAGTGAACAGTTTGGAGCTGCTTTAGTGAATTCGAAACCGGAAAGCATGCAAAATGACAAAATGAGAAAGGATATCTTATCCATGGCAGTGCAGCAGGCCTTTATGCTATATACAATATGATGATTATGTGTGTATGTATATACTACAAAATCCAAAGGGAGAGAAATGATTATTGATTTTGATAGGGAAAAATGAATTCAATGATTGAGAAATACAAAGGATATTTTATTCATGCTATGTCTTTACCTTATGTTACGTTTCTATGGTTAATTTTACAGGTATTTGATGTTCGTATAAAAAATTTATGGTAATTATTTTTATTCGTGTTTGTCGGTGGTCACATAGAATTTTATCTCCTTTTGTGTTATTTACCGATGTATTCTGTAGCGGATCGTCATTTTTTAGAATAGACGTAAGATATAATTTTTAATTTTGAGATTTTATATTGGTGCAAAGATAGAGTGTTTGATATGATTGATGGGCGGAGCCACTTTGGGTAGAGGGTGTCACATAACATCTTTAAAAAGAAAATTGACACTTTTTAAAAAGAAATTGACTCCATTGTTTGTTCTTATATTTATTACTTCATAAAATTTTTAAATTTTGACATCTAAACTAAATTTTCTGGCTCTGTCCCTAATATAATCGGTGCATCGTTTATTTATTTTTAATTTGTTATTTTTTTTGGATGTTTTAAAACATTTATTAGATTATATTTTATTTTTTATTAATAAAATTATTTGATTGATATGTCAAAAATAATCAATAATGAGAACACAAATGAACTTTTTGTTTATTTATAGTAAAGTAAAAGTACTAAAGGTTGGCAGTTGGGACAGTAGAGGTGAGATTATTACACAAATTAGATAATATGACATAAATTTATGATTATTGGTATATTTAAATCTATTTAATACAATATAAAGAAAATCAAATAAGAAGGAAAAGAAAAATTGAATTTTCTTACCCGTCGTAATCTTCAATTATGACTCTGAATATCAACTTGTACTCTAGTGAAAAAGAAATGATATTGACTTGCTTTGAATTTATTTTGCTTTTAGAGAAAGTTAATTCTAAATATTTTACTTTTCTATTTAGTTGAGATTAGTATTAATTATATATATTGTGAATGTTATTCTCTTTTAACTTATCATTTTCAAAAAAAAAAACTTAATCATTTTCAAAGTCAAATCTAAGGAATCATAAATACATACACTGTATTTATAGCCGTATTTATAAGATTAATTGTAGCCCACGATAAATAAAATGTATTAAATGGACAAATAAAATAATACCGAGTAGGCAAGTAGCAATGGGTGAGTTTAGGATGCGGCGCTTTAGTTTAAAGTAGAATTGAAGTGTTAAAAATTACGGAATTTAAAATGTTACTACACAATTAAAATGTTATACTTTTTTTATAACATTTTAGGTTCGTGGGTTTTCAACAAGTTTCGAAATTTGGTTTTTAGTTTCATGACAAGTTTCGAAACCTACCACTAACTTAAAATGTCGTAAAAAAATATAACATTTCAGTTATGTGGCAATGTTATACTATCGAGGCGATAATGACGAGATAAGTAAATAAGCACAAATATAAAAAAAATAAACACCAAGATTTATGTGAAAAAAGAAAAAATCGCGTGTAGAAAAAAAAAGAAATTTCAATATGTAAAAAAAAATTACAACTGAATTTTTAATGTTGTGTTTAAACCTCTAATCCCCAATATCTATTTATTAGATATATTTCTTGTTTACAGAGAGAAATTGCATAGAAACAAATTCTACTAAAACTAAGTTTTTAACCTTTAATTAATGTAAAATAACAAAATCTACTAAAAGTATGATTCTAACTTTAAACCAAATCTTAAAAGAAATTGAATCACAACTTTAACAAATCTCCACCTTAAGACAGATTCTTGTCAAACATTAATAGCTCATCTTCTTCCAAAAGTCCCCCTCAAAGAGGAAGTTTTCAACAATAAACACCGACTGAACTCAAGCCTTGCCCGAGATTGAATGTACAAGATAATTTAGTCTTTGCATCAGTAAGATCAACATTAGTGCTAACTTTATTCACAACTATATCACCACAAGCAATATCATGCATAACACGACCCCAATCATCAATAGTAATATTATCTTTCTCAATATCTATTCTTGTAGCAAATTGAACTCTCTCGAGCTTATGCCTACGGAATTCAACTTTATTCTTCTTTTCAAATTCGTTATGCCAACGAAATTGATTTTTTCGACTACCAAAATCGTTATGCCCATGGTTGTCATGTTCAACACAAAATTTCCTTTTACTTGGTTAAGTCAAGACACGTTTACCACTAACATTATTATTTGACAACGAAAGAGAAAACAACAGATGCATCATCTAAAATAGTTGAACCTTGTAAAACATAAAAAATTAGTTGCCCTTTTATGTTCTTTCATCACAACGAGAGAGCCCTTGCAAATTTTCATAGCTCCACATTCATTGGAGTACATGTACCTTTTTGAATCTAGAATACTTAACAAAATTATATTTCTTCTCAAATATGAAGCATGTCTCACGTTGCCAAGTGTTCAAACAATTCTATTGAACATCTTAATCTTGATTACACCAATACCTGCGACTTTACAAGAGACATTATTTCTCAAAAAACAATACTTGTAGACACATCTTTGTACGTTGAAAACCAGTCCTGATTTGGACTCATATAAAAACAACTACCAAAGTCAAAAAAATCACTACTAGCTTGCTATATAATTTTTGCCAGAAGCAACTAGAAGTTCATCATTATCATACTAGTCTACAATATAAACTTCATCTTCACTGGAATTTTGATTTTCATATTCTTTATTTAATCTTATTTTGTAATCTGTAACACTTAGATGTAATGTGACATTTAAAAAAAATATATGTTTTATTTTATATTTGACGACTTGAATCTGTCTCTATTTTAACCGCTAGAGTTACGATCACATTTTCTTTTACGGTTTAAACTATTAGATTCATGTACCATGAGACCCTCCGCTTGTAACTCGGAGTCGATAAAATGTTTCATATTATCATGAGAATTCAGAGTATCATATACCTCTTTAAGAGTAAGAATATCATATTTGTGTAGAAAGGTACTTCTAACAAACAAATATGAAGCGAAAGTGAACAAAGTAAAATTAAACATAAGTCTTCTTCATTGTACTTTACCTATATAAGAGGAAGTAGGAATTAATAATGTAGTCATAGAAGAAGAAAATACGAGAGGAAGAAGAGAAGTTTATTGGGAGTAAAAAGAGGATGTATAATAAATTAATTATAAATAAATGTTTTGAAGTGTTAGATTAATTTTTTAACAATGATTGTCAGAGTAATTATATTAAGGGTAATTGTTCTATACACAAGCGCTTGTGGAAACTTTTTTACACAAGCGCCTTAGTTTTAGGGGTTAAGGACTTCGTTTAGGGTTTAAAATTTAGGGGTATAAGTGTAGTAGTTTTAAATTTAGGGATTGTTGATAGAATTTTGGGTTTAGGGTTAAAATTTAGGGTTTATAGGTTAAAACCTAAATCCCCACCCATATTACCCTAAAACTAAACCCTAACCCTAAACTCTAAATTCTAACCTAATTCCTAAATTCTAAACATGAACCCTAAATTTTAAACCTTTACACTAAAACCCCTAAACTCTAAACCCTAAACACTAACCCTAAACCCTATAATTGAGGCGCTTGTGAAAATAAAAACTTTCCACCGCCAGTGTATGGGATATTAATCCTTATATTAAAAGTATATTAAAATTTTAATAATTATATTATAAATTTTAGAAATTTAATTACTATATTAAAAACGCTTTAAAAATTTAAGAACTACCCGTATAATTTACCTTTCTTTTATCTTATCACAAAATTAGGTGTTCGATGCAATTTTACACCAATTACGTAAGCAAGCATACATACGGCTAATATGACCATAATGATATCTATATTTAATTGATAATAAATAAAACGGTAAATTACACACTGGATTACTTAATTATAAGTTTAATAACAAACATGTTATTTTTATTCTAAAAGTTACAAGCATATCATTAAATTAAAACATTGTTACAAATAGGTCAATAACCATTAAATATGACAGGGGTAGAGACGTGACCTAGTATAATAACAATTTTAGTTCTCAAAACTTATACAATCTATTAATTTGTTTCTAATTCAAAATAATTTAATAAATTTAACCCTTCATATTTAAAAATTTCATCATTTAAGTCTTTGATCTTCTCCTAAATCGCATGTTCTCCTCCTAGAGATATTATACTACTTTACATTTACTTTCCTAGTATAATAACAATTTAACAGTAACTTGTTGTTTTACGAAAATTTTAAATATGAAGGGTTAAACTTTTAAATTATTTCAAATTAGGACAAAATCAATAGAATATATAAGTTTTTGGGGTAAAAATATTATTATACCAGACCACTTTAGACGCATGTTTCAATTTTAACGACATGTGACCTATTTGTAACAATATTTCTAATTTAACTTGTTTGTAATTTTTAGAAGAAAAATAACATATTTGTTATTAAACTCATCCTAAATAAAAATTAGTTAAAAATAAGGTTGCATGATTGGTTCCATCTACATCTAAGGTATGGGAAAGTGCAGCAAATGAATTGACATGGACAATAATATTAGAATTCCCCCAATAGTAAGACTTGATGTTGAACTAATAGTATGGGCACCAACCATGAACTCTGACCCTGTTTTTGCATCCTTCACCTTCACGTTTGAAGTGCCTATGATTAACCATAATAACTACATATTAGGAGCTTAATAGCAGTGTTAACAAATTGTAGCAAAAAAGAGCATACTCACAATTGTATTCAGCCCATCCAAGGGTTTGGTTTTCCAGGTCATATATAACCAACTTATTCGAAAGCACCAAATCTGCATTTGAAAAGTGATTAAATAAATGATTTGCTATGGGTTGTCTAATTAAATTTTTTTGGTTTTCTTTGTTGGTATTTCGAATCAATCACATAAAAGCACAATGACAAATCACTAAATTACGCAGAGTTAATATTTGATGCATTGTTAGTAAATTTTTTTAAAATAAACCTAAATTAAACATGCTTGTAGAAAATAAATGTTCTACAATATGTGCATGAAATATTTTCTCCAAACTTTTTTTTAAATGCTACATTATGCATTAGCATAAAACCCATACACCATAGAGATACACATGGATGGAGCCTTGTGTATGGTGGGTGGCTCTTGCCCCCATCAAACATTTTTTTAACTTTTTTTACCTTTATCAATATAATATTTATATTTTGTCTCTCACTTTTAACTCTGAAAATACATCACATCTTATCAGTGGACGCATACAACTCCTTAAGGGAGCAGCTGTATCCCACTTTAAAAAAAATAGATTTAAATTAATGTGAATTTCTTTCTTAATTTTTTTAAAATTTAATAGGTAAAGGTAAAAACACTTTTTTTTGCTTACCCATCTAAAAAATTATTTTAAATTTTATTTTTAAATTTCTAAATCTTTCATTGTATTTTATACAAATTAAGGAAGATACGAAATAAGTTGGTAAAGATACAGATACACTACCTCCCAGAAGAATCATATCTTCTTCTTCATTTTTGGCTCCATTAGGCTGCCAACCTATACACCGCATATCATCCTAAAAAAAAAAACCATTGAAAATGAGACTATGAGATCATAAAAGTTAATTAAAAGAAGTAAAATTGTACTTACACTATATTTGATTAGATAATCATGTGGGTAAACTGTTAAAACAAGAGAATCTTTGAACTGAAGCTTAATCACTGGAAATTCATCGTCAACACTGCAAACAATAATAAAACACCAAATTAACTTTTATGATCCCAAACGGTTAAAACAAGAGAATCTTTGAAATGGAGCTTTATTTTCGACTATTTGTTTACGTTCATCCAATGATTTAAAATCATGGTAAAACTTTTTAAATTTTAAATATTGTGAGTAGATTCTAACTCTTTTTACAGTGTGTTTGTATATAAGTATATAAAACACCAAATTAAGAGTACAATTGCAATGTCTTACTTTTTGTCATACTTGAAGCAAGAAAATTGGCCGTCAACTTTTTCTATTTTCAATGACTTTCCGGAGGTAATCTAATTGACAAAGAATACAATGTGATTAGCAATAGGTAATCTAAAAATCCAAATAAATTAGTTAGTAATACTTACCTTTTCCACTATTTGATCATTAATTTTGGTTGGGAGATATGATAAGGTTGTGCCACTATCAATTATTGCTGCATTTTCATCAACTCCGCCAAAAAAGCTTGTTTCAAGCTTTATTATGGTATCTCCAATGTGTACTTCCTTCATTGTAATTTTGTAATGTAACCTAACATTGTTTACAAGAATTAGGGTAAATTACACAGATGAAAATCCTTTGCTCTCAAACTATGTCTCTTTCGATGTCCTCACTTTAAAAAGTAAGTTTAGGTTTTAGGGTTTAGAGTTTAAGGTTAGAGGTTTTGGTTAGTGTTTAGAGAATTAGAGGTAGAGTGTATTTTTAGAGTGTAGGGTTTAGGATGTGGAATTTAGGGTTATAGTTTAGAATTTAATTTTTTAGTGTGGGCATAGAAAGGAGCGCAATTAAGAGCAAATGATTTTTATTCAAATTACATCGGTAACGATTTAACGGTCCCGAAATGGATGGAAATTCTCTACCCTTTTCGGTGTCCCTACTTATGTCCCTATGCTCAAAATTAAGTTTAGGATTTAGAATATTAGGTTAGGGTTTAGAGAATTTAAAGTAGGGTGTGTTTTATAGGGTATAGGGTGTAGAGTTTAGAATTTAAAATTTAAAGTTAGAGCTTAAAATTTAATTTTGTAATATTTTTTAGTGTTGAGGCATAAATAGATACACAAAAAAGAGATTTTTATCCGTCCCGAAATGAAAAATGGATAGAGAGGACTTACTGTTTAGGGACAATACGTGTTCTTTTGATTTGTGGTGCGACCACTTCCCCAATTGTAAAGATTCCACCTCCTTCCACATTATCCAAACAATGTGCAAATTTCTTTCTAACTTTCCCACTTGCAGCTAATTGTGAAATCACAGATGAATTTGCTTGTCCGAATCCAATGATTCCGTTCACTGCTTCACTTGACGTACCCAACTCCCCGGTTCGTTTAGAACCGCACCTAGTAGGCAAAAAAATGCTTAAACTTTCGGTTTAACTGACTGAATCGAAATTATAAACCTAGACATCCGACTGACCCGAATACAATAGTCCCATTTGTCGGAGCGGTTTGAAGGTTTCCGGTCACCTGTTGAAGTTGTACGGTGTCTTTTACGAAGTATCCGCCATTCCCGCTGCCGTCGCCGTAAACAACATAATATTCACACTGACTGCCGGACTTGCAGTGGTCGAGTTTCCCATCATGTGCTGCAGAGCAGAACTCATCTTTGCAATAAACCAGACTCGAAGTAGAGGACTTCTTAGGGTCATATGGTTTTTGTTCTAACTGCATTCACAATTACTAAATTCTAAAACGAAAAGTTTACCATAATTCACAAGAGATTAAAATATTAAAGGAAATGGAACATACACCGAGACTACTTTCCGTGGGGCACTTGTCACAACCAACACAATTCAGCCATAGAAGGTCACTTCCTGTGTCAACTTGCACATGATATTCTTCTAATGGATTTCCTATCAGGAGTTTTGCAAAGTAAAGCCTGCAAATTATTCCGCACCCGAAACCAAACTAAAGTTTATACGGCATGTGTATCAAAGTGGTATAAACCCCAGAAATATAACAAAAAAGAGAATGAAAAGAATTGATGAGAACAAACCCAGCTCCAGTAGCATGACCGTCGCCACCTAAAGGGACATCAATGTCAACAGTAGAGAGAAGTCTAGCATGACGACGCGTATCATGAGATTTCATAGCACTTAAGCTTCTTTGTTGACCTGCAAATTTATGTTTTACATTCAAAGTGACGACGTTTCCAAAGCTGCACCCAAACTGGTTCACCAGCAACACAATAATGGCCAATGCTACTCTCCATTGTTCCATCATCCTTAAGAATCAACAATTCCTCCTCTCTATCTCTCAAGCTTTTTTATTCTTAAAAAAACAAAGGTTGACGGAAGATAGAGAGGAGGAAGGTGAGGCAAAGCCCAAATCCCATGAACACAAATACGCTTCTTTTACGCCGAATTATATGCCTTCATTGTAAACGCTATATCTATATTAAATTTTGTTCTAGCAAACTACATTCAAGTTGACCGTTTTTCTTATTTTGTCATCGTTGCTAAATTCAAGCATGGGTAAACTACAATCAATTATAGGACGTTTTTTTGTTCCTTCTTAAAAATTATGAAATGGTTACCGGCTTAAAAAAAATCATAAGTTAATGATTAATGATGTGGCAGTTAATAAAAATTATCATAATAACATATTTAGGTCTTCATATTTACACATTTAATTAATTTAGTCATAATTCGAAAAAAAACAATAAATATAATCCTATTTATTTACACATTCTATCAATTTAACTCTTTTTATTCTACCAAATTAGATCGGAGGAAAGAGGGGTGCCTGGAAAGGGGTTGGTGTGTAGGATCGGGCATCGAAGGGTTTTGACTGGTCTGACGAGCGAGGGGTAGGACGAAAGGGTCGACAGACAGAACAAAGGGTCATTAGAGTAGAGAGGCAGTGCCCAAGTGGAGGGTTAAATTGATAAAATGAGTAAATAAAGATGACTAATTTTTTTGAATTTTTTGAATTAGGACTAATTGATTGAATTGTAAATATGGAGTACTAAATGCGCTATTATGCCAATTTTATTAACTGCCACATCATCACTCGTTAATTTTTTAACTACGTCGGACCAACTTGTTACTTTTTTAAGTCGGAGACCATTTTGTAAATTTTCATAGTCGGGGAACTCAATAAAAAAGTGCCCTATGATATAGGGACTATTTATGTAGTTTACCCTTAGGCGTTTGGTTCACAAAATGAAGATTACCTCTGGGATTAAGATTCTCGGTATGTAACATTTCCTAATACATTATTGGAAATGTTCTATTACCTTGGTTTATTTGGTAGGAATGTAAGATTAATGTGTTTGGTTGGAGGAATATAAGATTATTTAGATGTAAACATTTTCAAATTGTCCATGTATTAAAATTTCTTTTTAACATGTTAAACTTTCAATATTAAATCAAAAATATCTACATAAAATTTCATAGAACTATTTTTGTTACATTATCTAAAACTTGAAAAAAAAATTATTATATTATTAATATAATAATTATATTAAATTTAAAAAATTATATTTTTATACATTCGTTACTCTTTATTAAAATATTTTTGTAAACTTTCAAATGATATACGTTCAATATGATATTTTTTAATTTTTTACTACTTATGACATATTGTCAAATAAATAAAAGTAAATATTAAAAATAAATCTAAAAGTTGTAAAATAGTGATAAAAATTTTACCCAACACTTTTATACAACCAGTTAATACAATTCGCTAGTCCAATCAACTAATGTTATAAATTATAAGCTATAAAATAATATAATCCGCTATTAATTATTCGATAATTGCCAAACAAGATCATAATCGATAGATGATAACAGTTCATAAATAGAAATATGGTTAATGCCAAAGTTTTTAGCATGGTTATTGTCCGCTTCGAAATCTGTCCAGGCCATTCGCTAAAACCCAAACAGTACTCCAAGCCCAAACTCAAGCTTGAGCCCATGCCCAAATGTCCTCGGGACCTCAGCCATCGGATGCCTAAAAAGTTTACATTTAATTTTTTTACCAATAACTAATTGATTCGGCGAGATAAGACATTAATTTTTTGTAATAAGGTGATGAATTTAAATTATGACATTGTTAATGGAAAAAAACATGATTAGGAGGGTTGCCTCCACAATAAACCTATGCTAAATTCGTTCCGTATTAATTGACCAATGACACAGACATTGATAGTTATACGAAAAACAAATATTTTATTTATTTTTAATGTATTTACTTATATATTTAGATTTTTGTCTAAGTTTAATGTCGCTGAATAACACGGGTGTTAACCCGGTTGAAAATTTTAAAATTAATCTTATTTTATAGAGTACAATAAATATTAGGATTAATATGCACATGCGGTAGAAACTGAAAGTTTCCACAAACGCCTTAGTTTTAGGGTATAAGGAGTTAATTTAGGGTATATAGTGTAGGGGGTTTAGGTGTAAGGGTTTAGAATTTAGGGACAATTGTTTCAATTTAAGATTTATGGCTATAATTTAGGGTTTATATGTTAGGGTTTAGTTTTTAGGATAATATGGATGATTTAGGTTTTAACCTATAAACCTTGAATTATAACCCTAAACCTTAAATTGAAACAACTATCTCTAAATTCTAAATACCTAAACCTTAAATTGAAATAACTATCTCTAAATTCTAAACACCTAAACCCCTAAACATTATACTTTAAACTAACTCTCTATACCCTAAAACTAATACGCTTGTGAAAACTTTCAGTTTCTACCGACTCTGTATAGGATATTTATCCTAAATATTATTGTACATATATCTTTTCACACTACTAAATCTATAAATAAAGATACTAAAACTCATTACTTGAATTTTGGAATTTGAAATTTAGAAATAACCAAAAACTTTATATGCATTTTTTTTTATCATTCCATCTATAATTTTTTTTTGTCAATTCAACAAATGAAATTCTTTACACTAAATATTTCTTTTTTGAATGTATGTTTTTAAAGCGTATGTTATGTTTTTTTTTTCATTAAAAAGGAAAGGAATGCTATACCCGAATGCCTCATTAAAAAACCTCCCTAAACCTAGTTGGAGGAAAAAGAGTGCATTCGAGTATAGCTACAAAACGCACCTAACCAAACGGTACAAGAACTAACAAACACAGCCATCGGCCACCAAGAATCTAACCAGACTTGCTGGTGGTGTTCGAAAAATCCCCCCATCCGTACCAGCACACAAATCCAAGGCTGCCATCCGATCAGCCACCGCATTCAACGATCTACCCACGCAGGATATCCTCGCTTCAACAAACACGCTCAGTCCATCCTTAATCCGCGAAACCAGATTCGTTTCCCCAATCGAAGCACGACGATCATAACTCTCCACAAGGCCGACGGCCTCGTAACAGTCAGTTTCTAAAACAACATGCGTAAAACCGAGAGCACTCGCATGCCGGATACCCTCAAGTAACGCCCATAATTCCGCCTGTAAAGGTGAACAACGACCCAGCAGTTTGTTAAACCCCAAAAGCCACTCACCTTGATTACCACGGATCACCCCACCACATGACGCAAATTCAGTGTCTTGTTGAACCGCTCCATCGACATTGACTTTAACCCAACCCGGCATTGGCGCCTTCCATCCAACGTCATCCCTCATGTTCCTAGTCACTCTCCAATCATGCTTCCGAGTAACCTCAAAAGCTTCGGCACTCCACTGAGCATAGCGCATTGCCGCGGCCACCAAGTTATCCTTTTCGATCCAATCGGCATCAAAAAGCTTGCAGTTCCGCCGCTGCCACAATTTCCAGCACATGATCGAAAATAAGGCAGGCCAACCTTCAGCCTTAGATAGCATATTTCGATTAATCCATTCCACTACTGTTCCTTTCCAAAAATTTGGAATCCCATGCATCGCCACCAATCTCTCCCACTCCCGGTATGCATGGGAGCAATCACGCAGAACGTGAGCAGCATCTTCCCAGCCATTTCGACAGAAGCAGCATCTTCCCAGCCATTTCGACAGAAGCAGCAACTCCCATCCATAGACATGTGGCATCGGACACGTTCGGCGTTCGTCAACAACTTTCCCTTTAAAGCTAACCACATGAATGTCTTAACCCGTTGAGGTACCGTAAGGCGCCAAATCAACTTCCAAATCCGATCCGGAGCATTTCGCGTGGGCCTAATCATTCTATAAGCCGATCGGACACTAAACTTCGCACTAGCTTCACCGCTCCAACCAAGAAAATCTGGTCCCAAAATCGGTGATGGAGGTGCAAGAGCGAGAATTTGCTCAACACAATCTGCAGGTAAGAACCCGCGAAGGAGCTCAGTCCTCCATCGACCGCGATCATCTACCAATGAAGCAACATCCCACGACTCCGCCGGAACAACCCCAGGAAACATATGTATAAACGGCTCCATATTCGGAATCCATTTATCCTTCCAAAAATCCACTGATTTTCCGTCGCGAATCACCCACACAAAGGCTTGCTTAACATGCCCCCATACATGGCTAATCCCGGCCCACAAACGTGAACAGTTCTGTCGCTCAAGGCTATCAGGTAACAACACAGAGCATTTATACTTAGTACGAAGGACCCGCACCCACAAACACTCGAGGTTACGTACTAAATTAAAGCCCAACTTCATTAAGAAAGCAAAATTAACCTTGGACAGCGAACGAAACCCCAGACCACCATTCTCCGTCGGCTCCTGACAATCATCCCAGCACACAAGATTAACGCTCCTATGTTCCAAAGATTTACCCCAAATGAAGTTCCTTATAAGCTTCTCTATCTCATCACAAACACCTTTAGGGAGCCAGGTAGCTTGCATACTATACACTGGTATGGCCTGTAATATCGCCTTTGCTAAAGTTACCCGCCCGGCAAAGGATAAGGACCGCGCATCCCAAGAACAAAGACGATCACGGACCCTTTCAATAAGATAGTCATATGTAGCCATTGTAATCCGGGACTGCAGAATAGGAACTCCAAGATATTTGCCGAGATTGGCGACCTCGTGGAACCCCAAACCTTCAGTAATCACATGGCGCAACTCCACCTCCGTATTCTTGGAGAAAAAATATGGGATTTATCTGAACTTACTTTGTGCCCGGAAGCTGCACAAAAGTAATCCAGCACATGCTTAATGACCTCCATTTGCGCAACCGTAGCCTCAGCAAATAACACAACATCATCTGCAAAAAATAAATGAGATAAACCAGGACTATTACGACATAGCTTAATCTCATTCCAGTTTTTGTGCTCAATCTGCAAACCAATCAGTTGCGATAGACGCTCCATGCAAATGACAAAAAGATAGGGCGACAGAGGATCTCCCTGCCGGATACCCCTAGAAGGCATAAATTGATCAGTAAGGTCCCCGTTCCAGGCTACCTGAAAAGAAACCGAAGTCACACAGTCCATAATCAAACCACGCAACCTAGAGGGAAGACCTAAATCCAATAACGTGTCCGCGATAAAACCCCAATCCAAACGATCATAGGCTTTTTGCAAATCAAGCATAATCGCCATCCAACCAGTCTTCCCTTTCTTTTTAGCCATTGAATGAATCACCTCTTGCACCACAACCACATTGTCCATGATACACCGGCCCGGAACAAAGCTAACTTGGGTTTGGGAAATCCACTCAGGCAAAAACGGTTTAAGTCTATTTATTATACATTTCGTCACACATTTATACAGAACCGGACAAAGGCTAATAGGCCGAAACTGAGAAAGAGATTCAGACACTTTCACCTTAGGAATCAAAACAATCACAGTGCGATTGAACCCTTCTGGAATCTTCCCGTCAATAAAACACTGCCGTACAAACCGAACCACGCATGTACCAACAATCTCCTAATTTTTTTTGATAGAACATCGCATGGATGCCGTCCACCCCCGGGGCTTTCAGCGGGTCCATAGCAAAAAGGGCAGCCTTCACTTCCTCGTCATCAAGATTCCTGTCAAGAAGAGACCGAACCACGTCCGAGACCCCTGGAAACTGTCCTCTATAATGCCAACGCTCACGGTTAACAACATCCTGCGAAAATAAAGCCCGAAAGAAACTTACAACCTCCTGACGGATACGGCTACTATCAGTACACCACCCTCCATCAGCCAGCTTAATCATAGTGCAGAACTTTTGCCGCTGCCTTCTCCTTGTTGAGCGATGATAATACGTAGTATTTCTATCCCCATCTTTAACCCATTGACATCTAGCACGTTGGAACCAAAGAAGCTCCTCTTAGTGCAAGACCAATTCAAGCTCCCGCCGCAACTTGGTCTCCAAATCATGTAAATAGGGAGTATCCATCCGATCAACTAAATTCTCTATACCCCCTAAACGTGCCAAAAGGTGACGCTTCCTTTTTTCGATACACCCAAAAGTATCTCTATTCCACAACGAAACATTTTGCCGGAACACCTCCAGATTAGTGTCCATAGGAACATTCACATCCCAACCATCCTTCAACAAACGCTGAAACGTATCATCGGATTGCCAAGCCGCCAAATACTTAAAATTCCTCGGTCTTTTGATAACATGGTCCGTGGATAATAAGAGAGGCCTATGATCCGACCCCAACCGCGGAAGATGAGATACAAAATTATTAGGCCAACCCACACACCAAGCATCATTTGCAAGGCATCTATCCAATCTTTGGAACAAAGAACCGCGCCTCCAAGTGAACTTAGGACCCTGATAACCCAAGTCATTTAGCCCAAGAGCACAAACACAGTCTCTAAATTTATTACAAACCGCACCCCGACGATTCGAGCCACCACACCTATCTGAAGAAGTGAGAATGCAGTTAAAATCCCCTCCCAGTAACCAAGGGGTATTATCCGACGGTGCAAGAGCCATCAAATGATCCCAACACCTATTCCGGCGAACACGATTAGGGCTTGCATAAACACAAGAGAGCAAAAACTTGTCCGAAGACAAACCACCCATACACCGAACATGAATAAAATGCTCTGAGATAGCCAAAATATCTATTTGCACCGAATCATTCCACATCAACCAAATTCCTCCAGCAAAACCATTAGCCTCTACACGAAAAGAAGAATGAAAACCATGCCGCCGAATGAACATATCCGCTTTACGGCCACTAATACGAGGCTCCATCAGCACCAAAACATCAGGACTATGCTGTCTAATAAACAATCTCAAATAACGATTAAAATCAGGGTCCGAAGCCCCTTGCACATTCCAAAACATAATTCTAATCATTAAAATAAATGGGATAAAGAAACCAACCACCTGAATCAATTTTTAGTCTCCTTCAAGGCATTATCGCCACCACCCCCATCAATCGGCTTGGCATTCGATAGTTCCATCGATGTTTTAGCAACCCAATCGCCAACAGCAACAACATTTGGATTCGAATTCTCTTGAGAATTCGAGGTCTTTTTCCGTGCACTGTAAGGACCCAATCGAGCCATTGTTTTGGCTCTCGAAAGTCTCCGAATAATAACCGGTCCGGTGCTACTCCCACTTACATCCTGTTTCCGTGAAGAAGCTTTCGCCATTGGCAGATTTGCCGGTGTCTCCTTATCGTTAAACCGAACAGCTGCATGATGTTTCGCATTCAAAGTACTACTCGCCGGTGCCCCAGCTCCCACCATCACAATCTCCTTACTCGACCCCATTGGAGATAAAAGCTTCTCCATGCCCGTATTATGTACAGTTTGCACCGACTCCCCCTTGTTCACACCCGTTTCGCCATCTCGATCTCCCCTTCGTTGCTCCTTACTTAAACGCGCGTCCTCACTAGCATGTTCCAGCTGACCCAATTGCTCCCCACTCGATACAACTGTATCGACCATAGAACCCGCCTCGTGACAGGCCTCTGTTTCCATGGGCTCTTTACCCGCTCTGCGCACTGCTGGTGTAATGCTATCCCCCGCAAGCCGCGGCTGTCCAATTTTCAGAGTTGCAGTAGCCCCAGCCGATTGTTTCGAAGTAGAGCCCCTAGCTTGGATAGACCCACGACCACCCGCAATGTTCCTTTCCTTAGACCCCGAACTAGCTTGCACATTCCCCTTACCTAAATTAAGAATCCGGTAAGGTCCAGCACTACTCGATGCTCCTCGACCATGATCTTTGTCAAGAATCGACTCAGCACCTTTGAAACCACCAACCCCTTTACCATTCTGTCCTCTTCGCGACTTCCTTGGCGGAACCTGCATCCAAGGGCCATATTTTTCAGCAGGTTCTTCAGCCGATGTATCCATCTCCACCACAGGAGTATCCTTGTCCGACACCTTCCCCTGACTCTTGCATACACTTGCATCATGACCATATTTACCACATTCATAACAGATAACCGGCAGCCCTTCATACTCGATTCGTTGCCTAACCCCATCAATAATTATACTAGACGATAACGACTTATCCAAATTCACAACAACAGCCAACCGAGCAAACCTACCTCTCGTACCTTCATAGGTATTATAGTCAATACGGACGATTTTCCCTAAAGTTCCAGCAATATACCTGAACAGGCTCTTCGTGTAGTAGCGGTAAGGTAGCCCCGGCAACCTCACCCAAACCACGATCTTCTCAGGATGATCTACCGCAGTTGAAAAGGTTCTGCTCCAAGGCTGAACAGTGAGGTAACAGCCATAGATGACCCAAGGCCCTCCAGCCAGCACCCGAGCATAATTATCCTTATCGGCAAAGCGAACTAGACAATAGTCATTATCGAGGTCAATCACCACAATTCGCCCCTTAGGTTGCCATAACGATTTGATCCTAGTCTCCAACGCGGAGAGACCAATTGATCTCCCAAGGAGTCGCACAATTAGTGAATCGGCAAGCTTCTCATCAATCATATTGTGCAACCTCTCCGAAAACGTTATTGCCGGAGTCCCATCCACCAAAGTTACAGAAACATCACCTTCTCCAATAGCAACATCCAAGTCCGAAATATCTTTCGGCGGCTCCTGCGAAAATTTGGCACCCACCACCATGTCACGGAAAGATAACTTCGGGGTTGCTGCCACCCCTTCAGGTATGTCCGATCCTTGCACCTCTTGCTGCGCAGCCATTGGATCGTCTCTAATAACCTCAGAGCCCTTCCCCTCTTGCAACGAACCCATAGGAGCGTCTTCATTCACAACACCACCCTTCTCCTCTTGCAGCGGAACTATGGGAACATCTCCAATCACACTAGAGTCCCCGAGAGTAACCCCTGAATCACCCTGTCCAACCCTATCTGTCACCAATGGAACAGTAGCATTCCCGGCAGCAAACTTGGACCAATCGATTGTGCCAAACGGCACAGTCTGTAACGGATCAGGCAGCCGGCCATTAGGAAATCTTGGATCAATCGATCTAGGGCTTCCCGCACCAGGGGGATTCGCGTTAGAATCCGGAGAAATCAGAGCAGACATCGCGACTTAAATGACGATATTTTTTCCGTAACTCAGTTTCTTAATTTTGGTGTCACTTAAATTAGCTTCACCATCTTAGTTCGAGAAATAAGCTTAATCCAAATAATAAAGTAAAAGGTATTATACATAATGTTATAATAGTAACTCAGTTTTACTTGTACTAATAAATATCACTGAAAATTATTAATTCTTTATACTGTGTATACTTAATTTTTTACAACACAGCTATATTCAATAATTTTTAATAATTTTTAAATTAAAGAGATTAAAAATTAATTTTATTGAAGAATATTTTTAAAAACAAAATATTTCGTTAAAAAATAAATACGGTTCACACCATCTAAAAAACTAGTGCCCACAGATTTCTTAATTTTTCTCTCAAACTTGTAAGATGCAAAGGAAAGCTCATACAATAAATTGTCTTGAATTGATTTTCTCCAACTTGTTGATATATGCATGTAGTAGTTTTATTAATGCCATTGTTTGAAGATGGGAAATCGGTTAGCCTTAACTATGTCCTCATTGGTGCCTCCATTTTAAAACAACATGTTTAGAGTTTGAGATTTAAAGTTAGGGTATAGAGAATTAGTGGTAGGGTGTATTTTTAGGGTTTAGGATATGAAAATTAGGGTTAAGGCTTAGAATTTAATTTTTAGGTGTTTTTTGATAGAGAACATATAAGGAGACATGGTTAGGGTCAGAAGATTTTTATTCATTGTTTGATTGCATTTTGGAAGCAATTAATGTCATGCCACATGCTAAAAAAATAATGTCAAAAACGGACACGAGTTCAATCACAATGTCTGTAAGGTGTGTGCATTGTTAAAGAGTTAAGAATATCTATGAATAGATACTACCTTGTAATCACCTTTAAACTATTCTAAAAAAATAATGTCAAAAACAATATTCAATAAAAATTAACAAGATTTCAAAAAAATGAAAATAAACAATGGAGAAAAATTCATTTCTATGTATCATAAGATCATTGATAACAAAGTTATTGAAAGTCAAAGCCTGGTGCAAGGTTAGAGGATTTCATTTTAAAAGAAAAAAAAAGTTGGATTAGTTATGTTGAAGGAAGAAATCAAAGTTAAAAGAAAATCAAATATGCATACATATTCTAATCTTTATGTATCATTCCACACAGTGAAAGTTGGGGCTCCATGGCATACAGCCATATTGCTAGGCCTTTGTGCAATGGTGGGAACTGCAGTGGGAACCCAGTTGTTGCATGCTGAGGCTTGACCACCTGTTGATGATTGTTGTGATAGATGATACAAATTCCTCGAACGATAAGCGTCGGCCGATCCCGATCCGTACATGTTCTCGTTTCCGAGTGCTTTCACTTCGTAGTCTGCAAAATCACTGCCTTGGTTTTGGTTAATATCACTGGCTATAACCGTCCCCAAGGGGATTGCATATCCTCCGTTGCCGCCGTACCCGATGACCCCTTGGTAGCTACCATTAGCACCATCACTTACTGTGCCACCATTGCTATAGATAACCGAGTTTGCATTAGATCCAGAACTATGCTCCATTGAAGAAGATTCCATTGCCATGAGATTATGCAAAAAATTGTGGCTGCTTCCTAATTGTAGCTGATTAAGATCCTGGAAGGTGTGATTAGAATCAGAATCCTGCTCTTGCTTGCACCATACTCTTTGTCCACAAGGGTAATGCATGCTAAAAGCCTGAGCTTGCTGATATGCAACGGTAGGCCACCCATTGTGAGCCGCTGCTGCAGCACCGTAAGTGTCGATTCCATCAGACAAGTGACGACTAATGTTATTATCATCTGCCCTATGTATGATATCCATAGCCATTTCTGCTTGCTCGACGTCTTTCAATCGCTTTGAGGTGCCGCCAATCGGCAATTGACTGCTCTCTAGTATGCTCTTAACATTGTAACGACTCATATCGAAGTTGGTTACAGCGTTCAGTCCTCGGAATTTTATGGCTGCAATGTCATAGGCTTCTGCTGCCTCTTCTTGCGTACCTACATAAGTACAATATATAATAATAAGCCGAAGAACTTATAAATTTCATGATAAGATTACAACATGACAGGAAGACTAAAAATGCAGAAATGTGATTGAACTTACTGAATGTTCCCAAGTAAAGGTCTTTGTTTCCAGCAACTCTTCCAATCCTTGCTTGCCATCTTCCATGTTGGTGGTGCCTGTTTTTAAACCGAGTTCGAATTACGAATCACGGCTTTTGTCTTAGGAATGTAATATCTATCTACTCGATAAAAAAAAGTATGCTAAATTATGATAGTGAGAACATGTACCTTGTGACTCCTCTATACATGGATGCTCCTCGAGAAAACCCACTACTCTTTCTGCAGCATCAAATCCAAACACATAAGTCTATAATTTTTGCTCCATCAAATATATATAATTTACGATTCTATACCTTCGCAGAGACGCAACATACTCCTGCCTCGTCATGTGCTTCATTTCTTCCAACTCTTGTTCATAGTTGCTAATCTATATTTGAAAACATAATAATAATTATTGTAATAAACAAGAGCCTCAAATCATGACAAATTTCCTATTAATGGGGACAGTGTTTAGTGCTCATATTAAATATAAAACTCAACACAGCTTCAGGTTGCATGTCAATGGCAGTGAGAACATGGAGCAAATTTCTAGGAATCTATTTTCCCGAGAAAATGAATCCAGAATCGGCAATTTATGCATTATAAATAGTGTTTTGGGGGTGCAAAAGGATGTGAAAACTGAAAACTAACAGGAAAATTTGTTGTTGTAGCAGTTCCCCAGTACTTCAATGCTGCTAAATCATAAGCTCTAGCTGCCTTTTCTTCTTTGTCATACCCTCCTATGAAACAATAATTTTAACCAAAATAAACTTATGGAGTATTGTAAGATAAGGCCAAGAAGGGCATTTATCATTTTTGTACCTACCCAAATAAACTGCAATCATGTTGATAAAGAAGCCCGACATCATTTCATGTGAAATTGCAGAAAAAGGTATCAGGAGTTAGTAAATATTAATAATTTATTCAAAATGAATGAAGAAACAAATTCCAATGCCTTGTGTGCATAAAATTCTAGGATTTTGAGACTAAAATGTGATAATATATACCTTGTCTTCCTTTACGACTTTGTCCTTCTCTTCTGCAACTATTATCCCACAAATGAGCTTCATATCTACCCGTCCATCTATGCCTGCAAATACCCGAAAATAAAACAAAATAAGCCTAAAATATTTAGAACATTTTTTTCACTCAAAAAAGGGAAAAAATCTAGCAAGAAAAATGAAAAATTATAACCTTGTTACACCACGGTATATGGAAGTTCTTTGGCCAAAAGTTTCGATAGATTTTCTAGGCGTCGCATCATTTTCGCCGCCTTGGGTAGTTTTTACACCACTTGGTGTCTTTTGCTGCTTATTGTTGTCGGAGGAAGAGCTCTCTCCACCGCTTCCGCCGCCGGTGCTCATTGAAAGAGACAAAGATTGTGATGCACCGCCACTGTTCTTAGCCTCTACTTGTGTCGGCGGTGCCGGTTGGTTTCTTAACCAAGTCTTAATCATGGATAAACCAATGGAGCTACTACCGCTACTGCCGGTGTGATCGATATTGGTGTTGTCGTTTCTATTATCTCCATCTCCTCCGCTGCCTGTACCGTACATATTGTATTGTCCCACCGTACTTGTATTGTACATGGTGTTGAAGCCATGCGCATGGAGCTCACTGTGTTGACTGTGGGAGAAAGAGCGGTTTCCAAGGAAGTTCTCGAGCTTTGGTTCTTGGTTTTGGCTATTGCATGAACTACCCATCACCATGGAAACGTCTGAGCTCTTCACATTCCAATCTGCAAGAAAAAAAAAAACAACTCTTTAAACATGATTGAAAAACAACGACAGAAGGTTAGGGTTTTGATAAACCTTGAAGCATGCCAAAAGGGGGAGGGAGATTGAGAGATGGGGCTGAGGAGTCGGTGGTGAGATCGAAGCACTCGGTGGAGGCATCGGCGCCGGAGATATCATCGGAGTTGAAGCCAAGGCGCGAGACCGTGGCTTGAGAATGAGGTTGTGCTTGAGGTGACAAAGAGAAGGCCAACCAGTTGTTCAAGGACGCCATAACTAAGTGAGAAGACCAAGTGTGAAAGATGAGTGCTTTTATGGTGAAATGGTAAGCAAAGAGAGATGGGGAGTGTAATCAATTCATGCATGAATGTAAGATTAGTAGTTGTTCCAAGGGGGAAGAAATAAGGGGAAACGCCAACAAAGGGTTGAAGAGAAATCAATCATATCTTCCAAAGCACAAAATGGAGATATAAACCCTCCTTTGTCTCTCTCTCATCAACAATACTAGTAATTATTTCACAATAGGCACCTTTCACATTAGAGGACGGTTAGTTTCACCCATAAATCAAAAAATATTGAGTACGTAGTATATGTTCATACAAAATTTTAATATTTTGACAATAAACAAACACTTTGTAGACAAAACGATTATAACTCATTTTTCTCTGGATGAATATCGTCCACTTTTTCACTGGGACACTTGTTGGGTTCAACGGTAGTATATGTTTTAAAACATTTTAAAAGGTTAATAAAATTTTTTCCCGTGCCCATTTCTATGTCCAAAACTAAAAAACACTAAAAAAATTAAATTCTAAGCCCTAACCCTAAATTCTAAATCTTAAACCCCACACCCTAAAAAATACACTCTACTTTAAAATCTCTAAACACTAACATTAAATCCTAACCTAAATTTTAGTGTGGAGGTATAAATAAGAACACCGAAAAGGGGATAAAATTCGTCTGCCCCTTTTCGTTGCCCCTACATATGCCCAACACTAAAAAACACTATAAAATTAAATTCTAAGCCTTAATTCTAAATCCTAAACCCTACACCTTATACCCTAAAAATACACCCTACCCTAAATTTCCTAAACACTAATCACATCCTCTAACCTAAAACCCTAAACCTTAAGGTTAATTTTGAGTGTGGGGGCATATGTAGGAGCACTGAAAAGGAGTATAGAGGATTTTCATCCCGAAAAAGTGCAGAAGATTTCTATTCTTAAAAGGTGTAGGTTTGAATTGATTTTGAATATTAATGGTTATACACTATATTTGAATCAAATTTATTTGTACATCAAACTATGACTTAGTATGAGGTATTTGAGGAAACCAACTTTGAAGAAAGTAAGGAGATGCCTAGATTCAGGGGTATTTCTAGATATTAAAATTAGAACTTCAATTTTCGAGGGGTCCGGATGTAATTTTACTATTTTATGAACTTATAACTTCATAAATATTTAAAGGACTAACATATAGTTACCCTTTTGGAGGTCAAGGTCTTTTTTTTCCATGTCTATTTTGAGACAATCTTTTAATGTATACTTCGTTTTGTTTTGTGATGTTATGTCCATAGCATGTAACAAAATATGGTGCATAAGTTTTGTAAACACACGTGCGTGCATAGTAGCTTTTGCTGCGTTTCTTTAGAGGGATTTATCATTAAAGGGAAAAAAGAATAAGAAAGAGGTGAAGTAAAAGTTGGGCAGCAAATTAAGAATAGAAAGGGTAAGTCAAGAGCTTATCTTCATTGCTTTGATTTTGATAATATAAATGGGGTTATTTTATACATAGGGGTGACACATGGGTCTTAAACTATGGGAAAGGCATGTGATTTCCTAACCCTAAAACTAACTACCCTTCAAAGATAGGTAACATTTAAGTGTTATTCATACTTTATAATAAAATAAGGTTAGGTTATCCAAGTTCACTTTTAGTTTGATTCTATTTTGATTATTGAATTGTTTTTTATCAATTAAATCAATATAAATTTTTAATTTGGTTTCAACTGATTATTAACTGTCAATTGTTGACGTGATAGTTAAAAAAGTTTGTATAATAACACATTTGATTCTTATTATTTATATATTATACCAATTTAATTTATTGTCTATTGTGCGAAAATAAATGAAATGGGAACAAGGGAGAGAGCTTAAACTTAAGTGTCTTAGGAGTATTTGGTTTATGATTAATAACATATTTTATATTGACAAATCTTAATTTTAGTCATAATCCGCTCTTAGTGAGTCTATAACCTATGACCTAAAAGAATATGAAGAAATAAAGATAAGCAAATTGGTCAATCGGCCAAATGTGCTTGCTCTCTCTCTCTCCAATGTAATATATTTTCTAAAATAAAACTTAGTTTAAAAGGATTCAAACTTAAAACCTAAGTGTATATACAACACCTAACCACTAAACCAAATTAAATGTTTATTTTGTAATTGATAGAAATTATTTTAAATTAAACAATGTTTATATATAAATATAAAAATTTTGAAATTACTAATTAGGTTAAAAATTTAATTCAATGACTTTATATGTGTAATTATAAAAAAGTTAAAAAAAGAAAAAAAATATCAAATTTAGTCTAAAAATATAAAAATCTTGCTTTAAACACATTTTACCCTAAATATAGTTTCTGTCAATCATAAAATAAACATTTTGTTTGACAGTTAAGTGTTGTGTTAACACCAGATTTTAGGTTCAAGCCCTCTTACACTTTTTTATTTCATTTATTTTCTTCCAATAAGATTGTGACACAATTAAATTTATTGATAATAAAGATTAAATATGTGAATATCTTGATTAAGACCAAAATTAATAGAATTTATAAATAATAAAGACCACATAGAATTATACACACTTATTTAACTTCAATAATTGAAACCACATATGTTATTATACAATTTAGTCACTCATTCTTAATTTAGGTAGCTTCAAATATAGTTCCCCCATAAAGAATCCAAAATTGTTATATTTATCCACGTGTGCGTATATATTTGTTAAAGGAGGGATCGCCGGTGATCTGGTTTAGTAATTAAATGTAATAATTGTGCAGGTAAAATCTTGAATCAGTTTACTATTGTATTAATTAAAGTTTAATTTTAATATAATATTTTATTTAATACAAGTAAATTTTATTTTTGAACATAGTTTATTTTTTAATATATATATCTTATTAATATGTCATATTTATATTATTTTAGATGGTTTTGAATAAAGTTAAATAAATTTAATTTTATACAAAAATAAAATTAACTAAACCTTTTAAATATTGAGTGATAAGTAAAAAAATTTCAATCAGTAAAAAATTAATATGGTTATCAAAGATATTAAAAATAATAAATGCTAACAAATTTCATTTTATTAAAAAAATATTTTTTAACATTATGGTGTGATTAAATGCTAATATCTATTCTTTATTCTTATTTCTTTAAAAACGCACACATACCGTACAGCCAAGCTATTCGAATTCGAGTCTCTTAAGATTAACAACACTCATTTTCTTTTAGTGAAATCATTCAACAAATTAAATAATTTAAACATGTATCTTCTTAAATTATAGTATCAATGGTACATAGAATTAAGAAATGATATATAAATCATATTGAGATTAATTTACTCAGAGTCGTTTCAGATATTTTTAGGGTGCCGAGAGAAAACTAAAAAAAAACTCTTATAGAACGAAAATATGTTTGATTACTTTAAACAATTAATTTAATATTTCATTAATAAACTATAGAAACATGGTTTAAATTTATAACAAATTATTTTTATTATTTTGTTAGGAAAACACTATAAATATAATTAAAAGAATAAAAAATAACTATTAACTTACTACATTACCACTTAAAAAATTATAAAATTATAAAAATAAAAATAAAAATTTTAAGCGGTGAGTTGGACGCTCACACAACTAGTCATTTCATTGTCAGCCTAATCTGCTCCCCCTTCCCTAGCACACTCCTTTTCTTTCCCCTCCCATGTATTTTATATTACAGGGCTTTTTTTAATGTAGAAGTTAAAATTTAAATTTATATAAACTAAGATAATATAAGTATATTTAGTCACTCGGTCATTTAATAAATTTTATTAATAACATCAATTTAATTAGGGTTATATATTATAATATTATATTATAAGATAAAATATAAGTTTAAATTGATGGATGAGATTTAAAGTTGAAAATGAAGAGTTTTTGATCATTTGGATGAATATAGATTGATTGATGAGATTTAAAGTTAAAAATATTCAAATGATCCAGTTATACGACTTAAATTTTTTTTTTTAATTTTACACTTATTTTGGATCATTTGGATGAATATAAATTGATAGACGAGATTTAAAGTTGAAAATAAAGAGTTTTTCAATGGAAAAAGAGAGAAGTGAACAATCTCAATCATTAATTTGTTTTCATCTAATGGTTCAAAATCAGTGTTACAACTAATATTTTCTTACATTGTATAAGTAGAAGATCCACTAATTGATTGAGTGGTCAAGGATGTTCATATTGTTTCATCTTGTATGGGTCTGAATCTTCGCATTTATCTTGAGAATTTGAATATATATATCTCTACTTGATCAAAAAAGAAGCCTACCTACTTAAAAATACTTATTTTATCAACAACTGAATACAATGACAAGACACATTACACTCCCAATAAAAGAATACAAGTTCGAATTTTAGAAATAACATTGTTGAAAAAAAAACCACAAATCTCAAACATAAACTAATATATATATAAACATAAACTATACAAAAAAACAATGTATAAGTAGATCTTACCGATTATATTATATTATATTATATTATTATGGCAGTGCAGACCCCTTGGAAACCCTCCCATAACTTGTGCACATTCCATCCACTACTTTACTATTATCCCCAATGCCTAATCATCAAACTGCTCCCCCTCTTCAAACGCCCTTTCCCTCCATGCTCTTCAATATTACAATAATTCTTCACCTGCTGACATTTTCTTTTTAAAAAACAAATCTAATTGTAAAATTAAATAATCACTAAATGTGGGAGGAGGAGGAAAATTTTGTTCTTATTGGACTTGAACTCATAATTTAAGAAAAAAAAAAGAGTATTAACTGAAACCTTTAACCACGTACTCTAAAAATTATTGAGTGTGAATAACCGGCCACAAATAAATTAATAATTTTGACTAAGTGTTAAGGGTATTATTCATATACATTATTAAAATCCCATACTTGAAAACTCTGATATTATAATAATATCACCCAAGGTTGGAAAAACTAAGCAATAAAAAGCGACTGAATTAATATATTTAAATTCCAAAAAATACAAAGCAAAGAGCAACAAGGAGAGAATCTAGTGTTTATTATTTATTTAAAGCAAACTACATGGAGAAGGATTTGGTCTTTGCACCCTTGTCCGAGGACATTAACCCTAGGCTTCAGGGACTTTTGATATGCTTTAAGTTTCGAGGGACCAAATTGGAAGAAATAAATCTAATGTGGAAGGATCCAAATGGAACCCTTTCTTCTCAATTACTTTATACTATTTATTCTCATCCATGTACATTTCTTGTATATTGGTAAACTCTTCAATTATTTATTAATAAAAAAGTCATACTAAAAGATCTTTTTTAATCGGTCGACGGTCAGTCTTGGTTGCTGACTGTCGATGATTTATATTCTTTTTTTTTCGCACGTCTTGTTGTGCTTTCATTTGTTTCTGTAACACTTTTTTATGTTTTTATGACACGTCTCTACCTGATGACACGTTTCTATGGCTAATTTACGGGTTTTTATTTTTATTTTGCTAGGCAAATCGTATGATTTATTAAAGAAGAATTATACAAAGACTTCACTATCACAAGCCTTCATTTTTAATGTATGATTAATGTTATCACCTCCCTTTAAGTCATGACATTACAAATATGTTTGGACATATATAATTCAACCTAAAAAACTATTTTAATTTGTATATATATATACATATTTGTCAAAAAATTATATAAATAACAATTACAACCCAAAAGGAATAACTAACTCAACAACAAATTGAAATCGAACTAAAATTAATTCCAAAATCTACATAAGGTGGGACTCGAATGCAGAACCACAACTATAATCACTTTTCCTTTCGTATGGTGTCTTAAAAGAAACATATAAATACAGGGTATAATGATATTTAAAGATAACACTTTTTTTTGTCCCTTCTAATTTTTCTAGTGTCTCTTTTTATTTCTAACACTAAAAATTAAATTTTAAGACACTCTTAAAATTTTAATTTAAAATTTAAATTTTAAAAAATATATTTTATATCTAATCCTCTAAAATCTAAATGTAAACTTTAAATTTAATTTTTTTAATGTTAAAACACAAATAAAACACCAAAAAAACAAATAATTTTTACACATTTAAAGAGACGATGGGGGAGATAGTGTGCACATTGACGAAGCTATGTAGCTCATGGGAGGGCTGTGGCCCCCTAATATGGGAAATTTTTTTATCTTTTAATTATTTATATTTTTGTAAAAAACTAGAATAATTATAAATTTATTTTTCCTTCAAAATTTATATTTATTTTCTTTAACTCTAAATCATGAGGTGTGCACAAAAGAGGATAGAGAGTGATCTGGAGGGTGCAAAAGAAGACCCGACCCTACTGTAAATTTGACCGTGAAGAAAGGAATCAAAGATATGGTAAATAGTAAATAGTAATACACATGGCCTCACAGTCCTTTTTATTATTATTTTAACCCCCCTGCCCTCTGCGTCTGCTGCACTGTAAAACATAAATGGTCTCGGTAATCTTATTATAATCATAATATTAATCATGCATGCCCCCTTTTAAATATTCTCACTTTGGACTCCACAATTTCACCATCACAAAAATATATATTTAAAATCTAGGGTGTTAGTTTTATGATTTTATCACCTCCCAATCTCATACAAGTTCACACAAATAGCTTTCATGCACTTGTGCATTTCTTTTTAATTTAAAAATTATTATCAGCTTAATTATATAATAAGTGTTCAAATTAACCTATTTTTATAGTAGGTGCTTAAATTTTTTTATTGATATAGGTGCCTCAATTTTTTTTGGCCGAAATAGATGCCTCAGTTGAATTTAAAACAAGCTAAAAATAAAATTTAATACACTTATTTCAGTCAAAAATAAAACTTTAAATACATACTTTAGTCAAAAAATATTTTAAGCACCTAATACAAAAATAAAATAAAATAGTTTGAACACTTATTTTAAAATCTTTATTAGATACAGACCTATGTAGTGGACTGGGCCACGCTTTGTTGATCTTCTAATTCGATAACAAACTAGATTCAACAAAATCTATTATTAATTCATGCCATGATACCTTTCTCTTTCGAAATACTTAAAACAGTGTTTTTGTCTTTTTTATATAACCTTTAAATTATATATAATACAACTAAAATTGTTCACTTAAAAATTTAAATATCCAAGGATTGTACATGTTATGGTAAGAATTTGTACAAATCATTCACCATTCCACCTATAATTTTAGTTGAATAAAATTATATATAAATTCGAATGTGTGTTCTTCTACTATGCGTACGATTATCCTTTTTAATTTGATGATATAATCGTGCCTTATTTTTTCAAGTAAACTAATGTATGTTATTTATATTTTATGTGCTGCATGGTCTTTTACACACATGAATGTTATACTCATATACTAGATTTTTTTTCACACTCAAATTATGAGATTTTTTCATAATAGTGTCTCGGGTAAAAATTGTTAAAAAAAACTTGTCTCAGTAGTTAAAAGAAATTATATAAAATAATAAAAAGATAAAAACATCATGAATGTAATATATTGTACTCTTAAATAAGCGTAATTTAGAAATTTTCATATAAGTGCACGAACCAACTTGCCTCAGTAGTTAAGAGAACGGTTGTTGTTCCTAGAGGCCACAGGTTCGAGCAACAGGATGATTGAACATGCATTGTCAAATGGTTGAGAGTATATTCAGAACAGATACTACTTATAATCACCATAACTTTAAAAATATTCCATATAAGTGGGTGAAATAAAACAATTTATGTAGTGTATATATATATATATATATATATCAAATTTTAATTAAAAAATCATCATTGAGTGATAAAGAATTTGTATATAAATTCTTAGGCAATGTGTTTGATCTTCTATAATAGTTTGGGTTATATTTTGATATACAAGTTGTGTAAAAAATTTACATAAGGCATTTAATATTATTAATACCCTAAACTCTAAATTTAAAACCTAAATCTCAAACCCCTAGCACCCTAAACCCTAAACTCTAAATTCTAACTATAACCCTTAAATTCTACACACTAAACCCCTAAACCCTAGTATAAAATCCTAAACCCTAAAATTTACATAAGGCATTTAATATTATTAATACGGGGAAAGAATTTGATACACGTGTGTAGGTACAATCCTTTTTGAGTTAGAGATTAGAGATTTAATTTGTAGGGTTTAGAATTTATGGATAAGTTTTTTTAAGAATTTTTACGTATGAGAGGGAAAATGTAAATTTTGCTCCTAATGGGTCTTGAACTCACAACTTAGAGGGAAGTGAGGGTTTTAGCGTCTCAATTTATCCCAAATGTCCTGGGTTCGATTTCCTCTGGGTGTAAACCTTTATTCTATATATTACCAACACTAATACACATAATTTTATCATAGCTCCGCAGTTAAGTGTGTTTGGGCGAAAGCAATACTAGGATGGGTGACCCGAATAGAGAATAGTGAGTGACGTTGGGTCATAGAGAGATGGGCGGTGGGTGAATAATGGTAGGACGTGAAGGCAATCTGGTAATGCATGCAGCCCATGCAGTATTACGCAACCACTCCCATGCTTTTATTACAAATCAATCATCTCCAACAACAACAACAACAACAAATTGTTAAGGAAAAGTCAGTACCTGAGTGGCAATGGCAGTGGCAGTGCATTTCTTCTCCCCCACCACCACGTGAGTTGAGAACAGCATCCACAAAACTTTTGCCTCTAAACCCCACGCTTAAATGCTCTACATATCACGGTATCCTATGTCATCTATATATACATATTTCATCACTTGGGCCTCAAAACTTTTTTTTTACCAACTCAACCCAAGCATATATTTCACAATTATAAGCTAGTCAAATCTTATACTTAACACCAATAACGGTTGAGTGTATTGGTAAGACATAATACACTTCCCGATGTATGATTGTCATATAGCAAGCAATTCAAGACGATCAAAAAAATAATTTTGATCAAATAATTAAAAATAGTAGAAGATACAAAATCGGATTAAAGTTGAGTAAAGAAGGTGTTGAGGCCTGCAACAAAGTAATTTTCTTAAGACAAATTTTGATCACTACGCGGTGCTTGATTTGGTTGGTCGCTCGTCTCTCAGGATACAACAACAATAAAATCTTCGACGGAAGCACGAGCTGAAGAGATCCCGAACTGAACTCTTAACTTAGCCTATTACCAAGAATAAAACGAGAGAAGGAAAATAATTTTTGGGGTGAATTGAAACTGAGGAGATGCTCGGTTTATATAGGAGAGTGGAGGAGGAAAAATATAGAAGATAAATGTTCTAAATTAAAGGTCATTGACTTTATATCCGATTTAACACGAAAATAATCAATTAAATGTCTTATTAAACGAATATATTTCTGTGAATTACTTTTATTACCTTTTTAATATCCAAATTTAATACAAAGTCCTATATTATCCTGTTAAATTCAAAATATTAAAAAAACATGTTATTTGTAAGGAAAAAATAGTTTAAAGTGGGTAAAATACCCACAAGTCCATGTAGGGTCAAACCAATCCAACCATTCATGTTACCCACAACATGCGAGTGCGCCCCAACTCGAATGGGTTCAATAAGTTTCGATTCACACCCCCTACGCCTACACTCAAGGCACAATTTCAATTAAAGCCATTCAATGAATTTCAAGTGGGTTGGTGTATTTAAATCATTTCCAAGTTTGTTATTCCACATGGGTGGAATAAGGGGTTCTATTTTTTCTTTACACAATTCACAACTACCTCACTTTGAGCATCAATTTCTATTCATTTCTTAACCGTTTTGAGCATATGAGATACCGTTGTAAAGGTCTCATGAAGTAGAATATAATTTAATAAATTCATCATTCGAACCCCACCTTTACCAATCAAAAATATAGCTCAAACTTTATTTGGTTTAATTTTTAATATCGACTGTCTAATCAACATGGAATCAGAATATATCCACGATCACAACAAGTCAAGGACAAAGCCACTCACAATCTCTTTTTAAGTTAAATATTAGTTAAATAATATCTTTATTCTCCCAATTTTTAAAATTAAATACTTAATTGATCCTTAGTTTCTCCCAAATTTTGATTAATATGATATTGTTACATTGAGATAGAACATTCTTTTAAGTTTTAGGACCAATGTAGAATTTAGGACGCAGTTTGAAGAGTGGTGATGGAACTAACCCATACAAAATAGAGTTTTGTTATGTTAGTAGACAGGGACGGAGGCATGATTTTATGTTAAGAAATACGAATTTATAAAATTTTAAGGAGTGCCGAACTTATAAAATTTTAGGGGGGCAAAAATAAATTTTCAATAAAAATTTTTTAGTACCCCTCGGGTCTATAAGTACGTGTGGACAGAAGAATACAAAGAATTGTTAAAAGGAGATATAAGGCAGGAAAAGCAAAGAAAAAGAGGGGTGGGGTGGGATAGAATGAAATGAGGGAAGCAGCCGTGGGTTGTTGGAAATGAATCCTCTCTAAGCTTCATTTATATACTGCCAATACCTGCACCCTTTCCCTTTCTCTGCTTTGCACTCTCATCCATGTATTTTTCTTTAACAAAACAAAACCTATTTACCTGAAAAGCAGGAAGATATTCCCTAGGAAAAGTAAAAGCTTTATTAAAGATGAAAAAAGAGAGATATTTCTCCCATTCCCTACCTTCCTTTTTGTCCCTTTGGTATTATTAGGTTGAATATATTGATGGTCTTAGTAAAGGATACGAGAAATATCGTGAGCTACTCAAGCTCGACTCGGTCAAAGTTCGAAGTTCGGTTAGCATTTGATTTAATTGAACTTGATTTGAGCTTGAACTCGGCTTAAGTTCTTAACGAGACGAGCTAAGCTACTTGATACTTGATTTAAAAAACTCGCGAGTTACTCGAAAGTATAATATACTATTTTTTAATTTTTAAAATTGAAGTGAACTAAAATGTAAACTGGGTGTTTTTGGTTGTTATGTTAGTTTAATTTTTAGTTTAGCTTTTTGTATATGTTTATGTGTACTCTTTTTCTCCGATTAGTATTAGGACTTTTTTTTAATGAGACACATGAAAAGATTTCTTTTGTATTATTCTATCTATATTGAAATCATGCAATTTGATCATCATCATCATCATCATTATTATTATTATTATTATTATTATTATTATTATTATTATTATAACGAGACAAATCACGAGCTACTCAAGTCCGACTCGATTAACGCTCGACTCGACTTGAGTTCTTAACAAGCCAAGCCAAGCTCGAACTTGACTCGACTCGAATTCTTAAAGAGCCAAGTCAAGTTTAGCACTACTCGAGTTCGACTCGACTCGTTTACACCCCTAGTCTTATGTTATTGAACCCACTACAATTTACATTACCTGTTAATTAGTTGGATCTTATGACTATCCAGTTTCTGTATTATTTTAAACAAGCATTATCTTTAAGGTTCATGTTAGCCAAAGGTATATGATTATAATCATTGGAAGCAAGGGTTGTTTCTGACAGCAAGAAAAGAATCTATATGACATTGTCACTCTAAATTTGTATCTAGGTTTTATTTGCAGGACCATGAAAGATGTTGAACAATATAAATACATACTTTAAAAGTAACAAGTTCTATCAAAGTATCAATTCAAGATATTCGATACTAAAAAGTTCTAGTTTGAAGAAGCAGCATTCACCACTTTCGATTTCTTCGGGTGCTTCCTCACCTTCTGCTCAACCCCTAACCATTTTTGAATAAGTTTAAATACCGTTTGGTCACGTAAAAGTCCGCGATGACTGCCAGCTACTCCTACTCTCTCAACTGCTGCAAATCCATCCGCCTGAATGATTGAAATGTTGTTGGATAAGAGAAAGATGCAGGAGGAAATCATTTTCATTCACAGTGAAATACCAGATAGTACGGTAACAATTATACGACAAGAAGCATGACATTGAACCCTATTGCCTCGAAATCCCATCACTACCAAACAGCTCTTTTTAATTCAAGCAATAATATTGCTCCTACAAAACTTTGCAGGATTCTAAAACTACTATACCTATAACAATAGTTGTTAACCTATCTCACGCTTAATTTGAAAATCCAATCATGCATCTTAGCCAACTGGAGCACGGAGTCGTGCTGATACCGTTAACTATAGTTTATATTTTGCTACATTTGTTATACGGATTCTCATGTCTTGGTGTAGAATATGAAAGATTGCTACATTCAGGTCAGCGAATGATTTGTATGATATTAAGATAGGCTTTTGAAAGCCTATCACATGAGACAAAACAGAGCCTGAACGCATACCATGTTAAGAATCCAACATAAAACCAATTGATAATTGGGGGAGAGGTTCAACTGAAAAAAGACCACAGGGAACCCAATCCTTAATCGATAGGTAACACCATTTTAACATTGGTGAAATAAGACAAGAATAGCAGCTCTCTAACTGTACTCAATGAATCTATAAATGTTTGCAAATAGATAAGCTAATTCTCATTAAAAATGGTCCCTTTTTTCAGCAGGTAAATAATAATCAAATCATTTTCCAAGTGGTTATAAGGACCATCACAAACTCTATATGAACAAGTTCAGTCAAAAATAAGAATCTAAAGAAGAGTTAAAGAGAGTACCATTGCAGATTCTGCGGGAACAGTTCCATCTCCATCCACGTAAGTATATTGAGGCTGGAACAAACAAGTACAGCAACAGTAAGGATAAAAGGGTGGTGCTCTAGGTTTGATGAATAGTGCGCGAAACTGACAGGAAAGTTTTGAGTTCGAAAGAGTAAAGAAGCAGTTAATCATGAGATAAGCATTAGTCCATATGACTAAAACGGCAATTGAGATTTAGGAACAACTTTTTTACGTTCAAACTGTGGGTGAAGAGTCCAGATTATTTGAACCAAGAGGATACCCTCTAAAATTGAATTTATCACCATAAACATAAACACGCAACTCACCATCGTATGACATATTTCTGATAGGTCTGCTATCGGTGAAGTTTCTGTACCATAACTGCATATAAATGTCATGCATGTCAAAAGCTTGTCTTTAGAGCTGATATAAAACAAATTTCAATTTCAAAGTCATTCAAACGACCCTAAGTGAAATCATCCAGACTAAATGATAAAGTGAATCAACTGCATACCAAACATCAAAAGGAGTGTCAAACGATGTCCCATAAATGTTATAGAAGCAGATCCCACTTGGTAGTTTAGCATTGTTGATAAGTTTGCGTGTCCCGGCAGCCCAATTGAGGATTGAGAAGTTGAAAGGTAGAGCTATTGTATTCCCATCATAATCTAACTGCAACAACAACAAAAACGTGCCAGAAATAAGTAGAGGAGTTTCTACATTCCAAAGGTAAATGCCAAGATTTGAAACCATACAAGATGAGCATCCTTGACTAGTCAGTCAATTAATGGATCTCTTTATCATTCATTTTAGTTCATGGTATTTACCCCCTTAACGAATGTATGCAATGTAATTATTTTTAAGTCGAGATTCAAATTTGATATTTGTAATTCATTTCCTTATTTCAAACATAATCCATTACTTATTCTCAATTTTTTTCTCTTTGTTTACCAAATTAATATGTAATAATTAATTCATTTTGCATCTTATCATGTTATTTGCAATTTCTTAAATATTTTGCTTTAATTATAGATGGGAATTTTGATTTTCACATTTAAGAAGTAAACTCATATCTTTACAACCTAAGTTCACATGATAACAATGAACCAGAGCACCTCACCTCCATCTTTACATATGGGTGTCTCTGTTTAACGCGCTACCAAGAACCCCGACAATTTCCCTCATTTCACCTGTCCCCTTGACTAAGTCTTTATCAGGAGTTGCTGTAGTCTTAACTCGGAGCCCAAAGACATCCTAAATAAAAATTGAACTTGGCTAAACTAACATCTATAAGATGTCCGGTTTATTGATAAGTCTTCGACAAGAGATCATAACCCGGTACACAAATATTTCCAACATTGAAGTTTTCTTTTATAGTAGGTAAACCCTTGAATATATGTATATATATACATATAAAAGACTACAAATCTCTGCACATCAGTTAAGGCAAACTGAAATTATTCATAGTCCGTAATCAAGAATTCCCACTAAGAGCAGAATTTGATTGGAGTTTGGACACATCTCTTTTTGCCAAGGGTCAATCGCTTACCAGGTTTTGGAACAAAAGGGAAAAATCATTTGCCAGTCTTAAGTTTTGAGCTTTTGAAAACAAAAATAAACAAGTGCAGACTGAGAAACAGGAATAACGCAATGAAAAAAGGTCCATCGCCTTCATTTCAAGAATTTATAGTGTTTTCAGGCTATATTGAAAGAAAATCACCTCATTATGCCTTAATGCTTCTGTGAATAGACTGATGCTTTCAGTCGGGCTGTAGGACTCCAGTTTTACAGAAGTTTCCCCATCTTCAGAATACCCTCGCCAGACGTTAATTTGTGGTTGCATTTTCCAACTAAAATATGGATTTGGCAACATCTCGTACACCGATGGGCACTCCACCAACTACACATGAAATAATGAACATAAATATATAAAGCCAGATTGAAGTGCTAGATCAAACATTGATGCCGTATTTCATCTGGTGTATACAAAGCATGTAAATTTGTCAACCAGAAGTCCTAGAAGTCCATGTGAACCTGTAAAAGTCCATGTGAACTACAATGTAAAAGGACCCACCCAAACATTGCATACCAGGATGCAACAGGAGAACATGCACTCATCTCAGTAAAAATACTTCAAGAATTATGCAATAAAAAATTTTAATCTCAATTCAAAGGACATATTTATTAGTTCCCTTGATTGTTATGAAGCATTAAAATAATTTCAAGAAAATGAGAAAGTCAAACTTAACAATGAGAAAACAACAGAGACTACAATGAAATTATAAAATTTACACATTAAAAAATACTTGTATTTTGTAAAGGCTTCTGGACCTAACTAGTCCTTTGTAATTATTGTTCATATTTCAAGCCTAATATCCATTCTTAGCATAGTAAGAAAAATGCTCAATTATATATTTTATAAATCAACATTCAAAACTCCACTTACAATTTCAGGGGGGGGGGGGGGGGGGGGGGGGGGGGGGGGGGGGGGGGAGATACATTTGTTAAACAAATTACTTCAATAGTTCTTTAACATCTTATTAATTTATAAACTCGGTACTTATTGGGTTCATTACAAGATTGCACTCGATATTCCTGATATCTATAACTTGAGACCTATGATTTTCTGAGTTTATCTTTAAGGTTGACACTGAAGTCTTGGGAAATAGGACCATTATTTTGATACTTAAGGCTGTCAAGAATTCAACCCTCATCACTGGAACTAAAAGATCAACGATCTATCAATAGACCACACAATTGTTTGGTATTATCCTCACAAATATGCACATCCTCGACTTAATTTATGAATGCAATGAAATCCCTAAGCATGCACATCAAGCATCAGCTAATATCACAAGCAAACAAAATATTATGCAGCTTAAATTGATTGTAGGTCTGACCAACAACAAAGAGCAGCGATAACTAAGGATTGGCGTCCACCTCCAATCCTTTTAAGATAACTTCTTGAAAATCAAACACCCATTGATCCGCCAAATTGAGAGAAAACTACTCTGAAATTAGAAATTACCAGTTGGTGCATTGTCCATCTTGATACAAAGAAGTAGGCTTCGAAACCTTCAACAAACTGCAATCCAGTTAAGAGAGCATCATTGATGCATCCTGGGGCACCTGTTAAGCATTTTTCAGAAGTCATAAAACCCACTGGATATTAAAGGTGGGATGGAAAAAGATGGGGAAAGTTTACTAACTCTAGAAACTGCCATTTCTAGAGTTATAAGTTGTCTGAACACTGGGGCACTTGTTAAGCATTTTTCAGAATCATAAAAACCCATTGGATACTAAAGGTGCAAACGGAAAAAGATAGGGGAAATGCCATAGATTTTTGTGGTCAAATTACAGCAGTTAGAAAAATGGAAACAAGAATTATTCATTTAGAGCAAAGTGAAAGTCTAGGAAAGAAGGATAGGTAACAACTTCTGAGAAAAGATATATAAGTAGGGAAGCTATCTAAGATTATTCAGTCATAATGCTCATATAAAGAGAAATTATTTGAAAGGGTTTGAAAGGAAAAAAATAAGTTGAAAAAGTATAGCTAAATTAGGTATGACTTGAAAATATATGGATATTTTGAGTTCAATTGTTTATATTATATGCTGATAATGAATTATCCAAGCCATGCTGATACATATGCACCAGAATTTTTATGTGCCCGGCACAGCAGCACCAGTTGGCATTATTTTGACAACAATTGTTAGAAATAAACTGGCTAAGAAAATATTAAAACCTCTTTCATTAAAACCTTATATTTCAAGTTCTTCATGGGACACAATCTAACATTTTTTTCTCTACGATAGTAATAAAATATGCATCCTACTGAGAAGTGCAGGTGTAGAAAATTAACATGCAAAACTTGAAACAGCATGAGCATTCAATGTTACTGCACAGCATCCTACACTTTTTCTTTACTATCTTTAGAAAAATTTGTATCTTGGATTTGTTACTTTAGAAAACCCTTGATGCTGAAAAACCTCTCTTAAATAAATTCGACACTATCTATAATTATTAAAAACCAAAACAAATAATGGTTGATAAGGAAAAGTTGTGGTTTTCATATCTTTAGGGAAGCAATCCAACATTTTCTGAAGAATCTACGGTAAACATATGCAAATTTTTTATGACTCATGGCCAATCATATATGCTGAAAATTCCATTAAAAAAGGAGCTGAAAACAGGGAAGAAGTTAGAGGGGTGCAGACAGTGGCTTTGCCCCCAACCCCCAAAAAAGAGAGGAAAAACTGCCTTTTAGTCCCTTAAGAAATCATGATATTATAAATTAGTCCAATGGAAAGTTTATATTCCAAAAGGTAAACATATGCAAATTTTTTATGACTCATGGCCAATCATATATGTTGAAATTCCATTAAAAATGAGCTGACAACAGGGAAGAAGTTAGAGGGGTGCAGACAGTGGCTTTGCCCCCACCCCCAGAAAAGAGAGGAAAAACTGCCTTTTAGTCCCTTAAGAAATCATGATATTATAAATTAGTCCAATGGAAAATTTATACTCCCAAAAAATTAAATTCATGCTGCCCCCCCCCCCCCCCCCCCCCCAAGAAAAAGCTTCACCTCTGGCCTGAAAAGTGCATGTTCCTAAACTCAAACATTTGACGGGAACAGAAATTACCTTGAAAAGGGCATGCAATGGTAATCCACTTATTTACATACTTGGAAAATACCTGCAAATAAACAATAGTTTATCACTTCTACCAAAGAAATGGAATGTAAGAAGTCCTCCATTAAATAATATCAACTTCAATGGTACTATGTGATTCATAAATGATTGTCAAATTTTCAATTAGTGGCACGGCAAAAACTGCATACTTCATTGTGAAGTGACATGAAACACATCACCAACAATCCTCCCATTGAATGTGAGATAATATTAACTTTTCTGCCTCCAGAAGCCTTGTATGCAGTTTCCAACTTAACTTTAAGACCTTCCATTAACTTGTCAATCCTGACAACAATTTAACATGCATCCATGAAACTGATATCTGTGCAGAGTAGAATCAAGGAATTTCAAGTAATTTAAAGGCGTGATCAATACTTAAATAAAACCAGATACAGAATCATTTATATAACTAAAAGTCTCAACCTCAACCACTGAAAAGTATAGCAGTTTAAAATGAGTTACCTATTGCTTTGCCGGAAATCATAACCATATCCAAACAATGTGGTTCCTTTCTTATACCCACATCCAACTAGCATATCAATCATATCATGAAAATGATAGACCTCGGTCAAGTGTAAAAGCTTTACCACCTGGAGGATCGATAGATGTAAAAGTTTTATCACCTTAGTCTGGTACTTTATTTTTTAAAAATAAAATGCAAACGAAACGATTGCATTTAAAAAAGGAATGAATTATTTCATCGGATTTCTAAGCAAGGAAATATACTACAAAATAGAAGAAAAACTCATTTTACCAAAGAAGGGTCTAATATATCAATTGCATATAGTCCATGGTCATCATCAGGGACCAAAATCTCAACGTCGTCATCTAATGGTTCAGTATAACCTGAAAATAACAAATGCATCAGGTTTGACACAAGTGCTTTTATGCCACATAGAAGCTTCATATAGACCAAACCAAAAACAATGAAACAGCAATAATAATAGTTAAACTGGTCCAATATTGAAATGAAAATTTATGTAAATGGAATAAAGAAATTATTCATTAATATAGTACAAAAAAGTACCACAGAGAACATTAAGAGATTAGAGTGAACATGTAATAATTTATCACTAGAAACAAAAGCAGTATAAACAGGCGTATTAGGTTTGTCTTTTTAGTTACTGGTTTGCAAGAAGCAGTCTGCTTTCTGCATGTCATTTGAGAGGCTTCAGCTTTTGGAGGTTCTAAGGCCTTGGTCTCATGAAAGGTCCTATAGCTTATACGGATATAAACTCCAATAAAAATGCCTCGACAAAACAAATCAGATTTGGTGTTATTAATTATTTCATAAATGCAAAATTTTCCATGCGCTCATTACAATTGCATAACTTAAAACTGTACTGCATAGCATAAATTCAGGACTTCTTTGCCGGTCAAATACCAAGTTTAGGCAATATACAAGATATTGAGAATGGAACTTCGCCTCAAGTGAAGGCATATACAAAAACAAGCTTAGCATTTAGACCTTTAGGTGCAAAGCAAGGGACGTTACGCTAGGGGCGAACTTATAAAAATTGCAGGGGGCCGAAAATAGATTTTCGATAGAAAAATACTTAAAAAAAATTCTAAAAAAATTCTACATCATATACCAATTTCAAATTTTTAGGGGCGACCGCCCTCCAGCCCCTCGGTCCATCGCTGTGCAAAGCTATACAAAGCAAACTTTTAGAAATTATAATAATAGTAATGAAATTATACTAGTAATTGCCTGAAAGAAGAAGCCAAAAAGTATTCTAATCAAGATATCCCGTTTATCTTCCGCTAATAAAATTATAAGTCAGCATAAACATGTCGTACTTAACTTTACCTCCTGTATCTTCCACTAAAAACAAAAAACACTATTCATTTGAAAACGAAAAAATCCAATTTTATCCTTCCCTCCTGTCTATGCCTTCCGTTCATCTAATTTCCCAGGAACCAAACAGAAAACAAAAGACCAATATATATGCATCCAAAACCCGTCAAGGAACAAAGATTTGTTCCACGTAAAAGGAATGCATGCAAGCTCAAAATAAACAAAGAGTACCTGTTTTAGGATTATAAAGAGACCAGATTTTCTTCCTGAACTCCAAATCAGAAAAGAGGATCCGAACCCAAACCCGGGTCTCGATACCAATTCCAAACACCTTCTTTTTAGAATGAAGAATGGAGCCTCCTATTCCGGAGACAAGCAGGACCGGATCTAGATCCGCCCCGGCGTCGCCGGAGCTCTGGGACCCGAAACACGGGCACAAACACAGGTCTTTCGGCATCACCGCTTTATATCTGAATCTGATTGAATTCTATGGTTTCAGGTTTGACTCTAAAGAGAAAGTGTTTTGAGTACGGTGGCACTTGGAATTGTGAAGTGAGAAAAGACATTGAAAGGCTTCTCTGGAAATATTAAATAATGATGATGTAGACAAATTTGGATTAGATTTTGGCAATTTTGCATTAATTGGCCCTTTTAGTTTCACCTAATTCCTATTCTTTCCCAGTTTTTTTGTTTCTTTGTGCATTTGATCCCGTTATGAAATGCTGTACTTCCTTTTTTTTAATAGTATGTTCTAAAAGTGTTTATAAGTTAGTATTTGTTCATAATATTCTTAATTTTTTGACAATATACACTATACACATAATTTATAGATAAAGCGATTAAACTCATGTCTTTTAAAATAAATATCATCCGTTTTTTCATTATAACCACTTGTTAAGTTCGAAATGATGTGCTTTTAAAACTTAACAGTTGGGTTTTCTATGAGAGTTATTTTTATAATTTTGTAAGTGTGATTATCAAATTATTATAGTTCTATTTCTAATTACTGATTTTTATACCAATTTAAAACAACCATCGGTTAAATAATTTTAAATATAGTCGAGAATCTTGTCATCCCAAGGTTTGGGAAAATTTAAATTATATCCCTCTAATATTTTGGAAATTATAATTAGGCTCCCTCAAATTTGTTATAAATTCTTATTAAGTCTTAAATTATTTGAATATTTTTAATTAAGTATCCTAAATTGTTAAATTTTTTATTAAGTCTCTCAAATGTTTTTGAAAATTCTAATTAGACCCTCAATTTTTTTAAAAAAAAATCTAATCCTTAAAATTTTTAAAATTTTGATCGGAGCTTTAAAATTTTTTATTAAGCCCCCAAAACTATTACACCAAAATTCGTCTCTAATGATATTTTCTCATGTTAAAATTCTTACGAAATACTATACGATAACTTTTAAAACCAATCTCATGAAATAAGATGCACATTTTATTTATTATAGTATTCCCAATTATATTATAAAATAAAAAAGTAATCCATTTCTATTATAAAATTTACGACATATGACATAATAATTAATAAAATTAACATAATAATAAATTTAACATCTAATTTTTATATTTAATATTTTAATATTCTACTAATTCAATCTTATCAATATATTTTCAAGTCAATTAAATCGAATTTAACATGAAACAGAATATGATCAACTTCTATTTCCCTTTTTCTCCCTACTTTAAGAAGTTATCAATGTATCAAATATTATGTTAAGCCTTCCTAGAAAAGCTAATGTTTTCATTGTACTAAACATTGGAATAATACTCCCACTACTTTTATTTGTGGAGATTAATGTATTTGAAAAATAATAATTGAGTAAACTGATCAATTTAATTATTTTGATACATAAATAAATATTTTGAGAGTTAGTTGCACAACACATACCAAAACTATAACCTTTATTTTAAATTATTCTTAAACTTTTGAACAAATCAATTTCATCTCCAAATTATGACCCTCGTTATAAATTGGCCTCAAACTTTTGAGCATCTCAATTTCATCTCCAAACTATGACCCTCGTTATAAATTGGCCCCAAAGTTTTGAACGTTCCATTTTCACCCTAAACTATGAATCTTATTCTAAATTGATCCTCAAAGTTTTGAACGTTCTATTTTCATCTGCAAATTATCAATATATGCTAATCATACCCTAATTCAAAAAAAGAGTTGGTTATGTAAACACTTATGTGTATTGTTTAATAATACAATGTGGAAGAAATAATAATTTGAGGGTGAAATTTAAGCGTTCAAAAGGTTGATGACCAACTTAGAATAGGTGTCATAGTTTGGAGATTAAATTAAAATATTTAAAAGTTTGGGGGACCAATTTAGAATGGAAGTAATAGTTTGGGTGAAATTAAAACATTTAGAAATTTAGAAACTAATTTAAAATAAGAGCCATAGTTTGGTGATGTGTGGTGCAATTAAATCATGTTTTAGTGAAAAATATTTTCTGTAAACAAAAAATAAAATTAGAAAATAAATAGTATCATTTATAAATAAAAAATAGTAAATATTAACATGTGTCCGTCTTCCAATCCTTTTGGGTTGAATTTCTTTACCTAACCTTCTCAACTACCCGTAATAATAATAATAGTATATCTCACTTTCACCAACCTGCTTGCGTACAAAACAATTTTATGAGAATAAATACACAAATTAGCAATTCAAATTTTAAATTTAATAAATACTGTTATTCTAGATAATTATATGAATTAATGGTTTAAGTTGGATACATTTCCATAATCAATCCAATTGTTTGTGCGTTATATTAAATGATTTTCACATGCATTATAATTGAAAAAAATATTTTAATATATTTTAGTAAATTTTGAAGAAATTATTAAAATCTAACTCAAACCGAACAAAAATACTGAAAACTCACCATTAAATTCATTTTGTTTTAAAATACTCTTACAAAACCGAATCGGAACTCATTAAATTTATATTATTTTACCATCCATACAGCAAGAACAACAGAACACATCTAGTGGTTCTAGCGAAAAGGAAATATTGTTTATTTTGTGTTTCGAGTTCGAGCAATTTTTCTTTACAATATGTGTATTATTAAAAAGATAAGATCAATATATATATATATATTTGAATAATTCCTACCTAAGGGAGAAGGAAGGAGAAATTTACTCCTACTGGGTCTAAAACTTATAACCTAGGGTAGGGTTGGAAAATTTAAATTTTGCGTCTAAATTTTTTGAAAATTTTAATTTGGCCCCTCATGATTTTAAAAAATTCATATTAAACTTCAAAATTTTAAATATCTTTAATTAAATTTCCTCTCAAATTAATTGTTTTTGTTCATTTTCTCAAAATTATTAAAAAATTAGTTAAACCCTCTAAATTTTTAAAATTTTTTGTTTAAACTTAAAAAAAAATTAAGTTCACCCTTCAAGTTTTTACTCTAAATTCCGTCACTATTTTTATTCGTATATTTAGTTTATGAAGTGAGTCCGTTGGATGGTCTTAGAAGGCAGGTTTTGCTTAAGGATTTGTAGTGGCATATTCGGTCATCTTTTTTTCCGAAGGATGTGGATTGTGGAGGCATATTCTAAAATACACATAGGGATAATGTTATGATTAGTACTTGATATTTATCAAATTTATGAATGTGACATTTAATATTTTTGAAATATTTAATCCTTTACTTGTACTATTAAACAACGTTCGTAGACATTTAATGATGTGGCATTGATAAATCACGTGGTTAACACAAGACATAATTCTTTATTTTTATTTTAAAAATATTATATGTTTAAACATAATTAAAGTCGTATTTAAAAAAATATCTAATTTGTGTTAAAAATATGTTCATAAAACATTACAATATATTTTTAAGCTAAAAAGTTAAAATTACAAACCCTCAAACTAAGTTGAGGAATAAAGACAAAGTTATGCTCGTTATTAAACCAAACAAGTTAACAAATTCTCCTTTTGAATTTACATAAATTAAAATATGGAAATAAGTTTTGGTCCAAAAAGTATGGAATTAAGTTAAAGTAAATTAAAATTATTAAAAAATTAAATTATAAAATCTAACCCTAAATTTTAAATTCTAAACACTAACTCTTAAACTCTAAAAATTATATCATATCTCACATTCTTACACTTAATCATAAATTCTAAACTCTAAATCTAATTTTTTAAGACGAGACATAAATAGCGAGGGGCAAACGATTTGGACTCCACACAAGATGTTCATTCAAACAAAATTAGATATTCAACAAAACCTCAATATTATTAATTGAAGTAAAAAAACCCTTAAAAATAATTATATATAAAAATGGCTCCTTCCAATGATTATTTGGAAAAATGACCCCCAAACATGTCACCTAATGGAATATTGCGTTCTGTGGGAAGCGAGACGTGAACTCGCGTTCTGCATAGCGTGAGTTCTATCTACGTGACATCGTTGTTTGAAATAGCGGTTTTTCTGAAACTCGCGTTTTGCAGAACACGAGGTCCCCGAGAATTTAAAAAGACGGCTGAATATATCGCAGAGAACTCGCGTTCTTTAGAAAGTGTGAAAACAATACACAGCAGAAACTAGAAAATGTGAGGAGATGAAGGGTGAAAATAGATTTCAATGTCTTATATAAAGCGAAAGCGAGAGAAATTTAGTTGGAGTAGAAATCATGTGAGATGAGATTTACCCTTCTAAACTAAAATTACTCTTGGCTAAAGTGAACTTTGTTAAATTATTTAATTTGATAACCAAACTTTCAATTGTTTTAATGTTACCATTAGGCTTTTAGTTTTGCTTTAATTTGGTATGTTAAAAAGGTGTTAACAAAGTTTATATAATAACTTAATTAGTCTTCTATTTTTGTACATTTAAACAATTTAGTCTTGATTCGAAATAAATTATAAATTGAACCTTCATTATTTAAGCATTATTTTTAATTAAATATAATTATTAGTACAATATAACAGCTAAACTACAAAAATCTATGGTTCTTTTGATAGGAACAACGATGGTAGCTTAACACAACTGGAACTTGGCTTGTTTTTGTATAGGTCGGGGGCCTAGATACCCCCATTCAAATGAGACCTTAGTCCAGCAAACGACTCCACCTAACAAACCGATCATGCCTCGATGAACACCTTTATCGACGCATACCCCCATCGTTTCACATATGATTTGATCCATAACCGCCAACTATCCAAGAATTTTGAACTTCTTCCATCTTTGGCTCATACTATAACACCAATCCGGCCTTCTAATTCATTCATCGTCTTTGGAAAGCTGAAAACTTTAAATGTACCCCTATAACTCATATAATCCATTAACTCCTTCCTTTCCCCTGAAAATCACATTTCTAGTTTTGTCTTTGGTTTGAATAAAGATTAGCGAGAGGAAAATGTGTGGTAGCTTATGATTTAGTTTAGATGATGAACCACCCACAACGATTTTAAGTTTTGTGTCTGGATTGAATGAAGATTAGTGGGAGAGAAATTTTGTGTTTGATTTTTATTTAAAATTTAATTTTTAAGGTTTTTTTATTTTATATTATGTTAGCAGTTGACTTGAAATGAGCACTTACACAGAAGTTGACGATTTTCGTTAAGGGACTAATTTGTTGTAATATGAGAAATAAAGGACCTAATTGAATTTGTTTTCGCACGAGGGGCGACATTGTTGATTTAGGTCGAACTCAAGGGGCAAAATTACTCATTTAGCCTTTGTAATTTATAAAATTATTGATTTGTAATATTGAAGGGACCATAAATTTATATAAGGGTCTTCCAGAAAATTATTATCATATTAATTTATCAAAATTATTAATTTAAACTTTGACCCAAGTCGAGACTGAAAAAATTATTGTTTTAGAGATATTATTAATTTATAGAGGTTATATTGTAATAGAAATTCTTTTTTTGTCTTGCATAGTGTCACGGGGTCATTGCACTCTTCTCAAAAGACATGTCTGCTAGGATGTGCAACGCCACCATTTATATATCCCAAGACCTCCCTTTTCCTTTCCGATGTGTGATTAATGACCCCGCCTCTTCACAGACGTGACATTCTCCTTCACTCAACCTCGTGACGCCCTCGTCACGAGCTTCCGCTCTCGTGATTGACCAATTGTCACAGTTGTCCACCCTGCCTACCCCACTCATGGGCGCTCGACGTGAAATTAGGCAGTCAAATGGTTGCTCTGATACCACTTGTCACGGGGCCATTACCCTCTTCCCAAAAGACATGTTTGATAGGATGTGCAGTGCCACCATTTATATATCCCAAGACCTCCTTTTCTTTTTCGATGTGGGATTAATGACCCGCCTCTTCTCAGACGTGACAATAGTCTCATCTTCTTCTTCGCCCCTGTTGCACACCAATTTATTGCTTTCGAAGGTACCCAACAATATTAGTACAATTAAAATTATGGTATCCAACCAAATAAATAATACTAATACAGTTCAAACCCATAACAAAAAATAATATTAAATAAGAAAAAAACATCAAAATATAAATAAACAAAAAATTATTACCCCATTCACACAAACATATTCAAAAAAAATTATTACCTCATGCATTATGGTAAAAATAATTCACAAGTGGAATTGTATAATTCTTTAATTGCTTTATTTTTTATTTCAATATAATTAAAGAACACGTGCTAATTATATAACTTTGTTTGTGAAATATTTTTCCCGACTTTCTATTTTTCTAATGCATGCAATTGTTTTTTAATAATAAATACAAAAACTTATAAAAACTAAAAAAAGTAATAATGAATTTAAAAATAAATCCTTTATGTTTGAAATTTTGTTTTATTCTTTTAATATACATTTATGATTTTCCTTCTCATGTAACCACTTCAATATTTATTAATTGTATACTATCAATGAATCAAGTATAAATCTCATAAATATTTTTTTTTGCTAAACTGAATCTTTGGAGATTTCATAAATATTATTTGTTGGCTAATATATATATAAATTATGATTTTTATTTAATTTTTTTAAAATCAATGTATGGATAATTACAAAAATTCTTTTAGGGCACCAATATATATCTCAGTATGTACACATTCCCCTTTAGGAGTAAGCTTTTCTATCGTTTGAGGCAATGGTGGGCTGCAGGTGCGAAAAAACCGTATTTGGGAGCTTCGGTATGCCCCTAATATTTAATTGTTACTTATTTAATATATAGTTATGATTAATAGATAAGGTTATGGTTCATCTATGACCATCTACCGTTGAATTATGTTTTATCTTATTAAATGTGTTGTAGGTGAATGATAAAAAGTGGAGTCTAGTTGCTTTACTGTCATTTTGAATGTTCTCATTTTTCTAATTTGTATTTATAAGCAATGCTCTGTCACTGATTTTATATTTATTTTCAGCGTATCCTTTCTCTCACAATCTTTTGTTAAATATGGCCCTTTGTTTTAAAATAAATTTATTGTTAATTAGTATAGATTAATTACAGACCACTGTTCTATCATATTGCAAGAAATAGAACTGTTGAAGAAAACAAATTTCATCTATTCGAAGTGCTCTCAACGTTATTTAATTGTGGCACATGAATCTTCTATAGTTTCGTCGCCAAAGGGGACAACAACCTACTGTTGTTTATTAATATGGTAGGATTAGCCATTCAGATCTGCTTTGCCATTATCTACATGGTACTTACACCATACCCTCAAAAGAAGGTACATACATGTCTTTAAATTTTTAGACGATTGTTTATGGTATCGTGATTGAAAGGGTGGCATACCCTGCCTACCACACTCATGGGCGCTCGACGTGAAATTGGGCAGTCAAACGGTCGCTCTGATACCACTTGTCACAGGGCCATTACGCTATTCCCAAAAGACATGTTTGATAGGATGTCCAGTGCCACCGTTTATATATCCCCAAGACCTCCTTTTCTTTTTCGATGTGGGATTAATGACCCGCCTCTTCTCAGACGTGACAATAGTCTCATCTTCTTCTTCGCCCCTGTTGCACACCAATTTATTGCTTTCGAAGGTACCCAACAATATTAGTACAACTAAAATTATGGTATCCAACCAAATAAATAATACTAATATAGTTCAAACCCATAACAAAAAAGGAGTATTAAATAAGAAAAAAAATACATCAAAATATAAATAAATAAAAAATTATTACCTCATTCACACCAATATATTCAAAAAAAATTAATATCTCTTGCATTATGGTAAAAATAATTTACAAGTGGAATTGTATAATTCTTAATGGCTTTAATTTTTATTCTAATATAATTAAAGAACACATGCTAATTATATAACTTTGTGAAATATTTTTCCGACTAATATTTTCTATTTTTCTAATGCATGCAATTGTTTTTTAATAATAAATACACAAACTTATAAAAACTGCATTTTTGGGGATTTCATAAATATTATTTGTTGGCTAATATATATATGAATTATGATTTTTATTTAATTTTTTTAAAATCAATGTATGGATAATTACAAAAATTCCTTTAAGGCACCTATATATATATATGTACACATTCCCCTTTATGAGGAAACTTTTCTATCGTTTGAGGCAATAGTGGGCCGCATGTGCAAAAGAACTGTATTTTAGAGCTTCGGTACGCCTCTAATATTTAATTGTTACTTATTTAATATATAGGTATGATTAATAGATAAGGTTATGGTCCATCTATGACCATCTACCGTTGAATTATGCTTCATCTTATTAAATGTGTTGTGGGTGTTTGATAAAAAGTTGAGTTTAGTTGCTTTACTGTAATTTTGAATGTTCTCACTTTTCTAATTATTATTTCTAGGCAATGCTCTGTCAATGATTTTATATTTATTTCCAGCGTATTCTTTTTCTTACAATTTTTTGTTAAATATACCCCTTTGCTTTTAAAATAAATTTATTGTTAATTACTATAGATTAATTGCAGACCACTGTTCTATCATATTGCAAGAAAGGGAACTGTTGAAGAAAATAAATTTCATCCATTCGAAGTGCTCTCAACGTTATTTAATTGTGGCACATGTATCTTCTATAGTTTTGTCGCCAAAGGGGACAACAGTCTACTGTTGTTTATCAATGTGGTAGGATTAGCCATTCAGATATGCTTTGCCATTATCTACATGGTATTTACACCATACCCTCAAAAGAAGTTATATGCTTGTTTCCAATTTATATTATGTTATATTTGTTTATAAATATGTTTTAACAATGTCTTTAAATATTCAGACGATTTTTATGGTATCGTAATTGAAGGGTTGGCATACCTCATTCTACTTATGGTTGGGCTGGGATTCCATGATAAGGACAATAGAGCTACGTTCGTTGGAGTAGTAGCACCAATAGCCAACTTAGATATGTATGTAGTGCAACGATGAACATTGAACACAAGCCGATGTTATTTGGAGCCTTGTCACTGGCAATTGTTGTATGATGGGAGGTATACGCGGGTCTTTCTCCACACATAGACCTTTTCCTCTTCCTTCCCAATTTGGTGAGGATAATTATCGGCCTTCTTCAATTGGGAATGCATGTCAAAGACATACTTGAAATCCAGATTGGCTTCCCGCACTTGTCGCTTGGGAGCTAGGGCCATGAGTCAGACTTAGGAATTGTAAGGAGCATTACATTAAAGTACTTTTTTAAATTACCTAATTAAACACTCTTTTCCCCCAGTTAGGTCTAGAGGGATTTTTTAACGAGGTCCATTAAGAAATTTATTTATGTGAAATTGCTAAGTAACTTGTTTCTTATTTTGGATGATTCTTGGCGTCAGAATGATCTAAAATGTTAGCATTTCATACTTACTCCTTAATGTGAAGCAACTAATTTGCAGCAAGACAGATAAAGACCATATACCAGACAAATTGCCAAGAAACTTCACTATCATGGTTGCAAGTGATTCTTTAGATTGGTTCTCTGCTAAATGTATTTCTGAAAGTGACTTCAAAGCATCTTCATCAATTTCTTTTGATCCATATATTTTTTATGGATTAGCAATCTGTAACTTGCAACCATCGACCAATCGCAAAAATAGATTAGTCTAAAACAATGATAAAAGAATAAACAATTTGAATTTCAACATTATAAGATAACAATGTGGCATGGCCATATAAGGGGATTAAGAAAATAAACCAAGAAAATCCTAATTAATAGTGATGCACATACCGTTTTCTCTGTAAGTGAAGCTTTAGTCCAGGGGAAAAGTGGGGGTATGTTGTAGGCTTTTGATGAGAAGAAGATCATAGAAGTAGCAAGGATAAAGAGGGACCTCCGACGTGAAGGCTGCAGTGGCCCTACCAAAAAGTAAAAATTTCGTTAAATGGACAGATGGAACCAGAAGATGAATCTCAAATGATGAATAACCATGAGGTTTATCAAAATTCAAGTATATTCTTCTACGAAATTATCGTAATTGGTTCTGATTTCTGGTTTTTACCTTTCTATTTATTTTAAAAACAATAATTTGAGAATTTGAATTTTCTCCCTCGATTTGAATTTGCTCCCTAATTTTTTTATTCAGTTCTTACTCAAGTAATTTAATTTCTGCACAACATCAATTTAGCAAGATAGAATTATTGTCCTAAAAAAAGGAAAAATCAATTATACACATTACAAGAAGATCAATAAGAAGAAAACCTAATTTATTACCGAACTAAATAAGAATATAGTTGCATCTATCTCAGTCAATTACTTTTAATCATTATACTGGTGTTTAAGATCACATAATATGTTCAACAATAAACAAAGGCTTACTTCCTTCCAGAGATATGCTTCTTAAGGAAAAAGCTACCTGAAAGCTTCAAATCATAGCATCAGTACATGAGTTCTGCAAAACATAATGCATCGTAAGAAAAACACCTGAATTAAAAGAATGAACTATCTTTTAAAGTATAGCCGAAGATGAATGCATAATTAAAACAGTAAAACTATTTTACTATCCATTAATTCAACAAGCAGAATAGAGAAGTTTGAAGTAGTTGTGCTACATTTTTTGGGAGCATACACAAAGATGGCGAAAAATATGTCATACTTGCATTCCAAATTCCCTTCAAATGTGTCCATATGTTTTCAAGAGTTAGCAGTTCTTAATGAATTAAATAGATTATAGCCCTTATTTGTTTCTAAATTATTCAAAAGCCATAATTGTAAGAACTGAAGCAACTTGCTCATAAAGCATTCACAACTTAATAGACTGTGCATAAATAACAAGGAAACAGAGCCAATTTTGGTGCAAGTTAGATGGTCGAGCATTGACTTACAACCATAGTCCTTCCAGTGGCTTATGAATAATAATACCATTACTCTTAGTTTTTCTTTCTAAGTTCTTAAGTGCTAAGTACAAATAACTTAATCAACTACACTAATAACCATCTTAGTGATAAGATTTAGTATTACAGCTATATTGGAAAATAACGTTATCAAAGCCGCATACCTATCATAAAAAATTTTCAAAAAAAAGAGAGAATGATTTGACTTAGAATACTACCAGAAAATATGCACACGACATTTAAAATATTCTATTGTATGAGTTTTTGCACTTCATCTAAAACTTCATATTGCCCTTAGCCCAATTGCATAAGGAAATTCTAAAAGAATCATAAGTTGAAATATAAGGTTAGAAAATTTTGTATCTTGAATTTGTTACTTAAGAAAACCCTTGATGCTGAAAAACGTCTCTTAAATAAATTCGACATTATCTATAATTATTAAAAACCAAAAGAAATAATGGTTGACTTTTCATATCTTTAGGGAAACAATCCAACATTTTCTGAAGAATCTACTGTAAACATATGCAAATTTTTTATGACTTATGGCCAATCATATTTGCTGAAAATTTCATTAAAAAGGAGCTGAAAACAAGGAAGAAGTTAGAGAGGTGCAGACAGTGACTTTGCCCCCAACCCCCCAAAAGAGAGGAAATCTGCCTTTTAGTCCCTTAAAAATCATGATATTATAAATTAAAATTAGTCCAATTAAAAGTTGCCCCCCAGAAAAAAATTTTGGTTTTACATCTGGCCTAAAAAGTGCATGTTCCTAAACTCAAACATTTGACGGGAACAGAAATTACCTTAAAAAGGGCAAGCAATGGTAATCCACTTATTTACATACTTGAAAAATACCTGCAAATAAACAACAGTTTATCACTTCTACCAAAGAAATGAAATGTAAGAAGTCCTCCATTAAATAATATAACTTCAACGGTACTATGTGATTCATAAATGATTGTCAAATTTTCAATTAGTGGCGCGACAAAAACTATATACTTTATTGTGAAGTGACATGAAACACATCACCAACAATCCTCCCATTGAATGAGAGATGATATTGACTTTTCTGCCTTCAGAAGCCTTGTATGTAGTTTCCAACTTAACTTTAAGACATTCATTAACTTGTCAATCTTGACAATAATTTTTTTGATAAGAATAGCAGACTTCGTTAAAATTCCCCTTCTTAATTGTTCGCACCCCAGAGATGAAGGGCAGACAAACAGCAGAAGGAGGAAAAGAGTGCCTCAAGTTTTATTTAACTAAAATCAATACACGAAATTACAAAAAGTCAGCTATTATGCCCCTTACTAATATAGCACCTCACTCTCAAGTAAACCTATGCTCTTTTCACCTGGTCTCTTTTTTAGCCAACTCATCAGCTTTACAATTAGCATTCCTAACAACCAAACAACACATGACATTCATATCTAGTACCAAGGATTTAATCTCCCTAACAATATTCTCATAACATAAAGGACAAGATAACACCTTTGATCTAATCCAATGCAACCGAACAATCACTCTCCAAAATGAGACGACCCAACGAGCTCCAAACAAAATCAAAAAATAATTTCAGACATGCTCTGATGACTTTTAACTCACCTAGAATAGGAGGATCGGGTCCCACTGAATAATAAAAGCACAACAAGGTTTTACTATTGACATCCCTTAGCAACCTACCAATACCTCCCTTCTTCCAATTATTGATTACTGCACCATCTACATTCATCTTGAAGTAGTCAATGGGCGGAGGGGACCATCGAATGATCTTTGGCTCAAATTTACTATGGAAAGGAAAAGAATCAGCCAAACGATGATCACCAGTGAGCAAGTCTACAGACACCACCTCTTGTGACTCCTCAACTAGAAACCAAGATGCAATCCTGAACCTAGTTAGAAAGGATAGTTGAAAGAAATCGAAGACTCCATCATCATAGACTACATTGCTCCTATCTTTCCACAAAGACCACAAAACTGCCCCTGGAATAAATTTTCAAACCTTGGAGTTAGGGATAAAATTATCCCAGGCAAAAATCAACGCTTTGAGATCATTAAGCATGACAACCGATAAATTTCATGTTTGAAAAAATATGTTCCATAATTTCCATGTGACTTTGCAATAGATGAATAGGTAGTTAATAGTTTCTGAAAAAAGCTTGCAAAATGGGCAGTTTTTCTCTGTATCCATTAACACACCTCTTTTTATAAGCTCAACCTTAATCGCAGCTTTTTCATGAGCCAACTGCCACATGAAGAACTCCACCTTTGGAGGAGCCAGACCTTTCCATATCAACGAATTCCAACTACTCTCAGAACTTCCTTTATTTGATAACAATTCCCTACAAGATTTTATCGTGAAAACCCCTTCACCATTACCATCCCAGACCAATCTATCCTCTTCTGTGGGGTCAAGGGTAACATGGCTCAAATCCGACATTAATAGAAGCCATAGATCAAACTCCTAGGTTTCTAAATTTCTTTTCACTCTTACGTCCCAAACCCAACCTGCTATGTCCTAAGAACCGAACTCGACCACTTTTCCATTTTTATTAGTTGACAAGATAAAGAGCCTTGGAAACTTCATGCTCAAAGGAACATTGTGCAGCCAACTATCATGCCAGAATGAGATAGCATCGCCTCTTCCCACCTTAAACTGTAAGTGAGATCGAAGGCAACCCCCAACATCATCTTCCTTTGTGAAATTATTAACCACGTTTTTCCACATCCAAGAGGCTAAGGGGTAGTTGGTTTTAGAAATTGTCAGATCATTCTCATCTATATTATATCTACAACACACTACCTTCTTCCACCACGAGTCTCTCTCAACACCAAATTTCCAGATCCATTTTCCCAGTAAAGATCTGTTCATGATATTAAGATTTGGTATACCCAAAGAACTCGTTTTCTACAATACGCGAGTTAATGGGATTTTCAAAAAGGGATGACTTCCCCCACGGGAAAGTCATTTATTATGCTATAAATACATACATATATTTATTATTATTATTATTATTATTATTATTATTATTATTATCAGTAGTAATAATAAATGTAATTATTATTATTATTATTATTATTATTATTATTATGCGTAACCCTAAACTAATATTATTATTATTAGTAGTAATAAATGTAATTATTATTATTATTATTATTATTATTGGGCGGGCCCTTAGAGCTGTATGCATCGTTTTCGGATTCTAATCCTGCTATCGAAATACCAAGCTAAGGATAGGTGAATTTCGACTTCGATCCGAATGCCAATGTTGATAGCCCGACCGCAAGTCTAAGAAATGATTTTAACCTACTACTTAGTACACAGACCCAGAAAACGTGTTCGGTGCATCGTCGTCTGCTGTGCCAAGACATTCGTGCGTAGCTAGTATCAGGTTCGACCTGAACCAACCCCAAACGATGAATTCGATACGCCAAGAAATGCAACGTACGCTTCATACAATTCATATAGTTTTGGAGGGGAGGGAGCGTCGTCTTCTTACGTTACGCGCGACCATGAAGCATTCAACCCCTTCGATGATTCCTCATATGGACAACACTCAACGTATGTCTCTAGCACGGAGTACGTTCAACCATCTATGGGGAGACATTCTTCTTTTGGTGCTCTTGATTTTGGTCTAGGAAATGACGTTCGTGAGCGATCTCGTGAGAGGTCTCGCGATCGTCGACCACCATGCTCGCCTCAAAGGGTAGCGATCGACGATGTTGAACTATACCAGCTCGCGGGGGATGCTTCTGACGAAGAACCGATTAGAGAACCTGGGCCAGACGACGAGGAGCATGGGCCTCTCTATGAAGAACTAGAATACTTGACCGTTCCACCAGCATCCTTGGAAGATGATTTAGAAGATATCGAAGAACAACCGACATCAACCAACTTTCTTGAATCAGCAACACCTATTTCTATTTACCATCCACCATCCCACTTCACAACGGTTGATATGGATGTCATAGACGTTTCTGAATTTTTGCAATACCAAACATATAACGGCAGACTCAACCATTCTGATGGTGAACTGGCCATTGGTATGACGTTCTTGACAAAAGAACTGGCGGTGGCCGCAATTAAGCAGTACAACATTCGTCGGGCTGTTGAGACGACAGTGAAGAAAACCTAACCGAAACACTACAAGGCGCACTGCACCCAAAAGGATCATGGCTGTAAATGGAAAATCTGTGTATCACAATTGAAGAAGGCATGCGACCATTGGAGAATAACAAAACTTGAAGGGCCCCATACATGTACCATTGATAGCCTAAGCCAGGATCACATGAACCTCGATGTAAGGTCCTCGCTGATATCTTTATGCCATTGATCAAAGCAAATCCCAAGGTGTCGGTCCACACATGTCAGGCTGCAGTTGAAGGTGTCACCGGCTACCGTCATGAATATTGGAAAACATGGTATGGAAAGAAGCAGGCCGTAGAACAACTGTTTGGCCGATGGGATGATTCTTACAACGAGTTGCGCCCGTGGCTAAATCTGCTGCATAAACACATCCCCAGAACAGTTGTCAAACTTGATACGATTATGGCATACGAAAATGATCATGTCGTTCGAGGTGCTTCTCAATTCCATCGGTTATTTTAGACTTTCCCGTAATGCATTCAAGCATTGCAAATCGATGGTCCAAATCGATGGAACATGGTTGTACGGAAAATATACGCATACCCTACTTCTAGCTATTGCACAGGACGACAATCGAAAATGCGTTCCTGTTGCATTCGTAATCGTCCCGAAGGAGGATCTGGAGTCTTGGATGTTCTTCCTTCGGAACCTACGAAGATATGTCATTGATCCTATAATACGGACAAAGGATGATGGGATATGTGTTATTTCTGACAGAGGCACAACGCTCTTGTGGGCGCTAGAACGTTTGGGTGAGTATTGGCAGCCTTCATACATTTACCACTGTATCTGCTTGCGACACATAGTTGCAGATTACCTACAGCAGTTCAAGGACCGTGATGAACGTGTTCTGATGCTCAGAATGGGTACGTCATTTATGTCATTTTCATTTACTATATTAGTTGCTGCTCTCTTTCATTTACAACCTCTTTGCATGTGTTGTTTGCCCATAACTATTCAACTGTCATCCCTTAGGCAACTCGCACTATGTACATGAGGTAGAGGAGGTGTTCGAGGAACTGAGAGCGAGAAACAAACAGGGCGTAGAATACCTTGAAAAAATCCCGAGAGAAAAATGGCTTCGATCGTATGAGGGGTAAATGATGTGGTCACATAACAACGAACTTGGCTGAGGCGATGAACTCATCACTGAAGGGAGTGCGGCAGGTGCCTATCACTTCCGTTGTCAAAGTGACCTACTATCGTTTGGCTACCCTATTTGCAACCTTGTGAAGGCAAGCAACTGAGTACATGGCAGGTGGACACATAGTCCATCCGGATTTCCATACAAAACTGCAAACTCAAGTGCACCAATCAAGAGAGATGACTGCAACTCTCTTCTCGCGAGAAGAACATAAGTTATGTGTTTCAGAATTTTCCAGGCAGTTGGAAGGAATTCAACACAACGCGTACGTGGTAGATCTCAGGGAAAGAACCAGCGAGTGTGGAATATTCCAAACATTCAAATACTCGTGCGCACACGCCATTGATGCTTGCGCAAACCAATGGATAAACTACATGAGACTGGTTGATCCAGTATACTTACTCGAAATGGTGTTTAAGGTTTACGAAAAAGAGTTTCCTCCAATTGAAAATGAGGTTGATCCTTATGCCGTTGACACTGAACTGACCATACGCCCAGATCCAACACTACTAAGAGACAAAGGACATCCACGGTCTACACGAATACACAGTGTCGAGGATATGGTCGAACATCGAGAAAAAACTGGACAAAAAATATTGCAGTACATGTAAAAATCCTGGACACATAAAGACCAAGTGTCCTAATTGCTCGACCCCTCGTCTTAATTAATTCATTGTAATTTGTTTACGTGAGTTCGCCCATAACTATCGATCAATAAAATCAGTCTAATTCATTTTATAAAATAGGTTATCTTATACTTTCAATCATTCAAAAAAATATGCTAGGATAGCATTTTCGAAGCGAATTTAAGTCAGTGTAGAATGAACAGAAATTGACCGTGTTGGTGCCATATAATAGAGAATTTCCAGTACTACAAATCCAAACTCGATGTTTGCTAAAAATATACGATTTATAAGCCTGAAATTCCGCTCGAACATGCCTATCGACCTTTGTTCAAAGGCAATTTCATTCAAAAAAAAGGATGATACCATAGGGTTTTGGAAGCCATTTTAAGTCAGTTTAGAATGGACGAAAATTGATCGTGTTGGTTTCATACGATAGAGAATTTCCAATACTACGAACCCAAACTCGATGTTCGCTAAAAATATACGATTTATAAGCCCGAAATTAGGCTCGAACAGGCCTATCCACCCTTGTTTTCAACCCAGTTTTGCACAGAACTTGTGTTCTGCAAAACGCGAGGTTTGTGCGATATATTCAGCCGCCATTTCAACTTTTCGGGGATATCGCGTTCTGCAGAACGCGTGTTCCTGAGAAACCGTTATTTCAAACAACGATGCCAAGTAGTTGGACCTCGCGCTCTGCAGAACGCGAATTCGTGTCTCGCTTCCCCAGAACGCGAGGTTCCATTAGGTGGCATGTTTGGGGTCATTTTTCCAAATAATCATTGGAGGGAGCCATTTTTATATATAATTAAATTTAAGGGGGTTTTGACCCAAATATGTGGATATATGAATACCAATAAAGAAAGAAAGAAAGAAAATAACAATTAAATATATCAAACTTGGGTAATAAAACGTCAAAATCTCTTTGACTATATAAAAAAAAAGTTTAACAACCCATGGACAAAAGAAAGCATAAAATAAAAATAAAGTTCAAGGTGGATAGGTTGCCAAGATTTTAAGTTGTGTATAAGTTTCGATAAACCAACTTATTTATAGGTGTGTTGACCTGTAAAATAAACAGTATTTTCAGATAGTGGAAAGCCGATGGTTTTGATGGTAATTGAAAGTATCTCTGATATATTTTAGTTTGGTTTGGATGAAAAAAAGTTGTCGTAACTTTGCTATCTATTGCATGGTAATTTATAGTGGTTAAAATATGTGTCGATTGAAAAATTATTTGTGACATTATTATTGATTGGACGTTCTAGGAAGTGATAGTCTAAATCGATTTGTCACCAAGTGAGACTACAAGTGTCGACACGTGCGACACACATGATCGCTAGTGATTATTCGCATGTTATGTTCTTGACGGCCACATGTGTCGACACGTGGTCGTTAGTGACCGTCCGCATGTTACATTCGCAATAATTTACAAGTGACTATCCACATATCTAAAAGTTTGCATCGTGAGATGTTCGTATGATAACGATTCGCAGGAGATAACAAAGTATTTTACAAAAAATTTTAAGATTAGAGTCGTCTAGATGCCTAAAGACTAAAACAAGCTTCAAGGAGATGAAGTGCTCAAATCAACCAAAAGGGGTGTCACAAGGTGTACCCGGGCTGTAACTCGCAGGCCACTTGCACCTCAGTTTCTTGAATCGACTCTCGAAATCACGCTGCACCTCAGTTTGAGATGTTTACATACGGTTAACCATATCAGAGCTATTTACTAGTACTGTCACTAAAAGTTTTGATTTGACATTTTGGTGAATGATAATTTTATCGTATCGTTTTAACTAAATTTAGTTCGATTTTTCAGTACAATGTATGAGTTTGGATTTTTATAAGCACCTCTTGTGCTCGTTGCGACTCGACTCACACTAATTTTGCCCATTTTCTCCTGATCATCGCTGTTGACTTTTGGACCAATTTTGGTCCTTTAAAAGTATTATTTTGGCTTGAATTCTTGTGATTACTTGGAGAAGACTTAATTATATTTTAATCAATATACTATGAGCCCAAAAAAAGTTTTCTAGATATGACTGAAACACCAAAGACCTACGAGAAAAAAATTCCAACATGGAAGAACCATTAATTTGGGCATTGAAACAATTCCAACCATATTGAATCAACATTGGGCATAATTCTTTTAAATTCATTACTCTAAGTACTCAAATTTTTATGTTCAACTCGATTACTATACTTCTCAACATCCTCTTATCTTCATTCAGAATCTTCATAATCTACGCAAAATTCATGTAAATACTCGTTAAATAACTAATTAACTATAAAAATGTAAATTATGCAAAATGTATGCGTCTAATGCAAAAAATGACTAATGCATGACGTTGTACTTAAGAATCAAACTAAACTAAATGAAAAGAAGTCTAAAACAGGATCATAATGAGTACTCATTAGTGACTAAGCAAAAAGGATCAATAATGTGACGATTATGTATCCTAAACCTTAAAACTCTAATTTAGTTATAAGAAGTATTTAATGATATTTTATCATTATGTAATGAGAATTTATAGAGTATGTCATTATCATACATTTTATGGTTATATTATTCACGTGAATATAATGAGTATTATCTTTAGTTTGTCCAATTTAGACGGTGAGATGCGACAATTTATTCTTGTGAAATATGTCTACAATTATTGTAAGGCATGCACACATAAAATGTCATGGAGAACATTTATATTAGAAGACAAAACATATGTAATGAAGATTTTGTATGAAAATCTGTTTGTGATGAAATGTTTCACATGAAAAAAAATATAATTTTTATATTTCTGTAATAGGTTTAATGTATCTAAACTTTTAGAAAATGAAAAAAAAGGTTTTAGTGAAGGAACAATTATAATGTTTTTATCTATGAATGATCAAAATATGACACAAAGACTAGTAGTTAATTTATTTCAATCTTCTACTAAAATTGTATCAAGATTGCTTTGATAAACTTTTGATAGTTGCATGTAAATCAGAAACAAAAGTTATTAGTTCTAGAGAACGAGTTGATGTTCAACTTAGTTAGAAATTCTAACTAGTTCCAACATTTCAAGGCATGTTAAATAAGAAATACAATCTAATTGAATATAGAAAATATTTTAATACACAAAGTTTATACAAGCCTTTTAATTTTAGGGTTTAGGGATTTAGACTATGATCTAGGGGTTTAGGTTGCAAGGTGTATAATTTTTATTATTAGAATTTAGGGTTTAAGTTTTAGAGTTAGGAATTTAAGTTTTAGATTTTATAGTTTAAATATGAAGGGTTGTGTATCGAAATATAACCCTTTAAATATAGATAGATTTTCATATTATCTTTATTTGTACTTTAAATATGTTGGATATCAAAACATACTAGGATTTTTAGCTATGTGGATATTTGAGAGGAACATTCTAGGGAACAAACCGTTCTAGATCTCGACTTGGAGCCTAAAAAACCGAGTCAGTGTGGTAACGGGGTAGAGAAATAGTTTTGTATTTCTCACTTTGTTCCCAACACTTGCGGGGACAATTTCGGGAAGCCCCTTTAAATGTGCTGAAGAATTTTTCGTCATCATATCATACCCTTCTCATGTGGATCCCCACGGGTTTCAAAGAATCTCTAACCCCTACTTTATTAGTCAAAATAAAACTTAAAGATATAATGTTTGATTCTAAATATCATTAGATCTTTATCATGTTTTTTTTTGGTATTACATAAATAAAAACGCATTCTAGCGTTCACGAAGCAATAGCTCCCTCACTGAAGATGGGGTGAATCAAAAATAGTTTCGCCAACTTGCTTTCCACAATTCAATTCAACAAGAGTGTCGGCAACCTCATTTTGGTTCCTACTAAATTACTAATAAGCTGTTGGGCGGACTTCCCAATCACACGCAAGTAATGAGCGAATTGCATCCACAATAGGATTATTTTGAATAGCACAAGATTCACTTGTAATGATTCGGTAGGCATCCACATTATCCGTTTCAAGCACCATTTTTTGGAACCTCAAGTTTCTAGCATGTTTAATAGCGTCATGGATGCCCAATTTTCACCCATGAGAACTGAACATCGGCATAGGCTTCGAGAAAAATCGGAAAATCCCTATTTTCATTCCGTAGAGAACTCCACCACAGGTTGCCATGCCATCCTCCAATCTAACTGCTCCATCGGCATTATTCTTGACCCAATTAAAATTAGGTTTCGACCAACGATTCAGTGAACTAGTCGCGTTCCTCACAACTCGCCGAGACCTGTCCAACTCTCGTTCTATACAAATGCACTCATTAAGGATCGATTCATGAGCAAAGAACTCAACATTAAAGATATACTTATTACGCATATTCCACAATAACCAGAAGATTATAGCGAAACGAGCCTCCCATCCTTCAAAGTTCGGAGCAAAGGTGGATGCTTTTAGCAAATTGGTTCTAATCCAATCATTTATCAACAAATCGTTAAATGCATCCAACATCATCGAGAAAATCAGCTGTTGTCATACTCTTCTAGCTTCAAAACACGAACGAAGGACGTGACCAATATTCTTCACAATATTATTATAGATCGAGCAATTCTCATCAGTTGCCATGTGTCTTCTAACTCGTTCAGAGTTTGTAAGTAATTTCCCTTACATGACAAGCCAAATAAAGACACATACCCATTGCAAAACTCGCAACTTCTAAATAAACAATCAATCAAACACTTGTACTTCATAGATATCCCTACATGTAGGCTGACCGTGTCGAGAAATTTCGAGTATTTTCCCAACGCCAGCAAAGGAATTTGTTGCCTGAAGATATTATGTGTTCAAAATTATAAGTATCTTTTGGGAATTTTCCCGAAAAACATATGTTTGGATTCGGAATCCAATAAATCAAGGGAATTTGTTGCTTCGTTTTGGATATAATGGTTAAAAAGTGAAAGTCCAGGGGTCGTATTGGAAAATTGTAAAATCAAGTTAAAAAAGCAAGTGGGATAGAAAAGTTCGGGACAGGTGGAGGGCCTCTATTGGTCGGGGCCAAGAAATAACAATGGTAACAGGCACAGATGCAAAATAGACGAAAGTTCCGATTTATTATAACCCTACTAAAGAAGTAAAAGATCTCTCACCGATCTCTTCTCTCTCCGTATCTCGGCCATCACCGCCACCATCGAAGCCACCACATCCCGCCGACGCAGCCACCGCAAGCTGCTTTCGAAGCCGTGGTTGGTCTTTCTCTATCTCTTATATATTTTTTTCTATATTTTATACGCGTGTTTTCTTTTTGCGTTTCTTTTGATAAAAACAAAAGCGAATCTCACAGCACGTTTATGGCTTAAAGATGGCAATGGGTCAGTCTTGTTTTAGCTTATCTATAGCTAGGAACTAAAACTCACCTTGAATTCGTGGGGTGAGCTGGTTTTTCATTTATTTATTTTATTTGTTTGGGTTTGCTTTAACCTACCTCTCAAATAAACAGTGTTGGGGCGATATTTTCTTTCTTAGTTTTAAGCTTTCGGCTACCCATACTCTGCTTTAATTGTTTTCATCCGTTAATCTGGAATTTGTATTTAGTTATTGTTTAATTTTGTTAGGGAAGGCTTTGAATGCAGTTAGTTTTGATTTGGCCAGTCAGGGTGCTTCTGAGAATTCATTTTGCGGCCTTGCTCCGGATGTTGCTTTTAGGAATACTCTAATTTTAAAAAAGACGCTGGACTTAGGGGTTTAACTGGCTTGCATGTTTTGGTCAATTGCTTCTAGTTATCTGTTTTGTTTATTACTTTGAATTTTTGTTTGGTGCAGTTAAGCAAAAATGGTGTTTTCCTGGAATGATGAAGTAATTTGTAGAGTAGGTGACTTTCAAGATGGATGAATTGCATGCAACATGAGTGCTGATGTTTCTATTTTTTTTTAATATTTCCATGCAAAGATCTTATAATACCTGTTAAGTGGAATTATTGTTGCTAGGGTTGAATATTTCTGCATAGATAGAGCAAATTTGGATGAAATAGTGATATCTGGTGCTTATTTGGTCTCCCAACGGATCACTGAATGCATGGTATTCTTTATGAATGTGTTGATTATGTTTTTTCTTGTCATGAATTATGATATCAAGTTTCAGATTTGATGTTGTGTGGATACTATTACTAGTTATTTACCGTTGAACCAATTTGACTGTTGCATGCATTTTGCTAAAAGTAGTTGCTTGTCATTGATGACTGCTGACAAGTAATGAAGTTTTTGGAGCTAAACTGGAGATGTTGTAATACTCGTATTTTGAGGAATAATTCTACTAGAGTTCCATTTCCCATCAGTTATGAATGCAAGGAGTACCATCTTTGTAGGCAACGGTAAAATTAGACCAGAAACTGAAAACATTTTCTGAAGTAACGTATTTAAGGCCTTTCAAGACGAGTGAGATTTTAGCTGTAAAAGGGGTCCTTCATTCTCCATCTAAATTTAATTCTTCTAAGGCCATCTTTGTTTGGTCTATGTTTTTGGCATGCTCTTGAGTTGGCTGGTTTGTAACTCAAAGTTATGTTGGATGTATATTGATTTAAAGAATCTTGTTTGGTGGAGTAGATAACATTTTAGGATGCTGCCACTAATTTTGAAAGAGTTGGATAGGTAGAGAAATAGTTCAGCTTATAGAAAAAAGGAGCATAACAAAATCGGAATCTTTGGTATTTCTGTAACCTATGCTTATATTGTTCTAACACCACAAATAGAAATTAGTAGGATCTTTTTGTTTGAATATTTGTGTTGCATCTAACTTTAAGCTGTATTTATTCTACTCTTCTTTGTTTTGTTGGTTTGGCGCCTCACCCCCTTGTGCAAGTGCTGTGTGTTGGGGCATGTGCCTTTTTTACTTAAGCTTGATTGAGAATAATTACTTACTACTTACTAGGTAGATGTACCTTGGTTGGGACTCTTGCCTCTCCACAAAGGGGTTCCAAGTGATCATTGGAAGTCTTGCATGTGATTTTCTTGGCTACTCTCCTATGTCAGGAGAGCTTGGCTATCAGTCCTTTCTCTTCAAAATATAAATGAAGAGGAAGATATTATTTGACTGTGAATTGAGGTGATTCATAATTGTATTGAACAATGAAACCTAAACTTTGATTTAGATGATCTAGAGCGAATCAGAAAGTTGATTCAAAGTTTTTAACAACAAATCATGTGGTTTGCGATGTAGTATGGTGCATAGGAAGTGAAAGTTGCTTGCGTCTGTCCTGTTCGTATTAATATATATATATTTTCTTTGTTGTGAAGTGTGAACAATAAGTCATTTTTGAATTTTATGAACCATTGACAATCGTGAACTAATGTTTCTGATTGTCCATGCTTTCTAAAATTGATTATTATTTTCTGGTACTCTACTAATTCATATTTTTGTTCTTTTGGCTTTTTCCCCCCACAGCTCTTCCCCATGCAAAATATGATTTAAGTATTCAACAACATAATGGCTTCTAAAGGACTGAAGTCTAAGTTTGAGCATGAGTCAAAAGCTAGGCGTCAAAAGGTACTAGTGTCTAATTCTTTTGCAGCTCTCTTTTCTGGTCTCATATATTGTTACCCTTGTTCTTAGTATCATCATGCATTGTCCACCACCGTGCTTGTGCTTAAATGTAAATAAGTTCAAAGGTGAAATTTGAGCGGGGGATCAATGCATTTTAGGTTGAATTTATATTATGTGCTCAACTGTCTTGAAACTTTTGTTGTATTTCAGTTTCTAATTTGCTTTTGGATGAAGTTAAATCTTTGTTATTTTGTGACAAACTATATCAAATTGATAATTTTATAATCTAATGGAATCTAGAAATAAAATGTTTTATCTAGTAACTGCAAGTCTAAACCGTGGTAGATTAATTTTTTTTACCCATGTACTTGTTATTTTGTTTACCTCAAAGGGAAATCTCCTACCCATTCTTGATGGAAATGCTTTTTCTTATTGTTTAAGGAGAGTTTATGAAATAAAAAGCAAAATTTAACTATATTCTTGTTAGATGTTCAACTCATTTGTTTATAATTTAGATTTCAGGCATCAAACCTTGGTAGGTTGAATGATGTTATTTCTCTTTACAATATGCAATAATTATACCTGTTGGAAAGCATAATGTTGTGGTAGTTAATGTTTGGTTCTTATGTTCCTTGGATTAAAGGTCATAATATGTTACTAATGCAATCTCCTTCTGTTTGTCCACGGATAACCCCTGATGTTAGCTACACTTCTTTGATTGCTTGATGGTTTGGGGTTGGGTGGTAATCTTCTCCATCCATCAACTCTGATCTCTGGCTCAATTATTTAAGAAAGTGAAGTTCCAGTCTTCGATTGCTTGATGGCTAAAGAATCCATTTGTCGTCTTTTTAGTTTACGTTTCGGTGCCTTTTGTTTTCAAGGGTGCAAGACAGAAAAAGAAGCTTGTGTGTAGGCAATGAAATTTAGTAAAATCTACAATAGCGTGAATCAGTTCACTACTTAAATCGAATAGCATCTGCTTTAAGTTTTAAGTTTAACTACCTCTATGCGTGTCCTCAAAACTGTCCTTTGAAAGTTTCGATCTTCTATTTCTTTTATTCACTTGTGATGATTGTTTGGTAGGCTTTGATGCCTCATCCTTTCCTTTTGGAGCAAATTATTGTTTTGAACTGGTTATTGCTATGCCTGGGCCCTGGAGTAGCATGACTACCCTTTTAAGAAAGTAATTCCTTTAACTTTAAGCTGTACACTGCAATATCTTCTTACTTTTGAAGATAAAACTTTCGGTATTTGGGTGATATGGATGTACTGAATGATTGTTGCATGTAGGAGTCTGTATTCTGCTAAAGATGACATCTCTCTTAAATTATGCATGTTGACATTCATGGAATTAGTTAGTTAAGAATACTGAATGGCTGTCCCAATTTTGTATCTCCTGTGGAGAAACCTCCAGATTTAACTTCAGGTTGGTTAGATTTTACTTTAGGAGATTGTGTTGCCTGCATGTGTTCTAGTATTGATTATTTTTTGTTTTAACTTGATATTAGGCACTTGAAGCGCATAGAGAGCCCCAACGCCCTAAAACTCACTGGGATCATGTTTTAGAAGAGATGATTTGGTTATCGAAGGTAATTGACTAACTTATGCCTTTAAATGTTTTCAGTTTTCAATGAATAAATCTAAAATGCTGTCCTCCCTTGCTATCTAAATTGGATTTTAACAGGATTTCGAGTCAGAGAGGAAATGGAAATTGGCTCAGGCAAAGAAGGTTGCATTAAGAGCCAGCAAGGGCATGTTGGATCAGGCCACCAGGGGAGAAAAGAAGTTGAAGGTTTCTTTTTCACTTACTAACCAGAAAAGTAGTAGAGTAGTTCTTTTAACATATCATTTACTAAGGATGGAGTTTTGTTTGTATTAGAAAATGTATAATAGGCATTTTGATATGATTAAGGTGACGTCGGTCTACCCTTGTTAATTTGTTAAATCTAGTATGCCATTGTGATCAGGAGGAGGAACATCGGTTGCGGAAAGTTGCACTTAATATTTCTAAGGACGTGAAGAAATTTTGGATGAAAATAGAGAAACTGGCAAGTCATTATCAATTGATCTAATCTCAATGCTTTCTGGTTGCTTAGCATCAAGAATCTTAATCTCCATTTAAATTTGTGATTCTAGGTGCTTTACAAGCATCAGATGGAGCTTGATGAGAAAAAGAAAAAGACACTGGATAAACAACTTGAATTTCTTTTAGGGCAAACTGAGAGGTTGGTTTTTGACCCTAAATTTCATTATCTTCATCAAGGAAAAGTGAACTTATATTTGTTTTGTACTTTAGGTACTCAACAATGTTAGCAGAAAATTTAGTGGACCCGTCCAAACCTGTGCAACAACGTCCTGCTCAAAATCAAATAAACTCTCCTGGTAAAGCAGATATGAATGAGACTGGTGAACCCTTGGACTTGAATACAGGTAATCAGATTCTCATAGATTCATCATTACTTGTTATTGCCTCATCAATGTCATATCAATCAAAGTAATTTAAATGCCTTCCTCATGGAACCTCTCCCGATATGATTGCAGATGCAGATGAAGATTTTGACGTACACTCTGAAGAAGAATCTGTAAGTATTTTTCTTTTAATTTAGAACTGCCTTTTATTTTCATTTTAATTGATATGTAAGCCTTTTTTAAGTTCTCCTATAAAAGAACACTGTTATGCTGTTCCTATTATATTGTCATTTTTAATCAATGACACACATTTACCATTGCAATAGGATGTCGAATCGTGTCAGTAGTGACATATGCTGAATTTGTTTTTATATATTTTCTTTTTGAGAGAAAATTGAAAAGGGAAAAGAAAAGTATAGGTCTGTTGGACTTGCAGAAGTTATTTGGTATCGGGCATGTAAACAGAAAATTTCTACAAAATTCTTGTAGATAAGTATGTTCTTGTTTTTCCTTGTAAATTGTCAAGCTGTTATACTATGTTATTTTTTTCTTACAAAGAAGCCTTTTACGTTGTCCCTGTTAGACTATCTCATTTCTAATCGATGACAAATGTTTACTACTGCAATGGGTGGTCGAATCATGTCAGTAGTTAGACATATGCTGTTATATATATATATATATATATTCTTTTGAGAAAAAAAGTGATAAAGGAAAAGAAAAGAAAAATATAGGTCTGTTGGACTTGCAGAAGTTGCTTGGTATTGGGTAGACCTTGGTCACCCAGCCCGGAATGAGTAAAGACTTTTAGCATGCGGCCCGGCCTGGCCCCAATATAATTTAATTAATTGAAAACACATGTTTTATTTAAATCTAATTATAAAATATATAAATATTGATATAAAATTTTATTTTTGAATAAAAATGAGCAGTTTAGGCGGGATGGCTGGGAAGTTTTTGGAATTGGGCTCGTCCCATGGATACTTCTAATTATTGGGTATTTAAACAGAAAGCTTCTATGAAATTTTTGTAGTTTAGTACTGTTCTAATTTTTGCTTGTAAATTGCCAAGCTGCGTGGTTTGATCTTCAATAGATTCTGAAGGAGAATAAGTGAAAATTTTCTTAAAGATTTCCTTTTTATCGTTTCTTTCATGTCAGACATTGTACCCTGCAATACTGTGTCATTGGGAGAGTAATGGAAAAAGCTTACGAATTTTATGGATCACCAAGTGATGTGTAGTATATGCTGGAGTTTATATTATTTTTTACTAATTATCTACTTTATTTAGAGAAAATAGTGAAAAGGAAAAGAAGAGGAAAAAGAGAGATTATGGGTGTAAACCTAAAATTTCCATAGAAATTCTTGTAGATAATTTTTGTTTGTTTTTATTTATATATTACTTTTTGGGTAAACAATCAAAACTTTGGTGGTCAGAGCATGTGACAATATTTTTTCATGATGATCTTGTTTTAGGAAGATGATGAGCAAACACTAGAGGAAGATGAGGCTCTTATTACTACTGAAGAAAGGCAAGAAGAATTGGCAGCTTTGCACAGTGAAATAGATCTACCACTTGAGGAGCTCCTCAGGCGTTATGCTGTGGAAACAGGTTACATATTACCTGTATAAGTTTTTACTCTTCATTTCCTACATACCTCTTTGTGGTAAAAAAGGGAGGGGGAGGGGCGATGATTCTTCTGCTTTTCATTTTTATGTGGCAAGTCATGTTATTATATGGATTAGTGCCTGCATTGTTAGTCATGTTTCCTTTTTGGATTATGATGATATATATGAGAAGTATGTGATGTGTGTCCTGCCATCCATGTAATTTACATCCTTATTTTTCCATGCTTGTATTTTAGTTATTTTCTTTTTTTGGTTAAAATGTAGTATGCTGATCAATGTAAGTTTTCACAGCCGATGGAGAAGGTAGTCCGGAAAAGAGGGAGGATGGAAATGAGTCGATATCTGTGAATGATGATAGTAGTAAGGGTGAGAATTTGTTTATAACTTTTGTTACTTGTGCAGCACTTGTGCTGTATGTAAAAAATCAATCTGTTCAAAGTTCTGAAAATTTTAATTTTCACAGGTAATGGAAACCTTGTTTCTGCTTCCAGTAAAGTTGAGACAACCAATTTGCCTGTTCGTCGTTCTGTAAGTTGTATGTGTTTGTGGTTGTTCTTGTCAATTACAAAGGAAGTACACGACTCAGAATAATGTTTATTTTCTTATTATAGAATGAAAGCAACGGTGGCTTGTCCAAGCTAGAAAACTACTCTCCAGACATTGAGTCATCTTCGCCCAGAATTCTGTCAGAAAGCTCTGGGGAACTACCTGAAGGCATTCCTTACGATTTCAGTGACGAAAAGGTTAAACAGTTCTTTTTAATTATTTGGTCTCTTTTGATTGTGTCCATCTTTTTATCAAATGCTAATCTTCTGTTTGGTTTTTATTTCATGACCTGCAGGAGGATGGTGATTTTACCCTTGCTGGAGAAGAGACAGTACATCATATGGTATTTCTTTCCCCGGTTATGGATTCTGTTTTCTGTTCTGGTGCCTAAGGCAGCTTTTTTTACATACCTTGATGCATTGTGGGTTTTTCAATGTCTATATTTAAACGGCTTGTTTTTAATCAGTGGGGAAAATTGTTGCTGTTATGAATGCAGATGATAAACGTATATTTCAATTTCATTCAGTAGATATCCTTGTGGGCCAACTGTACCGATCTTTTGTCAATTTGAATGCTTTTGGCTTATTGATTCCTTATGTGGTACCAAGCTATTTGGGGAGTTTCCATAATTGGTGGTGTTGGCATTATTGTGTTCATTTGAATTCACTGCTTCCACTTTTTGTCAGCTGATGGAAGATTATTGTTCCTCCTCCTTTCCTTGTGGGTCGGTGGTCTTTATGTTATGTTGTTTGTTTACTGCTGGATGCCTGTCATAAAAAGGTTACTAGTCTTGGTCATATGCTTCATATTTATGTATATAACAGTCAACAGGTTGTGGGTGGCCTTTATTTTATTTTGTTTGTTTAGTGCTGGATGCCTTTCATAAAAAGGTTTCTAGTCTTGGTCATATGCTTATTTCTCTGTATATAACAGTCAACAGGTTGTGGGTTTCAGTTGCATTGATATGATGAGTTGCAATTATTCCAAAGGAATATGAGAGTAGATTATCGGTGATCTGCTGCATGCTAATTTTGTATTAGATTGTTTGTTTGATTTAAAAGAAATTATGACTTGCCAGAGTGTCCTTGAAAAGAAAGGGATTTCCGCTTTCAAGTATGCACTCTGATTTCACTTTTGTTCCTTCATGTTTTATGAATCTTTATTTTACTTTTGCAATGATATGTTATTGTATTTACTCCGTTAGTTGAAAATATGCTGCTTTAATAAAAAAAAATTCATTCAAGATATCTTAACAAGTTAAATATTGCGAAGATTTTATTTACTAATATTTTGTCTGAACTGTTGTGTTGTCTGTGTCTGTACGTGGGAGGGGTTAGACTGGTCTGGTTGGGGAAAGAGAAGTTTTTTTGTTTTAATGGGTGCTTTAACTGTTTTAGTGGTACCATCGGTTCTCTTTGGATTCTTGTAAATTGCTTTGCATTCTAGATAAGCTGCCATATTCTAGAACAGCAGCAAGGCACAGTGAGTCTTTAGTACTGTTCATAATTGGTCTATTTTCCCTAGATTTATTGTTATGGAATTTTCTTCTGTGTTGAAATATATGTTGTTATTCTCTTCTCCATGCATAAAACCTTTCACATTTAGTTCTTTGTCTTCTTCCATTTTATATTTTTGAGGCAATGAGTTATTCACGCTTTTTAAATTATGTTGTGCACTCTGATTCATTAGTTAAAGTCAGAATGGTAGTAAATTACCTTGTTGTGATCAATTGATTTAATGTGTGTTTTCTTGTTTTGTCAAGTATGTATGTACGTATGCATGTTTGTGTGCGTCTTTCCCCTCCTTTTTTTCCTTCTCATTTTCTAAAAAAATGAGAAAACTTTGGGCAGTGTTTCTTGGTCAGTAAAATTATTGGTTGTTGTTTGATAAGAGTTTGATTCTCATATCTTCTTTCTGTTTTTTTACTTCCAATGGCTAGGATGATGAAACAACGCTGTCAGAGGAGGAGGAACTGGCAAAAGCAGATTCTAGCAATCCTATGGATGAGGTAATGGGCATACTTGTATTTCTATGTAACAATTTCCTGACCTTCTGGAGTTGTTTATTCCCCAATTTGGTTGTAAAAGTTCTTGTCCTAGTTCTGTTAAACATTGCAGCTCTTATGCAGATCGCCTTACTGCAAAAGGAGAGTGAAATTCCCGTGGAAGAATTGCTTCAAATGTATAAAAAGGTAGGTTAAACTGTTGTTTCTTCCTTTTGCTGGATATGAAATTACTATTTTTTGTATCTAATTTCTTCTTGATTATCCACATTTATCAAATAGGACATCAGTGCTGATGGTGTGTCAGGAGATGAATCAGATTATGCCTCAGCTTTATCAGAGGACCACTTGGATTCACCAACACATCGAAATGTTGAAGCAAGGGAGGATGGTGTTTCCAAAGATGAAAATCTTGAATCCAGTGCTCCTCAGAGAGTCGTGGATCCTCCTGCAGAGGAGGTAGCAAGCCCTGATAGAAAGTCTGAAGATGGAAAGGAAGGCGAAGATAGAATTGCTGATGCTGCTGCTGCTGCAAGATCAGCACAACCAACTGGCAATACATTCTCAACTACTAATGTTCGTACAAAGTTCCCTTTTCTTCTCAAACACCCCCTTCGTGAATATCAGCATATTGGCTTGGACTGGCTTGTTACTATGTATGAGAAAAGGCTAAATGGAATTCTAGCTGATGAAATGGGGCTTGGAAAGACAATCATGACAATTGCTCTTCTTGCACACTTAGCTTGTGAAAAGGGAATATGGGGTCCTCATCTAATTGTGGTTCCTACAAGTGTCATGCTTAACTGGGAAACTGAGTTCCTTAGATGGTGTCCTGCTTTCAAAATCCTGACATACTTTGGAAGTGCTAAAGAGCGCAAATTTAAGAGGCAAGGCTGGATGAAACCAAATTCATTTCATGTATGCATAACTACGTACAGACTTGTTATACAAGATTCTAAGGCCTTCAAGCGAAAGAAGTGGAAATACTTGATCTTGGATGAAGCTCATCTTATTAAAAACTGGAAGTCACAAAGATGGCAAACTCTTTTGAACTTCAATTCAAAACGGCGGATCTTGCTGACTGGTACACCACTTCAGAATGATCTCATGGAACTATGGTCACTAATGCATTTTCTGATGCCCCACATTTTTCAGTCTCATCAAGAATTCAAGGATTGGTTCTGTAATCCTATATCAGGTATGATAGAAGGACAAGAAAGAGTCAACAAAGAGGTTGTTGACCGTTTGCATAATGTCCTCCGTCCATTTATACTGCGCCGATTGAAAAGGGATGTTGAAAAGCAGCTTCCAATGAAACAGGAGCATGTCATATATTGTAGGCTTTCAAGAAGGCAGCGTAACTTGTATGAAGACTTTATTGCCAGCTCAGAGACACAAGCTACTCTTGCTAGTGCCAATTTTTTTGGGATGATCAGTGTGATCATGCAGCTTCGAAAAGTCTGTAATCATCCTGACTTATTTGAGGGACGACCAATTGTGAGTTCCTTTGATATGGGTGGTATTAATATCCAGTTGAGTAGTTCTATTTGTTCAATTCTTTCACCTGGTCCATTTTCAACTGTAGATCTTAAGGGTTTGGGAATTTTATTTACTGATCTCAATTTTAGCATGACATCTTGGGAGGGTGATGAAGTAGAAACACTGGTTACTCCAAAAAGTTTAATAGAAGAACGTGTTGACCAGGATAATCTTGAGGAAATCAGACCCTTGTCTAGACATAAGGATAACTTGCAAGGGACTAATATATTTGAAGAGATTAGAAAGGCTTTAAGAGAAGAGAGGCTAAGAGAAGCAAAAGAACGAGCTGCATCAATTGCTTGGTGGAATTCTTTGAGATGCCGGAAAAAACCAATTTACCCGACAACATTATGCGAACTGCTAACTGTGAAGCACCCTGCATTTGATATTCACCAACAAAAAGCAGATGGCCGATCCTACTTGTACTCCTCTAAGCTTGCTGAGATTGTTCTTTCTCCAGTTGAACGCTTTCAGAAAATGATTCATCTGGTTGAGTCCTTCATGTTTGCAATCCCAGCAGCACGGGCCCCAGCTCCTGTTTGCTGGTGCAGCAAAATGAGAACTTCTGTATTTCTTCATCCAACTTATATAGAAAAATGTGCTGAGAATCTGTTTTCCCTTTTGACACCTATTAGACCTGCAATTGTCAGGCGGCAGGTATATTTTCCGGATAGGCGATTGATACAGTTTGACTGTGGTAAGTTGCAGGAGCTTGAGGTTTTGCTACGAAGATTGAAGTCTGAAGGTCACCGGGCATTGATATTTACCCAGATGACCAAGATGCTTGACATATTGGAGGCTTTCATAAATATATATGGATATACTTACATGCGTCTGGATGGGTCCACTCAACCTGAAGAGAGGCAAACATTAATGCAAAGATTCAACACTAATCCTAAAATTTTTCTTTTCATCTTATCAACCCGTAGTGGAGGAGTTGGTATTAACCTTGTTGGGGCAGATACAGTTATATTTTATGATAGTGATTGGAATCCTGCCATGGATCAGCAAGCTCAAGATCGCTGCCATCGAATAGGACAGACACGTGAAGTTCATATCTATCGTCTAATCAGTGAGAGCACCATTGAAGAAAACATTTTGAAGAAAGCAAATCAGAAGCGTGCCCTTGATGATCTAGTTATACAGAGTGGAGGGTATAATACTGAATTCTTCAAGAAGCTTGATCCCATGGAATTGTTTTCGGGTCATAGGACTCTTACTGTTAGGAGTCAGAAAGAGAAAAATCACAACAATGGCATCAAGGACTCTGTATCTAATGCTGATGTAGAAGCTGCTTTGAAATATGCGGAAGATGAAGCAGATTACATGGCATTGAAGAAAGTGGAACAGGAAGAGGCTGTTGACAACCAGGAGTTTACAGAGGAAGCCATGAGCAAACTGGAAGACGATGAGTTTGCAAATGAGGATGATATCAAGGCTGATGAGTCAACTGATCAAGCTGGATGTATGGTTACTTCAAATAAAGATAATGGGCTGATATTGAATGCCGATGATCCTGTTGAAGAAAAAGCTCTTATTCTTGCTAGCAAAGAAGATGATGTTGATATGCTGGCTGATGTTAAGAAGATGGCAGCTGCTGCTGCAGCAGGAGGACAGGCTATCTCATCGGTTGAGAATCAGTTAAGACCAATTGATCGATATGCAGTCCGTTTTCTGGAATTATGGGACCCCATTATAGACAAGGGAGCAATGGAACCTGAGTGTATGTTTGAAGAGGCAGAATGGGAACTTGAGCGCATTGAGAAGTACAAGGAGGAAATGGAAGCTGAGATTGATGATGATGAGGAACCTCTAGTGTATGAGAGTAAGTGTCTTTTCGTTTTCAGTGTAAACTCATTTGTTTTTTTTGCTTGGCATGTTGTCTTATTATGAGAAGCAATACGCTTTTAAAAAAATCAGTGGCAAAATTAGGTCAATTACATTGTTTACTTTTATTCCTCAGCAAGAAACAATTTTTTTTGGCTCAAATGATTTGCGTACCTTTAAAGTTATTAGTCATACAAAACCAGGAAATGCTCATACGGTTTCACTTTATACATAAAAAATATTTGAAGTTAAGCAAATAAATTTATGACCTTAGTTGTGTCTATCCTGAAGTAACACGTTGCTATCAACCCTTTTCAGAATGGGATGCTGATTTTGCTACAGAAGCATATCGTCAGCAAGTTGCTTTGGCTCAACATCAGGTGAGTAAATTTCTGTATACCACCATTTAAACTATTTGTTATTATGTTTATGTTGTAGTATTTTTGAGGCAGCTATTTTATATTATTTTCTTAAATGTGTACCTTGTAGTTAATGGAAGAACTAGAATATGAAGCCAAAGAGAAGGAAGAGGCAGATGAAGCAAAATTGGATGCCATGTAAGATATCTCTTAACTCTTAAACCCGAAGCTTTTCTGCTAGCACTTTTATGTTCTTTTTATTCCTGCACAAAACATTAAGAATAACTCTGTAGTGGATGAAGCAAAATATGTTGAGTAGTACGAGGTTTATCTGCAACTGCATTATTTCATGTTAGCAAATCTAAAAAGCGTAGGCTTTAATTAACACAAATAAGTAATAACTCTTAACTGTAGTGGTAACTGCTTAATTATCTACTTTGTAGTGGATGATGTCATTATCCTATAGGAATCTCACCGGCAGCTTTAAGAACTGAAAGGTTGGATGTGCTAAGCTTTAGAATGTATTTCATGATTTTTGTGCCTAAAGATGATGGTTGTTACATTAAAAATGAGCTTGTATTTGGATTTTCTATCAGCTAAAACATCTTTCCACCTTCTAAATTTATATTCTAACTAGGAATCAGGGATGAATTAGGACATGCTTTATATATAATAAGGTGTTCTAAGAAAAGCAATTACAATACAAATTAATGATTCATGTCACTGAAATACGAGAAGTAGATTTTCTGATGAAATGAGTCAATTCCTTGTATATGTGGCTTTTGGATCAAAATTTCAATTATAACCTGTTATCTGTTTACAGGAATGAAATGACTAGTGAACCTAAGTCAAAATCTAAGAAGAAGAAGAAGCCAAAGAAAGCCAAGTTTAAGTCTCTTAAGAAGGGGTCTTTAAATTCTGAAGTGACACCTGCAAAACAGGGGGCAAAAGCAGAACCTATGTCCACGGATGATGATGTCGACTCGCCTGAAGAGCTCTCTTATTCTGATATCATGTCACCATCTTCAAATATGCAGAAAAAGCGTAAGAAGGTCGAGATGGTGCATGATGGTGATGAAGGGAAGAGCTCAAAGAAGAAGCCCAAAAAACTTAAAAAGCCTTCTGAGCTACGTCCTGGAGAACTGGAACCAAATTCAGCTCGTAAGAGGAATGGTGATTGCGCAGAGGTAAAACCATGTGAGAGCCTTTCTGTTGAGCTTGAACAGAAACCTGCTAGCAGGAGCAAAACGGGAGGCAAATTTTCCATTTCATCCATGCCCATGAAACGAGTCTTAATGATAAAACCAGAGAAATTAAAGAAGGGCAATATCTGGTCTAAAGATTGTGTTCCATCACCTGATTCTTGGTTGGCACAGGAAGATGCTATTTTATGTGCGGTAGTGCATGAATATGGCTCAAATTGGAGTTTGGTTAGTGACGCTCTCTACAGCATGACTGCTGGTGGCTTTTACAGGGGTAGATATCGCCATCCAGTTCATTGTTGTGAGAGGTTCAGGGAACTAATTCAAAGACATGTTTTGGCTGCACCAGACAGTTCGGGTAATGAAAAGATCAGCTATGCAGGCTCTGGAAAAGCTCTTCTGAAAGTAACAGAGGTATGCTTTTCTTGTTTTTTTTTTTTTAATTTTAAGTTGGTGAGGAGGATAAAAGTAAGAAATAGGGAAATATTTGATGTGACATTGTTCTGACTCGTAAAGTTTTGAAGATCGCCTGATATAAGGTTGCCTGCCCATTTAGTTGCAACCAAGTTAGTTTAGTCTTTATCTATTAAGTCGCTTGGGCCTCATCTGCCTAAACTACAATGATTCACATATTATATGTTTATTATTTATTCATTTTTGGGAAAAGGTTTTGGCAAATATTTAATGTGGTTCCCACCACCAGTTTATTTTTGTAAAGCAAATTCTGTTACCACACTTCCCCCGACCCCCATTCCCCTTGGTTCCTCCTCTCCTTTGTCCCCTATTTACCAGTGTTTCAGGGCTGGTGACTTAATATATGGATATTGTGATGGTGACTTAATATGTGTCCATAGATATTAATTACGTTCTATGAATTCATTTTTGTATGATAGTCAATGAAGCAAGAAGCCTTATCCATCAATAATATATCATGGCAGGATAACATGCGAATGCTGTTAAACTTTGCTATTGCACAGCCAGACCATGAGTTACTTCTTCAAAAGCACTTTACCGCCTTACTTTCATCTGTGTGGAGGGTGACATGTCGCCCTGAACATCGACAAAATGTCTCATTATCTCGGAATGGCGTTCGATTTGGGGGAAGGTTTCTCAGTCCGTTTCTTGGCCACACAGCTCCGCGTTCTTCGAAGGATACGACACCGAGGATGAAGTTTTCAAATTTGCAGGAGTGTAGCAAGTTGTTGTCAGCTGCATTCCACGATGCCAGCGATAGACAGTCGGATGAAGCAGTTTCCCTCTCTGATAGAGAGGATTTGCAGGTGATTGAAGAAAGTTTAGAGTTAACACTGGAAATCCAGAGAGGGAGTGATGACTCTATGATTCCGCTACCACCGTTAATGAATTTATCAATATATGGCCCAAATCCTGTTACATCTACAAACAAGACTGCTGGAGGAGACCCTCATCTCAAAGCTTCAAATGTTTTGGCTGAGAACCGTTTCAGGTATAGCTGCTTATTTTAGTTACAAATTAGGTACCATACTTGGTAGTGAATAGTTGGCTAGGAGTTATTGTTGTTAGTTTGAAAGAGAGGCATTGTCCTTGTGAATCTCTTGCATGCTAGTTAATATTATAGCTCCAACTCTTATACCTTTTTTATATAATATCAAAATGGGACTATAATATTTTCAGGTCATTGTTTTGTTGGGCATGCGGTTACATTGGTTGATAGATTGGTCATGTGTAGAACTATGTATTCTTTTACATTTGTATGTACCCAGGTTCTGTTCTGTTGACGTCTAACCAAGTAGAGTGGCATTTTTCTCAGGGCAGCGACTATGGCATGTGTCGAAGGTGGTCTGCATTGGGCTTCAGCTGCCTTCCCAGCTAATGATCCCAAGTCTCGGACAGGAATGAAATTGTCTTTGGGGAAGCACAAGCTGCCTGTATCTGATACGGCCAGACCTAAATCAAAACTGAAGAAGGCTTCAATGGAGCATGGTGATGTATCCACCTTACTTTCTGAGCAAGTGTTTCAACCAGCAGCTGGTATAGCACCCAATGATCTCAACTTAAGATGTGATCCAGCATTTGTGAATAAGGACGGCATAGATGGTAATTTCTGTTCAAGCATGGACGAGGCTTTCGCATCGGAATCAGAGTGCTTTGACGTGGTTCCACACAATTATACCCCTGGCTTTATTTCAGGCCTTGATGATTGTTCGATGATACTAACGGACTATACTGACATCGGATAGGGCTAATCTGAAAGCGCCAAACTGGTTGACATTCTTGGTTGAAGGTATTAATGTTTGAGCAAAAGCCAGATCCTCCAGTTTTTTTTCTATGAGATCTGCTGGGGGACATTAGTTTTGGGTGGCATATGAGGAGCAAGAGGCTAGGTTAGGCACAATATATATATAATTAAATTTTGTAATTAATGGGAATTGGTGCTAATATTTGTCAGTGGGGGGCTTTTTTTGTTGTTGGAACATTTAGAAAGTTAGCAGTAGTAAAGTAACAAAGTAGTTTTGTTGCAAATCTCTTCATCTACGGTTACCATTCATTCCACTTCTTATTATGTAAATTAAATACTAATAGGTTTTAGTTCTTTTTTTGGAAGATTAGAACTGTCAGGGAATTGCAAAAGAAAAGATGAACCAGGTCTGGATCTGTTCGTGTTGGAGCCATGTTTCTTAATTTATTAATGATGCAGTAAACTGAAGCTCAAGTTTTAATAAAATTTCCCACACTACCAGCAAGCAAATACGACCTTTACAAGTGATGATAAGTTGATAAAATCACTATTGTTGGGTTAAAAATACTAAAATAAAACAAGTAATGAAAAAGAGGATGGGCCATGGTAGATACTTGGTCACGGACACAACAATGGCTATAATACTAATAATAATAAAACCAAGAGAATTGGATTTGGAACTGATGATGTTGCCATCTGCTGCACGTTCATCATCTTCATGCCCCTCAATACGCTCCTCTTGCACTTGAACTCCCCATTTCATTGGAACAACCAAATTCCTGTATATTTTATATTCGTCATGAACAACAATTTGTGTGTTACGGACACTACAACAAACTTTTTGTTTCCACCGTCAGTGTATGAAATGATATTCATTTTAAGATTAGTTTGTTAAATTATTTTTCAAGGAAAGACTTACCCTTCCGGACACTGATATTTGCACCTACTGATCTTATTCTCTGCGTATTCTGCAAAAAGAATGTGGAGCTTGTGAGCAGCCTTGGCTATATCCGACGATGCCACGATATCCCAAACCTTCAACACTTGGATCCAGTCTGAATCCCCCTCCACCGTCTCCACTTCCACACTCCAAACCAGATTCAACTCACCATCACCACTCACCGGATAAACCTCCACCACCTCATCCTTGTGCTTCATCTTCTCATCACGCCATCCACTTGCAAGCTTTTCCAACAACTTGATAACCTGCTTATGTACCTCTTTGTTTCTTATGTGCCCCACAGACTTGTTGAAGTCGTGGCCAAAGCAAACCCTCCATCTTGCATGCTTGAGCAATGGAGAATCCCTGGTTAATAGAGTGTCGAATTGTTCCAGCTCAATCAAGGCTGTAACAACAGCTTCACACAGATGCTTATCTTCCTCCGCATTAAAGAAACAACCCCTTCTCTTGGCATCGGTGACTAGCTTCGTCCACACGGTATCACTTTTAACCAATGTTGCTTCGTTCCCCAATATCCAGAGGCAATGCCTGCAAGCACAGCTAAAGTTGAGCATAGTAGAGGGACCAAAATCATAATTTCTCCAACATAATATTACCTTGCACGTGTCAATGCAACATTTGCCCTTTGTGGATTGGATAGAAAACCAATTGATCCATTTATGTTAGACCTGACGGTAGAGATGATTATCACATCTTCCTCACCACCTTGGAATCCATCCACTGAACGGATGCTAACAGTGAAGCCACTGTTTGAATGTCCACTGTAGCTCCTTTCAAGCCTCTCTTGAATTGCATGTACTTGAGCTGTGTAGGGTGATATAATACCAATGCTAATTCTCTGTTTTGTTGCACTGAACCCTGTGAAAAGCAATAGGGACTAAATCCCGAATTCGAGAATAGTAGAGGGATAAAAAAAACCATTGGTAGTTCACACCAGTCATACCTTTGAAGAGGCTAGCAACTATGTTGCAAACCACTGCAACTTCCACCATGTTCTTTTTACTAAGCAGATGACCAAACTGCTCCTTTCCATAGGCAACATTGATGAATGAGTAGGCACCATATATGTTCCCATGCAGGAAGCGCTTCTCATGGCTGCTATGTTTCACCATTGTGGCATCCAAAATCAACCCATCATAGAATGCCTTGTTTGGAAACGAGCTTATAGCTGGATGCATCCTGTACTGGACATTGAACATGTGTTTCTTTTGTCCTAGTGACACGAGCCTTTCGAACATGCTCCTTCCGTATCCGGCCTCCCCTGATATCTGTTCAAGCTACAAACCAAGAGTTAAAAAGGTTTCTTAACAAGTTGAAAGCAAGAGCCACAAGGATATAGAATTCAGAACCTTGCTTCTTATCATTGCAGGCAGTTGCCGCTCATCTCCTATGAGAACAGCGTGACGGAGACCGGGAAGTTGAAAGGGAATGGTTGATTCACATTCTTTCAGTTGAGCAGCTTCGTCGATAACTAAAAGATCAAGCGGTCGGCTTCGTTCGATATTCAATTTGTAAGAGCTTGATGCAGTGCAGAAAAGTATGCATGCGTTGTCCAAGCAGATGTTCTTGATCATGAACCTTTCTGTAAAATCCGGAAATTGAATCGAGTGAGCGAGTGATTTGAGCATCAGGAGGCAACTTTTTATTGCAGCTCTCAACTCTGCGAACCGGCCGACGAATTCAGTTTCTTTTTCAGTGTCATAAAGGGTTTCCATTAATCCCTCATCTCCATAATCATAAGAATTCAACAAAGTCTCGATCGAACCGAGCAAATCCAGAGCTACCATCATGTTCTTCACCACTTCTAATGAAATATAATGAGTTGGTAAGTGAGTGTACAAGTTTACAACACAAAATTTGAGCCTCTCCTTGTAGGCTGAAAATCTCTTCTTTACAAATTCCTGTAAAGTGAGAGTACTACCCTCACATGTTTCATTGTCCCTGGAACTATTCTCATCTTCCATTTCATGATTATCATCTATGTTAATTCCCAGTTTTCGATATGCGACGTATCGACCGTACTGCCCTTGAGTATCTTCAAGCAAATTTATCATGGAGAGTAAACTAGTATTCCACCCGGAGCTCGGCGAAAAGCACTTATGCAACATCTCAACACGATAATCCAGAAACACATGAAGCAGATTTGTTTGATCATCCATTCCCATCCTCTCACTACTCCCGAATAAAACTATATCTCCCAGTCCATAGGTTTCATATTCAAATGTTCCTGCAACTAATCTCACGAGCCGAGATGCCAATTTCGTCACCGCAATGAGCGTCGGAGCACATGTAATTGTTTGGCATTTCATTCCTAGAAGAACCAACAACAACAGACCAACTGTTTTAGTCTTCCCTGTTCCTGGAGGACCCCATATGAGTTTGACACTATTTTCATGGCAGCATTTCCATGTCTTAACACAACTTGCAATTGCAGCTTCTTGGGAATCATTTAAACCGTAAGATTCAATTGAAGGGAGGGTAACCATGTTGTTTTCGAACAAGCACCAGGCACAATCTTTTTCCTCCTGCAATCAAACATAAATCTAAGCAAGATTAGCCTATTGAAATGACTTTTAAAGCATAAATACTACTCGAAAAAAGTACACTTGCTTACATCTGCATTCATATGAATAACTTTGTAGATCATGTCCAGGTTCCCTCGTACAGGATCCGGGTGCAACGCTTTCCATATTCGAATATTGGTAGTCACATTAGTTAAAAACACAAAAAAGATATCATTCTGTTTCTTTTGATAGCTTTGCATTGTTTGTTCAATCATGACCGGCTTCGATGACCGAATGGAGATTTGTTCGTCGTCCATGCCTTGGACATATGCAAGAATAAAAGGCATTGTAGGCCGGTTCAAATCGCTGATGCATGTCGGTCTTACATCGGTTAGTACCGCAATATCTCCACCCTGCGGTCGGTATGGTACTGAACCACTCAAAACAATCTTATAAGAGAAATCCGTCGGGGCTCGGTAGTTTATTTCCCTTTGAATGGACGAGAGTCGATACGAAGGCGCCCGGGACAGCCTCGTCACGGCCGAGAGCAAGTCTGCATGTGTTTCCTCAACAAGAGGAGCCAAAAAGGAGCTAAAGTAATCTTCAGTATATGTGAATGTCTCAGGGATCTTCTTCACCTGTTCAGTTCAATTAAGAACACATGAATACTTAATTATAATTAGTAGCTATATACTTTGTATAATCGTATCTGAGATTAAACAAAAAAGCAAAACCTGGGATTTGTAGAGATTGGGATTAAGGGCATCTTGAATGGACCAAGAGAACACAAAATCTATCAAACTAAATGATCTTCCCTCCATAGTTGAAACAACTTTCCCATGCAAATTCTGTCATTTGCATTTACAAATAGCAGAATCCGGGACTTCGATTTTCAAAAGGAATAAGACCATATGTCAAAGCACAAGTAAAGCAAAGTATCATGCAATAACAGTTGTATACTTTTATTTTGGACAAAACATTGGAGTTGTTTTTTAAGGTTGGAATATCAGTTAACTTGCAGCTTTTTGAATGAGATTCAGATATTTTTGAGTTGAGATGTTTTTTTATAGACCGATAAGTTGTCAGTTACCTTTTCGATGCGTCATAAACTTAAAATGTATGTAACAAAGACAAGACATGCAAAAAATTATATTTGTTTTAAGCAATTTATGTTCATATTTATTGTTTACTTTATTTTAAAATTTATTTTCGTAGTCAGAATTAGATTTGTTTTGCCCTCAAGCAAAGTTACTTTGTATCCAGAGGAGTAACACAATGGAGGCGGGTGGGGCCACGACCCCATCTAAAATTTGTAAAATTATAGTTTTGACCCTTATAATTAAAAAAAATTAATTTGGCCCCTACAAAATTTTTAGAAATTCAGATCAAACTTCGATATTTATGATCTTTTTTAATTAAACTCCTCTCATAATTCTTAAAAGTTCTCGTTAAGCCTCTAAAATTAAAAAAAAATTAATTAAACTCTAATTTTTTGGGAAAAAATAAATTTAAGCCTTCAAATTCCGTATAAATAGATTTTTTTCTCGGATGAAATTCACAATATATTAAATTAATATTTTTGAGAGTTGTTTAAGACTTTTATCTCGTTCTTACTTCGAATATTAAGATATTCCTTTTCATTTAAGTTGTATAGGCAAAACTTCCACAGGTGATTAAAAACTCTTTAATCACCTTAAGACTATTTTAAAAAACAACAATATTATATTATATAGAAAACTATCGCTTGTATCATTTCAAATAGGCTGAAGTGATATTTTTGCCTTCGAGTTTGACCCTAAAAATTAATTCATACCCTCACTGAAAAATGCACCAAATTAGGCTCTCTAGTTCGTAAATTGCATCAAATTAATCCTTTAACTGACGTGATCATTACATGATTGATGTGGTAGTTAATGGTGCCGACGTGACGGTCAATGATGATGACATGACCGCACACATGAGATGATGATGTGGTAGAGGGGCTGAATTGATTTTTTAACCGAATTCAAGGACATAATTTTTTTTTTTCGAATTCAGGGGCATAATTAATTTTAATTGAAAGTTTGATAATCTTTTTAATATTTAAATAAAAAAATAAAAATTTAAAAAATTACTAAAATATTAAAACTAAATAAATAATCTGTTTAATAATTGTCCTAAATCTAGTTGAAAAAAATACACATAATAATACATACATAAGCTACGAGATAACCTCGTTATATAACATACGCAACTACCAACCCACGGCACAAAAGTGAATCTGGCCACAAAGATTAAAAGTAGGCCTCAAATCCTCCTGCAAAATCGGTATGAGTGCATGTGCAACAATATACTACTCCGACTCCGAGAGACCTTTCTATTCATACTTTGGAGCACCTCTATCGCATCCAAATTGTCTCAAGTGATTTTAGAGTGAAACTTTTAATTTAGGGCTAATTTAAGGCTGATCGATTCTTCGGATTATAAGTTTATATATAATTTATTACAGAAAGTGTAATAAAAACGGTACATATATAATTTATTATATGAGATCATAAAACTAAAAGTGCTTCAGCCAAGGATAAGAAATTATGTACATACATAGTAAAACTTATCTTCCAACACTCCTATGATCTCGCACCACACCTCCACAAGAACGTTATTTATTTTATAATTTTGTTAACTCTTTGATAACATACACATTTTGCAAGTAAAGCTGATTGAACTCAGATCTCTTAAAAAAAGCATCATTTTTTTTACTGCAAAACTGAAATCAACCGGTTCAACGTTGTTGTTTAATGTAGCTTGTTTTGTTTTGTTGGAATGGGAGAGGTTTAGGGTAGGGGTGTGCAAAATATGATTTAAAATTTCGGATATCTAAAAATTCAGATAATTGATATAGTAATTTGTATCCGGTCTGGAAAAAACAGATATCTGAATATCCGATCTGATCCGAACATTTTAATTTGCCTTAAATGAATCCCATTTTGATTGAAGTCATGGACCACCCAATGTTCCTTGCAAAAACAAATTAAAACCAATTTTCTCTCATGGTGAAATTAGAGTGTGTAGTATCACTGCATGCATGTTTGTAATATAAAATGAATAGCCAGATTCCAATTTCCAAATGTCGTTAAGTCAAATTATTCTTATTAGTATTTGTTATACACTACTGTACAACATGTGATCACACTCGTTTTCCAGATTAAGACTACTAAATGGTACTAATGCTTTGAATTTGTTAGCCATAAATACATCATTTTTCAGAAGATAAAAAAAAACGTTTTAGCTCACTTCTTGTTGTCCTAGTAGTAAAGGATGACCTAATTTATTTAGGTGACCCGAATTTGAGCATCAATTCTACACGATGTATGTGCCTTATTTAAAAATTAAAGAAGTTGATTTTGTTACCAGCATTACGAAATGATGCATATGAAATAACTCCATAATATATCAATTTTGAAAACATTCAGTAAAGTGCATTCCCAGTACAGGGACCCCGGACCCTCACCGAACTTGAAAACCAAACTGCTTAATAAAATTAAACGAACACCAATTAAGAGTGATTTGGGCCTGGGGAAAGTTTCTAGTGATGGATACTTAGATAATAAGTAGGGCTACTGCCTACTAGGCCTAAGGCTGCTAAAGGCCCAATTTTTTTTCTTTGAATTTTTGAATAATTCGAAATTAATATTTTTCTAATCTGATTATTCGAATTTTTTATCGGATATTCAATTCGAATTTTTCGAAAAAGAAATTAAATCAGGTATCCGAATATTTAAATTGGATTACCGAATAATCAAAACGGATAATACGAATCGAATATTTTTATATACCCCTAGTTTAGGGGACAGACTTTTTCAAATAAAGTGAAGTAGGATTATTCAATATCCTCCAACTAATATATCTGCCGCATTTATCATTTGCTCTCACGTAATTTTCGTGAATTAATGCAGCAAATAATTCGGTGCAACAACACAAATCTTTTTAATACCCTAATCAACATACACAATAGATGGTACGATAATAGGTAGATTATGTTTAGTAAACAATGTTCTGAACTAAAATCAAAGGTTTGGCTAAAATTAAAAGTTTGACTAGTTAATTTTGTTAATTTGAATGTTTGGTGAATAACATATTTTAATAACGGATTGGGGTGAAATTTCTAATTTTAAAAAAATCTTTAATAAGAAATTTTTTTAAAATTAGAGGTTTTGACATTAAAGTTGTAAAGGCTCTTTTACCCTTAACAATTACTAAAAATTTTCAAATACCTCACACATTTGTAAGCTAATATATTTTTATTTTTTTTATTTTTTTGGTAAAAATAGGGATACACACATGGGCCTCGTTAAAAATCTTCCTAAACCTAAGTAGAGGAAAAGAGCACTCATGATTGTATTACAAGATGGAAGTTAAAAAAAAACCAAAAATCTAAAAGAAATACCAAGATAACTAAAGCCATAAGAAATCAAAAAACAAAGCTAAGGACACAACTAGACAACCTGCATGTGCTATTGTGGCTAACTAATGTTCAGGTAAGTCAAGAACATCGATCGAGTCCGTCTGTAACATATCATTTTTATCATCACACATTTATATTTGTATTTAAATAACTCATATATACTTTTGAAGAAACATACACTCTATATATAATTTAAATAATTATTTTGTCTTCAAATATATGATATTAATACATATGCTTCAAATGTCGTTTAAATTTAATAATTAATTAAATTGTATTAAAAATAATTATATAAATAATAAATAATATATAGATCTTTCAAACATGCTAAGTAATGTTATATTAAAAAATATTTTTTATAATATATTTAATACTAATAGTTATAAAATAGTGATAACTAATAAACTATTCAAATTAGTATTGAATATAATCATGTCATTATATGTCATTTTACTTGTTTAAATAATCAAACAACTATTAGCTATCAATTAATTTTATCAAACATTTTTATACAATCCGCTAGTCAAATCAACTATCAGCTAATGTAATCCGCTATTAGCTATCAACTAAATGCCAACCATGACCTTTATATGATGAGGAAATAAAAATATAATTATAAACTGAACACAAATGAACATATTGATAATTGTAATATATCCAAATAAAATTTTGTATTGTAAATTTTAAACAAATTATGTTTAGTGTGATTTGAACCTAAACATTTAGGGTCCGTTTGGTTTAAAAATATTTTTTATTTTCATTTTTAAAAAATAATTTTCAGTTTCAATTTTCTAAAAATTAAAAAAAATGTTTGGTTAATAGGGATGGAAAACTATTTTTAAAAATGAAAATAGTGAAAATATATTTGGTATATAACTTTTCAAAATAGAAATGAAAATAATATAAATATAAAATAAGAAAAATAAAATATTGTTAGAAAATATAATAATAATAATATGGCATTAGAGGTATTCTAACCCGGGCTAAAATGGAATTAAAATTAAAAAAACCATTATTTCTATACTTTCCAGTTTCCACTTTCCAAAAATATTTTCAATGGAGACAATGAAAACATCTTTTTTATGTTTTCAAATTTTTCACTTATTTTGTTTTTATTTCTTAAAAATCATTTTTTAATTTTACAACCTAACACATTTTTTATATTGTTTTTTATTTTTCAAGAAAATAAAAACGAACTCCATTCTCTTAAACCAAATGGACACTTAAATTCTAAGATCTCAACCTTTGTCGTTAGATCCAAAGCCTCATCAACAATATTAAGCGAAAGGTGCGCAGGATTTGTGTGGTAAAGATTGTCCAGGACCTCCAGGTACTTGATGAACGTGCTGCGCTGATGTTCTGTAATTTCATGTGACATCCGTAACACTTAATACAATGTGATCCTAATGGTACAAAAACTTGACCAGTCGTTTCAGTTGTCAATTGCGACAGTTAGACGATGTAACATTAGGGGGAGTAGTGTAATTCTTCATTATGATTATTGAAAAATTGCTACTAAGAAATTTGTTCATTTAGTATATCATTTCTTTTTGGCTTAAGGGTGTAAGAAGTTTTTAAAATTTTGAAGAAAAAAAATTAATTAATCTCTTGAATTTTTTTGCACCCAATTAAACCTTTGAACCAATAAGTTGAATCTGTTTAACTCTTTGACCACTATTGATTGTCGAATTTAACAATTTTTTGATCAGTTGGTACAACGTATGGATGCTTATCGAGCGAGTCGATCACGAGTTGATGAATGCTCGACTCGACTTGAAAATTGTTTGACTCGTGCTCAACTCGACTCGATAAGCTCAATAAAATTTTGTTCGACTCGTGCTCGTTAAAAAAATTAATTGTTCGACTTGACTCGTTGCTCGTTAAGCTCGCCAAAATTTTTACCTTGTTTTTTAATATATGTAAAATCTAGTAATAGTACATAGAACTTAATATAAACAAAAATTAACAAATTAATAAAAATAATTACCCAAGTTTGAACTTTGAAGATGACATTGTTCGGAGGGAGAGCCACGAATCTCAAACATGGACCATAAATCGACATGTACTATACCAAAAAATATAAACATAAATTAACAAATTCAACTTAATTAGCACCCCTAATGCAGTGTGTCGTGTCATAATGTTGTCACTTGATATTTTGATTGTGTATTTTCTTTTAAAATTTTAAACACGACTTTTTTTAGGTGAACTCAAACGACCTTAGTTATGTGTTTTATTTATTTAAACATTAAGTAGATTAAGGTAGCTTATGGAAATAAAATAGCTCTACCATCATCATATCAAATACACCAACAGGAGTCAAACATGGTAAACCAAACCCTATATTTATCTAAATGCATTAAAACCCTATATTTTAAACTTTTACACACGACCTTTTTTTAGGTGAACTCAAACGACCTTAGTTATGTGTTTTATTTATTTAAACATTAAGTAGATTAAGGTAGCTTATGGAAATAAATGGCTCAAACGACCCTAGTGCATGGATTTGGTTTGTTGTAAAAGAGTAGGGACTCATTTGACAGATCAGTTAGCAATTATTATTTTTATATAATCACCGAGATTTATTCTATTAACTGATTAATTCAGATTGAGTACTACAGAAATTTATTATAGGACAACTTTCATAATTTATTTTATTTTATTCACAACATTATTGCTCGAATTCTGATCTTACTTAAAAAATTCAGTATCTCATCACACTAGCCGGCTGTTAGTTAAATAAAAAAGTATTTAATTAACTTTATACTTTCTATACCCTTGTAATCTTTTGTTTACTTTCATCCTTGTTTAATAACAAGGGCATGAATCATGTCAAGTTTCATAATAGTAAGTCTAATATTCTTTAATATTATATCTTCGTATATATAAAGGCATACAAAAATTTAATTTCTATTCATTTTTTTGCTTCTTATTGCGCCTCAACACTAAAAAAAATAAATCTTAACTTTTAAATTTAAACCTTAAACCTTACACCTTAAAAGATATAGCCTGCACTCAATACTTTAAACTCTAAATTTAAACCTTAACCTTAAACCCTAAAGTCAAATACCGAATATTAAATTAGCAGCGACGACATATAAATGAAAAAGGTCCAAAAACTTTGGCAGTTATGTTGTTCTCAACTAAATCAGCGACTTTTGTTATATTCTCTTTACTTCCTCACTTTATCTGATTTGAGTGCCTCAGCATAATTCTCAACTGCAAAACTCATCTGCCATCGCCATGAAAGAGCTGACTCTCATGATTCCAACCACCCTCTTAACTAGGGATGAACACGAATCGGATAGGGTCGAGTAAAATGCCCATCCCGGCTCTTAATTATACACCCACATCTATACAAAAAAGTTACAATTCTTTGAGACGATTCTGAAATGAGATGAATTTATATTTTCGTTAATAAAAGGGAAATAGAGATGCACGAATAGAAGTGGTGTATGCCCGAAAACAGAAATTATAGCAATTAATTTCGGACAGGGATTGGTTTTAAATTTGACTTTATTTCTTTTGTTGCGCCTCTAATAATTATATAGCTGTCCCCATATGATATTAGATGATCATCTTCATATTTTTTTTTTCATCCATACTCATTATATATATATATATATATATATGATGTTCAGCGATGTGCGACGCATGTAGTAGATTCATCATAAAATAAAATATAAAGTGATTGCAAAAATATATAGATAAAATTAGTAAATTTTGCATGAACCAACTTGTCTCAGTGGTTAAGGGAACGATTGTTGTTCTTAGAGGACACGAGTTCGAGCACCAGCAGCTGCAGCAGGGTGATTGAACGTTCATTGTTAAATGGTTTAGAGTATATTTAGAATAAATACTACTTGTAATCACTTTAACTTTCATAAAAAAATAGTAAATTCTCAAAATGTTTTAAACATCACTTTAAAAAAAATAGTAAAAAATAAGAATATATAAATTAGTAAAGAAAATATATAAAATGATTTAGTGTGATAAAAAAGTGTTAGGGGTACGATCACTCCCATAGTCATGAAGTAAATTTCATGTTCAACTGTTTACCTCTAAATAAGAACACTTAATGGGAGGAAATTACTATCAACGTTGAATATCTTAGTTTAAACCAAAAAGAAAATATATATATATATAGTATTAGAATTTATTTGCATTTTTGGATTTAAAAAAAATGTCATGCGACGCTTTTGTATAGGAAAACTAGAATAATTTAGTGATGATTTTGTTAAAAATAATAGTTTAATGACCTAAATAGGAAAATTAGAATAATTCAGCGACCGGTGGTGTTGTTTACTCTAAACAATATCATGGTAGGTGGATAAATATAGGATAAAATTCGTCTGCCCCTTTTCGGTGCCCCTACATATGCCCCAACACTAAAAAAACACTACAAAATTAAAATCTAAGCCCTAACCCTAAATTCTAAATCCTAAACCTACACTCTATACCCTAAAAAATACACCCTACCCTAAATTCCCTAAACCCTAACCACAACCCCTAACCTAAAACCCTAAACTCTAAACCCTAAAATTAATTTTGAGCGTGGGGCATATGTAAGGGCACCGAAAAGGGGCAGGGGAATTCCATCCATAAATATAGGCATGCACTTGTTGAACAAAGCATACAGCAAAGTCTAAAGCAGCAGAAAAAAGAGTAAGCAATGGGCACCGTCGGCAAGGAGCCTCCAGCACTTATCCAAGACCTGAACATCACAGTGAAAGACGTTTCCCTCATATTCCCACCCCAAGAAAACCCCAGAAAATCCGTCTTCTTATCAAACATAGACAAAGTGCTCAATTTCCCGGTCGAAACCGTCCACTTCTTCCCCTCCCACAACGACTTTCCGCCCCACGTGGTGGCCGAGAAGCTGAAAACCACGTTATCCGAGCTACTGCTGCCGTACGACTTCCTGGCCGGAAGGTTGACGTCGAACCCCGAAACGGGTCGACTGGAGATCGACTGTAACTCCGCCGGAATCGGGTTCGCGGTGGCTTCCAGTGATTATGCGTTGGACGATATTGGGGACTTGGTTTATCCTAATCCAGCTTTTGGCCAACTGATTTGTAAGAGCGTGGATAGCTTGGAGCAAGATAATCAACCACTCTGTATTGTCCAGGTAACAAAACCTCTTTTGTTTGTTTATTTATCCCTATAAATTATAATTTGGAATGAGATGATGCTAATGCCATTAAAACCCTAATATTTTGATGTGATAATATAATTTTTTGGTTGATTTTTTTTAATTTTATTTATTTCTACTTTTTAATGGTAATCTATTTAATCAATTATACCTTTTAAAACATATATAGATTTGTAAATACTGTATTAATTATTAAAAGTGGTTTTTAAGGGATTATTAAAAGTGATTGTTGACATGATAATTGAGGAATTGTTTAATACATATACCTATAACCTAATTGAGGAGAAATAAAAAAAACACCTATTATCTAATTTTAGGGTAGGTTATGTACATTTTTTAAATATTATATATATATATTTAATCGTTAATCGAGGGTAAATGAATGATTGAGATTAATAGTAGGAATTTATAAGATTTTTAAGGAAAAAAATAAAGAAATAATCTCAATCGCCCATTTACTATCATCTAACAGTCTAAAAATATGTAAACTAAATGAATTTTATATGGTTTAAGTGGATCATAACCCTTAAATTTATTATTATTTATAAATAATTTTAATTTTTGTTTTAGATTTGATGAATTTTTTTAAAAAGCAGTTATAGTTTATTACTTTATTTTATCAATCATTTATTTTATTTTATTTGTATGAGCGTGACCATATTAAAAGAATTATTTAAATACCAACAACAAGCTGATTTAGTGAGATAAGCATTTAAATCCCTTAAATAAGGTTAAGGTTAAGGTTTGAATTCTAGCATAAATTGGTTAGGTCGCCCCCATAATGGCCTATACAATATTTGATCTAGATTAGATATCGGTGGTTATATTAAAAAAATATTTGAATGTTAGGTAAAATCAAATTTTAAAATAATATACTTAAAGAGATTGATTAACCCCTTCACTTGGAGAAATTATTTTATGAACTTGGCTCACCACGTCATCTATGACTCCCATCTACTAAAATTCAACCAACTAATATTTTTCCAAGTCACTAATCCATTCATAATCAACTTCTATGTAACTTCTATCTCCTTATTTACATGGCATAACAAGGTGAATTGAAAAAGAAAATTCATTGCATACATTTTAGTGGACGAGACCATGGATGACTTGGTGAGCTGGGAGCATATAATAATTTTTTCTTCACGAGTGGAATTAAATATGTATCTAACTTTTAATAAAGAAATCACTTATGTTCATTTAATTAAATTTTTGAATACTCATTTAAGATATTAAAAATTATAATTTTTTTAATATTGATATTTTTATAATTTTAAAAATTAAATAAATAAGTATTTAATTAATATTTTCATTCCAAAACGAAAGGGTAAAATAATTTTAGTTATTAGATAAAAACGGGTCCATTGCATTCATACAAATGGCCCACTTTAATTAATTATGCTATAATTCTAACTAATAAAGTATGCTGCTCTTAAATCTTAATGGCTACATACCACATCGTTTTCACCTTTCATTTCAAGTAGTAATTGTGGTTTTGAACTATAAATACGGCTAACCATAATTTACATTAATTGTCATCGTTTTTATTATATTATTATCATTTCATTTTCAAGTATTAGTTAAGGTTTTTAATTAGAATTCCATTACATTCATTCTAAGATAATTTAAAATTTATTAAAATGAAATATATTTTTAATTAAATTAAAAACATTTTTACAAATCTATCATTTTTATTTTATACTTTGGTTTTGTATACGTTTTCAAATAAATTGATATCATTGAATTAAGTGATATCAAATTCAATCAAACACATTAAAAATATACTTCGAAAATGAAAAAGAAACATTTCATATTAAAATATGTTTAGTAAACTTAAATCAACACATAATTATCATAGAAGGGTAAAAGATTCTATACAAAAACCATAGGTCTCTGATTTAATTTTTAAGTAATAATATTTTAGTTATTTTGTGTAAAAAATATATAAAAGTATAAAAACCGAAATTTATGTTGTCAATTAATCTATTTTGCTTTAGGTTAGTGCACCCTATTACGGTCATAAATTAGAGCTATAAAACTTATATTTCGCTTTTGTTCAAACTTTATTGTGTTTTTGTAATCTTAACAATTTTTAATTTTTTATAATAAGTTTTAAAATATAATCATTCATTAAATTTAGATATTAATTTTGAATTTAGGATATAAGTATATTTATATTATGTAATTGAAATATATTTTTATTAAAAATAGGAATTGTAATGTAAATATATATTTAGAAGCAGCTGTGTTTGTTGATAGGTGACATCATTTAAATGTGGTGGCTTTGCAATGGGAATAGTTACCAGCCATGTGACTTTTGATGGACTAAGCTTCAAAATCTTCTTAAACAACTTAGCTGCCTTGGCTGCCGGAAAACCCCTCGCTTTCACCCCATGCAACGACCGCCAACTCCTCGCCGCTCGATCACCGCCGTGTGTCAGCTTTCCGCACCTCGAGTTGGCCAAATTCCACGACTCAAACCCTCCCGTCATTGATCCCACTTCCGAAGTTTTAGACTTCAAAGTTTTCCGGCTCACCTCGGAGGACATAGCCAACTTAAAGGACAAGGCCAAAGCCTCTAGCGGAGCACACACCGATGCACGGATCACCGGGTTCAATGTCGTGACGGCGCTTATATGGTACTGCAAAGCCTTATCATGGGACGAACCGGACCCCGAAAGGGTCTCCACATTGCTATACGCGGTGAACATAAGGCCTAGGCTAGTCCCACCATTGCCAATATCGTACACGGGAAACGCGGTGTTAACCGCCTACGCTAGGGCCAAGTCCAAGGAGATAGAAGAAGCCCCGTTTGCACGACTGGTGGAGCTGGTGACGGAGGGTGCGAAGCGAATGACGGAGGAGTACGCGAGGTCGGCGATAGACTGGGGAGAGATATACCAAGGGTTCCCCGACGGGGAGTTCTTGGTGTCTTCATGGTGGAAACTAGGGTTTGAGGAGGTGGAATATCCATGGGGGAAGCCTAGGTATAGTTGCCCTGTGGTGTTCCAAAGGAAGGACATAATCTTGCTGTTCCCTGACATTGATGATAAAAATGGCGTCAACGTCTTGGTGTCGCTGCCCGGCAAGGAGATGAGCAAGTTTGAGAACCTGTTTCGAAACTACTTTCCTTGATAACAACACAAACCTCTCCTCAATAGGTGTGTTGTAATAATGAATCACTTGTTCGACGTGTTTGTATTTGTAATGTTTGAGATTGCAATGGGACTGCATGTGTTTGTGACTATGATTATATATATTTAATTATGGTGCGTTTTTAGAGTTTAGATTTTAAAGTTTATATTTTAAAATTTGATTTAATACCCCTAAAATGACACATAATATTATTTGAAGTCCTTTTGCGGAGAAGAAAAAAAACTCTGGAGGCGGTATATAAAATATTATCCCATAGATTAATATCCTATACAGTGACGGTAGAAATTTTTAGTTTTCACAAGCGCCTTAGTTTTAGGGTATAAAGAATTAGTTTAGGGTATAGGGTTTAGGGGTTTAAAATTTAGAGATAGTTGTTTTAATTTAAGGTTTAGGGTTATAATTTAGGGTTTATATGTTAGGGTTTAGTTTTTAGGGTATATGGCGAGGATTTAGGTTTTAACCTACAAACCCTAAATTATAACCCTAAACCTTAAATTGAAACAACTATCCCTAAATTTTAACCCCTACACCTAAACCCCTAAACCATATACCCTAAACTAACTCTACATACCATAAAACTAAGTTGTGGAAACTTTCAGTTTCCACCGCCTGTGTATACAATTTTTATCCCATATATAAATGGGTAGAATATAGAAATAATCCTTCGATTATAGATATTTTTTTGTCGAGTACTTCGATTATGAAAATTTACAGAATGATCATTTGACTACAAAAATGTAATAAGTTGGTTATGTTATATTAAAAGTGAATGACGTGATGGTTAATAAAATTAGTATAATATTAAGTTTAAACCTCAAATTTTACATTTTATTTTAATTTGATCATAATTTTAAAATTTAGCACACAACATTAAAATATTTATACCAATTTAACCCCTCCCCTTTTCTAACCAAATTTCCGATTTAAAATTCAATCACGGAAGGACAGAAACAAGCTTGATTGTATAGAGGAGCTCTGAACAATATTTGAATTGACCGTGTTTGATATATATATATATATATATATAGGGATGGGATCAAGTTACATGGTGTAAAACTCATTTAGTTTTACACCAATCTAGGACCCTTGGATGAGTGAAATGTATGGATGAGATTAACAGTAAAAAATGTGAAGATTATCACTTGGAAAAAAAAGATAAGGAAATAATCTGGGCCATTAATTACCATCATCCAACGGTCCAAAAATAGTGTAAAAGTAATTGAGTTTTACACAGTGTAAGTTGATCCTAACCCATATATATATATATATATATATATGGAAAATACTTTGATGCACAAGCTTGTGTAAACTTTAGTTTACACAAGCCCTTTAATTTTAGGGTTTAGGGTTTAGGGTTTTAGGTTAGGGTTTAGGGGTTTAGTATGTAGGGTATATAATTTAAGGTTTATGGGTAGAATTTAGAATTTAGAGTTTAGGATTTAGGGCTTAGGTTTTAGGTTGCTAGGGTTTGTGATTTAGATTTTAAATTTTATAAAAGGAATGTGTAAAAAAAATTTACACAGCTTGTGCATCAAAATAAAACCCTATATATATATATATGGGATATATATATATATATATATATGTACTTTTTGTTTAATTCGAATTTATTTATTTATTTGATTTCGATATAGCTTTGCAAAACCCCAAATCAAACGGGGGAAAATGCAATTGTTTTTTCATTGGATTGTTGTTGTTTTGATGGGTCGAATTAGAATTTGGAAGAATTGCAGCAAATTTAAAAAAATTATAAACATTTTTTTATAACAATTTATATTTGATTTATTGATCGATTAATTCAAATTAAATACTATAATTTTATTATGAGATAATTATTTTAATCTAATTTACTTCATTTACAATACTCATTTTTTTAGATTATGTGCAAATTTATAAGTTGGAGAAGCCCTAGAGCTATTTGACTTGCACTACTTAAAAGTAGTAATATTAGAAAATTCTAAAAAATAGTAGGTTGTAAATTCAATATTCATTATGTGTAAATTCCTTCTTCCTTTTCCTTAAGTAGTAATTGTTTCAAAAAATAAAATATTTTAAAAAATTACAAGTTTAAGGGATCGATCCTAACTTTGGAACAATAATCCGCGTAAAGATTGGGTTTGTTTTGGACTAAGAGGTAAAATGATCATTACAAAATGAACTTGATTTAGTATTATTTATACAGATAATTATTTAATACACGGGCGGGAAAACTAAAAGTTTACACAAATGCTTTAGTTGTAGGGTTTGAGACTTAGTTTAAGGTGTAGGGTTTAATTATTTAAATTTAACAGTTTTAGAATTTAGGGATTGTGAATAAAATTTAATATTAGGGTTATAATTTAGAGTTTATAGGTTAAAACCTAAATCCTCAATATATTACCCTAAAACCTAAACCTAACCCTTAAATTCTAACCATCATCCCTATATCTAAACTCCTAAACCTTAAATCCAAAACTAAGGTGCTCGTGTTTAATTTCCATCGCCGGTGTATTGAATCTCAGACTGGGGGTTCAGATTCAGACATTTTGGTGGTGCCAACTTCTTTATTTAACGCTGCAACAGAATCTCGAGGAATAGCAAGATAGCAGCAGTGTCAGTTGAGACAAAGAACTTGTAAACAAATACATTAGCACCTTCATTTGCATATTGAGATATTTTACATATATTAATATGTATGCGCACAACTGCTATCCTCCTCTCCTAACCAGTCGTCTCGTTACAATGAAACACAACCATCCCTCCCCACTCTGTCTAATGTCTATAATGAAAATAAAACCAAACATTTTGGTTGAAACAAAACAATTAGTACCGGCATCAAACGACAAGCCATTTTTCCACTGTGTCTGCATTCTCCTACTCAAAGGGATCAGAAATCTGATTTCAAGAGCTTCGATCGAGGCTTTATACAGATGTCATCGAAGGGTTTCCCCTGTTCTACATGGATGTAATCTTTTGTCTTGAGAACCTGTAGATTTGTGACACCAAGAAACAAAGGGGATAAATTTACATTAATCTCTAGGATTTGTACGTGCAGAAATTCTGTTCATTACTGGAGATGATAGTGTTGTGCTTTTAGTAGACATACCAGTGTTTCAAAAAACATTCTCGATGCTTCTTTACATGTTTTACGAGCCAATAGACTGTTCATAGAAAGCGCCTTAAGTCCGTGTACGGCTTCATCGTCAAATAAATTCTGAAGATACTTGGCAACAGCCCTTGAAGAAAGGTAACATAAAACATCTCGGTGAGAGCTAGCCTCATTCCAATTATGAAGGTATAGGAAATTATTTTGACAAGGTGTGCTATAAATTAATGAGAAAAAGGTACAAAGCCTACAGACCTGGTACGAGAAGACCATCCACTATTTTCAAGAAGACGACTTTCATCACCACACGGCATGCCATTATCATCATCCTCACCTAGCTCGTCATCATCTACATTCAGAAATTCTGCAAAGGAAGATAAAATAAATATTTAGCAATCAAATGGTCCTATCAAGATTGATTAAGTTGGGAGAAGGAAGGTATGGAAAAAAATATAAATGGAAGTTAGTACTAAAGATGTGTCGTAACAAATATTAACAATTTCTTTTCCAGCAAAAATCTTTTGGGAGGTCATAGCACCATATGGTCCAAATCATAAACACAATCCACCCTGTCTGAAACTTTCAGTACTAATATAAAAAACTATGCATCCAAACTGTAACTCATTTTACTTAAAATAAATAAATATAAATTCAAGAAATGACCATTAACACTGAATTGTAAAAGCAAAACAAGGCAATAAGATTAAACCTGTATCATTTCCAACAGCAACATCCTCAAATTCCTGCACCCACAAAACCAAATACTCATTTAGGGGACTCCCAACGACTTCCATAAAATAAGAAAGGCTACCAAAAAAACCATGGCAACATGAGAAGTTAATGTAAAAATAGCACATTAACTGAACAAGTTAACGTGAATACAAAGTTGAGGGATGGACTAAGTATCAGTACTTATAATGTCAATTGTCAACCATGCTTTATGAATAGAACTGAGTTAAATATTCAAATTAAATTTAAATACATTTAAAAAGATATTCGCTCAAGTTGGAAAAATTTTCAATGAATTACCTTCAACCATGCTTTATATAATAGAAAAAAGTTAAATATTAAACGTACATTAAAATATATTTAGAAAATATATTCAGAAAACACAATATCGATATCTTAATTACTTTTGATTTTCTGCTCTAAAGTTAAGAACTCCTTGAATTTACAGAGATATAAATTGTCATAGTTAGGAAAAAGTTGGGAACATATATTTTGTAGGTTAACACAAAGCTGTAACATGCATTAAATAACTTACAGCTTGATTATCCACAAGATATGTCATTTCTTCATTGATTGCATCAACTTCCTGAAAGGTAGAGGTTTCTCCCTTATCTAATGAAGCATTTGTCAGAACCACATCAACCTTTTCCGAATATGTAGAATCCATTTTACATTCTTCAATATCCTTGCAGACTGGATCCTTGTCATCATGATCCAAGAATGTACCCTCAACTCGAACCTCGTCTACAACATCAATCTTATCATTTTCAGTTTCATATGCATTTTGAACATCATTCAGAGACTCGCCAGCTTGTATGGTGGCAAGTGAATTGGCCCCATTTTCAATCGGTGCACAGCAGTCTGCTATTCCAACATCAACTAATGTACTGGCTTTACTTTCTTCTAACAAAATATCAGTACTAAGATTAGTAGGGGATGACACCCCAAACTCATTCAGAACAGAGTGATTTGATGCATTAGCAGCTTCAACATTATCTCTGTCAATTTCCATCTCCGTGATCCCATCTAAAGGTCCATGTTGCAAAAGTTGAGGTACATCATCAACAGAATTTATATCCTGTTGAGCATTCAAATCAATGTATTCGCCCTGCTGATTATCAGTTTGAGTAGTGCCAACAGATTGTGCTTGCACATCGTTGCCATGAATTAAAGGCAAAGAGCTCCCTTCAATTCCACCTTCTTCAGCACTATTAGGTCTGACAGAGCACCCTGAATCCTTAGCTACTTCATTTGATGCATGCTCTTCATCACCTTCAGAAATCCTGATACTGCTTAGATCATATGGTTCATTGTGCAAACGTGCCAAGTCACTAGACATACCTGAAAGGTACACCATTTGTTAGAAACAAGCGTACTTGTAATCAAAACATTAAAATCATCCATTAAATGAGAGAATTATTTCAAGCAACAATACAATCAACACAGATGCACAACCATTAAGACAGATCGCAGTCAAATCTTAGTCCATACAATTTTAAAACTTTTTGTAAGTGACATCAATGCCAAAACTGAACTCCAAATCTGGAAAATACTCCAAAGAAATTAGTGTACAACCTAATAGGTAAAACACATGTAGTAGCAGGGCAGTCTTGTTCTCAACAAGCACGATGCCCCAGATTAAAAAAACATCTAAAAGTTACATCTTTTTTCAATGAAAGCAAATCAAATTTAAGCAAGGCCTTCAGCATATATAGTACAGATGTATCAATAATTTTTCCTGTTCTAGAGGGAGCAACATATCGGGTGGGTTTACAGGCAGCAATATTATTCTCCCTCTTTCATTGCTCCATATGTCAAAACACCCAAACTATTAATTAGGTCACTGTAATAAATGGATAAGTTGGACTTCTTTTCTTTTATTTCATTAACCCAACAAAAGCATGCAGATATATTGAATTTTCAGCACTTTGATCTCACCAGTAAGTATAGAATCACTGAAGATTTCATCTCCCAAGAATTGTCTCTGAATCAATGAAATTTCAGGGCGAGTGCAAGGTGCTTTCTTGCGTATACAACGTATGTCTTCAGTACTAACCAAATGCTGACGTATTGTACTTGATAGAAAAAAGCAAAGGCAAATTTATCAGTACTTAACTACTAGATCCAAAACTTAAAAATGCATAATTAAAAAGAGGGGGGAGGGAGAGAGAGAGAGAGAGAAAGTGTTCTAAGATTGTCAGAATAAATAGCATTCAATAATAATTCCCAATGTGCCATGCTGATTGGAATAAACACAAATTGATCATATCTAAAGCAAGTTATTGTAGTGTAACCCATGATGTCATACTACAAAGATTATTATATTCTATATAAATCACCAGGTACTTCAAAACATGGCAAGTCCCTTTTGTAAAATTTGTTGACAACAGAAGAAAACAAAAATGTGCCTCAGAGAAAATAACACTTCAATCTACATAAAATGATGAAAAGGTTGCAAAAGAAAGCATGAACAGGTAGAAGCTTTTAAGTGCATGAATTTCATAATATGAATTTAAATTTATAAAATCAGAGAGAATTGTGAGCTCAAATAAAACAAACCATGTTGTATGACTCTGCAAAAAGAATAATATATTTGAATTTTCAAAGTTCAAATTCATTTGAGAAGAGAGCAACCATCAGAACATCAATTAGTGAGATACAGAAAGGAATAAGGAGCAATACAATCACATTAATAACTTACTCGCCATGTAAAACCATAGTATCATCCATAAGAACTTTTCTCTTGGTGGCACTAGGTTTTGTTGCAGCTCTCGCACGTTTCAATGATGCAACTTCAAATGGAGGAGTTGGTTTCATTTGGAAAACTGAAGATCTTCTCCCAACTAAAGCAATGACAGTCGTTTATAAAGAGATTCTTATGAAGAATAGCCTAATAATCCATGCTATTCTAGTAAATCGATAGAAGGCAGATAATAGTTCATTTAGAGATAAAAATGTAGTTACCTAAAATAGAAGACAACAAGTCATCATCATCAGGAACTGATTCTGCAGTTCTCCGGGATTGAGGCCTTCCAAATGATTCAACAGAATTTATACTCTCTACAGTTAGTGTACTTTCAGTTACACTTCGCTTTTTCCCTGAAATGAGTTTGGTTCCGGCATCAATTTCATCATTCCCTGCTAGGACCTCTTTGTCTGGGGTAGACTCAGCCAGCAAATCACTTGGTTTATCAAGTGGTTCTGCTGGTGCAGAAAGTAACTTTTCAGGTGCAGGCAAGTCAGACACAGCACAACTATTTGAATTTTCCAACTGATCACCACAAAAGGCAGGTTCTAACATCTGAGTCTGGCAGACTTCACCTGCACAGAAGGTAGTTAATAAGAAACAATCTAAACAAGACATTATGATTAGAAAAAAAATGTTTTCATAAATAATATTAAAATGACAACATGCGTGAGGCTTGTCAAACGAACCTTGCACCTCAATGGAAGCTCTAGAAGCGTGAACTTCTCCTTCCCTTTGGGACAGATCCACGGAGTTTTGCTCCGCAGCAGCTAAATTATCACTCCCAAAAAATTGAACAGATGAGACCTCTTCATGAATACCAGGTTCTTTAAGATTTTCAGAGACATTTGGTTCCTGACAAGCTTGAGCTTCATCGTCAATAACTGTTGGCCTGCTGGGCGATTCCAATGGACAAGAAGGATTTGAAGATATTGCTTTGGCAGATGACTCTTCCAAATTATTGGCGGTTTCAGCATCATTCCCAGATTCATATTTAAGTGATGCTTGCTCATTCTCCAAATTGCCATCTGATGTGGGCACACAGGTACTACTTGAACATGTTCTTCGAGCAGGTTCATCCAAATCAAAGGTGACGTTGGAGCAGCTAGGAGATTCTGCACATTCCCTATCAGTTCTATCCATTGAGTGCATACCACCATTATGCATATCTTCCACCCTATCCAAACCATCAGGCCCTCTTATAGTCCCGACCGCAGATGTATACTCCACAGAAACAGTATCAGGGAGAGAACTTCCTTTTGGTTTAGTTTGTTCTTTCTCCACATCTCCAATATGGCAGTCACTCTCAGGAGGCACAATGACTACAGCATCATGATTTAGTTTATTTTGCAATGACTGATCCATGGGATTGTTATCTCCATTGGGAAGATTTGATTTATTAGAAGCATTTTCTGCAGACTCCGAATCGGGCAATTCTGTAAGATTGTCATGTTCTGGTTCTACATGATCACCAGCAGCCAGTGCCACATTAGCACCAGACAATTTTGGCACTTCCACTAATCCAGGAGTGCTTGGATCCTGGTCGTACACAACAAATTCAGAATTTGCAGCAAGATCTTCTTCCTAACACCAAGCATAACATATTTATCAAGGCAAGTCAGACAATAAATAGCTAGAACATGAATTGTTCTACAAGATAGAAATTAAACTAAATTAAAAGGAAACTGAGATTTATGTTATGCTGAATATAAAATGAACCTGATCCCCACTACAATCCATTGGCACAGCTTCTGAATTACTTGGGTCTTGCTTTTGTGGTACATCTGAACCTTGAAGATCAGACCTGAAATGACAGATAAAAGCAATCAATAAAATTCAAATTATCAAAACATTTGCATAAATTAACGAGTGAAACTAATGTTTGATTAATAATTGGCTGTGTTTTGCAACCAAACCATGAGAGGAATCAAACAACCACTCTTTCCAAAATGAATAAAAGAAAACTAAGATAAAGAAAGTGCATACAAGGCATAAGCATTTAATATGAAACATGACCAGATAAAGAATAAAGTGCACATGAGTATGTGTTTGAATGTTTGTGTGTGAAGCTTACACTGACACTCCAGCATGTCCGGATGCTTCAACCCTATCTAGGACGAGCTCCTACTTAAGATCAATTCAAGACAAGAATTTTCAGTAGATGATTAGCATAAGTGGAAAATAGTACCAAGAAAAAGAAAAAAACGGTTCAATCAATTCATAGAGACCAGCTAAATACCCCAACCCAAAAGATTATCAACTTTGAAGGACCATGAATCAAACCATCCATTCAGCAATTTAAAGGTACTGCAGAAAAAAGGATCCATGGAAGCATATTTTCATCTTTCAAAAACTAAATGGCCAGGGCTTCTGAAGTTAACAACCAATGAAATAGTTTCTGTAAATTGACCCACTTGATGCGCATCCCTAAAAGATTATAACCATTTCTGCTTGTACTTAGGGTAAGGATATACATTTCAGCTATATTCTGATGACATTATTGCATCATCTACTCTCACAACACTGTTAATATACAAAACCATTTGTTCTTTTACCCCTCATCTTTGCTAAAGCATATTCCCATTGTCAAGATTATTTTTGCAACCAGCCCACACACTTTATTCTTAATGATTTTTTTCAATCTCTAGTTCAGAAGTGATTTGAAGAATCCACCATGGGTGGTTATAAACTACTGCCAAACAAATCATCAAACGATGGGGAGGAAAGAACGATAGATTACCTCATCAAGCAGACCAATCTGAGAAGTGTCACCATCACCAAACCGCTCTGAAAGCATTCCAAATGAAGAATTTTAGATTTACTACTATTTTGCGAACCAAATGTAGCTAAATCTAGCATATCAGATTCAAAAGCAGTACTCACCATCCAATCCAAATTGCAACGTAGAGTAAACAACCCCATCCATGGTATCTTGAAGCGTAATCTGCTCTCTTGAGCTAACGTGATGATCAACATAGTTACTGCCAAGAAAGCTACATGTTACTAAACATATAATACTTTCATAGACACCTAATGAAAAATATTTGACATGTATCTCATATTACCAAAGCAGTAGACAGGCATCAAGAGGTAAATATTACCAGAGACAACCTAAGATGTAAAATTGTAAATATTAGGAACTAACCCCTGAAAAATCTCATTATCAGGCAACTCAAAGTCATCAAGATCAAAAGTCTCCGGCAAAGTGATTGAGTGGTAGGGTGCTGTTGATTCTTCTGGTGGCAAATCAACCGCAGTGGAGCGAAAAGCCTGCTTTATCTTAAGCAAGGCTTCACTGCAATCATCAAAAAGGTAATTTACCTTTCTAGAATATATCCTCACCACTCCAAGAAGAAGATGGCTTGACAATCGTAGAGCAATTGGTACATCAGGAAACAGAATAGAATCTGGTCAAAACCATAAAACAATAAATAAATAAAATTATAGGGATGAAAAAGTGGGGAAAAAAACTAGATTCCCATCCTCAATAACAAGGTTGGGTGTGGTTGTTTCCCCAGATAATAATGGAAATCTCCTACATTATTAAAAATTTCAAAAGCAATAAATAAAGTTGCCGACCGCCCCTCCATGGACCATATATGTCCAACAGGGCCATGAAAAGGAAAAGGCATACAAGGACTTGAAGAAAATAAGCTCATACATGAATAAAAATGAAGAGCGGTATATTATGAGCTTTCAAAAATTATCCGGAAAAAGGAACTTTGGAAATGAAAATTTTCTATTTCAGAAACCAGTAGGCAACAGAAGCACACCAGCAACAAACATTCCGATATGCACACTACCCCACATATTTCTACAGGGTTCACTTTAAACTAATTGACTAATGGATCCAATAGTATGATCATGCCATCAGGCTCGCTGAATTTCAAGCTAATCTAGTATTTATAATTGGATAATTATTTTGGTACACGTGCAGTGGATATTTTACCTCCACAAGGGTTAAAAATATTCCACTACTACACTTGATAATAATCCTTTATAATTTTTAACTCCCAAATACCACTTTTACTAATAACCGCTTAATGGTCAGGACTGTTTTGATTTCATTAAACTGTTAGAAATACTGCATAACATTGAACTCTTCATGCATGACCAATACTAATACCAATGGTTGGTAAAATGAATATGAACTTACAAATCATGGAAAATAAATGAGCATATTTTACCAATCAAATAAGCAAGGTTTAAATATATACTTGTTATTTATTTCCTTAAAAAGACTTATATGGAAAAATATATTAGTAGAGAGATAGGTCTGTTCGATACACTATTTACTTTATTTTCCGGAAAATGTTTTCCTAATTTTCAGGTGTTCGTTTCGGGAAAATAAGGTAGGTCAAAGGAAAATATGTGAAAAGTAACTCTTTTAAATGACATACGGATTTTTTTCCCAAAGTCATTTTAGGCAACTTTTCTTCTTTTCCTTTCGGTTAATTAGGTGTTCGATAATAGTAAGGTATTACATTCTTATACCGAGATTCGAACCCATACAAGATGGAGCAAGATGAGCATCCTTAGCCACTAGGCCAATTAATGGATCTCTGAAACAGATTAATTAACCGAAAATATTAAATATTTAATCATTTATATATTACTCATATATTTTAAGCTTAGACTCATGTCAAGAGAACTAATTTTTAAACCTAGACCCATTAAGATTTCACTCAACCAATTTTTAAACTAAATGAAAAGAATACTCAAATTAATCTAATATAACTAAAAAAAATTACAAATCCTAAAACTTATAACAAAGTTCAGTTAATTCGAAAGCCAACTGAATTAACCAATTTGTTTGGTTCAGTTAATAGTTTTTAAATAAATTTTGTTCGGTTAATTTGGTTTTGCTTAATTCGGTTCGATCACCAACCAAATAAACACCCCTAGACTGTGCCGTGGGTTTGCTTAGGCTTATCGAGGGATGCAGTGTCAGGGTGAAGTTGGAAAGATTCAGTTCAAATTATGTAGTGGTCTAGGAATGTTGAAGATGATGAACTGTGGATTGCCTGAGAATCGGTTAACCTAGAGCTGAAGATGAACATTCATACGGCTTATGATTTCATGAATATTTATCAAACACCCGAAAATAATTTCCTTAAAATTAACCAACCACCAGAAATAAAACATTTCCTAGAAAACCATTCTATATTCCTGGAAACAAAAATTGAGGAATCAAACGGACCCAAAGATTTGAACTTTAACTCCGGGTTTCAAATTAAACAAGCAAAAATGAAATTAGAAAGTACTAACCGACAGATATACCGATATCGGTATCAGCCACCTGGTTCTTTCGGAGCTTCCTCTCCAGATGAGCTGCTATCCATATCGTACCCAATGGACCTTTCTTCGCCAATATAAACTGTGAATAAAACATTTCTCGCCCAATACAATCTCTACTTCTTCGTTCAACTTCCCCACGCCTAAATGTAAGCAATCCCTAATATTTGAAGCTTCAAATTATGCTCCTACTTAAATTAAACCCGAAAATAAGCAACTTCAAATTCTCGCTACAAATTCAACAAGCTCAGAGCAGAACCCCCTAATTTCCAAAATTGCCCAACTTAACACCTTAACTTTCCACTCCGAGCTACGGAAATGAACACAAGAAGTCCAAAATATCCCTAAATTTCAATAGAAAGAACGAAACCCTAATTACTCCCTATCCGCCAGACTACCACTGAAACACTCCCAAAACTCCATAACCCACAAAACGGGCTCCATTTCAGCTTAATTTACAGAACCGCCACCGGGAATCTATAAAATAACTTCCAACTCTGGAATCGATGGGTAAACCCTAGCCCTCGAAGAAACGAAGTGGTTGAGAGAAAAACTAGAGGTGGGGGTAGAAAGTGGATTGGAGAGAGACCGAGTTAGAACAGCGAGTCGGATCGGACAGACAAGAGGTAAATCGAAGAGGCTGAGTTGTTTGTGTGTAAGAAAGAAACAGAAGAGCTGTTTGAGTTTACGTGATGTAATAATAGACAGTAAAGACTAAAGATATTCCATTTTTAGAAGATAAAGTTGGCCTTGTTGCCTGCGTTTACTCAATTTTGATTGCTTAAACATCTTTAATTAATTTTTGTTAAAAAAAACATCTTTAATTAATGGGTAAACTGCATAAATGGTCCCTCAACTATGCTCTAATTATCTTTTGCATCATCTGACTATCAGAAATTATATACTGGTCCTCTAACTTAAAAAAATAACAAATTAGTCCAACATCGTTAAAAATCTAACACTCGGTGACGTGTCAGTTAAGATAAAATGATAGAAGCACATAACTAGTCCTCAAGTTCTACAATTATCATAATTTGACCCTAATTAGGACACTCAATTCTTTTATCCCACAATTCCTACATCAGCCGCTAGAAACACTACCTTCCTCAGCGAGAGTTGCTAACATGCGCCACCTTTCAAGAAATTCATCTCCTGCACTTTTCTAGCCGCCAAATAAGCTTTTCAACTAGATTCTATGAATATAAATTAAATCTCTAGATCCCAGATTTATACCAATATACTTAGAAAGTAACTTTTTAACTCGACAACAATTATTGTGATTTTAGCAAATGTAACTAGGGGTGTGAAAACTGGCCCGACCTAGTAACCTGCCTGAAGCCCGATCGTGTCAGAACCTGGTTTGACTTGAGAATTTAATGATTCGAACTCGACTTGCACCCGACCGAACAAAATTAAACCCGAATTTGACATGTTACTGTAGAAACTAAACCCGAACTGCACCCGATCGAAGTGAACCTGAACCCGAATTTGACTTGTTACTGTAGTAACCGAACCCGACCTGCACCCGACCGAAACGAACCGAACCCAAGACTGACCTGTCAAATAACCGATTTAACCCGACCTGTTTTGAACCCGACCTGATATTGACCTGAACTGTTATTGGCCTGAACTGTTATTAACCTAAACTGATATTGACCTAAACTGATATTGACCTAAACTGATATTGTTATTTGATTTGCTGATAATGATAATTATCTGACATTCGAAGAAGTTATATTTAATAAATTTAAAACTTTAAAATTAATTAAAAATGATAGGTAATTTTTTATATTTAATAATAATGTCAAATATTAATAAATTAATTAACTTAACTTTAATTAAAAGATAAATCGAATGAATAAATATCAATTGGTAATAAATTATTTTTAATTAAAAGATAACTTTAATTAAAAATAATCTTTTAAGTTAACAATAAACATTATGAATAAATTAATGCTAAATTAACTTAACTTAAGATTAAAAATAACTTTAATTAACTTGCATTCATTTTAAGTTGAATGAATAAACATTATTAAATCAAATTGTATTTCTAATTAACTTAACTTTTATTTTAAAATAACTTGAAAAATAAATTTTTATACTTAATTAACTTAAGTTGAATGAATAAACATTATTAAATTAAATCTTTATACTTAATTAACTTAACTTTAATTTTAAAATAACTTGAAAGATAAATTTTTATACTTAATTAACTTAAGTTAAATGAATAAACATTATTAAATTAAATCTTTATACTTAATTAACATAATTTGATTAATTTTTTTTATTAACTTAACACACTTAATTAACTTAAATTAAATAACTTTTATAAAAACTTGAATAACTTAAATGATTTAATTAAGTTAAGTTGTTTAAATCTTTATAATTAACACGGTGAATATATAAAAATTTAAATAACTTTAACAATAACTTAAATGACTTAATTAAGTTATGTTGTTTAATTTTTTATAATTAACTTAATTAACTTAACAATAATGTTTGTGTTTAACTTAAATCTTTATAATGTTTGTGTAACTCTTTTTTTTCCTCAAATAGCTTTGGTTAAACAAATGTCAGACCTTCGGACCAAAATGTCAAGTGTAAATTCTAGACCCTTTGCACATGATTAAAGAAAATGGTGAACTAAAAAGCCAGAAGATCTCACCTTAAAACAAGAAAATCAACTGAAACAGACCAAGTTTGTAACTGAAAAGCTTCTTTGGATGCAACTGGTACATGAAAAGAAGCTCAAAACATGATAAAAAAATAATTTCTCCCTCAAAACCTATTAAAACAGCAATGGTGCAGACACATTCACTTCAAAACTTCCCTTAAACCCCTGTAAATCTCACAAGAATTGTAATTTTCTCACCAATTAAAGCTTACATAAGAAGTACATCACTAAGCAACCGAGCAAAAAATACCAGCATGAAACCCCCCAAAATATTTTTTAAAAATGGCCTTTTTTACAAAGACTTCAGTCCCAGCAAAAGAATTTACACCGAATAAAAGTTTAAACCCCACATCCACAAAGCCATGAAAGCAAAAAAGTAAAATCACAAGTAAAAAATCAGATTTTTGTAACCGACATCATACATGTTGAAGAAAATATCGAAATGAAAAAAAAAACCCAACAAAGTTTTCCATCACAACAAACTAAAAAAAGCAACTAAATCAACCAAATTTAACCCTTTTTTTTGTCTAATTACATTTATAATTTCAAAGTTTAACCTTTTTTTGTCGATATGTGCAGTCTTGTTGCGGTAGTAGTTGGGAAGTTGAGAAGCGGCGCATGTTGGCAACTCCCGTCGAGGAAGGTGGTGTCTCTGGCGGCCGGTGGTGTAGGAATTGTGGGACGAAGAAATCGAGTGTCCTAATTAGGGTCAAATTAAGATAATTGTAGAACTTGAAGGCTAGTTATGTAATTATATCATTTTATATTAACTGCCACGTCATCAGGCGTTAGATTTTTAATGGTGTTGGACTAATTTATTACTTTTTTAAGTCAGAGGACCAGTTTGTAACTTCTAATAGTCGAAGGATGTAAAAAATAATTGGAGCATAGTTGGGGGACTATTTATGTAGTTTGCCCTTAATTAATTATGCCAAACTCATCCATTTTCTCTCTCTCTTTTTTTCTCTTAAAAACTTTCTTTCATTTTATAAGTTTGAGGTGAACGTGTTTTGATGGTCCCCACTTCATCGTGAGTTGTATAACTTTTTTTTTCCTTCCTCAATCGACTCAATTTTTTTTGATGTAGTGATAGTGAAAGTTTTTTCTCTGTATTTCTCTAATTGTTTTCTACTTTTATGTGTTTTTAGAAGTGACATGAAGTGAAGATTGAATTTACTAACAGATGCACCATGTAACTCGTCGATAAGCTTATCATTATTAGGTATTGAATATTTGTCAGATATTATTATTGGTAAGGCCTGATGTTTGGTGGTTTGAAATTTGGGACAATGGGTATATAATGAGAATGTGAACGAAAAGGAGGACGTGTTATGGGTTCCTTGAAAATAATCACAAATTCATCAAATAATGTTTACAGTATCTGATTCTTGGTAGAAAAGGTACCTGTAGTGAGTTCCTCCCTTGCCAAATATTAGAACGAAACTTCTTAAGTTTTGTTTAATACTCTATATAGCTTGAATTTCTTTTCATTCAACTCAAAGATTAAAACATATGGTTCCAATTAGTTTGCACAACATTGAGGGACATAAGCCATTGAATACCTAAAACAAGATTAGCACCTCTAATTTTAAAAGAAAGTAATTTTGCATAATTTTCAGGTCTGATAATTGTACCTCAATGTCACGACAAATGCGATTGTAACGAATTACGCCCCCATTTGCTATCTGAACTCTGAATGAAAGAATAAACTATACTGAAAGTTTAAGGTCTTTGACAATAGTTTCATCCACAAAATTATGAGTTAAAATATTGTCCACAAAATAAAAACCTCTTTGTTGTTGAGAATTCATTTAACTTCATCGTCGTGCCAATTGATTTACTCAAAATTACATAGAAATTAGTTTCCGGAAGATTATAATGTATCATATCATTAGATTCATCTTCATTTGTCATCCTTTCCAGCTTCTTCATCTTTTGTGTGTAAGCTCCAACAAAGAGAAAATATCTATTTTTCATCTTTGATCATAATCAAATTTCTCTTTGCAACGAAAACATAAACCTTTAAAAATTCGATTTTGTCGTTCAACAGCCTATGAGTGTGATGTTTTGGGGTGGGTGGTTTGTTGGGATGGTGTTGTGTGAGTGCGTATGGTTGTTTGAAAGTTATTACCAGTGAATTGGTTTTCACATGACAAAAGAGGATGTGTGTTGATGTTGGGATGAAGCCGTGAGGAAGAGAACCAACTAGACCATTTGGTTGTATTGTTTCGACCTAATTTTGACTCAAATTTCATAGTTAAATTCATATCCTGGTACACTGTGCGTGATTTATGTATCCTTATATCAGCTTAAGGTATCTCATAACCCATGAAGGAGAACACCAACAAACAATGATTTGGCCAATTTAATACTCTTGTTGATCTTCTTGCAAACTCTCGTCTATACCCTTGAATGGTTTATATTTAACGGATATCACATAAGTATTCATTTGCATTTTTAAACTCAACATAGCTGTAATTTTCTTGAAACGCCTTAACTTGTTCGTCCCAAAAAAATTAAAGTTCGTTCATTGTTGAGCTATGATAACAAGTTTAGTACACGCCTTCAAGATACATTGCAACTATATCTACCTTCAATTCATTCGATGTCTGATAATAGCGAAAATATTTTTGACTTAATCCACCATCGAATTTTAAAAAAACCCATCTTCGTATGCAAATGTCCTTGAAAATTTGGACGCGGCCATAAACTATCAGCAACATTTTCTACAACTTCTAAGCATGCGAATAGTCGAGGCTCTCTTGTACTAGTGGAGCCTATATTAGATAAACTCTGAAACGGAGTTCAAATGTGGTGCATTCTTAGCTCTCGGCTTTAAAAGTTGCTACATCTGCCTGTAATTAATAACATTTAGCTGAGAAGCAATCGACACAAGGTATAAGGTAACATGGCCATTATTTTGATTTTTTAATTGTGAGATGAGTATATTTGGATCGGTTGAAGGGTTGAGTGGTAGGTCGTGAGAAACGGTGCGCGAGTTTTCAACATTTCGAATTAAACCTTGCTCTGATACCAAAATAATAAGAGTTGAACTTTAAAAGAAAAAGAATGATGAAAAAAATTAAAACTATTAACTGTAGTGGTAAAGAATCTTAATATTATTACAATCAATAAACCGGAAAAAATTCAAATAATAATTCACTATCTCCATAGAACAAATTCTAGACAATATTTAATAATAGTTTGAGCTTCTTTTTTATGTAAAATAAAGCTAGATCCCAAAAAGTTAGACAAATTAAATCTTAAAAATCAACCTAATATTTGTGGCAGTTATGATTCACCACACGTTGTGGGAAGCTTGTAAGCCAAGTAGCTGAGAAAATTGAATTTGGTCTTCCACAATCTACTCATTGTCACATACATTTATTTTAACTTTCTTCTAGAATTAAGTCTTCAAAGGTGAAACCATATCAATGTTCTCGGCGGGATGTGATTGTTGTTTGCATCAATGGAGAACCATTCGTATTGATCTCTGGCTCCTTCGTTTCTGACCATTCGTCGTTGACGACTTTTGATTCAGATGCGATTTTCTTTCTAAATTTATTCCTCCAAACGAGTCGCCTTCGGTGTCTCCCGAACAGTCATTCAGATAAAAAAAATGTTGCTGGTTTTTTTTGTGCTTCGGTCTTTGTTTGGCTTCCCGTTATGTTCTTTTGTTTGGTTGTTGTGAGTTTGTTTGATCGTCTTTTGTTTTTGTGTTGGCAATTTCAGTTTGAAGCTTGTTATTGTACTGGTTGCTCCTTTGTTGTGTTTGTTCCTATAATGTTTTTTTGGGATTGTTCTAGTCTTTGTTGCTTTATGGGTCTTTTTCGCCCATTTCTCTTTGTATTTGTTGTATTGTTTGTTTAATGAAAGCCGGACAGTACGCAGAGTGGTAATGACTCGGCATCAGCATCAGCTTTCTATACATGAAATGAAACAGTTCTTGCCCGGTTTTACGTTTTGTTTCACATTACTTGGTCGGTCAACTTTTTCCTTTGAAATCCAGTAATAATAAAACATTGATTGAAAGGTCATTAGCTTTTAGATCCACATTTCAAATTTGAGGTCCGCTGAGAAATCATATCCCAAGCCTGAAGAAATTGATAGAGTTGGATACTAGAATTATAAAACGGACTAAGCAGCAAAATTGATCATTAGGACACCAAAATCTATTGTGCAAGTGACTGAAATTTCCTACACCTATAACTTGTTGCAACATTTCCAATGACAGTATTAACATTCGACCTATGCTAGTTTACATTCTCTCTCATCAGCAGCCACTACCGTAACTGACGCATCTCACTAGTTTTTTCCCTCCCTTTTTTTGGGACCAATTTTTGAGCTAAAGTCATACGCGCATACATACATCTTACATGATTTACTTTTTAGTTTTACAGTGGGTGAGGTATGGACACAGACCAAGTATTCCATGAAATGATGGGGTGTCGTTTGTTATGCTTCCTAAACTTGGGACTTATCGGGCTTCCGAGATACCTCTTTCTCTGCAAAATGAAGCAATCTTCTGAGTCTCAAAACCATATCAGTGTGGAACGGCAGTGCAGTTCGGCGATCTAAAAATCCGGGACTAACTGTCATCCATGACAGAGCATGAAGCTCTGCTGCAATAGATGCCAAAATCGAATGGTTATCAACTTCGAAATCTCTAGCTTCAGAGCTTGCTGTCCTTCCTGCCTGCTTTGTAATTCCTCTGATTACTTTATCTTGGCCAACCTTGTTACCTCCATAATAATCAATGAGACTGACGGAAAGAACTGAAGGCCATTCCTCTTTTGGGTAATTTCTGTAGTCTTTCCTCATAGACGGTACAGCCTTTGAAACAACAAAGCCAGTTGAAAGAGGGATCGCAGAGCCCTTGCTGTGGAGAAGATGAGCAAGCGGTGGTGACTCCGCAGTTAGACATGTTGGCAGTTGAAGAGGTGTTGGAGGGAGGAACCTCATGCTGGGCGATGGGATTAACATGTATGAAGCAGATGTTGAACCGAGAGATTTGACAGGAGTGAACCCCTCTATGTAGCCTGATTGACCCGGACCACTACCACTATGAGTTCCTGGTACACGATGAAATGATCTAAAGTAAATACAAGTATTATTAACAAATAATACATAACTACAAATAGATCTCATTTTCACTTTTCTTAATGTAAAAGTGAAAACAGATGGTTAGTTCCTGGATGACAAGTCAACAGGCACAGCAAATCTGCCTCCAGCCTACAAGTGTTCATAGAGAAAGATCAGGACCCCATCCCTCTGAATGGGGAGACCCAATGAGATAGCACTATTCTCTAGGAAAGTTGTCGTCTGGCACTAGATCTAGTGCCCATCAAATTGAACCGCACAGACAGTGTGGGATGAAAGGGAAAACCTCCATCTCCCTTCTTTTAACAATCTTTCCCTATTTCAAGCCTCTTTCTTTTCTTTTATCCCCGTTGTTTGGCTAGAAGTATGAGTTAGTCAAAAAAGGGTGCTTAAAATCCTGCCAACTATTGCATCAGCCGATTCGGAGACTCCAAATCTTGTTTTCATAATTAAAAGTCTAAACTTGAGCACCACAATAGCAGAGTTAAGGATTTAGTATTAACAGTTACCAATTTTACTGGATTGCAAAATGCACAACAATAAGAGTACTTGAATGAGTAAGAGACTACGGTGAACAAGACAGGTTCCCCCCAGGCTATAGTTTAACCAAACAATTCATATGGTGTTGTGGAAAGGAAATAAAAACATTTAAAGCATCATTTGCAGTATGAGAAAGAGAATTAACCCAAAGGGTGACTGATAGCTCACCAGGAGACACTGAATCTGCTTGCAACACTAGATGTAAAGAATGGTCAACTGAAACTGAAACAAAACTGATACTCTGCACCCACTGAAGCAATCCCCTAGAGTTGTCAACTAATGTTTGTCCACTCAAAAGCTGCTTTCTTGCAGCAGTTTGTCCTAAACCACCTTTCATAAAGCTGGCCTTTGTGTGCGGACTGTACAGTGGACTAGGTGAGGAAGGCAATGTTCTCTCTTGAATCAAACTCATCTCTTGCTGATCCAATGAAGTCCCATTTGTGCTAGCAGGCATGCCATCAGGTACAGATCTGCGTAACTGAAGAGGCCACTTCTTCACCTCAGATCCACCAACTGAATAGATGGCTTTTTGCCACTCTTTAGTCACAATGCAAAAACAAAAACAGTATTAATGCGAGTAAACAGAAAAAGAAAACAAAATAGTGAACTTTAGTATATTAGCATACAGCAGCCTTAGAGGCTTGAGACTAATAGGCTAAACAGATTATAATTGCAAGTATAAAAACAGCATACAAAAGGCAGAAGAATTATCAATTCAGAAGCAACAAATGCATAACATGGCCTATTCATTCAATGATATTGCACAAGATAACCTGAATTGCTAGAGAGAAAAACAAAAAAGAAATATTAACAAGGAACCAAACGGATGTACCAAGGTATTCAAGCTCATAGAAACTCCCGATGCGTGTGATCACAAAGTCTCTGGGCTTGACAACACCAGTATCAGATGAAGCGCATGTCTGAAGTATTTGACAGCCTTGCTGCAGAACTTGAACAAAAAGGCACTGTAGACCTTTTGTGTCCTGTCTACTACTAATTCCACCAAAAGGGAATATGTTGCAGTCAAGCAATTCCCCCCTAGCATCTGTCCAGATGCATACCAGCCACCGCCAATCTTCTGTCCATCCATAGCAACAGTGTAAGCTTGGAGTCTTTTGGTTACTAGAATCAAGACCATCGGGCTCCAACCCAGCAAGCTGAGAGCCTGAGCCAGGATCGGTACTTCCTACTGAATTTGCAGTCTGCATGAAGCCACTACTACTTTCATCCGAAACTATCTTTGAAGTTTCATAGGTTGAATTACCAAAAGCTGTAGGTGAAACTCCATTCTCCAAAGAACCGGACTCTGCGAGAATAAAAAGGGGCTCAAACATGTAACGAACTTCATCGGGACAGATGAAATCCCCATTTCTATTTGGGTCACAACTTAATCCTCCTGTCCTTGTCTGCCATGAATTTTCCCAAGCACCACCCCTCAAGCTGGAATCAATTTCACCTTCTCTAGGAATAGAAGACCCTGGGATTCGAGAACCGACAGAATCCTTCCACATTGCGGGAATAGATGTCACAGGAGTTAAGACGGAATGAGATCTGCTAGATAATGATGATGACAGGCCTAGATCATTCATGGATCCTCGCGAAATTCGCCGAGCTTTGTTGTATACAGTGAAAGCCATCTCCTTGAGAATGACAAGTTCATTAAAAGGTGGGCTTGTAACCCTAAAAATGGCATCCACTGTTACGATCTGAAGAACCACTTTTGGAACACTAAACCCAGAAACTACAGGAATATTTGATACAGATGTTTCATCTGCAGCTGCTGAGCTGCTTAATGCCTTCCCCACCTGACTGTGCAGCAGTGATCTCCTATCCCTATCTGAGGGCAGTATATTTGATCCAACAGCAATAGAAGATTCAATGACAGTTTTTAGGACTGCAGTAGGCTCGGGGAAGGGGCAAACCACATATATCACCTAAATACAAGAAACCAACACAATAGGTAATGACAACATGGTTTGGTCACACATTAAGCAATACTAAAGCAAGTTTATGAGGCAGTCTGAAAATGGAATGTCTAAATCACAGGACCATGCACCACAACAAGAACTCTGCTTAAGAGCGGATTTTGTATTTATTTAAATAAACTATCTTAATTTATGTATTACAGAGTGATATAGCAATTGTATATAATATAAATTCCTTGAAATTATAACTTTCTCCCTCCCTCCCTCTGAAACTTAACTTCTATCTTAGTTGCACTATAAAACTTCTATGCAGAAATTTCTGTACCCTTAAATCTTAACAAGCTACTCCAATATTTTTTTTAATGAGAAAAGGTATAATACTAGGGGAAAACATGTGAAATCATTACAGGCAAAATATTTTTTTAGATAGATGCTTTTCAAACATGAACAAATACCAAATGAAAGTGTATTCTAAATCCTCCAACCTTCTAATAATGATATAAATAACTTAAACATAATTGAATGCCATAAAAATGCCTATAAAAGTAAAAAAGTAATCAATAACAGGAAGGAGCTTGCGAATTACATGTACCATCAAGTAAAGGACAACCAAACTATGGTCTAACCTAGACACCGTATGCTCTAAAAATAACAAGGAATACAGACAAAAAAAACACAGTTACAGTGAGAAAGCTTCCAACTGTAGCATTTAATATTGAATAAACAGTATGTATCTTTTAGGAACAAAATCACGCACTTTGCAAATTAGAACTAATATTGATTGTAGATGGATCTTGACAATCAGCAAAATATAAAGCCAAAGATAATACACAGATGTATCATTTAAGATAATTGAATTATTGTGCCTAGACTAATGAATTCCTCACATTCATTTCTCATAATTAATAAATATGGTCCATCCATCATCAAACAAAGAAAATGTCGAGAGAGAACCACTTCCGTAAAGAAATACAAGGAACATCATACTTACCATGCAAGGGCTGCTTATTCCTTCCTTTTGGTTTGTGAACAAAAATTGGCCAATTTTCAAAGCTTTAAGAGCCTTAGAAAGAGATTTGAGATAGCAGGTCAAGTCCCAACCATTTGACAGGGACAGAAAAAAATCACTTATCGATCCCAGGAGAGATGCCTTACTACTTTCTATCTTCATTGATTGGGGACAATCAAGTAGGACAAAACCAGAAGAAAACCATTTCCCTGAATCAATCTCCATCTGGTTTCCCAAACTCTGAGGTGAGTGAGTTCCCAGTTTGCATGTCTCATATACTGAAAAAAATAAACAATAAGATCAAATTATCAAATAAGCATGCTTTCACTTCACAAATATAAAATGATAACCAGAACAGGAAACAAACTATTGATGATTGCAGTCAATATTTTCACTAGTATTAATTGGACGGAAGTCATAGGGAACTCATAGGGTTTCTGCCCCATTTACCATCACCACAAACCAGAGTTTTGAGTGAAACCAGCCGCGGTAAGTTGTAAATGGTAACATTTAAAGACAAAGATGAGCAAACAAAGAAGACATCCTTGCTAAAAGCTATTTCTATTTATATCAAAGGACAGGGAGATTCAACTCCTCTAAGGAAAAAAGGATCAAACATCTGGGCAAAGTCAACACAGCTCCAAAACTTTTCATTTCTTCCAATCAAGAATTACGAGATTCTACCTCCCACCATAATCCCGTCTGGTTGACAAAACATACCAGAAGAAACATATAACCTTTTCTTTCTCACTAGGTATGCGTCAAAAGTACAGTACTCCGGATAAATTGAATTACTATGAGATTATGCTTCCTACATAATCTCCGTTGGATTGAGACAACCATACTGAAAGAAACATGAAACCTTTTCTTCCTCACTAGGTATGCATAAAAAAGACTTCAAACTCAAGAAAACAAATAATGCATCAAAACCCCATACCTATTCCTAGTTGTTGAAAAAAATCAGCAGCGGCAGAAGTAAGGGGATCAATATCGGGGCATATCACAGAATAATTTATCTGCAAGCCAAAAGTTCAGGTTATGAACAGAAAGCAGTTTCTAAAATCAGATCAGCCCAATAAATAGTCTTTTTTTAGCTGCAGCAAGCCATGCAAAGAATCTTACAGGTTTTGGTAGAGCATATGGTTCAAGAGGAGCCTTTTCCCACAGCTGCAAAGAGTTTCCTGAAGTTTTAAGCCAATCATCCTGGTACCTACAATTCAACATTTGCACTTATCTGTTTGAATGTCATAATTTAAAGAGAGCAAACTACAAAGACTGACTAATGTATCAACTTCATTTTAAAAATGGCCTACTTGCTTACTTTATACCCTATATTTATCTTCACATGCAAAAATTGTACAAACTATTAATTGCAAGTCATGTCATGCTATGCACGTAATTAACATTATAAAAAAGTAAGTTATACATCTTGACAAATTCAGTTGATCTACTCTAATCTTAACTGATGTGTTATTGTAATAGATTTCTACACTGTTTCTTTCCCTCTGGCAATTCCGTATCAACTCAACGGACCAAAGGTTTGAGTAGTTAGCAGTGCAATCCTTAACTTCCTCTTTCCTGTTTAGAAAATAAAGTTTCATGCACCTCCAGAAGCAAAGTTACCAACACTCTATAAACTAACTATCCTGCAACCCATGAATAGGAGATAGCCAGATAGGTGAAGATAACAAGGAGTCGAAGACCAAAATTCTCTTCCCTTTAAAGCTGTATTAACAAGTACTCTGTATTTTGTGTCTTCTCTTTACTTTTCTTGTCATTTTATTTTATACAAGTCTCCACAAGTTTATACCAACAGGTTATATTTATGTCTATTAAATATTGGAAATCAGAATATGAACTTTTCATAGAGTCAAATGACTGAGCAACACCCATTCTAGTAGCAATGCAAGGGATCCATAGAATTGTTGAAATTTTAAATATTATTGTTAGGCCATTTGCCATTGACTTGAGCAAACTTGTAATTGTATGTGAAATAACAAATGGAGGACACTTACCCAACAAGTATTGCAGGTGATGGGAGAACAAAAAGTGTTGGTCTTAGCCGACTGCATTGTTGTTGCTCCAACTCAGAACTGGAAGTTTCTTGGTTCAATCTCCTTTGGCTAGTATCATCAACTTTACCTCCATCTATTGCACCAGTCACTGCATCAATGAGGAAAACCCCTTTGGCATGTCAAGTTTCTTCAAGACTCCCATAAATATTGTGTAGTAGCATGTAAACATACCTTTATGGAAAGATGAGCCACCAACAGAAGTTTGTGATGGACTCATTGCTTCTCCCACTGTTACAGTACTTGAAGAGTCTCGGCGTTCACTTATATTGGACTCTATGGATGATCCATCAGCAGAGGCTCCAATGTCACCTGATTGACTGCGACCTCTGCACCAGTCAGTGACAGACAAAGGACCATCCAAACTGCCGAATGCAGATTTTAAGGCTGACTTGATGTCAGAATGCAGCAAACTGATTACGTAAGAAGCATGAATCTGAAAGAAAATGTTCTTCGCATGAGAGTTGTTATATGATAAAAAGTCAAAAGTTCTCTGGTCCATTAAATCCACACACACACACACACGGTTTGAGAGTGAAAAGTAACAGACTTCAATATTATTTGACTTGATAACTATCAGCGAGATCTCAGGGAATTCACTCCTGGTTGTTTATAGGACCCCTAGATATTAGTGTAATTAGTAATCTGGAAATATGAAGAGAATCTCACATTAGCGGAAAGTGGATCTACTAACTCCACGCCAGCAATGTCCAGGGAATGACAAGAAGCCAAAGTCCCTCCACAACCTGCATGAACCATGGACGGCCCACAACAAAATCCTCGCCTCCAATGCTCTTGTAATGCAAGCCAGCTGTAAGGACAATCGCCACCATCAGCATCCAACGGCAAATCAACAAAGGAAGTAGCTTGTTGGACCAGTAATGGAATGCCATCAAGAAGTTCCTGAAGTGGTTGACTTTGCCCGTAAGAGAGCATACTTTCCTCATTGAACAAATTATGGGTTAATGATGGACTAGCTTCAATACTTTGGGTAGCAAGCTTTGAAACTTTTGGAGCTCCAACAGTGCGCCATACACCTACAGGAGCATTAAGGTGCCCATCTAGCATTACTCCATCAATATCACCAGCACTTTTGAAAGACATACATTCTTTCTTGTTCACCTCATACTGGCTAGATAGATTGTCTGTCATTGTACTAGGGTCATCAGGAAGCTGGTTTAAACCAGAACTGGCTGTAGGCCTACTCAAGTTAATAGTTGCAGGACTAGTGGGGGACAATAGTATGTGTCGCATCCTTAACATCGAAGCTTGGAACATAGCACATTCCACTTCAGTTCCAAGCACAGTCCTCATAGATAGAAGGATACGCTCCCCACCAAATATGCCTTGTGTCATTTTCCTGCATGCAGAACTATCTGAATTGATTGAATATAAATTACCATACTGAGATGTTCCCGACATCTCATTTGTAGCATTGCCATCATTATGCGTGAGCAACCTCCTACCAAATTTCACGTCCCTTGTTTCCACATGAGTGTAATATTTCTTCAATTGGAGTATGGCATTTGAATCGTGCCCCCCAGGGTGAGCCTTCAAATGCATAGGCATGCCAGTCTTCTCATCCAATCCACCAAAGCAAGGAAAAGAGGGTGGTGTTGCAGCATATTTGTAATTATTTTGGCTTGAATTAGAACTCTCCGTTTTACGAGATTTCGGGAGATAAGGGTTTCTGAAAATTGGCGAGGAATCACTTCCAGGAGTTTCTACTGCACCATATTCAACTGCAAACGTCATCAGCGCTTCAGCTTTCATTAAATGATCAAACTCACCAGTGGAAGAAGCTGGAGTTTGGTTTGATGGACCAGATGTCACAGCACTGTTTGTGACCTCTTGACTTTTGGTCAAAAATTCCTCTGTGGAAACTGGAAGAGGTGGATTAAAGCTATCAAAAGAAGGAAGACCTACAGGCAAAACCATCTGATCAGAAGTATCCATCGCCCCAACCGGACTGCTTCCTACATCTCCACAATCTGAAGCACCAAACATAATAGCCGACGACTCTGCAGTTCCTGGGGGCTTCAGAAAAGCAACACCATAATGAGATCAATTAAAGCTCAATCATGTCAAGGCAAACAATGTGCAAATAATAAGACTAAATACTAAAAGCAGGCCAATACCAACTGTAACTTCGTATACTTAGCAAAGAAAGAGGTGTTAAAAAAACAATCATAAAGTTTTTTTTTTCGAACAAACCATCAAGTTCACTGAAAAGAACTTTCAGTTCTATCCAGCTCAACAAATGTATATGAATTCCACATGCACCATTTAGAAACTTCCCTTCTCTAAAAAAAGTACATTTGGAGGGGGGATTTTGAAATGAAAGACATTTTTATGCATCAGCTCAAAAAAAGAAGTTACAATTGTACTGTTTTGGTAAATATTTTTTAGAATGACTATTGGAATTTGATAAGACTACAAGCAAATGATTACTATAAAAGAAGAAGAATGATATTACAGGTAGAAAATATAAAAAAACAAAGATTCAATATGGGTATCATTACAATAGTAAAAATGTATAGCTTTATTGATACTATAAAATATATAGTAATCAAATATAAATATTGAGTTTTGCATTTTATAGGAAGTAATGTGAGAGATTTGGAGGAATTTTGATTGACCACCTTTTCAGGTGGGCTTTCCAAGAGGGAAATTGAGACGCTCAAATTCCCTCTTGAAATACTTTAGCAATTGAATTGTAATACACAATCCAAACAGACCCCAACAATGCACTTGGACGAGGAATTTTAAAATTTTGTAGAAATGTAAGATGAAGATATTTTAAAATGATCGTTTTAAATGCTAGTATTTGTAACTATTTTGTTTGGATAAATATTTTTGAAGTTATTTGAAATTCATGAGAAATAAAAAATAATGGTATTAAAAATAATATATAGGCATTAAAAAATGCAATATGGTTATCACTAGATTCGTAAATATATATCAATATTAATAATATAAAATATGGAATATATATATATTAGGGTTAAATAAAATGATATTTTGTAGGTTAAATTTTTATAGTAGGACCATGTGAATTAAATGAAAGAAACTTTTGATGAATTTTGAAAAACCATCTCATCAGGTTGAATTTGAAAAAGAATTTGGGTTGTTCAAATCCCCTTTTGAAACTCCATGTAAATTTTGAAAATCTTGATAGAAATGAAATCCTTCCTCTACATCCCTCATCCAAACACACTCCAAGATGTTTAAGCCAAAATGGTACAAATATCGAATAAAATGCAGGATTTATATTAGTATATAAGGAAGGATAAGACAATACCTCCCCAAATGGTAGTACATCATTTTCGAAGAAGTCACCAAAGTCTCCAAATTCAGAGAGAAGAGATTGGATATCCATGACAATTCCTCTGTCGTCGTCATCCCAATCCCAGTTAGATCCAATTTGGTCATTTCCAACACCTGCAATCACTGACCCGTTAACTTCCATGGAACCGGTATTAGACTTATATGTGTCTTCAGTTGGAGCATTAGTAAATATACCTGCTTGACCATAATTCTCTGTCATCCCAATTCGAGGACGCTTGGAACCCTACATAACTATTAATTTCAGTGAACGAACAAAGTTTTATGAATTTAAAAAGAATAAAACTAAGAAACATGTTACTGACTTTTAAATTCAAATACTCAAAATGGTTTCACATTCAAGAGTCATGCACAAGTCATTGCTATTTCCTGACTAAAAACTAAATATAGGCAAGAAAAGGGCTAATTTCAGTCCCCCTATACAAGGAGTGAAAAAAGATACCAAGATATTACAATTCAGGAGAAAATCTAAACCCCACTTTTTGGGCTTCAAGCATGTTTAGTCAACTCATAAGAACGCTGCAGTACTTTCCATCCAAATGGGTAAGGAAAGAGGACTTCTCCCAATACAATGCATTTATGGTTTGAGAAATAAAAGATGAATAAACAAGCATAGCCTATAAAGGTTTTCGCATTACTCTCTTTTACCAAGTTTAAAAAATATATAAGAACACAAGAACATATTTGTTAGTGCATCTTCGAGTGGATATTTTATGATTGCAATCATGAAACTCTCCTACCAGAATTGACACATGTATGGATTCATCAACAGCACATAAAAATTAAGAAAAAAGTAACTTAAAAACATAGATAAAAGAGACACCTGTTTGAGGCGATCAGTTTCCATCTGATCATTAGAAGATAAGCCAGACTGTCTACATGATGAATCTGCATCTGCCTCCAGGTCACGAGCTCCTGTGGTCACACTTTCACTGGAACTACTACTTATAGAACTTATGCTACTATTATTACTATTGCTGCTGCTGTTATAGCAGTGCTGTGTAAGTATTCCACTGAATTCAACCCAGGATTTTTCCAAGAACTCTATATTGCCATCACTGCAAAAATTAATAACAGGATAAGAGGGGGTGACGATTCAAGGAACTAATCAGGATGTTAAAAAAGCTACAAATTACTTGCAACCAAGGTCAACTATGGTTCACGTATTTTTAGTCTTTGTGGATAGTGATTCACCATATCACTACAATAGTCAAGTCTGGATGTTTTGTGACGAATGCATTTATTATAGGGGTGCCTGCAAGTCCCTTCAAGACACCTAAGGAAAAGAATGCAGCAGCTATTGCATTCATCTATTATATTGCAAGGAAAATGGAAAAGAACCAAGGAATTTTTATTTACCACAACTAAAATGAAATACAACTATAAAACAACTATGTGCAAAAAAAAATATGTTCTTCAATTGTGGTATGAAGTAAAGAACAGATAAGTCATGAATGTCAGGATCACATATGTAGTTTTCCTCCACTTAAATAAGTGAAATTTACAGTCCTGTCTGTCCAATGTTTATGTGAATGTGTTGAAGTATGTGAGCCCTGATTGTGATATTGCGCCCAGAATAGGAAGCTGTTGGTTATTTCTTACATTTGTTCAATTGTTCTATAATGTTTGTGGCTTACCTTAATCAGTCTCAAAATTGGAATTAAATTTAGCTAGAGCAGATACCAAGGAGCTTTTATGCATCATTTAAGTTCTTCATCTAGAATGGTCATTCCATGCATTTTTTGCAAGGTTTTTCTTTTGATTGTGAATTCATTGATTCACAGTTCTTACGCTTAAATACTTAAATGAGTACCACAAGAAGGCAAAGCATGAAAGTTAACAAACAAATAATATAATGAGAGAGATGGTAGGGAGGGGAGAGAGAGAGAATACTAACCAATGCCTAAAAAAGGATGAACCAGCCAATGAAGGTCCTATCCAATTTTGTAGCCAGAATCTGCAAAATCACATATAAGCTTTAGCAAGTGTGTCATGCAGATAAGTTTACAAGAGGAAAAAGTAGTATGGTTGCTAACATCAATTCATCTTTACAAAGCGTAACCAAAAAACAGTATGAAATGCCTTGAAGGATTCTGCTTTATATATCACAAAAAAGCTAGATACCACCTGCTTGAAAAAGTTGGCCTTGCTAGTTTTCAAGCTAGATCATTGTGCACAAATCAACACTGGCACCAAATATATTACCACAGAATTCAAACATACCTTCTCAAAGAGGATCTAGCAAATGATGTTTGCAAGACGGGGACAAGCACAGCCTCAGGTGGGTAGATAAATGTTTTCTCGTGTACTGATAAGGGATCAAGTGATCCCTTTTGGTCACCTCTTCCCATTGTATATGCATCAGTAGACTGGTGCTTGGGTAAATTCCTGATATGATCGGGATTTGGGTTCTGTGACTTATCACTTCTATATTTTGAGTATCCAAGACTAACTTTAACATAGCAGTTTTGGCCTCTCAACTGGCAACCAGGACTTTGAGAAGTATGATACGGTAGACCAATTTTTCCAGAGTTGCTGAAAGACAAGAAATTTAACAACAGAAGGAAAATATTAATCCAAGCATGATCAGTATAGGGAATGAGTAAGTTGCAAACAACCCAAAGAGGAAGGCAATAGTGCAAAAAGTACAAATGAACAGATTATAAATAAAGTCCACCTGAAATAGACTTGCTTGACAAGATCGTTTGGACAACATCCTGTGAGCCTTCCACACATTCCATGTGGGGAAATTATCACTATAACCAAACATCAAAATAAACAAAATCACAAAGCTTCTCAATGCAGCAAAAATTGCATAACAGACCTTTTAAAATCAGGTTGACATAATGAATAACCTGGTATTCTAAAAAGCAAGAAATTTAATTAACAAATCATACAAGATAGCATGGTCAGTTTTATCAGCTTGATCACACATGTTTACAGTCAACATGACATCTCTCTCACTCTCACACATACAAAAGCACAAGCAGAAACCTCTTCAAAGTCATTTTTAAAAACTACAATCGAGAAGGGAATAAACAAACCAGGAAGCAGGTTACTGGTATTATTAGAAGAATGCTCCAATACTTTTTCAATATCACCAGTTGAAAGTGTACGGATATGCCTGAAAATAGAATTAAAATGGTATCAGAGCATATTAGAGGGGAAATCATTAAGCTACCCAAACGCAATCTGCTAGAAAAGTAAGATGCCAGGCTTCACGAACTTTGAGGATATTATAGCATGTACAAAAATAGATTCTTCTGTAGCAGAGAAGATGAACTCAATTGTAGGCTGTGCTCTCCTGCAAAATAAAAATATGTATCATTCCATAAATGAAGCATAGCTGGAAGAAAAATACAACTAGCTGCTAAGTTATGAAAGAAATTTTTTGCTGTTTTTCTTTTCATCTGCTTTTCCCTCAATTTTTCATTAAGGGTAAAGAAGCCCATGAACTTTTTCCACACAAAAAAAACAATTAAACCCCTCCTATTTTTTGCACCCAATTGAGCCCTCCAAACCAAGATTCTCATCAAGTTGACCCTTTGACCAACAGAAAACATTATTAACCGTTAAAATTTAACAGTCTTGTCCAAGTGGCAGTTAACCAAGTTTTACTTCGAAAGTTTGGTCCAACTGGCATGCCACATGTTTTATGATGCTGACATGACAATTTTCAAAAAAAATCTTTTGCTGAATAGGATTAATAAATCTAATTAAACGATCATATTAATTAAAGTTAGAAAAAACCCCATTCGATTTTCATATCTTTCCAACAATTCCCAGATAACCCAAGTATCTCAAATCACTCTCATCTAAACCTCATACTATTACACACTGCCAAAGCCACCATCAAAATAATTCATACCCTTCAGCCATCACCATTTCCAATCTTGCGGGCTGTTCTATTGCCTGAACATCTCACAAAATTAAAAACAACCATATGAAAATTGGACATTAAGCTTTTAGAATCTAAAAGAAATTGTCCCAACATGAGAACTGTCCCTTTTGACCCAAAATCAACTAATACTCAAAGCAATTAAAAAAATCACAGGCCTCAAGTACTACAGGCTTGGAGGTGCAACTATTAGCCTTTGACTGAATTGTGGTAGTGACACCAAAAAATTGCTATGTTGCATCCAAAAAGGGGGGTTATGGCAATGGCATGGTCATCTACGGAATCAATAGTAAGAGAAAGATGCAAGTTGCAAAGAGGGCTTTACAGTACGACTCAAAGAAATTGATTAACATGGATATAACCATTTTTCCATAGAATGGATCATTGTTGTAGGTAGGAACCTCTCATTCCTTATCGGTGTCTAGGAGAATTTTTTTCCATTTCCCCCCTTCTTCCAAGGGTAGATCAAGACACACTAATGTAAGTTTCCCAAAACATCCTGTAAGTTTCATGAGAAAGGTAGAGTATTGAAAAGTGTATTTATAATTACAGAAATCCACCATCTATATTCTTTCAAAAAGAGAATAAATGCTAAACAGGATTAAAAAAAATACTCTCACAATCTAAAAATATAAATTTTAACTCAAGTCTTTTGAAGGCAATTGATAAAGTACAACCATGTAGATTAATTTAGTGACACGGCGATGCATTTAATATACATAGCAAAAAGCATGAATTAAGGAATTAATAGAAACCATGACACAAATATGCATGTGAAAGTTAGGCCGCACCAGAAACACATTGAAGAACATGAGATAACAAAGAAAATAACATCACAGAATTCCTTTCGGCTTTTATATATTTAACTTAAGAAAATGGATAATCATAAAATATGAGTATTTCCAACAGACAATAAAAATGCAGAATGCTTTAAACTGACATTAAACATTTCAAATTGCACCAGATTCTTATCCCCATAACAATGATACTCATAGCAGCATAGCAAGTCTTTCACATACATAACCATTAAATAATTTATTTATTTATTTATTTATATTATATTATATGTTAATGTGATAGCAGTAACCATGACCTTTTGAGCCACACAATATCTACTAATACAAATTAAATTACCACTAATTGACAATAAATATAAACATACCTGATAGATTCTTCAATTTGTGGAGGATGATACCTTGAAAATACATCACCAAATCTCATGTAGGAGAGTCCCAGAAAACCCCTGTAAAGTTTAAATTAGCCATGAACAAGAATAGACCAGTCCATGGGCTGGGCCAGGCCAAGCAGGGTTGACTATTAAATTTTCTAGCCCAAGGCTCAGCCTGATCCATCAAGCACAATAATCCCGTTTGACTATTCAAAAAGATCAAAAATATATTATGTAGTTAATTATTTACACATTTTCAGAATAAAATTGAAATAAAATTACTTCTATTAACTAAATACTAATTTAGGCCAGACTCAGGCCTCGAAATCAGGTCCAAGTTCTGGTTTCATGTGGACAGGTCTAGTCAAGACTTATCCAAGACAACATACTGCTTATGGTCTAGGAAAGGGATAAAACAAACCTTTCGATGCGATTCCTTAAAGCCTGAGAAAGGGCAGATGCAACCTCTTCTGAATCACCAGGAGCCAACCAAAGTCCAGAAGCAACAACTTCAACAAAATAAATAGATGAGTAAAAATAGTGCATTCATTTCATACTGTAAGTACAGCATAAGTTGCCATGTGGATGACAAAAGGAATCTTGGTACTGAAAGAAGAGTGCCACTCTAATCTACAAAGCCCCTAATAAACAAGTGCTAAATACATATAACTAAAGAAAAGAAAAGAACCAAGTCAACAATAAAGACTGGGGGCTATGTGATACCTCTTAACCTGGACACTGCAGATTGTGCAGAGTCCACAACAGAAGCATGGCGTCCCGGGATGAAAAGCCATAGCTTAATTTTCTCATCTATACACATAAAAAAACTTCATCAGATATAAAAAAACCAGTGTATCTTATCTCTTTTTTTCAAAGTTAAAACACAGAAAAGTTCATTGTCACAGTCTCACAGAGCAAAGATTGGACCCTAACCTGGATTGTGCAGGCCTTGAGATGGATCCCAGGGACCGACAAAGGAATTGGTCCATGCACTAAGAAATCCCTCCTTCTGCAGCTGCAGATGGGATGAGAGAACTAACAATGTAGCGGCATCTTTCTGCTCTACTTTTATCCTGTGCAACCACAAGAACAAATCATAAATAACAGGTTGTTTTTACAGTAACTCTGATAATTTACTTCTTAAAAGCTCCAAGAGAAGTGTAGAAAGATGAGAAGAAACAGATGCCCTGGTTACTAACCTTTTGTCTGGAAGAGAATTTAATTCAGATTCAACAGGGAGAAACTGGAACCATGATACTTGACTGAGACCTCCCTGCAGAAATAGTCCATGTTCCATGTTAAAGAAATGGTTTAATCTTCTGGGTACTAAAATTCAAAATCTTTGTTAAATACAAACTTCGCAGCAACGTTATACAAATGCTTAAAAAGTCAAGCATATGTGCAGATGATGATCAATCCCTGTTAAACGAAGTATGGATTGCCAATCCTTTAATATAACTTAAAGTTTCTTTATCACCTTCAAAATTTTGCACAGCATTTTTCAATGCAATGATAGTACAAATAAAGTAAAACAAAATTGAGAGTTAAAATACCTAGCTGCTAGTCCGCAAACCTTAACCATTGCAAGGTTAGTCGAACTTCAAACTAGTTCGATCAGGAAATTATTCTCCAGTTCGAAAATGAATTATAGAATTAAACAGCACCAAAAAAACCTAGTTCAATCAGGAGAAAATAAATCTAAGGCAAAACATGGAAATTAAAAGAGAAACGAAAGAAGCGACATACGATTCTAAAAACATTCGTCCACATGACTTGATAATAACTGCAAGGAAACAATCTCTCTCGCTCTCTTATGCTTCTTCTTCTTCAGTTTGACGGAAATTGTAATTGATTTCCCCCCAAATTACCTGACATTTTGCAGGGGAACACCGAGGGAATAAGGTTTCTAGGGTTCCGCTTTCGTGTGTCAACTTTCAACTGCACGCCAACTCGCCGCCCATCCAAAATTAATTCAGTTTATATCACTTATTATTTGTCACGCGAACACAATTAGAAACTTTATGGTTAGAATAGACCCAGAAATATGTAGATCCGGGATGAGGATGAAACAAAAATTGATGTTTCAAAAAGAAGATACTTTTTGTTTGTCAAAAAGAAAATACATTTTAGGTGAAAAAATATATAATTCGGAATAATCAATAAATTAATAAAATTGGTGTTTAAGATATTTAATATTATTTAATATGCAATTGTGTGAGAACTATTTAAATTTGAAATTAACATAAACATTACTTTATACTCGAATAGAATAATAAAATAATATTAATAATTTAATAATTGCGATGGTAAAGAATATTTTGTAAAACAGACAGGAGCTTTTCTAATCACTAAAGTAGTTTATGTAAACAAGAATTGTTAAATGCAGTGTTATTATATTTTTAGGATATCTTCATATGGAGAATTTTAAGATTTTGAAAATATTTAAAATGATGCAAGTCAAAAGGTTATTAGTATTTATGATTATTTTGTTTGGATAAATAATTAGGCATGATGTCAAAAAAATATTCTTAATATTTGATTAAATTATCATTTTGACCCTCTTTTTTGAAGTAATTTAGCTCTTAACGTTTTGTTTTGTATAGCTCTTTTTGTGAATAAAAATTGTTAGTCAACTAACGGTAAACAACTTGAAATGATTTGGCAGAAAAAACACGTCAGAAGAAAAATTATATATTTTATATAATTTTTAAAATTATTTTTGACTGATGCGTCATTCTGTAAAGTCCGCATATTTACTTATATGACATTGCTATCGCAGCGTGCACTACCATATAAATTTGTGACGTCATTTCAACCATTTACAATTGGTTGACTTTTTAAAGTTGAGTTTTGACCCAAAATAAAACGTTTAATGCATAGATTATTTCAAAAAAAGAATAAGGGTCAAAATGACAATTTAGTCAAACATTAGATTTTTTGGCCTTATACCTAAATAATTATTATAAAAAAGAATTGGGCTAATAGATTTATGGTTAAAACTCATTAAAAATGGCTTATGGGTTATTTTTTTCCTATAGTAGTCCTAATTTATCGTTTTCGTCCATATGGTATTTTTGCATCAATTTAGCCCTTAAATTAGTTGAATCGTTGTTTGCCCTTTGACTAACGGAAGCCAAGATTGACCATTACAGTGCTGACGTGGCAGTCTACCTGTGAACGTGACATGGTAGGTCGGCAAAATTAATTTTTTAACTGAGTTTGAGGGCAAAATTGATTTTCTGGTTCAGTACGAGGGATAACCGATTTTTAGAAGAAAAATAATTTTAAAAAATATTAAAATAATATAAAATTAATAAAATATTTTATTAATATATGACTAAATCAATAATATCTAAAAATAAGTAAACGTTATAAAATTAAAATAGCAGGAGCTATTAAATTATAAATTATTTAAAAGTTAAAACTTGAAAATAAATTGCACTCTGACCCTAATTTCTAAATCTCAAACTTTAAATTGTAAACCTTAAATTCTAAATCTTAATTGAAAATTTTATAAATTTAAACTGAATATGAAATATAAAATTTAATTAATCAAGTAAATGGTTTGGATTTTAGGATTTAGGTTTTGGGATTTAAAAATTGGAGATAAAGTGTAGAATTTAATTTTTTAGTATTGGAGCATATATAGAGGAACTAAAAAGAATAGTTGATTTTTGTTCGGTTGAGAGAAACACATTAAATATATTTTAAGGTTATTTCTCGCTTACATTCTTTTAAGAGAAAGAAAATCAAAACCATCTAAACATTTTTATTAAAGATTTTCATAATTTTTAATAGGTTATAAATATTTTCAAATTTTGATTATCGAATAATTTATAATTTATTAGTTTATGATATTTTTACTTATTTTTTAATATTTTTAATAATTTTATTTTTTAATCATATATTAATAAAATATTTTGAAATGTTTTATTAATTTTTATGTTATTTAAATATTTTCTTACTAATATTGTTTTGCCTAAAAAATTAATTTTGACTTCGTACTTAACCAGAATATCAATTTTACCCCCTGTCATGTCATCTTCATGTGTAGACTGTCATTTCAGCATCGTAAACTGTCACGCCAGCACCGTAACAGTCAATGTTGGCTTCCATTAATCAAGGGACAAACAGTGATACAATTCGAACCAATCATTCTACTAATAGAAAACAGAGGGATAAAAACATATGATTTACCTAAAAAGGGAAAGAATCATAGAATGAGAAAAATGGAAGATGAAAGAAACATGAGACTATTTTTTCTGAGAAATTTGGGAGTGATTAGGTTAGGTTTGAGATAAAGTTAAAGTAATAATAATATAATTAAAGTTTTTTTTAGTATATAGGTTTTTTACTAGGACATATATTAGGGGTATATAGATAAATGAGTAATATTTTAAAAAATTGTAAAATATAAAGGATCCATGCAAATATTTTTCGGGGATCCTCATGGTGATTTATACGGGTACAATACGATTATAACTATGGTTCAGATATAGCAATCTCAGTCCCCATCTCTATTTGAGCTTTGATGATAAAACTTTCCTCGTCCTCATAGGTGAAGATTTTAGTTATTCTCCATCTTGTCGGTTTGGATCCCTACGATTTTCGATTTATCCCCCGAAAATTTGCAATTTTACAAAACAACCCCTAAATCTCTAAAATCTCCTAAACCCAAACCCAAAATTGTCGTTGCTTTCGCCATCGTTCGCCGTCCCTAAGCCTACTCCTTTGGTCGTCAGACGTAGTCGGTCGTTTTCTACATCTCGACGTCGTCGAAAATGATAAACGACGTGGCAGCCGAACGTCAAACATCGAACGTGAAATCGACGTTCGACTGCCATGTCGTTCGTCATTTCTAGCAACATCGTTATGGGAGAAACGACCAGCTAGGTTTGCTGACCAAAGGGGTACGCTTAGGGGCGGCAATCGGCGGTAGAAGTGGTGGTAATTTGGGGTTTCGGTTTACGATATTTTAGGGATTTAGGGATTGTTTTTTAAAAATTACAAACTTTCGGAAATTTATGGAAACTGAAAATTTTGGGTGTTTTTCTTTTAAAAAATTAAAACAAATTAGATTAGTGTCACATGTCGAGCATTGATTGGTTAATATTTTTTAACACCCACTAATTGTTAGGCACCTAAAATTATAACTTTTGAAACTTCGGGCACCTGTTTTTATAAATAATACTTTAGGCACCTAAAATTCGAAAAATGTATATTTTGGGCACCTATTTTGGTTTAAGCCTAATAGAAACATAAATTAATAATTTTAACAAAATGACAAAAATAGTGCGTGACACAATTTTAAAGTCTAAAGTCCAAAATAAAAATCGGCAAATACATCAAACTAACATATTACAACCATTTTGAAAAAAAATTAACAAATACATAATCAATCCTAAAAATAAGGGAATCAACATCTCTTTACCCCATTGAAAAGGAGAAAAGACTAACTATTATAATTCGATTTTTTACTAATACAATTAACTTTTTGAATTTTCGGAAAAACTTTGAAAAATTTAACCTAGAAGATATTGTGTAAATGACTTAGTAAGTCATTAAAATTTTCTAGAATTTTCAACTAGCACTCAAACTTTTCGGAACATATTTTTTAAGGTAACCACAAAAAAATCATAAAAAATTTATAAAATAAATTAACAAGACGCTTATGAACTTTTCGGGTCGAGTTAAACCTTGTTCGACTCTAGTAGTTAAGATCTCGAGTCGAGCATTGACCGAGTTTTGACAGATTCAAACACGAGCTACTTGTAAGCTGCTCAACTCAATTAGGACCATTATACATGAGTTACACGCATCACAGTAATATTTTAGTTACAAATAATATGTTGGCTACCTTTTTTATCAGAAAGTGTGATTTTATTGATGAAAAAACCATACATATATTATTATCGAGAAGCCTCATTAAGAACCTCCCTAACTCTAAACGGAGGAAAAAAGTACTCCCCGATAATGTTGAGGAAACCAAGTGAACCAAGATCAACACAAAGCAAAGAACAACAACAGAGCACCACACACTAAAGCAGACAAATCACTCGCAATTACTAATTGTCACCATCATGCATACACAATGAAGCACCAAACAACACTCTACATCGCTAAACACTCGAGCCCACCATCCGAACAACTTTCTTCTTTGTCGACAAACCCAATTAATCCTCTCAACAACACCTTCACCGTGCCAACTAATCCTCTCGATCCCTCCGTTTGATCAATCTCGCTATATCTTTTACAATTGTCTCCTCATTCCCTATTGTCGACGCGCCTAAAAGTTTGCTCAATTCCATAGTCTCACGTGCCTTTTTTAAAATCGTCAGTTGTTTTTCTTCCAAATTTTTTCTCCTCTCATCCTCCCGTTGCTTCGAATTCTTTCATCGCCCACCACCCTTTTTCGCGAGATTATCGGTACCTCTCGTTCTACATGAACGACTAAGTTAGACTTAGGTGTAGGCACAATTTTGTCTTTTTCAAAGTTCTCATCTAGCTGGTTACCAATAGGTTCTACAGGTATATTATATTGCATATCAATGGGCCAAGGTTTACTGGCCTCTAAATTTATCGATAAAAATTTCACAGGGCACTCTACTAATTTCGAATTATTCAGCCCCACCAACCTATCTCTCTCTTGAACACTCAACTCTAAATGTGACACTATTCTCATTTTATCGTCTGTAATACTATCGCTCGATATTATTGGCTTCTCACCTACTTGTGCATCAACTAGACTATGTGCATCCAACCTATCTCTTTTTTGTCGACTTTTCCTCACTGCAATCCATAAAATCATGCATCTTCTTCTGCTTATTCCCCTGAAATTTCTGCTCCGACCTTTCTTTTTTTTTTATAAGAATTCGGAGCCTCATTAAAAACCCCCCTCATACCGGCAGACACGAAATCAGCCGATAGCGGAAGGGGGAAAAGAGTGCCCCTAATATTATTGATATACCATAAAATAATAGAATTACAATCTGAGAGTCCAAATACAAAATACAAAGGCAAAATCAGCCTATTCCTTGCTTAGCTAAACTGTCGGCTTCCATGTTTAACGCTCTGGGAATTACCTTGAATACACAATAGCCTTCCTCACCAAGCTTTTTAATTTCTTTTACAGTCTCTTCCAGTAACGGGGGGCTCCTTCTCTTCCTAGTTATCCAATCGATAGCCAACAAACTGTCGCTTTCAAGTAGTACTTTGAGATTCTTGCACGACTGAAGCGATTTAACCAACCGCAATCCAAAACCAATAGCTCTAAGCTCCGCGAGAATGGGAGTGCTTGGCCCTGCAGGTTCCGAGAACGATAACACCTTCTGTCCAGCGTGATCTATAATAACTCCTCCAATACCGCTTGCTGAACCATCCCGCTTAGTAGCACCGTCCACATTTAATTTCAAATATCCAAGGGGGGAAGAGATCGGTACCTGGAAAAGCCTTATGCGTTACCAACTGGACGTTTGAAAGTCTCTACTGCCGGATTTGCAAAAAGGTCGACAAAGGGAGTGGATACCTCCGGACGACGAGCTTTGAACCAGGTAACAAGTCTGAAACGGGAGATAAAAAACAGATTCGACAGATCCATCTTCCCATTCTTGAAAGTAATTTCGTTCCTCATCAACCATAGCGACCATAATACTACTGCCGGGACAAAACACCAAATAGAGCCTCTTTCTTTAACTGGTGCTGCTTCGAACCACAATTTTACAGCCCCTATTGCATCCCCAGGGAGGGTGAAGTGAAAACCCCAGAAGTTTGCAAATCGTTGCCACAAGTGCCATGCCACTCTACATGCAAACAAGAGATGAAAAACAGATTCTTTATCGTCCTTACAAAAAGGACAAAGCAGTTCACCGTTCGGCAGCAACCCTCTTTTACGCAATTCCTCTTTCACGGCGATCCACCCTCTCATTACTTGCCAAACGAAGAATTCGACTTTCGGCGGAACAAGATCGACCCACACCATTTTCATCCAAAACAGGTCTCCCTTACCGCGATCTAAAGTGGCAGCATAAGCGGTTTTAATAGAGTACATTCCATCCCCTGTAGGCATCCATAGCAAGCAATCTTGATCCGTACCAAACGATTTAAATGACTGTAGCCTGCTCATCAGTTGGTTCCATTGATCCACTTCCCAATCAAACAATCTCCTCCTTAGTTCTATTTTCCAAGACCACCCGAGATCCGACTTGGTTCCGAACTCTGCTATTTTTCCTGATCGGTTTATTGCTAGAGCATATATACGAGGAAATAACACTTGTAGAGGAGACTCATTAAGCCAAGGATCATGCCAAAAAGAAATAGCTACACCATCGCCCACATGAAGCTTTAGATTTTTCCTCATTGCCGTCCCAAAATTGTCCTCCTTATGAAATGAGTTTGTGATAGCCTTCCACACCCACGAAGAGTATCTACTGTGATGCTGTGCCGGCACAATGTCCAGGAGGTTAGCTCCCGTTTTGTTGCATATAATTCTTTTCCACAACGAGTCCCTTTCGGAAGAAAATTTCCACACCCATCTTCCAAGCAATGCCCTATTTTGCATATCTAAGCTTCTAATGCCAAGACCTCCAAACTCCCTAGGTAGGCACACCTCCGACCATTTTAGTAAATGAAGCTTCCTTTTAGTATCTGTATCACCCCAAAGGAACCCTGCTATCATGATGTTTAGTTTATTAGAAATTGCCGCCGGCATTCTAAACATTGCTAGGTAATACATAGGCAAGGATAGCAAGACTGATTTGATAAGCACCAGCCGTCCACTGTAAGAGAGGTTCTTCGCTTTCCAACTTGATAAGTTTTGGTTAAACTTATTAAAAATCGGATCCCACATTACCTTAGAGCTTCTTTCTAAACCTAGGGGCAGTCCGAGATACATAGAGGGAAATCTTCCCACTGTACATCCGATGGAATTGGCCCATTTACTCACCTCTTCTGTTTCAACGTTTATCCCGAAGAGCAAGCTCTTTTTCAAATTAAGCTTTAATCCTGATGCAATCTCGAAGATGCGAAGTATTCTTTTAATGTTTCGAATTTCTCCGCAAGCAGCCCCACAGAAGATGATTAGATCATCAGCGAATTGAAGGTGTGATAGGGAAACAGGGTCGACATCGCCTATCTGAAAGCCCTTGAACAAGCCTAGATTTTCAGCTTTTGTTAGCATAAGGTGAAGGACTTCACCTACCATGTTGAATAATATAGGCGATAACGAACACCCTTGCCTTAAGCCTTTCCCCATTGAGAATTGAGGCGTTGGAGAGCCATTCACTAACACTGAGATAGTAGCCGTGGACATACATTTCCTCATCCACTTACACCATGTTTCACCAAATCCCATCTCTTGAAGAACTCTAATAAGAAACCGCCAATCCACAGAATCATAAGCCTTCATAAAATCGATTTTGAAAACCGAACCTTTCAGCCCTTTTCTCCGAATCAAGTCAATTCCTTCATTGGCTATGAAAACACAATCCATAATTTGTCTGCCAGGGATGAATGCAAATTGGGACTTACTGATTACCGTTTCCGCACATTCCTTCAAGCGGTTAGACAAGACCTTTGACAGAATTTTGTAGATGCCCCCTACCAGGCTAATAGGTCTGTAGTCTTCCAGAGATTGAGCCTCGAGTTTTTTTGGGATCAAAGTTATGAACGAGTGGTTTACGCCGGATTCCCAATCTTTGCCTTGATAAAATTTCTCAAAAAACTTCATTATATCATCTTTCAACTCTGGCCAATTTTTTTTAAAAAAACCGATATTGAATCCGTCTGGTCCTGGTGCTTTAGAGCTGTCAAATGAAGAAATTGCCTCCCAAACTTCACTACTAGAAAACTGCCGTTCCAGACGCTCTCCTTGATCTGCTGAAATTTTGGAAAAATTGAGATCAAGCATCTCAACTTCCAGGGAAGAGCTACTGTTGTAAAATTTTGAGAAGTGATCAAAAACATGACTCTTCATCTTGCTTGGATCAGAAATCACAGCCCCATTTACTTTAATTGCTGGGATAAAATTTGCCCTCCTCCTATTCGAAGCGGAAATATGGAAGAACCGGGAATTACGGTCCCCTTCCTTGAACCATTTTAACCTGGAATACTACAGCCACATACTCTCTGCCTGCTTATAACAACGCCACAACTCCCCTCTAGCCTCCGTTAGCTTCGATATAACACTGTCAGAGCCCTTACCCGATTGTATTAGTAGTTCCATGTTGTGAATGTCACGCTCCAGAGACTTAATTCTTTCTTCAGGTTTACCTTTAGAATTATACTGCCAGCTACGGATAGACTTTTTCGAACCTTTCAGTAAGCTAAGAATACCACACTTCTTGTTCTTCGATTTCAGTTCCTTGATGCTGTTTCTCACTGCCACTTCGAAACCTTCCTCTACAAGCATATAGTTAAAGAGACGAAACGGGCGAGGGCCCCAATTTTTCACTTCCTCGCTCAATACAACAGCGTTATGATCAGAAATAGATTTAGGCACGAGCACTTGACAAATTGATGGAAACTTGATAAGAAATTCAGGGTGAAGCAGAAACCTGTCGAGTCTCACGTAAGTGGGCGGATCCCGATTGTTTGACCAAGTGAAAGCTCCCCCCGAGGGGCTAATGTCCACTAGTCCAGTCTCTTGCACAAAATTTCTGAACAATTCCATTGATGCCCTGTTTACCGCACCCCCAAGTTTCTCTTCAATCGCTAGAGTGGCGTTGAAGTCCCCACCAACACAACATGGCAAATTGAAGCTTGATACCAACTCAGCTAGTTCGGAGAAGAATGCTACTTTGTCCGTCTCTATTGACGGACCATATACGTTGATAATACCACAGTCGAAATCTCGGTTGATGAATTTTCCAACAATAACAATGAATCTGTCAGATATGATCGAATTCTTTACTGAAAACACCTTGTCGTCCCATGCGCAAAAAAGACCTCCAGAAGACCCGTTGGCCGGAGCAACCAGAGACTTCATATAAGAACTACAGCCCATACCCCTATTTACGGACGGTTTCATAATTTCCAGTTTCGTTTCTTGAATTAGCAAAATACAAGGCTTGTTCTCGGTAATTAGGTTTTTCACAACTCTAACTTTCTCCTTCTGACCCAATCCCCGGATATTCCATGTAGCAATCACAAAACTCATAATAAAGATTTATAGGAGCCCAGATGATAAACAACCATTGACAAAGAACTAATGGTTGTCCCCCTCCAATTCCACAATTTTGTCGATCAACACCTGTTTTCCACCAACAAAAGTAATGCCCATCATGTTACTTACCCCCCAAACAGTGAGGGCTTCCTTAATGTTATTGAGATGTGTAGATTCTTGAAAAGATTCAGAGAACCCCGTTGAGCCGACAGGAATCCTGTTTTCCAACGAGTCCCGAATTTGTCTACGAATTGCTCTTCTTGTGCTTGAATTGTAAAAATTACCTCTGCTGCTTGATCGATTATTGGGTAGCTTTTGACTTGCCCTGAATTTGAAAGAAATGAATTGAGACGAGATAGAATTCTCGCAACTATCCGGAACCACCGCCTCTGATAAATTGATATTAGAATTCCACTGCTGGTGATTTGATTCAGAGGCTCTATTTGATTTATTAACAGACAAGGATCTCAGCCCGAAAGTAGGATCAAGGGCCTGGTTATTAGGGGCTACAATAATTTCTGGATCATTAAGGCCCAATTGCCTCGTTCCTATGATGGAGCGGCCCAAACTCGGATCCACATTAGCTATATTCTCTGGATAATCCACATCAGCAGACTTCTCACCTCTGCTATGCACGTGGTTAATTAACCCGACATCCTCCTCAGAGTTTGAACCAGCATATTGAATGTTCTCCCCTCCTTTTCCCAAGGGAACCGAAGGAGAAGACGATTCGGCTGACTCGACTGTTCCCCTTCCCGCCGGAATCGGAGTCGGACACACCCCAACATTCTGATCAGGAGTAACACCATCTGCGGAAGGATTATCCTGTAAATGCTCATCTGCGAAGTGAATCTCATGCCAGTCATCTTCTACGTTTGTTTCTTCTTCCAGATCATTAGCATCCTCAGGCTCCGGGAAGGATTCGCCAGTGGTGCTTTCAACGGAAAACACCTTCCCATTGACCTTAATTTGAAATGATTTTGGAACGTAGGACGGACTGTAAGCTCTAATAATCAATCTTGCAATCTGAAGGTTCTTTCGCTTCTTTGTATCTTCATGCAATTTGATAAACCTACCCCATCTATTGGCTATCTTGATGAAAAAATCCTCAGTCCAACAGTGGATGGGAACACCCTTCAACGAGATGGTACAAATAGGATATGGTTCGCCATCCTCCAGAGCATATTCATCTAAGTATTCAAACCAAAATTCCATCTCCATTTTCTTTGTTGTCCAGGCCTCTCTCTTTGCATCTGCCGAGTCAAAAGAGATCAAACAAGAATTATGCAGACCACCCCATCTGGCAAGTTTTGCCTTTATACCATCATTAGCAAGAGCTCTTTGAACAAAATCTAAGTCAAAACCCGGTTTGATGATGCCTATGCTCGAGTTTTTTACCCATTCGATATCCTCCACCGGAACTTTGATGTCAGCCAGACATTCTTCCTCTGCAGAAAGTTTCTCCTTTGATACGTCCGTCTCTTCACCGTCCCTAAGGTTATTTTCTTGAAACCGCCCAGACTCATTTGCTTTGCTCCTCCCAGAGTTGTTTACAAGAACATCTTTAAAAGATCGAGAATCCCTCATCTTATCGGAATGCATCCAGTTTGGCTGCTCCTGAAACTGGGCTTTATCACCTATCTTTGTCGCTGGAATCTGTCTGGGTTTGTAGTGCAATCTAGGGTATCTAGCTTTGGATACCGTAACCTTTCGGCCATCTATGACTGTACCGTCAAGCCCTCTTAACGCCTTTCTCATATCTGAAAAACTTCTAAAATGCACTATGGCATACGTGCAATCTTTGTACTTTGGGTTCCTGTTCACTGCCGGGATAAAGACACGATCCACTCTTCCATGAGCATTAGATATTTCCCGTAGAGAGCCCCTTGGAATACGCCTACTGAGATTGTCAATGAAAATTGCCCAGTTACCGTCGTCGAAATCACTAGCCCTCGCACCATGATAACCCCCCTTCTGTTCTTCTGTGCTTCTCCAGGAGCCTTTCACTCGCCACTGCCAATCGCTAAACGCCGCCCTTGACCTCTCCGATCCTCTCACATCTCCTCACGCCACTCCTCTCCCAACTCCTCGCTCCATCTGCTCCGACCTTTCAGCGTGACTCTCATTCAAATGTGATGTTTCGTCGTTGCTACCCAACTCGGATCCACATTTTCTCTCACAAATCAAACACAATTGTTGTTCAATCATTGGTTCAACCTCAACCACGTGTATCTAAAATGACAATCCATTTACATGGACTCGTACTACTTCACGCAATCCTTTCCAGTTGGCTCGTCTTAAGCACGATTTGTCTCATTTCGAAGGAATACAGCTCGAGGTTCATTTTATCACATCTGGTTAACTTTTTCCCAACACACGGCTAAATTTTCAAAAGTTTCTTACGACCACGCATGTATCGGCAAGCCGCTGGTCGATAACCATACTCTCCAGTTACCTGTATCAAATTTCGGCTCCCAGTTGCGCACTTTAAAATACCATTTGTTCAACTTTGGATTCTCACGGACTCTCTTCCTAGTTTTCACAATCGTGGACATCATTAAGATTCTAAAACCCGCAATCCTCATCAACGAAAAGCCCTCCAAATATGTTTTTTTTTTGTTTTTTTTTTTTGCTAACACAACAATTCTCAACGAGAGCCGACACCATGTTATCGTGCAATATTTAAGCACTCCTAATTTGTCCCCGTCAACCACACCTTGTATTGATTTAACTATTTTTTGGGATTGCGGCTCCTCATTCCTTATCGAAACCTCAACCTCCCACTTTCATGTTTTTCTTCTCCTTCCAAAACCGATCACGCGCGATTTCTCGCGCCCATTCAGTTCGAATTCTAGACCCACAAATTTATTTTTCATCAATTGTTCGATCGCCCGCCAAGCCTCTTCCTTCGTTGCCATTCGAACAAATTCAAATCTAGAATCATCTCGCGCTTGTTTCGTCGGTACAAAAACATCGACTACACACTTATGGGGATCAAACACCTGCCACACCCTCTTCCCATGAATTTGATTGGATAAATTTCCTAGGAAAATAGGCCGGCATTACTGACGGCTGCCGCTTGCCATGGCACTTACGACAAATCTAAAAGTACTAAAAGTAGATGTTCGCTACTGTTTCTAACCCTAATTTCTACTCTCTTACAATAAGATCCCCTAAAAGTGAAACGCGAGCTGACCAAAAATAGACACGAGAGCAAAGAATACCCAAATCGTGGAATGGAACCAACCTTGTTAAAATCAAGCGGTGCAAAGTAGCTAAACCTTCGGTTGCTTCGTATTTGGGGCAGCGGCTGCAATATTCAAGGGAAAACTTTGATAGAACAATTAAAATATATTCTACTTTTTTAAAAAAAAAAAATTCTCTATTGAAAACTATTGCTTTAAACTTGAATTTCAAAGTATTTTCTAAAATTCTTGAGTAAAAAGGCCAATCATGATTTCTGGAATGAATGATGAATATTTATATATGTTCTGGAGTTTATTACCTTGTAATATTATTGAAATGGGATTAATATCAGTGGAATTAAATTTATAAATGACATTAAAATGTTGTTTAAATGTAAATATCGTTGCAACTGTTTCAATCTTATGAAACACATTTAATGTTGTTGCATTAATAAACATTTTTTATTTTATATTAAGTTTTTTTTAATATTTTAGTGTGATACAAGGATAACATTCGTTTATTTTTTTAATCCTTTTAATAAGGTACACATCTTATAAAACTGCTACTTTTGAGAACTAATTTCAAAATAGTACATTTGTGAAGATTGGATATTTGAAATTGCTACTTTTGAGTCACTTTTGATATCACATAACCGATACCCAGATCCTTAGCAAAGAGAATTCCCTGAATAATTGCTAGAGCTTCCGCATGGAACACCCAGTCCCGGCCCTACGCAAGGGTTAAGAGCACTGATTTTGAGTTACCCTTCAGGAAAATTAAATATTTTTTTGGAATTATATTTGTTATTAATGATTTATTTTTTTATAATATTTATTTTTAAAGGTCTATTTTTAATACTTGTTAATAGGAGTTAAGTTTTTTAAATATTTCTTATTAGGGCTACATTCTTAATATTCAATTTTTTTGGTAATATTGTTATTAGCGTTATAATTTTTTCAATATTTGTTATTATGGATATAATTTTAAAATTCAATTTTTTCAATACTCGTTATTATGGCTCAAAATTTTTCAATACTTGTTACTGTGGACCTACTCTTAATATTTTTTTTTCATTATTTGCTATTAGAGACATGGATTTAAATAATGCTATGCAACCACAATAACTAGAGGTATTCAAAATTAGCTCAATGGCTACCCATCGGTCCAATAAGTTCGATATCACTACTATTTTATTAATATGTATCATCCCCCAACCACATTTTTAACATGCATTATGAGTTTATTGGGCCAATTTTGAATACCGCTAACAACAACGACCGTATATGAAGGCAGTGACACCATCTGAAACCGCGATATTTGTAACTGTTATGTCCATAATAGCACATGTTATTAAAAAAAATCACAAATATGAAACTTGTCGTGACCGAAATAGCATATGTTTTGTCTGTAATTACGATAAACACAATATGACCGAAAATACAACTATAATTACAATTATAATTTAAATATCTGATTTAGAGTCCAATATTTGGATGAGTCTACCACGTGCGACGAACATTGATGAACACCACTAACGATGAACACCGTTAATTTTTTTTTAAAATTTTAAAAATCTAAAGGACTAAAATTATAATTAAAATTATCTCTTAAAAATAAAAATCAAATTTAATAATTACTTTATAATATTTTTTAATAGGTTAGAATCAAATATACCCAGAAAAAAATTTAATGATTCTAACCTATTAAAAAATATTATAAAATAACTATTAAATTTAATTTTTACTTTTAATAGATAATTTTATTTATAATTTTAGGCATTTAAATTTTCAAAAATTTAAAAAAATTAATAATATTCAGTGTTAATCAATATTCGTCACTCATTGTAAAATTTTTCTCAATATTTAGGTTTCGCCATGTCATAATGAATTTTATGGCATGCACCTATGAACCCGGTAATGAATATTATGGCATGCACCTATGATTTTACCTTCATCGTCTCGAATAATCACCCCGTACTGGCTTTATTATTAGCAAAGGAAAAGCTACCATCCACGTCAGCTTTGAAAACACAAGGAAGGGGAGGAGACCAGAAAGTAACAACATGAGTATGTGGGTGGGACAAGGAAGAGTGAACAGCCTCAGTCTCCTCTGCACAAAGGTAATTCAATTTTATTTTCTTTGCTTTTTATATTCGACATAACGCTAAAAAAATATTATAATATTTAACTGAATAGTCACTTTAGCTTTTATATTTTTGAAGTAATTCAACCTTCAACATTTTATTTAGGGTTAAAATTTTCCCTCTCCTGATGAAAATTGTCAGTCAACTAACGACAAATAACATGACAAACCTATATAACAATGTACGCTGACATAACAATATCATAGTGTTGACTTAAAAAAACATTACACCAGTCAAAAAATAATTTTAAAATTATATAAAATATAAGATTATTTTTTCTATTGACTAATCATTCTATCTAAGTAATTTCAAATTGGTTACCGTCGTCTTTCTAACAAAGTGTTTATTTTGACCCAAAATAAAACGTTGAAGGTTAAATTACTCCAAAAGAAAAGAATAAAGGTCAAAATAACTATTCAATCAAACGTTTGAAATATTTTTGAATTTATCATTTTATCATCACGTATGAGCTTGTTTCTAGAAAGCTAAAAGCCCAAATAATGATAGCAATCATAAGACGTTTCTTTCTTGTGTGGAAATAGAACATCCAAATAAATTTGATGAGGCCAATTGAAACCCAATGAATTCCACACAGTACTAACATAGATGCAAAATTGACTTACATGATTAATATCTTCGGGTTCATAAATACATCTAGGGCATATTGGATTTGAAGTTACCCTTTTGATGCAAAAATTTTGCATGGTAGCTACATAAGTTCGAGCAATTTTCTGCAGTAAAATTTGTACCTTTGAAGTGCACTTCACTTTCCAAATGACGTTGAAGACATTGTCCGCACTCCGCAGCAACAGGCCCTGGGTTAGGATCCAACAATATTTTATACCCACTGCGAACAGAGTAAAGACCAGACTTTTCACCCTTTCAAACTAAAATATCTTCCTGTGAGAAAGGGGAATACTTAAAACTTGATTAGCCTCGCCATAGGAAAGAATAGACATAACCAAATTATTTTCCCAACTACGAATATCTACATATAAGTTCAGAGACAAGGAAAAAGGAATGTGTATAATGTCTCCTGCACGGTTTAGAAAAAAATCGAATCACAAATATTATCGGAATGACAAATAGAGAATCGAACAATAAAATTCAGTCAATATGTATAAGTATGTGCAATCTCGTCAATCAAACTTTATATCCATGTCAATGAACCTACTCGTGTTGAAATATTTGCTAATATTATTAAAATTGCCTTCAGATCTCAAATAATAAAATATTTTGAGAGCAAAGAAATTAAGTACAAGAATTTCTTACAATTGAAGTTACAGATTTTTAAAATAAGCACATTTTCTACGTAACATTTACTTTGTTTATAACTCTACCGGTTAGAATGAGTTTGCCCGATACATATTGTCACGAACAGCGAGTTTGAGTTCAAGTCACATGTGCACGTAGCTGTCCAAAAAGTTCTTAAAGAAATTTTGGACTTGAAAATACCACCAAACTTAAACCTGATATGTGGAGGATTCTAGAAGACCCACATTAAGATCTATGTGAACACATTGTGTGAACATATGATATTTTTTCCTTAGATAGAAGATTATATTTTAAAGAATATTCTAATTTTGTACCATTTTGGTAGGTAGATTTCGATCTTAGCCGTCGATTTAAATTATTAGAGACCGTCGAATGCAAGAGAATTTAACTTTAAATAGATTTATTACCCATTCTATTTGTATAGTCTATGGTTTGAGAGAACAAAATATTTATTTTAAACTATCTCCTGTGTTCTTCCTATGTTTGTAGTTGATCTTTCAAAATTTCAATAGTTTGGTTATAATTTTAATTTGTATAAATAAATTTAACTGATTAATTAAATAATGCTTTAAAAAATTTAAAAATAGAAATAGAACCTATGACTAGGTCAGTAAAAAACTTTTGTTGAGTCAAACTTACAAATATTTTAAATTTGGTTATAATTTTCTCAACTTGTCCCTTAAAGTTCAATTTGACAATTTTTGTCCCCTAATATTTTCGCCGTTATCCATATTGTTTTCTACCGTTAAAAAAATCTATATTGACAAATTAAAATGCGCCACATCATTTTTATTTATTTTTAAATTTTAAAATAAATAAATAAAATAAAAATATTAAATACCTAAAACACTCATCTTCATTCATCATTATCTTCTACAACGAACCATTATCTTCTTCCGCCATTAACCAACCAACATATATATTCTCTGATGTATTTGTCGGCTCAGTCGATGGAGCTGCTAAGTCTCAAAAACCATTGTTTATATAAATAAAAAAACAAATTTAATATTTTTCACACATACTTTTGTTTGTTCTCTCATAAAATCCTAAAACAACAACAGTTAAGTTATAACTTTCGTATAACACTTACGGCTATTTTTTATAGAGATATTGACAAACCAATTGTTCATCGCTTAAATAAAACTTAAATCCAAAAGAAAAATATAGCTTTAATGTCACTTAATTATAAAATATATAATTACATTTTCATCTATATGTATGACTGTATCAACTAACATGGAACATGACAGTGACACTGCATATAGAGAAAACAAATTTAATAATTTCCACGCACACTTCTTTTTTGTTCTATCGTAAAATCATAAAATAACAACAATTAAGTTATAATTTTTATATCACACTTACGGCTATTTTTTGTAAAGATATTAACAAATCAACTCTACAGACCAACTGTTCATCGCTTAGATAAAAGCTAAACTCAAGAGTAAATATAGTTGTAATTATTACAGTTATCCTCATATTTATGTTGTTAAAAAATAAGAACGAAATAATAATAGTAATAAAAAATTATATATTTTTTTAAAGATTTTTACTATAAAAGATTTAATAATGAACATGAATTTAATGTAAAATATATAATAATTTTTTTTATAGATATATTGTTATCATGTGCTTCATTAAAAAAAAAATTCTAGACTTAACGGAGAAAAGAGAGTACACATGATAATAATTTACAACGCTAAAATATAAATCAAACATTCTAAACCAACAAATCCTCTTGTAAGAGGTGAACAATAAACAACGGTCGAACAACAAAGAAAATCAAATCAAGACTCGCCGCACTCGACATCTTTGACAAAGAATCGTCAACTCTATTGCCATTTCGAGGGATATAATCATATAATGCCACGAAACATTTCAATACAAATTTTTAATATACCACGTAATAGCAAACGAGCCACTGATGTCCTGTTAAATCAACTTGATAGCGTCCAAACAACTCGAAATTAGAGACTTTAATAAGTGATATTAATAGTTAGCAATTTTAGCTATTTGAAAGGTTTGGTCTGGCAGTAGAGCGAAAGCTTTTTACTCTGTTAGTTATGGGGTTTAATTTTCTTCCCTCATTATTTTCAAATCTTTGTTCTAAATAGTTTACACCAATCATGAGAAGTATATTTTACGCCAACTATTACATATCATTTCCGTTCATAATTGATTGGTCATGTTGTTTACTCTTATTTTTATTTAAAAATAAACATCTTGAACTAAAAAATACGATTATTTCCAATAAAATAAAAATAAATATTACTTTTATAATTTATTTTAATTATATAAAAAAATAGCAATTCACACTCACAAGTTATCAAAACAAATAATATATTTTTCAAAAACAACACAAGGTTACAATTGACTTAAATAAAGAAGGTAAAATTAAAGTTATAATGTAGCCCAACCCTGCCATGGACAAATCTAGCAAGAAACATAACATTATTACCACACAAAATGTAGCAATCAATTAGCCTCTATCTTGACCCAAAATATTAGAAAAATTAAACCTAATCAATCTAAAACTGAAAAAAAGGCTCTTTTTTTTAATCTGAGTATGATTTCCTAAGAAAGTTGTTGATGGTATGCGTCAAAAAACGATACCAACTGGATTCAGTCTGATTCTTTACAATCGCATTTCACTTGCAACACATTGTTAGCTTTGTAATCGTTTTCTTTTTTTCCAAGCAGAGACAATTTAAATACTTAGAAAAATGGCTCATAAATCTAAAGGCAAGTCTCACTTAAAACGATCGTACAAGAAAAGCTCCGACATTCTTCAGGTCGGCATGGTTTGTAATCTTATATGCTTGTACTTTTGTTTAGTGTTGAAACTTCTTGTAGTCTCTGTCAACCCTTTCAATAAAAGAAGTTTCAATCCTTCAACTCCCTCTTGCAAAGCTGTATCAATCTTGTTCAACAAGATAAAAGAAAAATATATATAGCATCACTTATAAATGCTAGAGTTCGAACATAGGACTATGTAACTTCAGTTCTAAATTTTAAACATATCATATTCCTAAAAGCAACATCTTTAAAAAAATACATGGAAAATTAAAGATTAAAAGGTCAAGCAATATCAGGTGGAACAATTCAAACTTAAAGTATGTTAGAATATGTTACAATAAGAAGTTAAAAACAACAGTAGATAAAAACCTAGTTCATTGTCTGCAGCTAAGACATTTAATTTTATTCATAATTTTTTGACAAAACAAGATCTGAATAGAAAATGAAAAATATTATCAAACATGAACGAGTGACATGTTAAATCTTACTCGTTCTCGAGCTGATGCATTAAACTTTTGCAGTAAGAATGCCTTAGGATCCATCTGACCAGGCGGCTTACCAATACCTAACAAAAAATCATAATGGTTAAGCTACTCAATGAAGAAATAAAGCATCTAGGAATACAATAAAATAATATTGGACTTCAATCCCACCAATACGTAGCCGTGCAAATTCTCTGTTTCCCCGAAAATGATAGATTACACTCTTCAGCCTATTAAAAGAAGCAACAGTGAACAATTTATGGAAAATAGTGAAAAATAAAGCAAGCCACAAATATGTAATCAAATAAACAAGAGTAGCCCAGATCTTTGGAAGTCATATACCAATAAGGCAATAACACACTCGGAATCTAGTTCTCTTTTCCTTTATATTTCTCTTTCCTAAAACAATACAGTTTTTCAAAATGCTTCCATACTCACTAGAATATTGTTCCCGTATCTAAGAACATTTTGTTATATAATGGAATTGAGATATTTCTATTTCCTTGGAATTTAAAACACTGGTTGTTATGGCTAATACACCTTTTGATGCATAAAAAGAAAGCATGAATACTTCGCAGTGAATAAACTAGTTGAAAACCTAGAATGTTTAGATTCACTAGCAAACTCGAATCAAGATCACTGCAATGAATGTAGAAACAAATCCTCAAGACTCATGCTTATGGAGATTTTAGCAAGTAGCAAAATAAAAAAGAATGCATGTAAAGAACAACCGCAGTGCAGGTAAATAATCACAATAGGAACATATGTTCGAATCACATTGCAAACAATGAGATTATTTCATTAAAAAAGAAGATATTCTTTCTGCACCACACTTGCACATAGATAACACTGATGGCAAAGGCACGGTTTAAAACTAATTACGAACTACTTTATCAAACAGCCTTCAAGGATCTTTATTATTATTTTCTTAACTTCACATTCCACTTAATGATATATAATGCAAGCCAGCTTATTTGCCCCCTTTTGTTCCTTTGTTTTTAACCATTTGTATTAGGAAGCAAACGTTTTGCAAAAATAGTAGAGGTTGAAACTTCGCTCATGCAGCAGCAAAGCATTTTGTAAAGTGCTAAGAAGAAAACTAAAGAAATTCAATGCAACTTCATATAAAAGTTTTCTTTAGGCAAAGTACATAATATTCTCCATTCATACCCATTATGGCTTCCATGACCTCCTTTGTCTTGAAGACGAAGCACTCCACATGGTAAGTCCATGTCATCATGAAACTACAACAGAAAACAATACACAAGAGCAACTATAAGATGTTATCACGTATTATTTTTTTTTCATGACAAACAAAGCTGAAAACAACGACCAAAATCCTGGAGAGATATATGCTGGGCAATGGAAAAATTACCACAACCACTCGATTAAGCGGTAGCTTATAATAAGCTGCAAGGGCTCCGGTCTACAATTAAATGGCAAAAAACAAAGTTATAGCAAGTGCGATATCCATTGATGAAATTTCAGACATGTAACATCAATTTACAGTTGCTCTAACTTTTTAAGCACAAAATAATGACATTTATCCTCAAAAAATGTGATACAAAACGGGATATCCTCACCCTACAGATTTAAAAGGAATGGAAGACATTTCAGTTCTCTTGACATTGCAGCACCCACGGGAAAATATATATATTTCTAAACAAACAAGCCCCCCAAATTACACCCTTTAAATGTCTCAATCATAAGTGTTGCATCACTTCTAGAAAGAGTTGAATTTTTTTGTTAGCCCTTTCAAACATAACTTCAAGATTATTGCTAATGATTAGCACCAGTAATTTTATGACCCGTATAGAACATTGAAGGGAAGCTCACTTATTCTACAACATAATGGAATAACTCCCATGCCTCCAAATGATATTTTACTAGTTGAATCATTTTTAGTTTCATCAAGCTCAATGATTAAAGAAGAGGCACAGTTCCAGTGGCATAGCGCTGCACCAGACGTGAGGAGCGCAGCTCAATTAGATTGCTTCTCCTTAGGAGAAGAAGAAGAAGAACTAGATACTGGTGAAAGACTGCAAATATCCAAATAATATTTTTATGCAAAGTTGAAAGCTAAATATGCCAAATGAATCAAACAACAACCAGCAAGCCTTCCATCTCTATACTAAATCAAGATTGTTACAATTAAAAAATGTAAGCAATTGAAGCTATCAATCAATGTAATGGACAATAATAAGAACATTATTCAGTGGATTATCCCCAACTCCGACCATGTTTTATAAGTTGCAATCTATTTCCATAGGATGAAGGTGTTTTTCTATTGTTTCTACATATATCAATTATGCAACAAGTAGAAGCAAATCAACAGTATCAATACGTTCATTCAATGTTAAACGGTTCTGTATTGTGATTTCAAGAGACGGATCATTGCATGAATTGAAAAGCTTTAAACATGCAAAACAAGAAATAAATTTTCTCGATCACTCACTGATTCACCACTCAAGTTCATGTACGTTTGAGGCTTAGCAAGAAGAAGAGGTGCATCACCCACAAAACCTGAAATAAAAAGGTCATCAATGAGCAATGAGATTTTGCATTCATTAAACTACATAAAAAATTAAAAATATTTTCTTCTTTCAAAAATGAAGAAGATGACAGGCCTTTCCCAAAGATAGCCTTGCAGTTCAGGGTATTCACTTCTATCCCTTGAGCTTCAGCAAATGCGTCTATCATTTCAAAACCCACCTGCTTCAAGTGAACCGAGAAGTTAAAATGTGTTAAAAATGCCAAAAGAGGATCATGAGATACATGGTAATGTAAATGTGTCGTACATTGTGTCTAGTTCCTTTATATTTATCTCCAGGGTTGCCTAAACCCACAAACAACCAAGGTCGTGGGGCAAAGCTACAAAAGCAACGCCTAGTAATCATCCTCCGTTTGGTTCATACGAAATGGAACTCAGCCAAAAAAGAAAACCAGCAGCTTGTTTAGATGCAGAAGAGAAATATAGAGAGAGGAAAACGAATCAAATTCAACCCAACATTAGAAAATGGTTTTGCCTCGAAAAGCAAAACAGCGATTTCCTGAAAGCAAGCAAGGAAATCCGTGAGAGAGACAAATAAATCATAACAGAAAACATAAATAAATCATAATAACAACATTTAGTCTTCTTCTTTACCCAGCGATTAATCACTCAAATCGCACTTGATCTCAACATAATTAGCCGCCAAAACGAAGTGGGTAGACTAAATTATTTTCTAAATTGTAATCGCATTTATAAAAGCTTCTAAATTCTAAAGTTCATTTGTTTCTCCAATCGTATCATACTAAATCCATAATAACAGTGACATTTGAAGCAAAGACAACGAGTCAACAGAGTATTCTTGGATTATATATATATACCTCAAGGGAAGCGACAGCCGAAAGCAACCAGCAAACGAGAACGGCTGAAAGCAACCGGAGGAAGCAGGCGGCAGCAGCCAGCAAAGAAGTAATGGATATTTACTAAGAAATTGTAATTCCCCAAAGAAGAAAAAGGGCAAGGTTTAACTAACGATTCTTTACTTTCATCAGTTGTTTTAATTTGGGTAAACTATGAAAATGGCCACTTTTGTTTCATAAGGACTTACTTCTAGTTATTGATTTTGATAAAGTTATATTTCGGTAAATTATGTTTTCAATTTATTATATTTTGATCACTTAAGTTATCAATTTTTTATATTTTGGTCACCATGTCATTAATCTTATTAGTTTGATGACATGAGACGTTAATAAAAGGGATTTGTTTTTTTAATTTGACACCTGAACTTTAGATTGAATAATAGTTTTACCCATGAGCTTTAAAAAATATTATTCAACCCATAAATTTTTGATCAAGTATTAATTTGACCCTTGAATTCGTCCAAAGTCTCACGTCATCGACAGTCACTCATCACTATCGCCGCTTACTAATAATATACACTAGCCATTATTTTTTGTTTACGATAGTTAGATCCCAAAATTTCATATTCATTGTCTGGAACTCAACAAATCTAATTTAAAACTCTTCGACTTTCTTTAAAATTAAATTATAATAATAAAGTTAAAATAAACTACATGAATAGTCACTAAACTATATGAGAAGATCTAATTTGACCATCAATTTATTAATTTTAACAATCATACCACTTAACTATTTAAATAATATCAATCAAGCCGCCTACCATTAACAACTAAAGAAAATGATGATGTGACAATTAATAAAAAATTATATATCGTTTCAATTACTTACGTATTCTATCAATTTGATGTCAGATTTAATCATCCACTTGAAATATTAAGACAAAACCCCCAAATTAGGCAGTGATTTAACTTGACCATCAAAATGCTATGCATACAATTCGAAAATGCTAAATTTTGATTAGGATATTAAAGAAAAGAAATGAAAAAAGGGTTTCAACTTTAAGGAAGATCCTATTCTTGCATTCCTAAGAACTAAACAGGTACAAAAATATCAAGAACTCTAATACCTTGTGACTTTCAGAAAATAACAAGCTTTGCTGCATTGCTTTGCAGCAAGGAGACTAGACCGAGTATACCTTAACCTGTATCAATTAGAATAACCAAATTTACTTCAGATGGTGTTAGAGTTTAACTTAAATAAAATGTTTTAGTTAAAATATTTCATACACAAGCTTAGCTTGGTGGCTAAGCGTTGGACCACTATGCAAAGCGTCCTGTGTTATAAAGTAACGCATAAATTGCTTACGAGAAGAGAAAAAATGATATGGAAAAAGGTGAAATTATTCATATAGTTTTGTTCAATTTTTTTCTAATAATATGATCCTCATCACTTTATTTTCAAGAATATGGTGATTTACCGTAGAAACCATAAGTCGGATTGCTCTCCTTCCAACTTAAAATAATGTTTTGTCAAGAAATTAATAAACAAATGAAGTTGAATTGCTCTCTCTCCGACTTTGAACAATATTTTACACTGAAGTTGGACTCCTCTCCCACCGTCTTTAATATTTTAACTTAAAAGAATATTCAGAAAAGTGAATGAACAGTGAAGCCGGATAGTGCTTCATCCAATTTTTTATTTTGAACAGAATCACCATATTCTTGAAAATAAAGTGAAGAAAACCATATTATTGAGAAAAAACCAACAACAATATTTGGGTAAATTTCCCCATGAGAAATAACAAAATTAAAAAAATCACATCAACATCAACGTTAATTCTTTAATGGAAAGTGACCACAACAAAAAAGAAATATAACGTTAGTGATGTTTTTGACAAAAAAATAGTTTAGTGACCAATACAAAAAAAAACGAGCATAGTTTGGTGACCATCGGTGTTGTTTTCCAAAAGTAAATTGGGGGAGTGAAACATGTCTATTCAAAGACAAACATGGACCCGATGGCGTTTGAACCGTCGGATCAAAATACTAAAAATCCAAGGGTGGAGATAAAAACCCTAAAGGCATAAAACTGGAGCTTGGAAGGTAGCAGTTTGAGCGTGCTCACCGAGTTATAAAAACCCTATTTTTTTCACCTTGCCTTTTCCAGTTGTAGTTGCAGTCTGAGTCGCAGCATATCCACTATATTTCTCATACTTTAAAGGTTTCAATCTCTTAATTCTCTGTTTTTTTATCATTTGGCATATACGTTTTGTCAAAGCCGTCGTTACGTTACTCTATTTATCTCATTTTAGTTTTGAATCAATGTCTGATTTCTTTTCTTTTTGTCCCTCTCTTTAGATTGTTTTGATTTAGGTTTTTGATTACCCTTTTGTTCGCATATTTTGGGGCTTAAGTATTGTATGAAAAAAAGCTTCTGCTTGATATTCGTTTCAGCTGCTAAAGCTTCTTTTTTTTAGATTTCCAGCTTAGCTTATGATTTATGATTTGACGCGTAAATACAATTACAGTAAGTAAATTAAGAAAATGACTGAATTGGTTTTTTTGGTTTTCGTTTCTTTTGTGTTTCCCAAGATTTGCTTGCATATTGTGTTGTACAAGTTTTTTTTTTCATTTGCAGTGTGTTCATTTATTTGTTTTGATGATTTTGTCACCTCAAGTTTCTCTCTTTTTATTGTGTGTATCTTGAGTCTATATTTGTTGTACTTTTTATTGACTTGCTATGTATACTCCTTGGGCAGATGAACAAGGAGAGGCTCATGAAAATGGCTGGTGCAGTCCGCACTGGCGGGAAGGGTAGCATGAGAAGGTATGCCCATGATTTGAACTATCCATATTAAGTTGTTATCATCTCCAAAAGTAGGATATAATTGTTGTTGCTCAGTTGTTTAGGCGAGGCTCTTGAATCAAGTTTTTGTCTGCAGAACAATGTAATGATTATCCGTTATGTCGAGTGGAATGTCTCTATATGTTTTTGCTTTTTAAGTATTGTCTTGTTATTTTGACTTATCTTAATAGAAAGAAGAAGGCTGTCCACAAGACTACCACCACCGACGACAAAAGGTTGCAGAGCACCCTCAAGAGAATAGGAGTGAATGCTATTCCTGCAATTGAGGAAGTAAACATCTTCAAGGATGATGTTGTTATCCAGTTTATTAACCCAAAAGGTAGATAATAGATATAGCTTTATTGAAGTGGACTGTGCGATTTTCTCCGAGGTTTTGCATAATCAACTAATAGGTGATGCTCTACATTTCAGTTCAAGCTTCTATTGCTGCCAACACCTGGGTTGTTAGTGGTTCTCCTCAGACAAAGAGTAAGCCTCCAGCAGTTGATACAATCTTATTGCTATTTACCCTTTGAAGCTTTGTTAGTGGTCTGACTCGTGCGTTTTCCCCCTATTCCAGAATTGCAGGATATTCTCCCTGGAATCATCAACCAATTGGGTACGTACGCTTGACCGTGGGCTGTTGTGTTTTTCTGTGATTGCAAAACGATATCAGCTGTTGACCCATGTTTTAAAACTTGTAGGGCCAGATAACTTGGACAACTTGAGGAAATTGGCTGAGCAATTCCAGAAGCAGGCACCTGCTGCGGGTAGCGGTACCGGTGAAGCCACCACTCAGGAAGAGGATGATGAAGAGGTACCAGATCTTGTACCTGGTGAGACCTTTGAAGCTGCAGCAGAAGAAGGCCAAGTTGCTAAATAGTTTTTATTTTGTTAATTTTATTGCTATATGTTTTGGATGAATTACAATTGTTTCTTTGTCACATTTACTCTTTTGTTGTTTTTGGTGCTCTAACTTGTACTCTTAAGAGTAAGCCCTTTTTTTTTAATCCTAGAATTTTTATTATTGCTGCCACCAGAACCGATGCATTCTGCCTAAATGCCATTCTTATCTACTCGGAATGTTGCATATGGCTGTAGATGTAGGATCACTTTTATTTGATTTTCAAGTAAATGAATTGGGTTATAGCTCACATTTAGGTTTTTAGGAGCATAGGGTTTAACATTGGAATATACATGTTAACGACAAAGTCAAACAAGATTGTGTTATAGCTCACATTTAGGAGACTCAGGTTTAGTTCAATCGTTTGTGCATGGTTAACAATATATATGAACATATATTAATTTGTAGTCACTTGTAGACCATTTAAAAAATGGGTTATAGCATATTTAGGATTTTAAGGGTTTAGGGTTTAGCATTGGAATATACAAAAACATTAACGACAAAGTCGAACAGGATTGTGAGACTCAGGTTCATCGTTTGTTTGTAAGGTGTGTAGACCATTAAGAATATTTATGAATATATATTAATTTGTAATTACTTGTAGACCATTTAAAAAATGGGTTATAGCATATTTAGAGTTTTAAGAGTGTAGGGTTTAACATTGGAATATACAAAAACATTAGAATATACAAAAGCATTAACGACAAAGTCGAACAAAATTTGAAAGCAATTAATACTGGTGTTAAAAAATCGTAGGGAATTTGTTCTTTGAGACGTTGAAATTTCTAAAATGATTTGCAAAATCAAAACTAGTCGAATTTCAGGGGAAAGCAAAACAGCCTACATGAAAATATTTGGTTGAGGATCATTTCTAAAATTTGATCTTTTACAACTGAAAGAGTTTCTGCACTGTCCTAACAGCTTTTGATGCAAAAACACTTTGTCCCTACGCCAAACTCACCCAAGTATGTTTTTGAAGTGTAAAACAAGATTTCGGACAAATAAAGCTCTTATTATTCAAGCTTGACCCGACCCATTCCCATCTTTACCCACCCAAATATCCAGAAGATTATTTACTGAAATGTGGTATTCGAAGTCTTCAATTGTGGTCTATGCACTTGTCACCGGTAAGTCGAACAAACAGCTTCCGCTGTTGCTCAATTATAAAATGCACCGTTATGGCTGCGGAGTGTGTTTCAGCGCGTGTTTCAGGATTTGAGAAGTAAGATTTGGCTCATCCGTGTCGGCCCCATCCTTCTTTGCAGCTGCTCGCTCTTTCATGGCTTCCTTCTCCAGTTTCTTTTTCTCGGCATCAGCCAGCTTCTCGTTCTCCTCCCGTGATTTTTTGAACATCTTAACGAAAACAACCAATATCTGAGTCACTGCAATAACAAACAATAAACTTAAGCAGTTGGCATTTGTTCGAAAGGAAACATCAGAAAAAAGGTCACACTAAGGGTTTCTGATATGGAACATAGATGTTGAAGAACATGTAAAACCTTGTTCGAAAGGACATCGTGCTGGATCCTCTCCAAAGTACTGGGATAATGAATCAGCATTTCTTCCCTGCAAGACAACATAACTTCGACTAAACTGCAACGCACGACAAGTTTAAACAATCCTACGAGCAACTACAAAACCGGGAAAGAACTTACCACTTCAGAATATAAGGAGATAAGTGACCTTACTTCAGCTTCAGCTGTATCAAGGAAATTCTTCAACACCTAGAACCGAGGAAACTTCCATTTAACACTAATTGCATAAGGTAAAATAAGAACTGTGAAGATAAATAAATTCAGTATAAACTTTAGACTTTTTTATTTATCAAATAAATTCATTTAATGGAAGTCTTCCACTGATAATAGAATTATATTCTATAAACATTTTTATACATATAATAAAATAATATTGAAAATAGAAATTTTAGATATATAATAAACAAAAATATTTGCTTTCGTCAATCAAAAGTTTCATCCGTCTTCACGATTATACACTGTAATATAGACGAGTTTGTTTCCTTGCTAATCAACATCAAGCAAAATCCTAACATCTATAATGACAGGAAAAAGTGAACAAGGAAATTTTTGCAAGAGAACTCGACAGATTAGCAGGCGAAAGTGATGTAGATAAATTTGTAGCAAAAATAATGGAGTAGATTCTTCGTTAAGCAATAATCTTTCCTGACCTTCTGAAAGCCCAAAGAGATATCACCATCATTATCTGAAGCAGTGAGTTCTTGCTCAACCTTTTCAAGACCCTTACTCACAGCTTGCATTTCTTCAGCAAGATTTTTCAATTGAATCTAGCCAGACATATGAAAGTCAAGCGGATTAAAAATATTAACTATAAGAAGAAAAGGGTCCGATAAACTAGAACTGTAAAGAGCATACCTTAGAAGCAGCTTCTAAATGAACAAGATCTTTATCAAAATCCAGCAACTCCGGCATTTTCTCAGATAGAAGCTAATGCATGCAACAAAAAAAAAGGAAAGAAAGAGAGACACAATTTAGGACCTACGTGGAACATGCCAGAAGGGACATTAGAACATTGCAAATTGTTTAAAATGAAAAATCACGTTGGGCAAGGAGGTAAACTTTGTTAGAGTAAGGTTACAACATAATTGTATCACAGTAAAAACAAATAACCAAAGCAAACAGCTATTTCTTTTCAAAAACAAGTTCTGTACCAAAAATTATTTATAGTGATGATTTACCACCCCAAACCCCAAGCACAACAACAATAATAATATAAAGAGGATCTAACTTCTCACGTCATAGCCTACATGAAAATAAACACAAAATAATGTGAAACACGTGAGACATTAAGAGCTAATAAATATAAAATACACAGTACCACAGTATTAGAAAACTTTCCCCCAAGTCACCAAAATACCATTTGAAGGGCACAAAATTACGGCATCATTAGCCATGTCCCCATAAACAGATCAAGAAACCTTATTTCCAACTCCCAGTGCAAATAATAGAACTAAGAAGTATAACTTTCAGCATTCCTACCTTGCATAGATAATGCATTAAAGTCATCTTGTTGTTTCTTGCACGTGTATCAGATAATTTAAGGAGGCTATCCAATTTGAATCCCACCGCAGATCCTGTAAATAAAAGTGAAATAATGGTATGAAGAGGCATTATTAAAAAAACTGTCCAAAATCCTAAGCATGGACCATCTGGGTACCTCGTGCAGTGCCTTGATTCAAAGCATTTCCCAATGTGAGTATTGTCTGCATTATCTGACGCAATTTCACAGATTCTTTTACCTGAAAATTGGTTTCTGGTATTTTAGATGCAGGAAGAAAAAACATACGACATTTAGCATGCAAAATGAGCAATTATGCATCACACATTTGAGATTCAGTTGTATAACAGTACCTCTGTAGTTGCATTATTAATGATGCTCAAGTTAGATCTTAAGTCATCCACCTGAAACGGATGAGAATGAATGTGGATTAATGATGAATTCCAGCATACAAGATTGAATATACAAATTATCCCGACAATACCTGAGAAGAAAAGGTGATTCTAAATGCAAATACTCGTAATTTTGATTCTACTCGTGGAACCTTCATCAACTCTAGGAAAAACTGAAAGATTTACCAATTATAGCATTAACAGCTGATCAAGTTAAGGGATCTGAATTTGTTAAAGATGGATAGTGGAACACACCTGTTCACACTTCCCAAGCATTGCCTTGTCACCTGTATAATTCTACCAAAAACAAAAGTAGCAAAAATCATTTTTACAATTACATCCTTTTCAGTTAAATAAATTGTTCAAATGAGGGCTATCTAATACAGGTTGTAAAAAGGAATCCTTTCCCCTAGATCATCCCTATTTAAGGAATTTAAAGAATAGGGTGGCTCAAACTTCAGGGGTTCTAAAGGAATCCTTCCCCCATATCATCCCTTTTTTCCAAGTTGGGAGAAAGCACCAGTCCTCTGTTATCCCTTCCCATTCCTTCCCTTTCCCACACTTCCCCTCACTCCTACTGGAACATAAGTTAAATGGAAGAGTGGTCTTTCCTCTTTTGTCTGGTATGGGGTTGAAATCAAACTATAACTGAATCCTTACCATGCTTGCAAATTAGTTAGGAATTGTAACTAATAAGAAAAATATTCAGACATTTAAATGATCCTCCTAAAACTGGAAAGGTTCAGACTTCAGTCAGGACTTTGAACATAAAATAGCACAGAAGGCAGCTTTAAAAACTTTCATAAAGAGGCCTACCACCTGTTAACCCTCAAGAGAATATGGTGACAATACAACTGTGCCATGTTGATATGCGAATTCCCATGTCAAATATTTTTTATTGTATAGAAGATAACATGCTATTTCCTAGGTGATAGTATAATATGTAATGAATTCTTTTAAAAATACAGTATCATTTAAAGAGCACAGTAAATAGACTGGAAAATGTAGCATTTGGAAATATATAAAATCAAATGTTACAGCATATATAAATTACCTTTAGCAGTTCCATTTCTTCCTTAGTGGGACAAAATTTAATCAGATTCTCCACCTGATCAATATCAAGAGCCGAAGAATCCAACGCTAGTATGGCATTCTGAAAATAAAGGGCACTATGTTTAGGGCGACCGACTTTACAAGTAAAAGGCAAACAGAAAGTTGAGTGTCATGTCATAACAAAAATTTGACCCAACTTGGCAAGGCAATAGAAAGAAACAACAGAAGGAATCAAAAGTTATAGGGAGGAAAAGAAAATCAAGTATCAAATTTGGCTGTGGTCAAAATGGAAATGTAAAACTACAAAACAAGACAAACTGATCCACGGAAAAGAACAAATAGTTTATTTATGATATATGCCAGATCAGGAAAAGTCGACTATCACTCATTCCTCCTACAGAAATAGCAAGAAGGTCCAACTAAAACAAACAAAATCAAACCTTACCCTCAATTGTGAAAGCATTCCATAATGAAATTTTCAAATCTATCCGTGTTACCTTATGAGTTCAATATAATATTGTTATAAAATCTTTTTTAACAGCTATAGGAAGTGCAACAAAGTTTCCAAAGTTGATACCAGTAGTATATAGTATTCAATTTCACAATCCAAATTAATATAAACCATATCATTTAAACTTCCTATTGTATCAAACATGTTTTCTCCCCCAGGCAAAAATATTCACCTTTCAACATTACTAAACATCCATAACATAGCACTAAAATGTTTCTCTAAAGAATTACATCACATCATAGAACCCTAATCCAATGCTCTTCAGAGATAGAGTTCAAATAAAAAGATCATGAGCTATAGGTAAACAATAATGTCTGGATATTAATAAAATTTAAGTTCATGGATGCTGCCAACTGAAAATAGAAAAGTAAACTGAGGCCCCTGAGGAGTACCGATTTTGATATCAAATCATAGAAAATGCTGCATAAACAAAGATTCCAGTTTCCAGAAATCTGGTTGCCAGCAAATGCTTTATGCATATAATTCAAACCATCAGAAACTAAGGTACTATTTTCATGGAATATTATATGAAAAATGAATCAAATAAAAGACATCAGATAGGGATATATTAGAAATAACATAACATCAAAGAAAAATTTGAAGGGTGGGGGGAAGGTTCCAACACCATTTCAATTAAAAACTAAATGAAATCCAAGAAAAAGATAACAATTTAGCACATAACATTTAGCAGGCTAAGCAAAGATAAACTTACAATCATATCGGGCAGAGGGATTTTTATTTTTGTGAGCATTATTTCACAATTGTATGCTCTGCGCAAGTCAACCTGAGAAAGATAATACAAGCACCACATACACAAATTAAAGGCAAAGAAAGTTAATGTTCTTAAAATGCATATAAAAGAAATTATATGATGAAAGCAGGAATTTAATGACTATATGCATCGCTTGGTGAATCCACAATAGATGGTCCAGTTCAAAGTTAATAAAGGATATAATGATGCATCACTAACAACAAAGGATCTTTACAAACTTAAATATTCATCATAGAAGAGTAGCTGTAATATGGACGAACAAAACGAGTGTTCAGAACTCCTCTTATTTATTGAGGTTGTAAACAAAAGGACCTTCTTTCTGATTTTATAACAAAACAGTCTTGTACAGATATAATAATAATAATGATGGTGGTGGTAGTGACAACGATGATAATAATAACAATAATAATATAAAATTGCAACAGTGATACTCTACTCCTGATGACTCATATCAGTAATGCAACTAGACCAATATGACATTCAGACTGCTGACATAAAAATTAATAACAAAAATGTAGTGAAGATAAAGGGGAGTATTGTATGCTAAAAGCATAATGACTATTTTTCATGACTGTGTCATTTAACTAGAGGAACCACAAATTAAAAGACTGCCATTGAAATTCTCTTAAGCTTCATAAATTTTTGTATTCAGTATAATCGACATGGCAATAACTGTAAGGGCTATAAACTTAAACTTTTTGGAGAAACTATCAGATCAATTACAAAGCTTGATTCTGCTCATGATTCAGGAAAAGAAACATGATATCACATTCCTTACTCATTTTCTTTAGTATTTTAATCAAGCCAATCAGGATCAACTAACCGTGTTTTTCCTTCTACAATGGAAGTTTTAAAATTATTAAGCCAGAGTTAACAAATACCTGATTAAGTATTCTTCATTTCATGCATAAAAGTCATAGGGAATTTTAGGAGGAAGACAATAGTTTCTTTATTAATTGAGAGTCTGAAGAAAGAAAGAAAAAAAACCATACTAATTGCACTTTCTCAGGTTTGTTGATGTTAGAACCACGTCGGCCTCCAAGTTTGTTAGTACTTCTCCCATCTGAAATAGAGACTGCTGAGAATAAACTTTCAAGTTCGGACATATCAATTTCAGGGGCCCTATACCAAAAGAAATTGATCTATGGGTTAAAAAGCAATCATCTTCCCATATTAGAGGGAAAAGTAATCCAAGTAAAACTAAAGATAAATAAAAGAAGGGGAAACAGAAAAGAGGATAGATTGACTAAGAATTCATGATTCTCTTTCTTTTTCTTACATTTTTTTGCTTATAGACTGCGACCGCATACCAAGATAGGAAGTAAATAGACATGTAACAGTAAGACAACAAAATGTAACTAATGACTAATAAAAAGTTTGATCCACGCTCCAGCACGAGTTGTGCAATCTATCATCTCTTTCTAAAACATTTTGGCAGTTACAAGAAATTATGATACAATCTGCTTCTAATATATTATTATATATGCACTCACCTTGATTGATTATCCTGTTTTTGAGAATCAGCCCATAAACTCCCTTGTATTGCTCGAGTGACTTTGACCCAATGTAATGGCTTCAACGAGTTTTTCTTAGGGGTATTACTTGCACCAAGTACGCGACCTCTTCCATGACCAGTCTGTCCCAAAGGCTTCCCCCTACCACTAGACGGAGGTGGTGGTGGCGGCACATTGGACACCTTAGCACCTGGCAGCCGTGTGCCAGAGCTTGGTGGTGGAGGGGGAACAACAGGAGCTTTTGGTGCAGGGGGTGGAGGGGGAATAGGACCTGACCTTGCAGGTCCTGCAAGTGGCGGAGGTGGAGGTGGACGAGGGGCATTAGTATTATGGCCTTGAACGGGTGGAGCAGGTCCCCTGTGAGAGGAACTAGCAGTAGAGGTTGCCATTGGAGGCGGTGGCGGTGGCGGTGGTGGAGCGGGTCCCTTGTGAGAGGAACTAGCAGTAGAGGTTGCCATTGGAGGTGGCGGTGGTGGCGGTGGTGGAGCGGATCCCTTGTGAGAGGAACTAGCAGTAGAGGTTGCCATTGGAGGTGGCGGTGGTGGCGGTGGTGGAGCGGGTCCCCTATGAGAGGAACTAGTAGTACATGTTGCCATTGGAGGTAGTGGTGGGGGTGGGGGTGGGGGTGGTGGAGAAGGTCCCTTATGAGAGGAACTAGTAGTAGAGATTGACCTTGGAGGAGGTGGTGGTGGTTGGTACGACTCTTGCCTTTTGGATTTGCTTCCCAAGGACGGTGGATGCAAGGGTGGGGGTAGGGGTGGAGGCAAGGGCGGTGGCATGGGTGGTGATAGCAATTGAGAGGAAAGTGCAGGAGGGGTTGGGATTTGTTGGAGTTCCTTGGAAGTGCTGAAAGGGGGTAAGGGAGGAGGAGGAGGATGAGGTGGGCCGCTGCTTGTAGCTTCGGGCGATGTTGAAAATGCTCTACCATATAAACTTTGTGGTGGAGGTGGCGGAGGTGGTGGAGGACCTCTTTCAGTAGTGGCAAGCAAAGGTATTGCAAAGTTCCCTTTGGGCAAACTAGAAAGAGTAGGTGGTGGTGGTGGTGGGGATGACTTAGGTCTAATAGTATTGATAGATGAAGGTAGATGCAGCGGAGGAGGAGGAGGTGGTGGTGGTGGTAGTGGTGGTGCACGAGGTGTACATCCTAAAGAGAGACTTTCACTAGGTATTAGAGGTGGTTCTAGAGGTGTGGGTACAAGAGGTCTCAAAGGTTCCATTGGAGAAGATAAATGAGACGACACTCCTGAACTTGAAACTATCTGAACAGTTTCAAGTGATGCATGATCTAAATCTTGTATATTGTTTTCTGAATGTAAGGGAATTGTATCAACAATGTCCGACAACAAAGATCTTGCTGGATCCACCAAAGGCTTATTGATCACATCAAATGCTTCATCTGAACTATCAGCAGTGCTCGATCCATTGTTTTCCTCCTCAGAATCAATAGGAGATGCGTATAAATTTCCTTTATTCTGCAATCTGGACAGTTCCTTCACATCACTCAAAACTGAAAGTTGTTTAAGTAGCCACAAGGCAGCATCATCACTGTTATCAACCCACTCAACACCACTGAAGAGTTCTTGAACACGAGAAAAAGCTTCAATAGGTAATCCCTGTTTCTCCTCACCATTTAAAACTGTTATAGGAGCCTTAGGAGGGGAGGAATTTTCAACCTCCCCAAACAAAACCTGAATTCAGAAGTTGTTGAATTAGATATTCAAATGTTGAAGAAACTAAAGACTCACGAGGTCATGACTAAAATTAATAACACCTTAGGTTTTTAAAAAATAAGGTAGGAGGTTAGCGGCTAAGAAGTGAATTGCTTAATACAACTGTCCTTAGCTCTTCTTTCTGTTGATGTATCCAAAATCCTAACAGATGGTCAAAAATATATTTACCTCTGCTCGGAAGCTTTTTGGAAACCGCTCCTTTGAGTCCCAAAGAATGTCCAAGTTCTCAGAGTTCAACATCAATATGTTGGATCGAATAAATGCAGTGTTGAACATTATGCGAAACATCATAACTTCCCTTTCAGGATCCAGATCCAAATGAACACATTCCAATACAACATCACCTTGCACCGAACACTGGATGTCAATTTTAATCACATCACAGTCTGCCTGCAACAAGAAGCGATTCATTTTTGACAAGTTAACAGGAAAAACGTAAATTAATACACAAATGTTGGGAAAAAGGACTTTTACCTGCCGATAATGTCGAAGCATCTTCCTTTTCTTGGACATGGAGAAAAGCATCTGCGTGGACAGGCCATCTCGGTTATGAAGATTCCTACCAAAAATGCGAATAATTGGCCTGCATCCATTTTGGGCATCAAAGCTTGGAATGGCTCGAATAATGATACAATCCAAAGAAAGAGCACGCTCAGGAGGAGGCCATTCAGGAGCTATATTCCTTCGCGCTACGTACTGAAGGTAACGAAGCTGAGAAGGAAAGGGATTTAGAGGTGAAAGGAGCTGCAAGAAACCTTTGGGAGCCTCTCGATGAACAATTTCAAGTGTCTTACGCTCTCCGCTGTGCAGTTTTTTAAAAATCAAGAAACTAGCTAACAGAAATGCCAAAAGTGGCCATCCCCCTCTTTCACAATGTAGAAGAATAACGTTCTGGTGATTCTCACGTGAAAGCCAACTTTCACAAACACGAAGAAAATGCTGAACTAGAGACAATGGGAGCAGGGGACAACCCTCGTATTGCCGTGGATAATCCAATACAGTAACATCATATTGACATAAAATTTCGGCAAAACTACTTGGTTTTTCACCCTCACGAAAATTGAAAGCCAGAAACGATGACTCCGGGAATTCTTCGTGTAACTCAGTCACAATTTCGTGTAGGTATACTTGGTACATACCATCAGGCAAAACTTCAGTGGAGAAGCACGAATCGAAAACTGCAATAATTTAGATAGAATCCATTCAATAATCAGGGCAAAACAAAGAAGCAATAATTTAGATAGAATTCGCGGAACTACCATATACTCTTTCAACAAATTCAAGCAATCCATCCGGGGGTCTCTTATAGAAGAATCTACTGAGAAGGGTCATCTCTGCCAATCCAACTTCACCCAATGAGCTAAAAACCCTCACAACAACAACAAGCCACAATATTGTTTCAATTTGTTGCCATGTGCTTGCAATTTAAGCTACAGAACAAAAAGGAACAGCAAAATAAAATTATAAAAGATGAAAAGTAAGCAATTATTCAAATCAATTCCATCAGAAAAAAAAATCAAAAATAATAAAGAGTGTAGACACGCTCAAATGCATCGATTTGAAACAATAACTGGAACTAATTATTCCTAATAACATATAATACGAGAAAAAAATAGTTAGAGGTTAAGGTCGGGAACACAGACCGGCAATTACAGGAAACGCAGAGGCGTTTAAGATTTGGTGAAAGCGAGTTCCAACTCTCTACTTCTGCTGCCTTTTGATTTTCAAATCTAATACGAGCCTTCTTCCATTTTGAACTTCGAAAATGTGAGGCTTTTTTATTTCCCAACAGCAAAACGGGTGCGTAATTACGAACCTATCCTATCCACGACCTCACGTGCCTGGGGTCCTGGGGAGATGGCTTTTATCTAACAAAAGGGTAAACTACCTATTTGGTACCCATCTTTTCTCGCATTTTTGTTTAGGTGTTTTATTTTTATTTTGGTCATTGACCGTTAAGTTCAATTGTCGACTTAATGGAAATAATGAAATAATATGGTATAATAATAATTTTAGTTCTTAAAATTATACGTTTTTATCAATTTTGTTTTAATTCGAAATTATTTAATAAATCTGAAATATTTAAAAAAATCTTTTAATTTGTTGCTCATTTTTATTTGTAATAATTTAATAGTTTGACAAATACGATCAAGTGATCAACCGAAAGTGTCAAGAGGGGGTGAATTGACTATCAAGAAGACTTGGTGGAAGCGATTGAAAGATAAAAAATTAACGATCAAGTGATCAACCGAAAGTGTCAAGAGGGGGTGAATTGACTATCAAGAAGATTTGGTGGAAGCGATTGAAAGATAAAAAATTTGACACAGAAATTTATAGTGGTTCGACTTTTTAAACTAAAATCTGCGTGCAGTACCTTAGCTTACCACCACTTAGATTTTCCTACGTGAATTTGAACCTTTGAAGACAAGGTTTAACCATACAAATTCCCTTGAGATTTATAATCTCAATAAAATTCTTTTAAAATTTCTACCTAATTCTTAAGTTTAAACCTCTCTAAAAAATTAAATTTAAGCAAATAAAGAATAATCCTGACAAGATTGGATGTTTGCACATTTAAGCCCTTAAACACTATATACAAGAGAAAACAAAGAATACAAGAATGATTTTTTTTCTCTTGATCATTTTGATTGAGTGTGTTGTCTAATCATCTTTAAGTGTCTTTGGCTTGCTTTTATAGTGTTGAATGAATTTTAGCTATTTATGGTCGTGGAGATCATTTAGAGCCGTTAGAAGCTTTAAAACATAGCATTAATTTTTACCTGCATAAAGGCATGGAAAACTTTCGAAACTTTTAATTAAAAATTTGTACAAAATATAGACGTTGAAAGTGTGATTTCGAAACCACAAGGGGAGGGTATTGAAACGTGACCTAAGGTTCCACCAATAAAAGAACATTCATTATTTTAGAAAAACAACAACAACATGCCTAGAATTATTCGATCCTAAATCTCGAGACGCATCACAATTTACATTGATCCATCATAAGAAGAGAGACCAAATTTTAAGTTGAAAAAAAAAATACGAACCGAGATAATTTTTTCATAAGCTCTATCATCTCTTTTCTGATCTCAATAAAATGCATTAAAATTTATAAAAAGAATAATTCATTTCTTGCTTTTTTTTTTTTTTATAAAAACCATCACATAAAAACACTAAAGCTGAACGTATCCCTACAACATATTTTGTTGTTCAACTACGGAAGAGATGACCACCATCTCAGAAAATTAGAGAAGTCTTCTTTTTTTAGGGGTAACTAAAATTCGAGATCCTCTAATTTGCTTGAGCTAACGGATAAAAAATATGTTTAATATTTTCTCATCCGAAAATATCGAGAACAAAAAAAAAAGGCATCAATCTTTTAACAAAATTTTCATTCGTCGGAACAAAATTTTTATAAGCTTTTTCAAACCGAGTTTTAATTTTTTAGGGGACACATTTAAATTTCAAACCAATCTTCATAAGGAAGAATCCTCACTTGAATCGTTACTTGGACCTAGGGTGAACTCAACCTTTTTGTTGTCCATGATAATTCAATATCCCAACTTAACAATGTAGTCACCATTTTTACATTGCATTCGTGAGTATGATATAGTTAGAAAATAATATGTTCGAATCACTTATTTGATAATTAATTCAACGAAGAATAATCAATCATATGGTAGATGAGACTTAAGACTTAAAAAAATCACATAAAAATTAAATGACCAACAATAAAAAAATCACACTTTTTTTACTTTCTTTTCCGAAAAACTATCTTAAAAAATAACATTGCTTTGAAATAATCTTTAATTCTTAAGTAGAAACTAAATATGTCCTTAGCTTGAGATTGTTCTATGGGTCAATATTTAATCGACATATTCCTAAAAGAAAGCAAGATTATGTCAATTCTCTCATTATAAACAAAGAAACGAAAATAAAGACCCAAACTTGACTACCACCTCCAATGTGATAGCACCAGAGTTATTAAGGATGAACAAAATTTAACTCGACTAAAAAATTAAATTATTTGATTTGATTTAATGTAAAATATTCAATTCATAATTTCATAAACTTGATTTAAAAAAAATAAATAAAATTTAATTTATAAATTATAAATTTAAATAATTCGAATTTTTTAGTAATTAGTAGATCAAATTTGAAGTTTGAGTCAAGTCTCTCAATTCTACCTTATATATATACATCACATATGAAAAGTATGAAGATATATATATACACACATGTGTGTATTATATATAATTATAAAAAATCGTTTAAATTAAAGCTAATTGTATTATAACATTATATGTTTACGATTAAATTTGAACAGAAACTTAATCAAATCGTCAAATTAATTTCAAATAAAATTTGAGTTATAAAACTAAAACACTTCAACTCAACTAATTTAAAATTTATTGACTCGATTCGATCGAATACTCACTCTTAGCTACTATCATCCTCTTCCATTATTTCTTTATTTATTTTTAACACGTTTCATTTTTTTTAAAGAAAATAAAAAACGGTGGATACCAAAAGATCTTATTTAAGAAAGCCTATTCGTAGATAAAGAAAGCTGATTCACCAATTATACTCCTTAATTAAAATTAAAAAAAATCTTTCTATTGGTTAAATTTAATTCGGTTGGTGTTTTTCAAAATTCGTGTTTAAATAGATTTAAGCGATTATTCTTTATTTAAGAAAAATAAAAACAAAGAAATATTGAAGCCCTAGTTATGCCATCCTGATTGATTTTAACCATCTAATTTTTTTTTTCTTCAAAAAAAAAAAAAAACCATCTCATTTTATAGCGGTAAAGATTTTTGCACTGCTCCTTTTCCCGTTGCTTCAATTTTCTACATACTTTCCTATCTACCGATCGATTGACGAGGTTTATTGTTCTCTTTCTGAATGCAGCTTCATTATCGAAAGGTATAAGTTGCCCACCATCTGTTTGTGTTTTTTCCTACGCCATTCTGAAACTACATTTTACTGGAATGCCTGTTCTTTCCTTTATGTATCGGGAATCTCCAGATATGGTGGGTAATTTGTGCTAGTTTACGTTAATTGAAGTTTGATGCAAACATATAAATTAGAAAAAAGGCGCTGGTAACTAGTTTCTAGTTTCTCTATCTAAAGACCCGATTTCTGGTGACATATCCCCTGCACAAGCACCACCTTTCGAAGGGGACGGGGAAAGCTAAAGGCCCTTGCCGAAGTTTATTTATTTTTATTATTTCTTTCTGGAGCAAAAAAATGGAACCAGAGGCAATAGCAGAGGAGCTGCAAAACATTGAGACCGAGATTCATGATGTTGAAGGTGATAATTAATACTCAATTTGCGTGAAATCAATTATTCATGTCTTTGTTTGTGGCATTATGGATGATCGTGTTTATTAATTTAGTAATTTCAATAATGCTCCAGTCCAAATTCGAGAGTTATTGGCGAGGCAAGAGAATTTGCACGAGAGGCGATCGGAGCTGCAAGCTTTGGTGGGAACATGCCCTATAGATGTCAAAGATGCCGACGCTACGACCACTGTGGAAGATTGGTCAGGGCCATTTGATTGGGATTCTCGAGCGGATGATATAAGGTTCAATGTTTTCGGTATATCTTCATATCGTCCAAATCAGCGAGAGGTAGGTTGCTTAATTCCATTATGTTTGATCACATTTTTCTTTTCTTCTGGGATATGATTTGTCGTTTTTTTCCTGAAAATAAAGATGGGATTGTACTTAATTTAATGGTTTTGTAGATCATAAATGCCGTGATGAGTGGAAGAGATGTTCTAGTGATAATGGCTGCAGGTGGTGGCAAGAGCCTTTGCTACCAGCTTCCTGCTATCCTTCGTCCAGGAATTGCTATTGTAGTCAGTCCTTTGCTCTCTTTAATACAAGATCAGGTCTTTCTTTTTTCCTTCTTTAATTAGTTTGAATATCAGATACTAATTATTAGTTTTTTCCCCCTACAAAATGTTGACTGCTTGCTAAGTGTTAATAACAATTCAGGTAATGGGTTTGGTTGCCTCTGGCATTCCAGCAAATATGCTCACATCTTCCACAAGTAAGGAAGATGAGAAGTCCATATACCAGGCCCTGGAGAAAGGTGAAGAAGACTTAAAATTATTATATGTCACACCTGAGAAAGTATCCAAAAGCAAGAGATTTATGTCCAAACTTGAAAAGTGCCATCATGCTGGTCGTCTCTCCCTTATTTCCATTGATGTCAGTCTTCCTTTTCTCTACATCTTCTTTGTCTTCATTTTGATGCATATATCTTTGTTCATTCTTTTTCTTATTTTAACTTCTTATTCTTTCTACGCATTTCATATCTTTTAAGCATGCATGATTCCTTTTTATTGATATTGTTATGAATTTAATTATAACTATTGGATTATTAGAGCTGTGAGGGCTATAATATACTGAAATTGCCACTTTACTGGTTTCTTCTGGATTTGAACCCATCTTTATGAGAATAGGAAGTAGCTGGAGGTTATGAACCAATAGGAACGTTGTACTATACTTTTGTATGCTTAATTCTATATTAGTCAGTCTAGGTTTGATACATATAAATTGTCAAGTTCTTTCGAAACGTGTAGGACTATTGGTTGTACAAAGTAAACACAATTTGATAGAAAGTGGCACGCGTCAAACAGCTTTAATGTTATTAACCCTCAGGATAAACTATTTATAATAAATGTATTTTGTATGTATTATTGTTATCATTATTTTGTTTTGGTGACTTCGGTCATTAAATTTTATAGTTTCCATTACCTTATGATACTTTTATGTTGGTTATTTCACAGGAGGCTCATTGTTGTAGTCAATGGGGTCACGATTTTCGCCCTGATTACAAAAATCTTGGTATACTCAAAACTCAGTTTCCAAATGTACCTGTTGTAGCTTTAACCGTATGTGGTTCCTTGCCCCTTAACATTTGCATGCTTTTGTATATTTGCTGTTTTCTTAGCTGTAAATTTCAGCTAAATGTATGATCTTACTTTTTAGATCTATTTTACAGGCAACTGCTACAATGAAAGTCCAGAATGATCTGATTGGGATGCTGCATATTCCAAAATGCGTAAAGTTTCTCAGCACTGTCAACCGGCCAAATCTGTTTTATATGGTAATTTGTACAATTATTAGTAATGTCCATTTTCATTGTTAAGAGTTTCTATCTGAACTTTGTTATTAAATAAAAGAATTTTCTTAAATTGTAGGTCCGAGAGAAGTCATCTGTTGGAAAGACAGTTATTGATGAAATAGCTAAATATATAACAGAATCCTATCCAAATAAGGAATCTGGCATAGTTTATTGCTTTTCCAGAAAAGAATGTGAGCAGGTATGAGCTTTTTCGACGCTTGAGTTGCCTCACACATCCCCAGACCCATATGATAACATTTCACGGCTTTTACTGTTTGCCATTATTGTCCTCATTCTAGGGGCATCTTAGTTGGAGGTTGTTCGACAACTTGATTATTGTTTATAGTTAATAGTTCTACTCCTAGGAAGAATGTTGTGCTTAGTTTAGTTCCAAGTCAAAATTATGGAGAGATGCATAGAAACACTAACCTTTATGTGGTTAATAAATGCTCTTGGCAACATGCCATCATATGTTACTCAACTTATTTCATTCTATGTTTCATTGTCACGATCATTGAGTATCTGTTAGCATGTTATTTTCCTTGTCATACTGCATCCTCAAACATCTTAAATTTCCATTTAATTCTTGTCTTTTATAACCAGTGGACTATGTTCTGCTCTAGCTGTATCATGAGTTAAAACAATAAGTTAATCTGTTGGTTGTCAAGTTATTAAGTCTAACTTGTACGGTATCAGTATCTAGTTTCTCGATTTACAATGAGTGCATAGGTATGTACTATTTATTCTTTTCACTCTGTCAAGAGATGTAGGTTGCAAGTGAGTTATGTGAGAGGGGAATATCAGCTGATCATTACCATGCTGACATGGATGTAAGTGCTCGTGAGAAAGTTCACATGCGGTAAGCTCAACTATTCTAACTTCTAAGAGTAATCCTTTTTGCTCAAATCTGTATGCTCAGAGTAAACTTTTTCTTAACTTGCCAGATTTGCACCTCATACATGGAAGTGATTAATCACTGCAGTATAAATTATACAATATATATATATATTTTATATTAAAGGGCGTGACACTTTTGTGATAACTATATGGGTTTATATTTGATGCACAGGGTGAGTAATTGCTATACACTATCAATGATCATAAGATGGCACATTGTTTCTAAAACTAAAGTGCTCAAGTCCTTGAGATAAAATTTTAATAAATTTATTTAGATTTTATAAAATTTTATTTAAAATTATTATTTCAGTCATCGGACGTGTAGCGCCTGAAACAGCCAAGATTCTTCGCCTTTTACCATAGAGGGAGATGAACATCCCTTATACTCCTTGAAATTAAATTTTTAATTAATATATTTTAGGTTTAATTAGATTTTAATTAAAAATTATTCAGTCATCAAATGCGTAGCTCCTGAAACGGCAGAGTAATCTTCACCTTTTGCCACAGAGGGAGATGACCATCCATCATTCTCTCCCTCGAGTTGCATAACATATCAATATCGTAAAACCAAGCATGTTCCAACTGATTGAACTTAAGTACTTATATTTGAACCTAATAAGTACCAGTTATACCCAAATGCCTACTCTGTAGAAGTAAAATTCTAATGGATGTAAAATACTCTAAAGATTCTTAACTAGCCTAAACAATGTAAAGATTACAATCAAACCCATAAAATATAAAATAAAACCCTAGACAAGTTAAATATTTGAACTCACATTTTCATTTTTCATCAGCCTCTTACATGTGTTTCATGATGTAGATGGAGCAAAAACAAATTGCAGGTCATTGTTGGTACAGTAAGTGTATCATCAACTTTTTTCTAGATTTCTTTTTGATTCTCAGTTTTCAGTTGTTATATCTTCACTTGTATGACAGGTTGCATTTGGAATGGGAATCAACAAACCTGATGGTAAGTATGATTAATTGTACTTACTGGAGAAAGAAAGGTGTGTTAGGCATCCTGATGTGCATTGATATGGTCATAGAACTTGCAGAAGTTAGCTTTTATAGTTTTTACATGTATTTCTTAATCGAATATGACAATTACCATTACAGTTTTCTGGAGGGACAGAACAATATTTAGTCCCTGAATTTGACAATTCTTCCCAACTTTTTGGTCCACATTAGTCCCGGAATTTGGCAACCTTTCCCAACTTGGTCCCTAAACTTGGATTCCGTCACACCTTTTAGTCCTTAACAGAATCCAAGTTTAGGTACCAAGTTGGGAAAAGTTGTAAAGTTTTGGGACTAATGTGGACCAAAAAGAAGTTTAGGGGTCAATTTGGGTAAAGTTGCCAAGTTCAGGGACTAATGTGGACCAAAAAAATTTCAGGGGACAAGTTTAGGGACTAAAGTTTTATTGTTTTTTCTGGAAATCCCTCTTACTGAAACATCCTTAGCTATAGATCTTGGCAGTCTCCATATTTTATATACAAAATTGATAATCATATATTTCGAAAGATAAAACTAGTAGGAACTTAGAAAAGCATTTGTGGACATTCCTCTCTTATTTCCCTTCTCTGTTGTCTAGCCATCAAGCTTCCTAATAGGTGTATGCTATTAAGTATAATTTATACCTGCTTCTCTTATATCTAACACTTGTTTACTATTTGATACTGTACTGCTTGTAGTTAGGTTTGTCATCCATCATAGCCTGAGTAAATCAATGGAAACATATTACCAGGTTTTTGGCCTTTCCTCTGTGATTTTTTTCCTTCATACATTCTCTTTTTCTCTTAACTTAATTTGCTACAGGAAAGTGGCCGAGCAGGAAGAGATGGACTCCCATCTGAGTGTTTGCTCTTTTTCAGGCACGGTGATGTTCCTAGGCAGGTAATATTTTTTTTAATTGTCATGTTTGCTTCAGACATTGTATTGATTGTGATCTTTATTCGAACAGAGTGCTATGGTCTTCCATGAAAACTCTGGATTGCAGAACCTTTATGACATAGTACGATATTGTCAGGTATACTTATCTGTTTTTGATCTCTGTCATGTATGTATACATATGTTCTGAAGTGGCTCAATAAGGGTGCTTGCTGTTTATACATTAGGGAGTTTGAAAGAATGAGTTTAATAATCAGACACAACAGATCTGTTTTACTCTTTGTACCTTATTTGTTGCTTACTGCTGGTTATTTTTTTAACCTTAAGCTATCTGCAATGTAATTAATGGGGAAAATGAAAGGAAGACCGTGTTTAAGATGAAGCCCGCACATAGCAATCCCCCCCCCCCCCCCCCCTCACAAATGGGGTCAATGCCTCCTACAAATCCTTACGCTTTATATAGCTTAGAACAGTGATGTCAAGGCACATGCCTAGGTGAGCAGGCACAGCCACAAAAAAGGGAAAAAAAGTGCCTCAGAGCCTCCCAGATGAGTGCCTTTTTGTGCTTTTTGCTCCAGTCCAAGGCTTCAGAAAGCTAGCTTCAGTTAGCTTAGCAATTTCCTGTCCCCCCCGCAATTTTGAAAGTTAAAATGCCATATTTAGGCGCGATTTTCATTATTATAAACCCTGCTACCAATTTGATTAGGTTATAACCTACAACCAAATATCTATTCTTTTTTCCCTCTTCTAAAGCATACTTTTATTGTTTAAAAGCAGAGAAGTTGCCCTGTTTTAATTTTAAAAACAGTCTATTCTATCTCTGATTTAAACTGTCTTTTCATTTGTTTCATTATTATTTTTCTTTACTTTTGTAATCTGTCTCTGTCTCTGGTATGGAAGTGAAGGAAAGTTTAGGCTGGCTTAATTACATGTGTATCAATGAATGAATTATTATTAGACTTGAGCAATAACTTGAATTTATAAAATGAACTATATTAAAATTTACCATGCTGGTTATTATTTATTTTTATTTACACATTATATATATATATAATTATTTACATATATGTGCCTTATTTTACTTGGGCGAGAGGTTTTTTGTGCCATGTGCCTCATGCTATATAGAGATCTTAGTGCTTAGAGTGTGCCTCATGCTATATAGAGATCTTAGTGCTTAGAGTGTGCCTAGCGCCCTTGACAACACCAGGTTAGAAGAGGGAAGACCTGGTTTAAGATGGAAAAGATACCAATATAAGAATTTCTTTCACACAAAATGGGTTTGGTAACTCCTATTACATATCCTTATGTTTTTAGGGTTAAAAGAATCAATGCTTGATTTCTATCATTGAGTTCTCGCCTGTTAGTTTCAGTGCCATCAGTTGTCCCACAGTTTTTGTTTACGAATTGATAGTTATTGCATTTGGATTTGATCACGCACTGTTAGTCTGCATGTGAAAGATCCTTTATTTCAAGAGAGCTTCTAAGTATTACTTTTTTCTTCTTATTGTAGTCTAAAAGACAATGTCGCCGAAGTGCCTTTTTCCGGCATTTTGCTGAGCCATTACAAGAGTGCAATGGTATTATGCTTTTACTTTGTATTATTTCTATTCCAATTTTGGTCAATATAATCCAAATTTCATATTATGTTAGGGATGTGTGACAACTGTGCATTCTCAAGTGAGATTAAGGAAGTGGATGCTTCAGGTATGTTTATTTGACTTGTATTCATCGAAGTTATTTTTTTCTGTATTTAAAATTTATCTTTTAAGTCATCTTCTCTTCACCTTTCTTTTCAACTCAATTATTTACAAGACACTTTCTGCCGTTCTAGCTCAGCCATCTTGTTTTGGTTTTGTCCTCTTCCTTTAATTTATTCTGTGGCTAAACTTTTCTGTGGCATGAGGTATTTGTCTTCCCTATACAATGAGTCAAAAAAAATTTTCTTGCCTATATTATTGCAGGGTGAAAAGCAAATATATTTTATGGAAGCACCCATTATTCTCCACAAATATGTCTGTAGACTTTTCAATGAAGTCTAAATAAGTTTTTTTTCTTATTTAGTTTTGTTCTAGAAGAAGACTGTCTCCATTTTAGCTTCTTGAACAGATTGTTGATTTCCTAGAATTTTCTGGTCCATGAGTTGGCTACGGATCTTATTATTTAATTCCCTAGTTAGCCAGCCACATGATGATGTAGTTTAAAATAAACCTTAGACTTTTCATTTGAGAAAATTTAAGGGAAATGATACACGTTCTATTTACAGGTTTCAATTATCATTTGATTTAGCTCTAGGTACTTACATTTTTCTCTTTCTTCTACGTTTCCACCTTCCCCCTCCTCTTTTATTGTAGATCTTAGGGTTTTCTTAGAAAAAAAAATGTAAACAAAAATAGGGAGAACTGGCCCCCCTTGAAATCTCACCTAGGGTTTTTATTTGCAATTACACCAGATACATATTGGCTCTAACACCTTCATGAAGATGATACTTCTGAAAGTTTGCAACTTGTGTTTTACAATATGTCAGAACACCTGTTGTATGTGATAAAATATACATACATATTTGTATGCAAGATAATTACATGATAAACACTCAAATTTTCGTGTTGGTTATCAGTCATAAATGGTTTCATGGGTCCATGTTAAAGCTTGCAAACTGGAACCAGTTTTTATGCTTTTATACCCTTCCATCACTGTCATCACTAGAACTTCAATAGGGGTAGGAGTAGAGAGGTCGAAGAAGGAACAGTTTATTCAAGGTGAGGTCAAGTGATTAACAATTTAAAATTCCAGACATAAGAGAGATCATGTTTTTACACTTGTTCCAATTTTCAAGTTTTTTTTAGAGAAAACTGAAAGTCTTCCTTATACTAAACTCATTTTAGTTTGTAAAATATTTGTTGTATCAGGAATTATCTATTGTACTATTTATTTTGTTTGGATAAATAAATGGTATTTGCTTCATATGATCATTCTTTTCAGGTCAGGCAAAACTCGTGATTTCTCTGCTGCAAGCTATGCAAGAGGTAGATCAAAGAATGACAATGTTGCAGTTGGTGGACAGATTGAAAAATAAGCAAAAACAACTAGGTTAATCCATCTTTTCTTGTACTACATCTAATAAGCATGGTTAGGATAAATCTATATGCCATTATAGATGCCAATATATACTTGCATTTCTATCTATAACTTCTGCCATGCTTTGAACTTTTTGCTTGCTATCTAGTAAGGCATAAGAGAAGCAAAAAGGATGATTTTTGTATGTGTGCGAGAGAGCATAACATTCAATGGTGTAAAGTATAAGCATGAAATTATAACCTCTAGAGGGTGGTAGGTATTTATTCCTCTCTCTTGGTGCATGAAAATAATGACACTGCATGAAATTACAACCTCTACAGAGTGGTGGGCATGTATTGCTCTCTCTTGGTGCATGAAAATAATGGCACTCTTAAGAGACATGTATCTTGTATAACATGGTTAAGAAAAACTCAAAGCATGACTTGCAACGTGGTTATTCATAGAGGCATTTATGCCCTCCCAAGAGTACCATCAAAATTCACCAAGCTAAGAATATTGTATTAACATGTTCTCTGCCATTGAAACTTCTTATACTTCTTATCGGTAGTGTTTGGGATGAATATTCTCCATAACATCATATCCAATGTCATAGTCAAAATGTGGGCTACATAAATCTGCTTCTCTTATATGAAAGATTAAAGTCATACTTCTTTTATTCTCTTGCATTCATTATCATTAAGGTAAAGTAAGTTCTTGACAGTTCCCATTTATTGTATTGTAGCCCCATAAACTTATCTATTGTTTTATGAATTTACCAGATTTTGAACTAAAGAGGGAAGAGATGGAACAGCTCATAGTACAGCTTATAATAGACCGTGTTTTGGTAAGAATTGCTTGCTTAGTTTGTGGACCATGAATCTGGTGTGACTCGTGATATATATCTAATCTGGCTGCTAGTGCTACATTAGAAATTTGAAACGTGTGTTGGTGGTTGAGATATTTTTGAATTTTTTACTTACAATTCTGCATGATATAAACTTTATTAGTTATTTGTCAAACATACTTCATGGCTGAAATTGCTGAGTTCTGTCCGGAGTTGATGCTTGAGGTGTGCTGAATTACATTAGGAAGTCATGTGCTGTGTGATTTAAATGTAAACTACTGTACCTTCAAATGTGTGCAAAATGACTGATGTGAAATGTGGGATAACTATAAACAGTTATTATTTCAGTATCTCAAGTTTATCATGGCTAAAACCCACAAAGTTCTTTCAAGAGGGTATTTAAAGGGATGATTACTTCAGTAGAAGTTATATTGCTCTTTATAATTGGAAATATTCAGGCATACATATGTGTGCTTCACTTTTATCGGATTTCTAGTGATTACGAAGTGACATTTTCATGCTCTAGTTATATGGGGAGAAAAAAGAATAGAATAACATGTATTAAATATAAACTTATTAGGAAGAAAACCTGCCAACTCCCACCTTATCGTCAGATAGTTTTCAATGTAGGGAACTTTCTTGTTAGGGTGCTTCTATGGTTCTGAATGTCAAGACTTTGCTTTTAAATGCAGTTTTATGATTTTGGTCTGTTTTCACTTCTGTTTGCTTCTTTCAATCATGCAGAAGGAAGAATTTCAGCATTCAGCTTATTCTACAAATGCTTATGTTAAAGTAGGGCCAACAGCAAACCTAGTCGTGCAAGGTCTGTGTGCATCTCCTCTAGAATGCATGCTGTTCATTTTCTGCCTACAGTTGTTCACTTGATAGGATAGCATCATGTTCCATCCAGGACGTGGTCGTTTGTCCATTTGCGTGTAGATCATATTCATTTGATTAAATATTAAATATATATATATATGGTAAAACTTGGCATGATTGATTTACAATTGAGCATGCAGGGAAAAAAATCATTAAGATGGAAGTCGCTACCACATTGAAAGGCATGGATGAATACCGGAAATCCATTAAGCACGGTGTCACATCTGGTTTGGAGTCTAAGCTAGATGAGCTGAGGAAGGAACTTGCTTCTCAAGACGAGGGAATATTCCCTCATTCAGTGTTGTCCAGCCAACAGATCAGCAGCATAAGTGCCAAGATGCCAAATTCAATCGAAGAGGCAAGTCTAAAACTTCTTTCTTACATACATCCTATGCTCTTACCAATTGGTAGAACAAACAAAACTCTTGTTTGAAGCCATTGTGTTCCAATTCTGGTAATTTTGTCGATAACTTTGTGCACGCGTGCGCGTGTGGGTGTTGTTTGTTGCAGTTGGAAAAGATTATTGGGAAGTTAAAGACAGAAAAGTATGGGGAGAGAATTCTTGAAGAAGTAAAAAAGTATGGTGGTAATGCAGAGAATGAAGAAGACGGGCATCCTAGAAAGAAGCTGAAGACCGACAAACTAGTTATTACGGTTGACAGCAGCAATGATGAAGCTGAAGGGTGAAGACTGCATTCATCCCTCGTTTACCGTCACATTTTTACATGCATTTTATACTGGAATCTTTTGGCTAATAGAAGGGAATACCTAAGCTTTTTGCTAATTGGAACTGATATTAAACTAAAATTACTTCTTTTTTTCTCCCTTGTGTAAATTACTTTCTCAAGCAGCATAAGACTATATTTTTAATCAATTTTTCTTTCTTATCAAAATTCATTGGTAAAATAGAATAACAGTTTCTTACACTGATATATAAGGAAAAGATTTTACGCATCCAACCAACAGATTTCAACGTCATAATATCAACAAGCATCCCAAACCGAAAATTGAACAATAGTGTTTTGGTGGTTTATGGTTTATAAGTTTAAAAATTGTGATTATTCAAACCAAACTAACTTGAAATTGAATTTTTATTTCATTTATACTTAATTTTAAATATTTTATAATGTAGAAATAAGTATTTTATACTTAAAATTAGTGAAGCAATTTAAAAATATTATATATAATTATTTTTTATTTACTTGAATTTTTTTTAAGAAATATTTATAAAAATATTTTAAAATTGAATAAATATTATATACACAGGCGGTGGAAATTGAAAGTTTCTACGAGCGCGTTTATATGTTAAAACCTAAATCCTCACCATAGTACCCTAAAAACTAAAACTTAACATATAAACTCTAAATTATAACCCTAAACCTTAAATTGAAACAACTATCCCTAAATTTTAACCATTTACACCTAAACCCCTATACCCTATACTAACTCTCTATACCCTAAAACTGAAGCGCTTGTGAAAACTTTCAATTTCCACCGCTGGTGTATATAATATTAATCTTTTAAAATTATATCAAATAATATTTAAAAGTTGTAAAATAAAACAATTTTATCACTGTAAAATACAAAAAATCTCAAAATATAATGTCACTATGAACAAAACCAACAATCAAGATTAACTAAATCGAAAATCGAACCAAACCGTATATTTAATTTAAATTAAATACGTCATTATGCATGTGAAGACAATTTTATTAATTTTGTTTTTATAAAAATAAGATGCAGATAAAAGGTGAGTAGTTTTTTTCCTTTTAAAGTTGTTGTTCATAGTCTATGCCATTCTGCATAAGAATGTTGATGAAAGAAAATATGATTCAACTGTGGCAGACTGAACATATATACATGGAGAGAAACAAGTCAAATTACTAAAACTCTGTGCAATTGTATTCCAATCTTCTGTTTCTCTAATTCATTCTCTATATCAGATCTGTATTAGGACTGTCAAGTATTAACCAAATCTCTCGACTCTTCGGCGCCGTAATTCTTCCAAAGGAATATCACGTGAACGGCGAGATGTTTGTCGCAAAAAGCCACCGTTGTTGCTTCGACTCGTTCCACACATCTCACAATTTCTTAACCAATCGGAGTTGTCATATGTACAAGCTGTGCATCTCCATGTGCCAGATAAGCTTCTTCTCTCACTCCCAACGGTTCCCCTGCCGGATATTCGCTGTCTCCTTAACCGAAACATGTTCCTTATAAACCTTATAGGCCACCCTAACACACCAGTTAACTCTCTGATTATAGTAGTCAACGGGTCTGGACCAGAATAGGAACCCTTCAATTTCAAATAGAGAATCCCGGCAAGTATACCACCAAGGTGGCCAAGAAATGAGACACGAGGTACAAACATTTGAATCAGAATCAATTCTGCCCATGCTGCGTAACGGGACGGTACAATAAGTCCATGCACATTAGTGAAGTTCTCTGACTGAGAGTTGAGGACGACTTTCATGGCGAACAGGAGACCCGAAAACCCAACGGCATATTCAGAGTAATAGGGTCTCCCGTAATCAAAGAAGACAAGAAGGGATTTGGCCATCAGCAAAGTGATACCCTGTGACAAACCAAGTAGTGCAACAACCATAGACGCAAACTCCGAGCTCCCCATTGAAGTTTCCAATTGGATCCCCTTCCATAAGAGGGACATCATATTGTAGACAAGGTGAGATTCATCAACATGGTAGAATACCGACAGGAAGAAGCGTTTCATATCTTTGTTCTGCATGACAAAAAATTACTGGCTAAGAAAATGACTTCAGGTTAATTTTGAATATTCAAATATCTAAAATACCTAAATACCCGGAATAGCAAAACTATGGCTTTGGGGGCTAATATGAGGCATTGCATTTGTACAATGGTAAAACACAAGGGAAAACAGAGGTGCCATTCCTACTCAAGACTTTCAAAGAACCTTCTCAATGGCTGCCAAAGCATGTTTTTGATGTGTTTCTTTCACTGTGTTCTTTTCTTACCATCTTCAAGATTGACTTTCAAAAAACTCTCAATATCTACAAAATATGATGGATTTGTCGTCCAAATCTGTTGATTTTGATTTAATGCCTTGATTCTTCCTTTTCTTTTTTAATTTCACATGAGTTGATCTTGTTCGAAGCATTTTCGTAGGCAACAAGAGGTTTCCAATTTTACAGAACACAATGTCGATTTCGCAAGGAAGATAACTGTTTTGGGGGGATATACTTGAGAATTGATCATAATTCACAAATTAGCTACATGATTTCCTATGTTTTCCAGACGTTCCTCGGATTTTTCATCTTTATGGTTGATCGATACCGGATCCTTTTTCCTAGTTGAATCAAACAACTGAATAATAAAAAGCAAAAGGAAAAAGAAGAAGAAGAATACCTTGACAATAAGATGTGGATTAAACCACACCTCATCGACAAACGGGAGGAGAGAATCGAGGAAAGCAGGCCTGAGATAGATGAGAGTGTTGGCAGCGAGAAGTCCGGCGGTGACAGGCGGTTTCCACGGCAGTCTGTAGTATTCGTTGACGGCGTGAAGAGCCAACAGCGGCAGCATTCCCCGAGATACCGCTCCTCTCCTCCATCTTCCGCTCTCCATCTGCTTTTTCAATTTTGCAATTTTATTTCTCCAATTTTCAATCCTCACTCAAAATATTCAAACAAATTTCAGAAGAAGAAGCTTTCTTGCTGATATATGCTTTGCCCTTTCCAGACTCTTCCTTCGGTTTCGATTCCGTTCGCCCATTTCCCACTCTTATTTCATTTTAGGGATAAAAGCGACTTTTAGTACCTGAATTTGACACCTTTTTTCAATTTAGCCCCTAAACGTTTTTTAACCATATTAGTCCTTGTACTTGGATTTTTTTTAACTACTAGTATCCAACTCATTAGTTGACTAAGCCAAATCGAATATTGCGAAAACTTGTTATGGGGACAACCTTCTTAACTCAATTTGCTCAATTTAGAATGTTAGAATTTAAACCCTTAATCTTAAGAGATTTAATACCTCATGCCGCTAGCCTAATTGGTTATTAGTTGAACTTGAATTTTTTTATCTTCTTTAATTCTTTTGATAATGTGACACTTTAAAATTGTGTTATGCGAAAAAAATTGTCAAATTCAAAGATCAAATTAGTAAAAGTTACCGAGATCAAGACTAATACGTAAAAACAAATGTTGTAGGCACTTTTCTTGTCAAATTGCATTAGTAGTAACCTAACTATTAGGTTGTTCCTATTTTCATCACCTAATTATAAAACTTTCAATTTAAACACTATTATTATAATTTTGGTTTAATTAGTATTACAACACATTTATTTATCAATTTGGTCCTAAATACATACCAACCTTAATTTCTTAAAAGAAAAAAAAAACAGATTCGCTTAGCATAAATTAAACAAGTACTTTCATGGAGGCTATTGTGGGAAATGTATTGTATTGTTTGAGTAAAATTTTGAATTAATTATACCACATATTTCATGACCCTTATTCTAAATTAGCCTTTAAACTTTTAAATCTTCCAATTTCATACTCAAACGATAACTCTCATTCTAAATTAACCTCCAAACTTTTAAACACTCTAAATTCATCCCCAAACTATTTCTCATTCTAAGTAGGTTCCCAAAATTTTAAAGTTTTAATTTCACCTACAAATTATCAATATATGCTAATCATATCACATGTAATAAAATCGTTACAAAAATTATTAATTGTCATGTAAATATTGTTGTATTTAAAACTTTGAGGACCGAAATATTTGGGATGAAATTGGGATGTTAAAAGTTTGAAGACTAATTTAGAATGAGTCATAATTCAGAGATGAAGTGAAAACATTCAAAACTCAAAGACTAATTTAGAATGAAGGTCATAACTGAAAACTTGTGGGATAATTAACTTGAAAATGTTGTATTTTAGCTCAACACAATTTGATCTTATGCTTTATAGTATCATTAATTACTTCAAATAATGAATCCAACAAATGGTCTTAGTAGAAAAACGGATGATGTTCATCCTAGAAGACTTGAGTTCAATCGCAACGTACACAAGGTGTGTGTGCATGCCGAAGGGTTAAGAATATCTATGAACAAATACTACCTTGTAATCACCTTTATACTATTAAAAATTACTTTAATGTTAGGGTTTATGGGTTCAGTAAGTAGGGGTAGAAGGACTGTGTACATTTTTTTTATACAGGTTGTATATCAAAGTTGTACTCTCTCTCTCTCTCTCACACACACACACATATATATATATATGTGTGTGTGTGTGTGTGTTTTATTTAGATTCTTAAAAGTTGACATGTGACATTGATTACAAAATAATTTAGGTACCTATACTGACTAAAAGGACACTTTAGATACTTACTTTGACAAAAAAATAGTTTAGATACCTAGATGAATAAAATATATATTTGAGTAACTAATTTGAAAAAATATTTAGAAATAATAAACAAGTTAGTATGCTTTAAATTAAAGGTAATTATTTCATGCACAAAGCGCTTGTGAAAATTTTAAGGGTTTAAATTTTTGAGTTCTAAATTTAGAAGACATGATTAGAACTTAGGTTTTAAGGTTAAAATTTAAGGTTTATTGATTAAAATCTAAATCTCTAACCAATTAACCTAAACCTCAACCTCTAAACTCATATACTTAAAACTATAAACTTTTCATTTCAATTGTCGGTGCATGAAATATTTTTCCTTAAATTAAATACTTATTTGTGTTATAATCTATTTTTTCTCTTTCCAAAATCCAAGTTTGACTATGATTGTTGGGGTTGCTGAAAACGCTGCGTTTTTATTAGAATTCCAAAATATCCTTTCCTTCTGCCAGTGTGTGTCGACGCCACAACTGAAAGTTCTGGTTGGGTAAGAAGACAAAAAAAGAGAGAGAGGAGGAATTGGCAATGGCAATGGCTACGGGCGGTGGATTTATGAATGTAATGAAATCCGTTGATCAATTTGTGAGAAACAATGGCGTTTCCTTGCTGGCTAAGGCGCCATCGCCATCGCCATCAAGCTATTTCTTTATGCCCCAAAAGAGAAGAGGAATAGGATTTTGGCAACTCTACTGCTGCAGCAATACCAACACTAATACTTGTTACATAACATTGAAGGACGAGGAGCTGATGCGACAGTGCGAGATGACCAGCTTCAAATCCTCCGGCCCAGGCGGTCAGCACCGTAACAAGCGAGAGTCCGCCGTTCGCCTCAAGCATCTCCCCACCGGTCTCGTTGCTCAGGCCGTTGAGGACCGATCCCAGCACATGAACCGTGCTTCTGCCTTAGCTCGTCTCCGCACTCTTATTGCTCTCAAAGGTAACCTATTCTCCATTCTCCGCTTCTTCACTTTTCATTTTAATATGCTAATTTTTATTTTCTGTTTGCTGTTTGATTGATATGAATGAAGTCAGAAACCCCGTCTCTCTTGACTCATACTCTCCTCCGTCCGAGCTTCTTCAAATTCTTCCCCGAAGATCAACGCTCAGGACATCTGATTCTGGTCCCCAAATTGGCCCCAACAATCCTAAATTTGCATTGGTATATGCGTCTTCCCTCTTTTATTTTGTTAGTTTTAGCATTACATATTGATTAGTTGTGATTCATTTTAACCCCTTCCACAGGGCATGCAGGCTCTGCTTGATCTAATCTTTGCAGTTGAAGGGTCTGTATCTGATGCTGCAAAGTTGCTGGGGTGCGTTACATTAACCTCTTTTAGTACTTCCACTGCCTTCCTTCTACCCTGTTTAGTTGACTCATCTGTTCTTCTGCCTATATTTTATACTGGTGATTCAAGAATGAGTTGGAATCCATCTCTTTTTGACATTATATATAGCCTACTGCCGGTAATACCTTGTTGAATATAATGATCTCTATAGCCATAGTAAATGAGGGAAAGTGGTAGGAAATGTCGGGACTCAGGAAAGGAAAATAATTGTATAATGCCAGAGATTTTGTTGATTGTGAGCTTAGAGTTGCATAATGACGTGTTGCTTGATATATGTTAGTTTGCTTACACATTATATAACAGTACTCCTTGTCTAATCTTGCAGGATGAGTACCGGGGCACTGTCACGGTTAATACTATCAGATGATTCTCTTTGGAAGGCAGTAAACGAGCTGAGGGCTTCCAAGGTAGGACACTTTACCCTTACCAGAGCTATGATTTTAGTTTGTTTGGTTCTCTAGAACTAATTCGTAATCTCAAAAAATGGAATGTTTTTAGTATTTTGTTCCTTGAACTTGGTTATTAGTTTTGTTCCATACCAATTCTTTTCGCAATCCTATTTTTATTGAGATTATCTTGTTTCATAATGCATCTTACTACGTTCTCACTTTTCAAACCCTACCTTGTCAATTGTCATTGTCTATTGGGAAAAGGCATGCACGCCTCCGAACATGAGGTGTCCATTTTCCTGATTTATCAATATCAGTGTCATGCATAATGCTGCTATAATTAAATAAAAGAAATTTGAAAATGACATAGCAGGGAAAAACATCATAAAGATATAATCTAAATCAATTTTAATTTTTTCTCTACTTTCATCATGTCATTTTGTATTAAATGCAATGCCAAATGATGAATTTTGTGATATAAAATTCGAAATATAGTGGTCAGTTTGCTTCAAAATTAGAAGTATGGTGATTAAATTTTAAATTTTGAACAGATTTTAACAAAATATTCTCCAATTATTATATCTTCATCAATTTGCAACAAAATGAAAAACAAATTGGTAAATTTGTTCCAAAATTAGAACTATGATGTCAAGTTACTCTAAAATTAGAAGTGCACTGGTAAATATTGCACGAGTTGAAAGATTAATGGTAAATTTGAACCACTCACACAAGTAGAGTAGTAAATTTGCACATAATCCCTTTGTTTAAATATTGTCTTGATGGTAAATTTTTTTGATTTGGTTCGAGTGTCAACTATGTAGGCTCAGTTTGTAGAGCATCATTGAAAGATTTAAGTCTGAATTTCAACATTCTTCAAAATATCTTGTTTTTTGCACCTATAAATTGGAAAGGAACTATTATAAATTTTTGTTGGAACTCCATAGGGTTTGAAGCCGTTGAAGAATCACTGACATCTGTGGATGCTGATTTTTCCTCTGCATAGCAGGTACACCAATTTCTTTATTTTTAATGAATGATTCAAGAGGTACACCATTTAAAAGTTTAAATTATACAGCCACATTTTTTTTACTTTTTAATAAACTTTTAAATGGTTATTCCCTTTGTTTTTTAAATTTTTATTTGGTTGCATTTTTGCGGTGCATTCTTTAGTATACAAATTGAGAAAAAAAAACTTAATTAAGATTATAGTGACATATGGGGTTCTCACTTTTCCTGTGGCTATGTAGTTGTTTTCTTGGTTTTGCGCATCATCCCCTATACACTAGTTGTAGGCTTGCAGCCTTGCAAGTAGCACAAGTGTGGGTCTCAGGGACGTAACTTCATGGGGAGGGGCAATTGCCCCACCCTCCCCCAAATTTCTTTTACCTTTGTTCCTATATATATTTTTTTCAAAAATTGGGTTATTTATGAATTTACCCCCCACACTTTCAAACATTTATATTTTGCCCCTCAACCCCAAATCCTGGCTTTGTCCCTGGTGGGTCTCAAGAATGTAATAGTGCTAAATGGCATGTATCCTGGTCATGAAATTATTTGATACATTGGTGGTGAATTTTTTTAATTTCACATGTGGGTTAAAAAACTGCCACTTGTCCTTAATTGATAATTAAAATAAATAAATAAATGAGACACATGCTGATTTCTCGACCCCACATGTGAACTTTAAAAACTCCATCAATGTATGACATAATGGTACTTGAACAAATTATACTTATATTAACAATAACTATTACTTTGTGATGTTAAGAGTAATTTATGGTAGAATGAATATATGTCGCTTTTTTTGATGATCGCCAATCTTTGCTTAATCTAAATGTTCCTTTAGGAGTGTGAAGTTTTTGTGGGAGAAAATCATCCTTTTACCCCCATCATTTTAGTTCTAACAAGATTTACTTAAATTACTTTTGGGTAGAGTTATGGTGTAGTTGAATAACTACCGTTTAGATTTTGACGTATTGTTTGCAATTCACTCGATAAAATTATGGGTGTAAGCTATTGTGAAGGCTAAATCCCCTTAAAACTATATTCTCTCAAATATAATAGGATTTTATTATAAAGTTCGGATTTATGTGAATAAATTTTAAATAAATGTATAGTGTAACCAGATCTATTTATCAATCTTATTATTTGAGAGAATCAGCAGAATGCAATTATAATAAGAAAGGTTAGTTGAACTCAAATTATAAATCCTGTTTTAAAAATTATACTTGATATGCAACTCAAGTGCCTTGTCCAAGGAACCTTTTAGAAGTTATTTTCTGAAATTTTGGTCTTTAGCAGATGTAGAAAATTTGATCAAAGGACAGTGACTTTTGATCAAAAGAAAACAAATAAAGACACTTCACATTGCCTTCCATAATTGAGAAAAAGGAAAATTCCTAACACATTTAAAGTTTTTTTATTAGTGTTGTAAATATAGTAACTAAATATTTATTTTACTTAATTATAAGACTGACTTTAGATAGCTTGAGTTTAGGTCCTAGCTTGATTTGATTTGATTATCTAGTTTGTGTATGTATAGTTGCCTATTGTTTTATCTGAATGAATATAAAGAAAGAACATTCTTGTTGAGACTTTATTGGAGTCCCTTTCTTTCTAAAGTTTTTTTTTTTGTGTGTGTGCAGAGACCTTGTTGAGTCGCTTTTCTTTTTTAATAGGTTTCTTTTTGGTGTGTTGTGACCCTGTTGAATTGATTTCTTTTTAGATGGTGTTTTTTTTTAATTTCCGACGATATTAATGGCCAACAATACTGATGTGAAGGTAGTGATTTTACTCCTATGACATCATTGGCATTCAAGAAAAACTGTGCTGGTGTATCTTCGAAGCATTGATAAGGATGGATCATTTTACTTGCGTGCCAAAATCAGAACAGTTTTGGTTGAGAGAGGATGCAAGATATTTTTCCAAATTCTGAGGAGGCAATTGGTTCAGTTAATCGCTATGGTTTAATTGAAGAACTTAGGGATCATTAATTGTTTTATGGCCAATGTTGCTCATATATATGGTGTCTTAGGGATTATTTTGATTTAGAGAAGCATGAAATATTTTAAACGGATGTAGTATGAAGTGTTGAATGCTCATATTGTTTTTTAGTATGTGAAAAATCAACATGAACAGTTTGTAGATTATTATTAGTTTCCTTCCAAGCTTGTTATCTGATTTTGATGCTGCTTGCTACACAAATTCCTTGTTTTCACAAAATAAGCACATTCTTTCTACTAGTGCCCCTCTGGTTCTAGGAATGAGGCTGGTAGAGGAACTCTGAGAGGTTGAAGTTATCAGGGTGATATAAGTCTTGAGGCGGTTGCGATTAGGGCTTTAATCGAGCTTCGAGCTTCAACTCAAAACTTGTTGCTCAAACCTCAGCTTGAGCTAGATCAAATTCTATCATTTAAGTTCAAGCTTGGCTCGAAATTAAAGTGAATTGTTCAAGTTTGGCCCAATTAAGTTTATTTATACAATTTATATATTCAAAATCAAGTTCATGCTTGAGCTTGAATTGAGTATTAAGATCTCAAACTTAGTTTATTAGATAGCTTGAGTTGTTTGAGATTGGCTCGAGAATGATCGAATAGTATTCAAAGTTTTTTTTGCAAGTCGAATGGCTTTCGAGCTCGAATTGAATACAAAGATGCTCAAATTTAAATTTTAGTTTATTAGATTTTGGATCGAGACTGATCGGATTGAATTCAAGTTGTTTTTTTTTTCAAAGTCGAACTCGATTAGATTACAAATACAAATATCTTCTTTTACATCCCTCTTAAAAGACTACTAATGATGATGTAAACCAATTTGTTGTTGCTGAAGTAAAGTTTGGTCATGCAGAACGAGCTATGATTCTATGTACCATCAAATGATAACGCAACATTATCAAGAGCTAAGAAAAAGGTTTTTTATTTTCACAAATGGCTAAAGCCCCTTTTCAAAATACACATGGTATTCGATTAATGGCAAAGTTACAATAAATTACAATGTAAACTTGAACATAACAAAAAAAAATTACATCAGATGCCGCTTCTTCTCTAAGATGCTACATTTTTATTTTCTTTTTCCTTCTCTTGTATCTTTCTATTCAACTATGGCACCAAAATTTATGCTGTTGTACAAGATAAATGGACCTATGAATGAATGATACTTTTACAAATAACAAAATAGTTTTACCACAGTACAGCTTTCGTGCGAAAACTGTTACAAGCTCACGGCTCTTGATGAAACCTCCGATTCTACTTCCGTTTGCTGTCCTTCGACTGATGGAAGGTTTTCCTGAAAACAAGTACATACAACAGTCATGTTTACCAAACAATGCTGTACTGATATAAAACTGATCCAAGCTCTTTACCACTCGACCAACAAGTGTCAATGAAGTCGAATATACTATACAAGATATATGATCAAAAGAGGTATATGCTATAAACGTTAAAACTTACAATAGAGTCATTCAAGTTGGCTTTGGCAAAGTAATGCTCCAAAGCACCGTCTCCACGAAGAACTTTCCCTCCACATCCAGGGATATCTTTTGAACCCACTGATTCCTCATCAACTACAACAGCATCTACTCTACTGAGTCCAGTCTTTACATCTGGAATCTGAAACATACAAGCATCAAATGCTTCACAAATATGAAACTTTTAATTTCGTAAGGATATATCTATGCCCCATGTTGCTTGGACTCTTTATTTTTCTTAAAGTATATGTGTCCGACATATGGATATGAGACATTACTTCCAAGGATTCTCCAAATATATGGAAAAACTTAGAAAAGTCCAACCATACCCATATACGGCATTCACACCAGAGTCCAAGTAACATAGTTATACCAGAATCACACGTTTGTTTGAAATTCATTCAAAACTTAGGGCCCTCAAATACCTCATACATAGCTTCAGTGAGAATGCTTTCCAGTATAGCTCTTAAACCCCTTGCACCTGTATTTTTAGCCATTGCCTTCTTAGCAATTAATCTCAATGCTTTAGGTGTAAAATGTAGTTTCACCTGAAATGAGAGAAGTAATGATGTGAAAGAGTGATCCAAATTAACATAGTATTTTATGAAATACCTATGTTACTCAAACTCAGGTGTGAGTGCTGGATATGTGTATGGTTAGATTTTCAAAGTTTTTTCATGTTTGCAAGATCCTTGGAGGTTATATCCCCATATCCATGTTTCAGACATGAGTGACAGACACGGAAACTTCAAGAAATGAAGAATCCAAGCAACATAGTCAAATAAAGCGGGTAAGAGCAGAGATATTTGAACAAGCAGAGACAACTTACATCGTTCATGCTAAATAACTTCTTGTACTGCTTTCCAAGAGCATTTTTTGGTTCTATAAGCACCTGCATCAAAAAATTTCTCAACAATTAGTAATATAAAAAACGTACCTTATTAAGGAGTTGCCAAATGAAGATTCCATTGAATTCAATCATTCTTACTTGAGGAAAATAAAAGCTACTTAACAAATTCAATCATTCCCATTTAAGGAATTTTTTCTCTCCACTTAGTTACATTAACTTTGTCTTCTTAATTTTTTATTTTCCCTTTTTCTAATTTAATTAATGTAAAATGCTTACTAAAAGAATCAAGAAAACATCTATTCCATATTTAATATTTAGTAGAATACCAAACAAATTTTGCAGGAACATTTAATACTTCAAACTTTTTTAGACAAAAAATTCAATGCTTAGTTTTTTTTTTCTTCTATTATTATTATTAGTATTATTTATTTTATCCACAAACAAATAAGATGTATTATGAATTATAACCCTACACATTGTTGATGGATTTTTTAAACTCCTTGGTAATTTAATTGTCACTGAGACATAAAGTAAACTGTTGTTAGTTGTTACTTGTTAGTGTAAAGTAAAAATGATGATGTTAGTACTTCTTCAGGATTTCCGTCCCTTTCTTTTCAAAACAAGGCTTCTTTGACGCATGTTATTACAGTTTTATTGGTTAATATAATAAATACACGACAATGAATACTCTTAAATGTATAAATTTTTATTAGAAGATAATTGATTTAATGAATTTATTTTTTATAAACTAAACAAAACTCGATTTAATCAGATGTGGGTAAAAACTGCTTGCTCCAGCTAAAATTCAAGAGCTCTTTTATCACAACCAAAATCATAATATCCTCCCCCCTACCATATAATGGGAAAGAAATTCTTTATCTTCACTCAAGAATTATGAGTTCAAGTCATATTTTTTCTTGTATTAAATCAAGCAAAGACTCAGGACAAAGACAACCTTTTCATGCCTTGAATAATATTTAATACTCAACGAAATCAACTAAACTAAAGCGTAATGCCAACCCAGTTGGGTTCCTCTACAATTTTCTCCATTCCCTTCAGTTAGGAGCTACACCCTCCAAAGATGTAAAGCATCATGATTCGTAATCCATTTTATGACTTTTGCCCAATAATTATCGTCTACCACTTAGTTTCATTCTTTCTACACGAAGAAAAACACCTTTGTATACCAGCAACCTTAGGTTAACACTGCACACGATCTATCATCTATAATGTACTTCCCGTAGATATCAAGTGGATTGTACTTTGTACACACACACTGGCACATGTGTACAGCAATTTAAGAAAGTGATATGAAATGTTACCTGCACAAGTTGCTCCTCGGTTAAAGCTGACAAAGTAACTAGTATTGGAAAGCGTCCTATAAACTCTGGTATGAGGCCATATGCAATAAGATCGGAACTCTCAACCTGAAATGCAAATGTGGCTTAAAGATCTCAGTGGAACTTTATGTAATTGCAGTTCTTTGACATACATGCTATTTTTGTTGTCTCGTCATTAGAAAGAAAGCGGGAAACGGATTTTATTCTCACTGATTCAAGCAAAGACGATGTCACTGCAGCATTGGTTACCCACGAGGTCCTCATATTAGCACGAACAGGTGCTCCAAAACCAATTGAAGAATCTTGGTGTCTGGTTTACACCAACAAATAATTAAACGCCCAAAAAACATGGAATGAAAGCCATCTGGAAGAGAATTTCTTTTTGATAAAGTATTAGTATGAGTTTACCTCTCTGAAATTGTTTTGTCAAGATCAACAAATGCTCCACTACAAATGAAAAGGATGTCTTTTGTGTCTATCTGCATATGATTTACATCTCATTTAAGGGAAGTTGCGAAAGTTAACTCTATTAAATAATGGAGCTAAGGAACCATCCTAAATGCATAAATAAAACCGTAAAAGGAATTTCATGCCATTAAAATTTGAAAGTCTGTTCCATATAGCAGAGAAAAATATGATATAGTTGCTGAACCGAAAAAGCATACAGTAGGTTGTAGATACACAAGAAAACATACTCATCATAAAGACACATTTGTGAATGACATGATAAATCAAAAGAATACCTGTATATTTTCACTCCGAGGATGCTTCCTTGCTCCCTTCTCTGGAACATTTACAATCTGCCCAAATAAATATTTATCAACTGTGAGGCAGCTAGAAAGGATGCTGCCTAAAACCTCAAAATAGGTCTAATGCAAAATCAGGTAGGAAAAGAAAGGGAAAACAGAAAATATTTGACATTTTTTAGATTATATCTTGTTACATATCCTGATTGTGACTTCCAAATATAAATATTTCATTCATAAATTCTTCCACAGACTAATAAGTTGATGCATTACAGGTTCTTAAGTCAAACTGAATTTTGACTTAATTTCTATACAAAATTAATACATATATTATATATGATACATTAATTGTCTGTCAACCAAAGAACTAGACAGCAAAGGAAATGAACAGAAAAAGAAGAAGAAAATTTATGTTATTTTCCCATTTCCTTTCAATTATAGGGAAAAAAGTACAATATCTTTACTGAAAATATTACTAGTTTATATGGTCAGACTTCATTACAAATATGGTCTAGGGTTTATAAATCTATAAGATTTGATAAGTTACAACTCCTGATGGTCTATTAAAGTTTTAAAAGCAATTGCTACTAATTTGGCTTCATCTCAAATTTCTTTTCCAGATTAAACCTATTCCAAACACTTACTTTCGTAATTAATCCTGCCCCTGTGCTACGAAAGCAAACAATTATTCTTCAGCTGACAGTCATGTTCAAACTATCGTTTTTCTGTTATATTTTCAGGAAAGAACTAATTCTCTTTCTACATATTGCTCAGAAATTATAAGTATGACCAGTATCCAGTTGTTCACTCAAACCCCAGATAATTATTAGACTAGCTGACAATGAATTTGGAGGAGAGGCTTAGAAACAGGGCAACTGCTTCTGTTGGAAAGCAATTTTGCAGGAAATGAACAGGGCAACCAGCATAAATATTCTCAAATTAGATATAAGAAACATGATGGTAGCCGAAGCACATTACATATATAAACTAATAAAAACAATATACCAATCTAAACCAAAGAACTTATTTTCTAAAAAAAACAACAATAACTCACAGTTCCCTCTAACATTTTCAGCAATGCTTGCTGAACACCCTCTCCTGAAACATCTCTGCTAATGTTTAAGCGCTCAGCCTGCGAAAGTAATTCAACTTTAAAGAAAATTTTAGGTCCAAATGAAATCCTAGATTAAAACACAAAATCAACAATTTGAGTTGATTTTTTAAAAAAATGGAAGGGTAAATTAGAGCTGGAAAATTGCATAACCTTCTTAGTTATCTTGTCAATTTCATCTATGTAAACTATTCCTTGTTGAGCTGCTTCTACATTGAACTCTGCAGCCTAGATGTACATCAAAAAACAAATATATGTAAGTAACGATATGTGAATACATGATCTAGATCAAGTTCTTTTACCCCCACTTTCTCTTCATATTGTGCATGGATTTATACAAATATATATACATATATATGTGTAGAACTACTCATAAGGATATATCATTAACGTGGAAAATAACTATCCCTCTTATAATGTAAAATTAAAGTCTGAAAAACACATCCAGAGATAAGGGAAGGAAAGTAATTAATCTCATTAAGGGGAATAGATGTAATTATTTTACCTCAATACTGCAATCAAGCCTAACAAAAATACATCGTTATGCTAGAAAGTGTTCTAACTTTGCGCCAAAAGTTTTAGAGTAAAAAGTAAGCTATAAGCTTCTCAACGGCCATTGGGTAATTTATTCAATTTTTTGTTTCTAATCCCCGATTCTCTCTATAATCTCTCTGTCTTAATTGTACCATCTTTCCTCTGCATATTCACATGGCTGGATTTCTGGTTAAAATCTGACTGGTTCCTGGAGTCAAGGATCACTGGAATGTTGTTGTACATTTAGAAGAGGTACAATATCTAATTCACGAGGTACAAATTTCTTTGCTTAATTTTCTCTCTCCCAACATTCTTCTAATACGATTTTGAAGGAATGCCATCAAAACTTTTGGTTCACCTTCACAATTCTTTAGTTCCATCATGTTTGACTTTACACAAAGGCATTGAGCAATTAGAAGAGTTGTGATATATAACTAGGGGAAGGGATGGGAAGAAAATTCAATGTGTTTTGGTTAGAAATGGAGGTACTGAAGTCTCATTGGTTGGCGCACATGCCTGGAACTAGAAACTTGTCTTCCCCACTCCCTCGTCATACTACTTACTAAAGACATTCTGAGTACCACTAATGAGATTATACTGGAAATCTACATATAAGTCCTATGATGCAAAAAATAAAGTTAATACCGTGAGTAGTTTGTACAATATCGATTCAACATCTTCACCAACATAACCAGCCTGCAAAAAGGAAGAATTTGCATCATTAAATAGGACAGCCAAAGTTAAGAAGAATGTTCACCTAACAAAAGTGGGACCTATTGTAAGAATAACTTCTAGGACCTCAGAGGTGTTTGGCAAAAGGCAGCAATTATTTTCCATGGTAAGATTTAGTTATTGCTAGAAAGATACCAAACAGCTAAAGCCATCAGATAAAATACTTCAACAAGCTCATGTTTGATTGTTGAAAGCTGCAACCATGATAATTCTATACATAATAATTAAGGAATATATTCGAGCCTTGGGGAGAATAGAGCGGTGAATAAGGGAGAGAGACGGCTTCCCTTACTTAGCTCAAGGCCAATGTGTATCACATGTTCCAGAGTTGTATTTTACACGATCATCAAAGATTAAAGTGGACAATGGACTTGCCTGTGTCAAAGTTGTTGCATCAGCAATGACAAAAGGGACATTGACGAAGCGTGCCAGAGTTTTTGCCAATAAAGTCTTTCCTGTTGTAGGATATGTACATGTGTAAGGTAATCCAATAAAGGAATTTCATGCATCCAAATAGGAACCTAGGAATGGTGAAGAGTGTATACCGGAGCCAGTTGGTCCGACCAAGAGCACATTGCTTTTCTCTAGCTCCACATTTTCATTGTCCTCAGGTGCTGCTAAACTTGCTTCTTCTACTCCTGACCTAGCATTCAAATCCGTGACCCAAGTTTGCTAATGATTATTTTTTATATCAGTTTACCCTATGGAATACAATTAAGCTAGGAGAATGAACTTCAGATTCAAAATTCCATAACAAACATGGAAACTAACCCTTTCTCCAAGGAGGCATGGTATATTCTTTTATAATGGTTATAAACGGCAACTGCCAGCACCTGCAGTAATGGATTTATAGCAATATATGAGGATTTGGATTTCATTTATTTGGTCAGTTATAAATTTAAAAGTTACACACCTTCTTTGCCTTGTGCTGGCCGATAACGAACTTGTCAAGGCCTTTGCAAATCTCCCTCGGCGTAGGCAAATCCTTCCCCAAATTGGCCCCTCCCAACCAAGTGTCATTGCCATTAGCTTGGCCTTCCTTGGGCCCATCCGCCCTTAGGAAATTAACTCCGGGAGGAAAGGGCGGCCCAGGCGGAGTTTGCACAGTGAGACCATTCCCAGGAGGTGTCGGAGAATTATCGGATCTAAGATTGTCCCAAAGCGACGTCCTAACGCTGTTGCGAGGAGGAGGAGCGGTTTTGGAATTGGATTTAACCTCCAAAAAAGTGCCCTGGAGAGGGTATACGCGGTGGGGGCGAAACTGGTAGGCGGTTCGGCAAGTGGGGCAGAAATTAACGGTGGATTTGGCATTGCTGGAATTAGTGTCAGATGAATCTAAGGAAGTAGGGGGAAGAGTGAAATTGAAGAAATTGTGATTGGAGCAGCGCGGGCAATTAATCTCGGCTTTGATCTTACGAGTGAGAGCAGAAGTGGCAGTGCTTTTGGTTCTGGCTTTGCCTTTGCTTCTATTCCTGTTAGTAGTAGCATCGGTTTTGGTATTGTCATCATCGCCTCCGCCGTCTCCTCCGGCGGTAGAAGAGAAACGATGTTGAATTCCACCGCCACCAACTCCTCCTAAACCAAAGGGCATCCTCAAGCAATTCAAATGCTCCATCACCACCAGCTTCCTCCATCTCCTCCACACTCCTCCGGACATAATTTTTGCTTTCGGTATCCTGGATTTGGATTTGGATTTGGATTTATATAATAATAATAATAATAGTCCTTTTTCCTATAGAAATAGAAATGGGGTGGTTGTTTTCTGGTCTTATTTTCAAAGGAAAGTATGCTTAGTTTCTATTATTTATTAGGAAGGAAATAAAAAAGAGTAGCGCATTGGTCGGGGATGAGTTTGTGATGTGAGGACGAGTGTTTATTTAGAAGAGGCTTGACGGTTCTTATTACCTTACCTCTATGTTTCGCCCATTTTATCCTTTTATCTTTGACGCTTTCATCCAGTCAATATCCAACCTTATAAATAACTTACTTTTTTTAATAATACCTCGAAAGTAAAATTTATTATAGCAGAAAAATAAAAATAGAAAATAAAAAATATACACCAACGAAACATGTTTAGTAAACTATAACGACAAGATGAGATGAAACATTTAATAAATAAAACAAGAAACAAATTTTTTTTATCTTTATCCATCTAAACACTTAAAATAGAAGTGGAAGTTGTGAGCGAAATTAATATCTTGTAAGTTGTTTCGTTAAACAAAGCTAATTGCGTCGATAAACGAACTACAAAAAGGAATTAAATTACTAAAAAATCACTGAAAAACACAAGTCAGAGCCAAATGACGTGAGAAAATTATCCACGAAAGTGAATTCACTAAATAAAAAAAATTAAAATATTTCATAAAGTAAAAAGCGTACTACAAGGCCGAAAAAACATACCCTAAAAATATATAAAAATTAAAAAAATCAAAACATAAAAGTAGATAAGAACTAAATATAAAAATAAAATAAAATGATGGAATAGCAACAGTGGACAATGAACACAAAAACTAATAGGGTAAACTACATTAGTGGTCATTGAACTAATATTTTTCACAAAATCATTACTAATATTATATATTTTTTCTATTTTAGTCATTGATTGTTAAAATTTCGTTATGTATTAACAAAAATGATGACATTGCATGTAATAATAATAATTTTAGTCCAAAAACATGTACGTTTAATCAACTTGGTCCTCATGTTCTAGAGTTTAACTTATTTTTTTGGAAGAAAAAAATATAATTTGAACTTCTCACTTTCACTTCCCTTACAAAATAACCATCTTCTTCATTAGAAACCATAATGTTGTCGTAAATCTAACCATCTCAGAATACGAAAGTCTAACTATAAATCTCTCATATACAAAGCAAAGAGGAGGAAAAGAACACCCCAAAAAATGTTGGAGCTCAGACTAGTTCAAGGTTCACTTTCTGAAGGAAGTCTTGGAAGCGGTTAAGGACTCGGTCAACGATGCGAACTTTGAATGCTTTGTAAATGCTTACTGTTAGATTGATGAGGATGTTAGTTTTGTTTTGTGAATATTTCAATGCTTTGTAAATGCTTACTGTTAGACCTTAATCAAGATGAAGATTGTGTTTTTTTTTCAATTAGAACGACAATAAACACCATGTTTAGTTTTATTGGGTAAAAAGTTTGTTAGTTTTGTTTGCAATGGATATTGAGAGTGAGCACCTTGGACTAAAATTGTTATTATTTTATGTAGTGTCATCATCTCTGTTAATACTTAACGAAATTTTAACAGCCATTGATCAAAATAGGAAAAATATGTAACGTTAGTGTCTTAGTGATGTTTTGCTAAAAATATTAGTTCGGTGACCAAAACATGAGAGAAACAATAGTTCAGTGACCATTGATGTAGTTTACCCAAAACTAATATTATTAATAGGGTAAACTATACTAATGACCACCGAACTATGGGGTTGGTGTCGATTTGACCACTATATTTTCAATTGCGTCAAATATACCACTTAACTATTTAAATGGTTCTAATTAAGCCACTCGCCGTTAAAAAAAAAACAAAAAAGTTGACGGAACTGTTAAAAAAATTGGTATAATTACACATTTGGTCCTTTATATTTATACAATATATCAATTTAGTCTTAATTTTAATCTAATAAAATAAATTAATTATTCAATAAGATGGTGACACGTGTCACCACCTTATTGGACGTCTTTAATTATTTTTATTTAATTTATTTAATTAATTTTCCACCTCCAATCAGGTGGTGACACGTGTCACCCAATTGGAGGTGGAAAAATAAGAGGAACAAATAGCCCCCATCATGGATCAAACCTGTGACCTTGGAGCAACCAAGGTTTGTGTTTGCCACTGAACCAAGCACACTTTTGTGCTATAAGGTACAACATTTAATATATGTGTTTAATGATTGTTAGTGCCCAGGAAAATGAAAGAAAAGAATGTGCACTTGGGTGGATTCAAACCAAGGACCTTAGGATGCATCGCACAAGTGCTTGCCATTGCACCAAGTGAATAATTTGTGATATGTTGTACACATTTAATATATGTATTATATAATTTTTAATGCTTGGAAAAAGGAAGGAAATGTAATTTTAAGAAACTCGAACATAATATTCTTATGATGTATAAAAACATTTAGACCAATTAAATAAATGTAATAACTAAATTAAAGTTAAGAATATTAAATTATGTTTGTGAGTTTGAAATCGCTAAATGAATTTAATATAATTTTTAATTTTTTAATATAATTATATATAATAATAATTTAATTAATTTTTTAGTAAATATTAAAATTATTAATTAAGTTAAAAAATCATTATATACGTGAAATTATAAAAATAAATCTGGAACTAAAAAATATATTAAATTTAAATTAATATATAAAAATTTTAAAATGATTTTTCTATTAAAAAATTAAAAAATAATATTAATTTTTTTATTTTAAATCATGCACTAACTATAATTTAAAATATATACAAAATATTCTTAACTTTAATTTAGTTATTAGATTTATTTGATTGGTTTAGATGTTTTTATGCATCATAAGAATATTATGTTCGAGTTTCTTAAAATTACATTTTCTTCCTTTTTCCAAGCATTAAAAATTATATAATACATATATTAAATGTTGTACAACATATCACAAATTATTTACTTGGTGCAGTGGCAAGCACTTGTGTGATGCATCCTCAAGTCACTGGTTTGAATCCACCCAAGTGCACATTCTTTTCTTTCATTTTCCTGGGCACTAACAATCATTAAACACATATATTAAATGTTGTACCTTATAGCACAAAAGTGTGCTTGGTTTAGGGGTGTTTTGTTCCTCTCATTTTTCCACCTCCAATTGGGTGACACGTGTCACCACCTGATTGGAGGTGGAAAATTAATTAAATAAATTAAATAAAAATAATTAAAGACGTCCAATAAGGTGGTGACACGTGTCACCATCTTATTGAATAATTAATTTATTTTATTAGATTAAAATTAGGACTAAATTGATATATTGTATAAATATAAAGGACTAAATGTGTAATTATACCAATTTTTTAACACGTCAACTTTTTCGTTTTTATTACGGCGAGTGGCTTAATTAGAACTATTTAAATAGTTAAGTGATATATTTGACACAATTGAAAATATAGTAGTCAAATCGACACCAACCCATAGTTCGGTGGTCATTAGTATAGTTTACCCTTATTAATAAATAAAACAAGGTAAAGTACATCATGGTCACCTAATTTTTAAGGCGCATTCATTTTGGCTATTAAACTTTTAAAACTTTTATTGGAATCACCCATCTTTTAGTCCTCTTTCATTTTAGTTTCTCCCGTTAACTTTCGTTAAAAAATTTGATGTGACACGTTAACTTTCTTTCTTTCTTTTTTTATCTTCTTCTTCTTTCTTTGTTCTGTTTTTCCTCCCTGACATTTAAGTTTTTTCTTCCTCTATTTTCTTCATTTCTCTTTCTCTACAATTTTACCAATTCTGGAATGTGGTTCAACTAAGGTTCTTATCAATTTGTATTAAAGACATATGTCATATTTCTCAGTTTCAATCATAATATTTGTATTAAGCTAGAGCAATGTCACTTGTAGGAGCGTTCCAGATTGGTACATGCCTAATGTTTGTTTCTTAATTGTTACCTTGAAAATGTTTTATGATTTTTATTTATTCGTTGTTCACTTGGAATTAAAATATGATTTTGGCTACTTTGTCAGCTTGATTTTTTTCCCTTCTTCTCTACATCAATTCTTAGCTTTAGTTTTTCTTTTAATTTCTGTATTCTATTTGAACTTTGGAAGATTTTGATGTAGTTTATTGAAGTATACTTTACCCTGAAAAAAAGAAAGCAGGAAATAAATAACAGAACCTTGATAAAGAGATAAATAACTTTACTCTTAAATGTGTATTTGTTTCGGATAATCTTATATTATCCGAGCGTGGTGAATGGTGATGTAAACTTATTAATAGTAAAATCGTGTAAAATTATATGGGCAAATATTTGTCAAAAACTTTTATTTTCAGCTATCACCGGTTATTTTTCTGTTCATAGATATTTTTAACTCTTTAATAATACATATACATTTTGCAGATAAAATAATTTTAATTCAAGTCTTTTAAGATGAACATCATTCACTTTTCTATTGTTACCGCTTGTTAGGGTCATCACCATTATCATTTTAACCCGTCTTCACTAAAATTGTGTACATTTAATATTTGAATTCATATTAATTAAAAGATAAACTACACATATACACTTTCAATTGTAAAAGTTGTTGTGTTGGATAGAAATTGATAAAATAAATATACTTATAGGATTTGAATCTAGAAACTTTAAAAATAAAGAATAAAATTTAACCATTAAATTAACTTATATTTTAATTAAAGTTTTAACACGAATAATATATATATATATAATAAACTGCATTTAAGATTAATTTATTTTATTTTATGATATAATTTAATAAATATATTAATTTTATAAATATTATTTATAATCTAAGTTACAAATTTAAAATATTATAACATCATATTTATAGAATAATAAAAAATTGTAATATATTTATAAAATAATGTATATAATATAATATTGCAACATATTTGAAAATATTATATTTATAAATTAATTTATAAATATATATTTATGACAATATAAAAATAATACTTTTATAAATAATTTATAATATTATTATTTTAACCGATCAATGTTACGATAAGTAGTTTCATTTCAACATTTAAAAAGATGATCAATTAATTATTCAGATGTCAAGCACGAACCAACTTGCCTCAGTGGTTAAGGGAATGATTGTTATTTCTAAAGCTCACAGGTTCGAGCACCAGCAACTGTAGCAGGGTGATTGAGTGTTCATTGTCAAAAAATTTAGAGTATATTTAGAATAAATACTACTTGTAATTACTCTAACTTAAAAAAAATTATTCAGATGTCAAGTCCACACAAATATCAATTTAAATTATATATTTATTTTATTTAACATCAATTTGAAAAAAAAAACTGTCAAATTCATATACCAATTTATATAATAAACCAATTGTTTTAGCAAAATCTCTATTATTACACGAAACTTCCAGGCTTCGGCTTCCTACACTAAAAAGGGTAATTTAAATTTCCCAAATTTGACATTTGTAAAACCGGTTGGCTGTAGAGTTAGCTGGAGACTTGTAAATTGGAGTCCTTAGTCTTATTCTGATTCACCGACCGCCAAGCCCATCCCACAGCGGAAGTGAACCGGAGAGGAGACGATGAATGGCAACGGCAGGAGGCAGAGAAGACCAGTGGAAGAAGACGACAGGGGTTTTATTTGGAAACTTCCGCAGCTTAAACTCAAGGACGTGGGCAAGGTTGGTCCTGCTTTCGGACTCGGTGCTGGCTGCGGTCTCGGCTTTGGTGCCGGTCTCATCGGAGGTATTTCATTATTAATCATATTCATTTTTAACAATTTTCTCTTTTTGAATTTCTTTTCCCAGATTTAGAGATGAAATAGCCATTTACATGATATTAGAAACATATACAGTCTTTTTATTAATTGGATTACAAAATATTCTGTCTATAATTGAAAAAAAAGAGTTGTTGAATAAGCGAATAATTACATATATGCTAGCCTTACTTTGTGATTTTGGAAGATCGAAGACCACTGGCCTACTGCTAAATTCTCTTTAATTTGTCGATGACCATGTTTTTTTTTTTTGCTTCATATTTTGGGATTGCATGGACCTAAAGATGCAAATTTTTATTTGTTTATTTTTTTTCTTCACTTCTAAATTTGTTTCATCCAGTGTTACATATGCTGATCTACTCTTAATTGTTTAGCAAAGTGTTGAATGTATTTTTTTTTTTGTCACCAGGTGCTGGCTTAGGACCTGGAATTCCTGGTTTGCAAGTCGGCTTTGGTTTTGGTGCTGGATGCGGGGTTGGTTTAGGTTTTGGCTATGGTGTTGGTAGGGGTGTCGCTCATGATGAGAACCGTACATATTCTAATGTTAAAAGCTTATTTGGCAACCAGCATCTTCCTTTGCAGTGAGTATTTATATTTATATATGTATATATGTTTATTTCTGCTTTATCATTATAATTTCTTTATTGTTAGATTGTGCATAAAAGTTGACGCAACGTCATTGCCAATTATTATAATTTCTTTATGTTTTTAGAAATAATAGAACCAACTTCACTGAAGGTTTTGCTTGGATTTTAAATGCATGTTTTGCTGATGGGAAATAGTTACCTTTGTTACTCTACTTTCTAGCTTAGCAAGTTATTGATTTTAAAACTTATCATCCCTCTTGGTGAAGTAGGGTTTTGGATTTCTAAGAGTATGTGGTTTAAAGTTATTAAAAACAGGTTACTTGGTTTGGGTATGAAAAGATGAGGTAAAAAAATTACTTTGAGAGGATGGTGTGAAGATAAATTGTTCTGAAACCGGAACCCTATTAATGAGATGAGTGGTTACTTGTAAGAGAGAGAGAGAGAGATGAGTGGTTGTAAGTACAGCTTCCTAACAAAATTGTTTTGGAATTTTCTGCTGAAAAAGGAGTGCACAGCTTCTCTCTAGAAGGTGATCATTTTCCCCTCCATTTTATTAAGTTTATGAAACCGGATGATTTGTGAATAATTCTCTCCTTTTGAAGAAATGGGGATGAAACTTGATTAAATTACACCACCGCATTGTACATTGGCAGTAACAACTTGACAACGTCGAAGTCAGAACTGCTTGGAATACTTATTACATGTATGAGCATGGATGAGTAACTGCCCTAGTGTTCACATAGCTATCTGAAAACTTAGGATAGTAAAGTCCATTGTTTTCCTTAGAACTCCCAATCGTCTTCCTCATAATATCCTAAAGAACTCATTTAGGTTCAAGTAAAGCACTAGTTTAGATGTTTTGCAATTTATTGGATAGATATAAGGTTGATAGACAATTTCAGGACATGCAACACATTCCTCAGGATTAAGGATTGTCCCATGAGAATGTCTTGCTTGCCGCTCAGTTACTGTTATTTAGGAAACGTTGGTTACAGTAATATTTTTAATTTCTAGGACGTGTTGTAAGTTGAAAAACTATGAGATGAGCAAGTCATGTGGATGGTTGCTCCGGATTGTATGATCCAAGAGCTGAGTGAGGATCCGAGACTCTAAGAGCATATGGAGAAGGAAACTTGACAGTGCTAATTAACATGCAGTTGTAATTTTGATTTTTTTTTAAAATTTCTTCTTTTTGACTTAAGGAGGAGTTTCAGCCAAACTAATATCATCTTTGTTGAACTCTCTACTACATGGAGTAGTCTGATCAGTAAGACTACAATGGTATTGGCTTGAATAGAGTGTGCTTGTCCTTTTTGTTGCCCCTTTGGGTTAAGAGTTCCATGGTCCACATGAAGATTCCAGCAACATTTTGTTGTGTGACCTGACATTTTGTAGCGGTCGGTTACACATTAAATTCCTTCTATTCGTCTTGAATATTGTTTTAAGCTGTCCGCATTTGCTGCAATAGGTTTTCTTGAAACCGGTTCATTTGTACCAATTGTGAGTAACACTGATTGTTTGGACTGGTTGGTGTTCAATATCGAGCACGACTCCTCCCCAGCTTTGAAATGCTTCATAAATCATAAGGTGTTAAGATTAACAGTTTTCCTCATGACACTTTGAGCATCTTGATGATTGTAGAATTCGATTGCAATGTACTTGGACAATGTCAGTAATCAGTAACAAATGTGTATTTGTTTCGTGTGCATGTTGTTACGAGCAGGGATGAGATTAGTGGCCTAATTGATGAGGTTGTGATTAATACCAAGAAGGTAGCTGTAGCAGCTACAAGGGAAATTGAGAAGTGGAGAAGATGATTGAAGTTGTAAGATGGATATCTCATTTGTGAATGTTGAATAGGAAAGCACTCTTATTTTGTAGTATAGTTATAGTGCTGCATGAAATCCTATATGGAGATGTATTCTGATTATTATGAGTTTAATATATGTTCCTGTTTATATTTATTTTTTCCGGTACAAAAATATGATTATTATAAGTTTAATATATGTTCCTGTTCATATTTATATATAATGTACCAAAAATAATATTTGAATGTCTTGATCCGGGCAAATTTAGGGAAATAATTAATACAAGTGAAGAAAAGAATAAGGGAATTAGGGCAGTTGGAAATTTATTTAGGGATCCACGGTATTGGGTACAGTGTGGGGATGAACTCACCGTGTGTACCCGATGAGTTTCATCTGAAAACAACATTTTCGTAAAATTTGTCGTGTGTTTTGGACAAGTTCTACGTGAAAGGGCAAAATTGACGAAATATGGTAGTTTGAATTTTTATTTAAGAGATATGCGTTGTTCAGGAGAAATTTTAAAGAATATGCCAGTTTCTACAGGAATGGCGAGGTTGAACATCACCATGTGCAGGTGGCGAGGTGCAGATAAAATTAAAAAAAAAAATTATCTTTTGCAAAGTTGGCAGGCGTGCAATACACAGGATCTCGCCACCTTTACATGGCAAGTTTCAAAGAACGTCATAAGCACATGGCGAGATCTTCAAATACTGTAGATTTTAGTTTAGATTTTAAATTTTTTTTCAAGTAAACCTTATCCCTTAAATAAAAATATAAACTGCCCTATTTCCCTAAATTTACCAAAAAAAATATAAATCTTTAAATTTAAAATAATTTATACAAAATTTCAGAACTCCTAAATTTTTTTGAAACATATATATAGATCTCAACTGAATTTAGAAACTAGACACATTAAGGTTGGTTTCATACTATAAAAATTGTAACCTATGAACGTAGAGAATATGGAAAGCTTTGTGGTTTATATTTACTCTACTATATTTCATGAGGTTCATAAACATAAGCATGCGAAATAAAATAAATAGATAAACATAAGCATGTTATATATCATCACCACACAAGTATAATAACCACAAAACATCACCGGTAGGGGTGTTTAAATGATTAATTCAGTTGATAATTGAATAGAAATATTCAAAATTAAATTAATCAAAAGTTTTAATTTTTAACCATTAATCGAACTGAACAAATTTTGACTAATTCAATTTATTTTTAAATTAACCGAAATATGTTATAGGTAAAAGTAAAAAAATATTCAATTGAATCAAATTTACCAAGTCTTACACTTTTCCCCATAATTTTTACTGTTTTGAAAATTTTAGAACACTAATGATATGAATGTGACATCTTAATTTTAAATTCGTTGAATTATTTGGACTGTATTTGAGTGTTATACATTAACCAATAATTTAGTACTAATGAACTAGATTTTATCGTGGACTCACCTAAACTTTTGTTTGCATTCCTAAAAGTCTTGTTTGTTGCACATTTACTAATCGATTTGATTTCTTGAAATAATAATAATAATGGTTTGATTTAATTAAAACAATTTTAAATTAATTGTCCTAAAAGCCATGCGACCCATGCTCCCAACTTAAACTAATTAAGCATCAAATCTAGGAGAACATCAGGCGGCAGGCCGGCAATTTTATTTGGTTAAATATTCGATTAAGCGAATTAAAGTTCTCTGTTATTTCTGGCGTTCTTATTTATTCTCTACTAAAAAAATAAGTTTAAGATTAAAGATTTAAGGTGTAGATTATATTTTTAAGGTTTAAAATTAATAATTTATAATTTAAAATTTAAAATTTAATTTTTAGTGTCGTAGGAATAAAAAAAGCAAATTTTTTTGTTCCTATCAAGCTTAAAATATTTTAGAGGTTGTCCATTTTAATTTAGAAAACTGCATTATTTGCATTTATATTAATATATATGTCTCCGGCTCCGCAGCCGTACGTAACAGCACACACACAAGTATATTCATAAAGCTCAACAAACATTACTGACTATGGTGACCTGAACCCTATTGTTATTTTCCTCCACCACTGCAATTTCATATGTCGACGAATCCGAGTTCCACGTTCCAAAACGTGCCGTGGACACGGCGGTTCTATCGGTCCATGCTCGGCTTCGGCATCCGCTTCTCTGGCCGCTCCGATGGCACCATCAACCGCTGCATCATGAACCTATTCGACCTCAAAGCTCCTCTCTCCAAAAATCCCCGCGACGGCGTTCGAACCACTGACACCGTCGTCGATGCCACTCGCAACCTCTACTTCCGTGTTTTTGTTCCTTCCGTCGATCGAGACGCCAACATGCCGGTCATTATCTACTTTCACGGTGGCGGTTTCGCATATATGCAAGCAAATTCCATAGCTTGCGACGACCTATGTCGAAGGCTTTGTAAGAAAACCGGCGCAGTCATTGTATCCGTCAACTACCGGTTAACCCCGGAGCATAAATATCCATGTCAATACGAGGACGGATTCGACGTCGTGAAGTTCATCGACGACAACGCGAATACCAATTCGGGGAATCTAAACCTTCCCTCGAACGCAAACTTAAAGCAGTGTTTCATCGCCGGGGACAGTGCCGGCGGTAACTTGGCGCACAACGTGGCGGTGAAAGCGTGCGAGTATGAATTGAGAAACGTGGAGCTGATAGGGCTAATAGCAATACAACCATTCTTTGGTGGGGAAGAAAGAACGGATTCCGAGATCAGATTGGCGGACGGGCCGGTGTTGTCGGTGAAGGGTTCGGACCGGTTGTGGAAGATGTTTTTGCCGGAAGGTTCGGACCGCGACCATCCGGCTTGCAATGTGTTCGGGCCGAAATCGGTTGATAAAATATCGAGGTTGAAGTTTCCGGCGACGGTGGTGGTGGCCGGAGGGGTTGATCCGTTGCATGATTCGCAAATAAAATACTACGAGAGGTTGAAGAAGTGTGGGAAAGAAGCGTATTTGATTGATTATCCGAATGCTTTTCACTCTTTCTATGGTGTCCCTGAATTGGAAGACTCTGCTTTGGCAATGGAGGAACTCAAAAATTTCGTACGGAAATTAATTAATTAAGGTGTTTTTTTCTAAGAAAATGATATGGAAAACTACACCGGTGGTCCTCAAACTATTACCGTTTTCCTATTTTGGTCCCTAAACTATGTTTTTCGGCAAAATCGTCCCTTCTGTTACATAGTTCTCCTGTTTTGGTCCCCGACATTAAATAGCTAACGGTTTTGCTGATGTGACATTTTTTAAATATTTTTTAATCATTTTTCTCTTCTCTTAAAAAAATGTCTCGTCAGTAAAACCGTTAGCTATTTAACGCCGGGACTAAAACAGGAAAACTATGTAACAGAAGGGATGATTTTGCCGAAAAACATAGTTTAGGGACCAAAATAGGAAAATGGTAATAGCTTGGGGACCACCGGTGTAGTTTTCCCAAAATGATACTTAGAATAAGGTTACTATTAAATATTATAAAAGTTGTAATCAACAACGTAATTGGGTACTATTTTACGTTAAACATTTAAATTTTATAATAATATCTGCAATTATATAAAACATTACAAATTGATTTAAAGTTGTATTAAGATAATATTTTGTGTTTCGTAATGTTATTATCCTGAACTAGCCAACTTTTGATATATTCACATTCATTTGATTAAAATGTCGACGTAATTGTTAAAAAAAGAAACTCCTTTTTTAAGTTTTTAACTCTATTTTTCATGTTCGAAGGAGATAGACCAAAATATAATTTGACCAATCAAAATGCATGGAAACATCATAGATAATATTAAGAAAAACTTTGATACATAGATCATGTAAACTTTAGTTTACATGTGTCTTTTAGTTTTAAGGGTTAGAGTTTTAGTTTAAGATTTAAAATTTAAAGGTTTAGGTGGTAAGGTTCAGAATTTAAGGTTATCGTTTAGAATTTAGAGTATTGTGTTTAATTTTTTGGGTTAAGATTAAGAATTAAAAATTTAAATTTTATAGGATAAATATGCATGCTTGTGTAAAATTAATTTTCATAATATTAATGCTCAACAAGCCAACTAAATAATGTGAATCTTCCTCCTTTTAAGGGATTTATGTTTAAAAAGGCAGGCTAGAGGTTGAACTAGTGATGTTGGATCAATTGGTAGTATTAAACAAAATAATTTTAATATTAAATACAACACATATTTAATAAAATATGTATTTTTCACAAAAAAATGTATTTTACTAAAAGCTCCAAACTTTAATATAAATTCAAGGACTATAAAATGACTGAGCCGGGTAATAACAGGTTATAGAGCACATGAACCAAATATCAGCACTGTAAGAGAATAATTTCCCAGAATTGAAAGATTTTACCATTATAATATGAAACCAATGGCATGTGTTGATTTTCTTTCTCCAGTAAAATATAGCATTTACTATAATATGTTTCCTTGGTTCAAACCTGTTCTACAACATAATTCTCAGAAAAATTTACACCATAACATCTATTCACATTTTACCATATTTGCCTATATCAGTTTTGAGTTATGCATTACCTGTAGCAGATACCGGTTCTTTTTCGTTCTCGAGTTTTCCGATCAGGAACGAAGATCCAACATGTATTCCTCTCCACAGGCACATTTAATCAATTGAGAAATTCCCTGTAAAACATGAACGTGCACCTATTAATTATCTTGACCACTCTAAGAGACTTTTAAGATGGATGTTTAGACTTGAAAAGGCCAGAGTTGGAATCATCAATTTGCTCATCTGGGTGGTGGGAAGTGACATTCAGCCATCCGAATTATCACATCTTAAGGCCACTTTATGAAACACAAAGCATAATCTATCTACCTTTATTTGTTCAACCTGGTTCTGCAGTGAGCAAAGATACTCGGTTTCTCCATCTTTATCTGATAGAAGTGCTTTGTATTCTTCTTCCAGGGTCAGTATACTTATTTCCAACAGCTCCGGCTATAGTTACAAACGAAATAGATAAGCAAACAAAGAAAACCGTTACAGATTTCTAAGATAATATTGTAATAAAACGGTTTATATATACATTTTCCTGTAGGACTTTCCCTTCAAAATATTTGTATAACTTTCATGCTTGTAAACAAACATACAGTTGCATGCACGGATTTCAGTAAGCAATTCACCTTAAAATGGTTTGCTCCGCGCTTTGTTTGCTCAATAGACTCCTTAATCTGAAAAAAAGGAAACCATAAAAGTGTTACTTTCTTTGGCATTTCTTTCTATTTGCATTTTCTTTTTTCTTTAAACCTCCTTTACAAGCCAAAAAGTAGGAAAACTACCTCCAGAAATCTTTTGCTTAAAATAGAGCAATCAGAAGTGTAAATAAAGAAGCTAAAACTGAACTTCCTTTGTAAATACAGAAAGCAATCTACTTTGTGTTTTAGACAGATGGAGAAAACCGCTTTCCTCCACTATGAAATATCTTAAATATAATTCATACACTTTAGTAGAAAGGAATTGCTTCGTGTATACCTGCAGTGTTTGCGTATTTTCCTATATTAGGAAACAAAAGAACCAATCGATGAAGATGAAGCCCATCCAGTGGCACAGCCGTTTAAGTTTATTTACTAACCTTGCCATTATCTCTCACAAGTTTGGATTTCATTTGTAAAATCCCATCTAGCTTGGCTTTTGCTGAGTCCAACTTGGCAATCAGGTCATTTCCTGCTTCATTGTCCTGGTTCAGAGGAATAGTTAGAACAAACCAACTCCATAAATCTTTCAGTCGTTGGTGTAAGGGTATTCACCTCATTGTCAGTGACCATACAGTTTCCAACATCAAGATTACCTGCAAAGTTAACCCAAAACGGTATGAAATAATTGACACTGGATACGGTATAAAGACCAATTTTGCAAATCACCAAAATTTCTAGTAGAATATAGCAGTTTGGTCAAAGTAAAAAACCTGGAATGCTATTTAAGACATTATCGAGTCAGACATTCACGAGTTTTTCATATAGGTTTTATATAATGCGAAATTAAAGTGAAATTTTTGTATGATTGACCTCTTTCTTCCTTTCTACAAATCTCATATAACTTCATTTTAGAGTAATAATGCACTGTCCTGAAGCCATATGATCTTCTTGATAATGAAAAGCAATCCTTAAATAACGAGGTCATGTTCTAGAGCATCCAAAAGTAATGAGAAATCGTAGATGGTACTTCCTGAATATCCATGTCATTTGACAACAGCTCTCTCTGGTGTGACTATGCTAATCAGTGCAAGATCTTCTGCCAGCTAATATGTGGCCCCTACTTGCCTAGGTTGAGTCTAATGATATCTAGAACAGACTATGCATTGTGATAATATGCCACCAATTGAATTCTAGAGGGTGCAAGTCATCAAAGAAAGCAGGAAAGAAGCCAGTCGTAATGGGAGGTCAAAGAGAAAGGTGCAGATAAGAACCACATAAAAGTATTTTTGAAAGATAACTTGAAAGAATAACCTGCAGAACAGTGAAAAAGAAAAAAGATCTCAAAAAAAAAAAAATGGAGATGAGTTTTGAAGCCAAACCTTCAGATTCGGTCATTTTCTCATCAAGTTTATTGTTGACCTGCAGATGCTAATTATTAGAATTTAATAACAATAAAAATCTATTTACAATAGTTAGAAACGACCCAAAAATCGGGGAAGCAAAAATATGTCAAGAATAAGAAACTTGAAGCCTTGGCGACTTGTCTGGAGCAGACCTTTAAGATGTTTCTTTCAGAGGGAAAAATCAGTCAAAAGGACAAAATGATAAATGAGCAGCCTAGGGCATCAATAAAGGTTCATTTATAACTAGGGCAATTCTTGAATATGGTACATGCATAAGGAGTCTCTCTCTGTTCAATTCTCAAAAGCAAAATTAGGAACTTATTAACCAGATCAGCTAAAAAAGGATATTAAACTAATTTCCCGTGGATCACCTAGCATAAACAAACTGAATTTTTACAT